>CM039724.1:37112014-37740991 GCA_022539455.1 Dendrobium nobile
CTCGAATTAGGAACTGGCAAGAAAAATTTTCTAAGGCATTCTTCTATTTCGTCCGTGACAAAATTATATAGTCCGTGACGATTTGCTCTCTGTAAGAATTTCGTACCAGACGAAAATAATTTATCGTCAGGAACAATTTTCTCTCTGTAAGCGAATTTCATCCAGACTATAATTAAATAACGTTTCCGGCGACGTTTGCTCTCTGTAAAATTTTGTCCAACGAAAATAATTATCGTCAGGAAACGATTTGCTCTCTGTAAGAGATTTAGCGTCCCAGACGAAATTAAATAGCTCCAGGACGATTTGGTCACATAAGCATTTTCGTTACCTGAACGAAAAATGTTTCTCCAAACGATACAACCAACTAGGTGTTTCTCTATATCATTTTGGAACGACATATGTTATAACCGTTCTTACCGGACGACTTGGTTTCGTAACGCGGAGATCATCTTGTACGAAAATATTTCGTACAAATATACAAGAGGTTCTGCTTTCAAAGGCTTTTAAGAAGTAATATCATACCAGACGTATCCACTCGTTACAGGACGAGTCCACTTCGTTACAGAATTGAAATTGCAGTTTTATTAGGCGTTTATCTTGTATCTTTTAAAAACAAGTTCAAATTAGACTGCCAACCCCACAATCTTTTTGTCATTAGTATCTCCGTTGCTATATTGAGAGAAAAGTCAAGGAGTAGAGTGTGAGATAGCATTCCTAAGGAGGATTTCTACACTGGAGCGTTGAAAGGCTCAATGGGTATAAAGGTAAGAATCTCTACTTGTGAAATTGGATTACTTTCAATCTTATTCTTTCTTCCTTTGATATTCTCGTGTAGAGAATAATGTTAGGAGATCCGTTCGCCTTTTGGTTTTCCGACACTTGGAAGGAGTTGTGAACAGCGAATGTTTTCGCTACCGTACACTTGGAGAGTTGTGAACCGCCGAAGGGTTCGCATGCCTACACATGGAGAGTAGTAGAACAGCCGACAGGTAATCGCTGTCCTAAACTTGGACGAAGTGGTGAAACAACCGGGTGGTTTCTCGCCCATACTATGAGAGTGTAGAAAAGGATGGAAGGTTCTCTGCCAACACTAGGATTGGTGTAAAAGGGAGACGGATTCTCTGCGCTCGTCGGAGTGGTGAAAGAGAGTTTGTAAAGGCTTCTCCGCCTTGCTGTGGGTGCAAATGGAGAGTCATATTGTATTGTGCAATACTCAAGGGGGCCCTGCGGGAGTGGAAGTCGGTCTGGTTTAACCGAACCACTATAAATCTTGTTCTCATTTACTTTACAGCCTTTTTATTTTCCGCATTTAACTTTTAGTTTAAAAAACTCCTGTAAGTGAAAAAACATATTTCTATAAAATTATAAATCAAAAATTCATATTCGTTCAAACACTTTTTATTAAAGAGGGTAATTTTATTAAACTACCAATTTCACCCCCCTCTTGGTAGCCTTGGGACATTAACATAGGTCTATCATCCTATTTCACTAATCAACAAGTGGAAGTATCATATCGCTCCGTTAAATCCAATAATCAAAGTTTAAAATACTTTTTGATTAACGTTGATGGCTACATTCAGAAACTGAACACACAAATCCTGTAGGGTACTTTCTATACTAGACCTACCACGTTTGACATATATCCTTTTGATTTTTGGAAAATCACGCATGTCTACTTTCTACAGTCACTCATTATCGTTTGTGTGATCCTAGTCCAGGAAGGGTTATACAAAAACCAATCTTAGATTGTTTGGAGTTAGGGTAGAAACATCTTTTGCAGATTTGGACTATTAAGAAAGAAGTTGACTTAGCACAACAATGCAAATGGTCCCTTACATAGTCTTCTTGTTGCTTGAAAATCTGAAGACTACCATGCGGGTTTTTCACTTGCAAAAAGTGGAAAGACATATGGATAACTTTGAAAAACTATGACGGACTAATAGGTTAAGCAATCAAAAAGACTCAATATCTTGTTGAATGACTATGCAAGTTTATTTCGCAAGAAAACTATTTGAATTACTATTTCTAGACATTTCATATGATTCACACAAATTGTCATTCTTTGTTCTAGCACTTGGAGGGAATTAACTAATTATGAAATGGTTAATAAGATTCTTCATTGTTTACTAACTGTCTTTGATCCTAAAATTACTAGCAATTAACAGAGTCTAAAGATCTAAAAATGTTTTATTCTATTCTATTTACAAATCTTCTTGGTTCCACTCATTGGCTTCATGAGCAAGAAGTATTAGTCAAGAAAGATTAATGCATTGTGTGAACACGAAAGGAGAAGAAAGAATATATGACACTAAAGTGAGAGTCAGAGATGTGTACACTCACAACCTGAGATGAAGACGCGATATGGCATTAATGACCTAGACAATTCAGAGCTTTTATAAAGTAGGATGCAGAACAGACGCCAGCAATGGAATAGATGTAAGTGTAACAAAAATGCAGACAAGGATTCTAAATGAAGTGATTTTGTTCTATTGAAGTCAGAGAAAAAAACCATGTCATATCAAGACTGATTGCCCAAAATCAAAGTCACTACTAGCAAGAGAGAAGGTAAGAGGAGAACACAATTGTAAAGAAGGGACAAAGAAGAAATTTACAAGTGCTTCTGGGCGGACTCACTTCAAACTCATCTAGACTAAAAAAGAAGAAGAAGTTACCAATCTTTGCTTGATGGCAGTATAATGTGATCAATCAGATCAAGAAGAGTATCGTGGAACTTAACTAATAGATGAATCTTATTTGAAGTTTCTGAACACATGATGATGCATATAGGAAATGATAAAGGAGAGCATGCTAGTTTTAAGTTTAGAATTGGAAGAGCTTAAAGAAGGAGAACATGAAATTCTTTAGAAAAGATCATGCTTTAATAGATGACAATCACATGAGACTATCATGAGAATGAAGACTTGAATAAGAATTTAAAAATTTAAAATCACCATGCCTTATCTAGACAAGTGATTGTTAGAAATATTTAATATGAATCTAAGAGGAAAATATCTATCGTATACAGTTTATACAAATCGTAATCTTGGAAGAAATGAATTCATTTTATAATTGACAATAAGACTACTTGTAGGATAATAGGAAACCCCCCAAAACTTGAAGATTTTACAAATCTAAATTTTACCTATACAATATATGGAATCCCTTTAAAAGGACAAACAAATGGAAGAAAATTAGGAATACTTTTCCTAAAGTTAAAGTTATAATTATAATGGATTTTTGGTAATATACTTGACACCTGTACTTTGAAGATGAAATCTTTATTTGGTTGTGGGACCTAAGATGTATAAAACTGGACATATCATACATGCAACTCATTATAAATTCTAGAAGGTGAACCCAACTTATTTAGGGTTCCGCAGGTCTAACCGATTTGATATTTTCTTGCAGTTGTCTCCTCACAAAGACCTCGTGGGAGGCATAGAGTACCTCGGAAGCGGATGATCAGCATATGCTGGAGAAACTACTCAATTCATAACGCTGGAAGCCAGGAGGGAGCAAGGTACACTTGGAGATAATCCACAAGAAAGTGGTTGGATCAAGGTATGATTGGAAATTTTAAAAATAAAATTTCATAGACAATGTGTTATTGTTGAAGGCTTAAAACTAATTGTTAAAGTACAAGTCAGCTATGTGATAGGAGATAGTGTAAAATTTTACCTACTAGCTGCATATTAAGCCTAAATGGGAAAGAATGTTTTAAATGGGAAAAAGGATAAATAATGTTTATAATGGTTTGATTTAAATAGCATTCAATTCTCCTACTGCTTTTGTTTGAAAACTATTTTGATGGAATCAGGCTTTGGCATAGGAGGCTTTGTCATTCTAGTTGAAAAACCTTAGGAGATTACCAAATGAACGTAGTGAGAGGTATACCCAAAACTAGACTTTACTAGGACCACCTTTGTGATGCATGTCAATTAGGAAAATAAGGGAAGTCCTCTTTAAGTTCAATAAAGGATCTTAGGACTAGTATTATTGGAAATTCTTCACATGGATCTTTTTGGACCGTAGGAACTGTAAGTTAGGAAGGTAAGGTATACGGATTTGTTATAGTGATGTTTATTCAAGATTCACTTGGGTTAGATTTCTTTTTCATAGAATGAATCGTTTGAGGAATATGAAATTTTTCGATTGGATCTCAAAGAAAATTTAGGGTGTGAAATATTTTCTATACAAGTGATCAGGGGGAGAATTTGAATGAAAGATTTTGAATTTTTGTAAAGCAAAAGGGATTGATCACAATTTTTCTGCACCTAGAACCCTCAACAAAATGGGGTAGTTAAAGGAAATAACAGAAACATTAATAGAAGCCGCCCCGAGCAATGTTGGCGAATACTCACTTCTAGATATATTGTTGGCTGAGGCGGTTAGCACTGCATGTTTTGTTCTGAATAGGGTGAATGTGAGATCGAATTTAAATAAAAACCCCCTATGAGTTGCTAAAAGGTAGAACACCAAATTTGTCTCATTTGTATGTTTTGGTTGAGGTGTTCATTATAATAATGGAAATCTGCCTTAGGAAAAGTTGATTCCAAAATCAGATGAAAGAATTTTTGTTGGATTTTCAAGTGTTGGAAAATCTTATAGTGTATTCAACAAAGAACCTTTGTAATTGAAGAAACCACCATGTTGTAATTGATGATCTGGAAATTTGGAAGAGCCAATAGTTGTTGAAAAAATTGAAGGGGAAAAAAACTCCCAAAAGATTGATAAATAAATTTGGAAGAAATGTGGAAGAGAATTTGGAAACAAAAAACCCTTGCCTAGAGATTTGAGATTTTTTAAAACCACCCAAGGGAATGTGATTATATGTGAACCTAGTGAGGGTGTTTAGAACTAGACGTGATTAAACAAGGAAGTCAAACATTCAGCCTTTATTTCAACTATAGAACCCACTATATGTTGACAAGCCTTTCTGATGAATTTTGGATATGCATGCAAGAAGAGTTAATCAATTTGTAAGAAATAAAGTTTGGGAATTAAACTTCAAGGCAAAAGATCAAAGTGTGTTGGAAACAAGTGGGTGTTCAAAAATAAAATGAATGACTAGGGTAGTCATTTGAATAAGGATAGATTAGTTTGCTAAGAGGTATAATCCAAAATTGAAGGAATGATTTTGAGGAGACTTTTGCCCCAGTAGCTAGACTTGGAGCAATTAGGGTTTTACTTGCCTTGCCTATTTTTAAAGGTTTAAATTATTTCAAATGGTGTCAAAAGTGCAATTTTAAATGGGGTAATTGAAGAAGATGTTTTTGTAGAATAACCTCCAGGTTTTGAAATTCTAAATACAAAAATCATGTTTTTCAAGTTAAAAAATCATTATATTGTTTGAAACAGGCACCTAGGGCTTGGTATGATGGAGGTTGGCACCTTCTACTTGAAAGATCTTTGAAAAAGGAAGTGTGGATACAACTCTCTTTTTAATAGAAATTGGAAGGAATACTATTGTTCAAATTTATGTGGATGATATTATCTTTTGGATCTTTAAATAAAAATCTTTGTGATGATTTTTCTAATAAATGAGAAGTGGATTTGAAATGAGTTCATTGGGAGATTTAAATACTTTCTAGGCTTTACTAAGCAACTTGAGGAAAGTTACATTTCTTAGTCAAACTAAATTGTAAAGGACATCCTCCAAAAATATAAAATGACAATGCTAAACATGTTAGTACACTAATGAGTTCCTCAGATCAGTGGATAAGGACATAAAGGAAATTGTTGATCAAAAGAATTATAGGGATTATTGGATCTTACTTTACTTACTCTAGCCGACCAGATATTATGTAGTGATTTGCTTATGTGCTAGATTTCAATCAGATCCAAAAGAATCACATTTGACAGCAGTGAAGGATATTAAGATATTTACTAGGAACTCAAACTTAAGAATTTGTTATCCTAAGGTTTAGCTCTTCATTTGATTATTGTTATTCAGATTCTGACTTTGCAGGCTATAGGTGGATAGGAAAAAGCATTCTGGAACATGTCAATTCATTGGAAATTCATTAGTTTCATGGTTCTAGACAGATACAAAATTCAGTGGCCTATCTACTGCAGAAGCAGAATACATTCATTAGGAAGTATGTGGCACAATACTTTGGTTAAACATACAGTTGATTGATTTAGACTTATCTATAGGCACTATTCAATTTATTATGATATACTAGGTGCTATTTGTATTCAAAAATTCTATTCAACATTATCTAGAACAAACACATTGATCATATGACATCATTTCATAAGGGATCATGTATCCATGGAGAAATTGAACTCATACATGTTTCTACTGAAAATCAACTGCAAACATTTTTACAAAACCTTTAGCCTTTGATACCTTCATATTAAGAACAAGGCTTGTGTGTTATTGATTTGAATGCTTAATAAAATGTTTTTGCAACATTGATATTTCTGTTTTTGTAGTTACGTTTTTATGATTTTGGATTTTGTGATTTTTTGTTATTTTTTGAGTGTTTTTTTATTTAGAGTCTGTGCATTGTCATTGTCTAATGTTTTGTTGTGTTTAGTTTAGTTTTCTTTAATAAAAATTCAAAAAAACCAAAAAAAAAATTGTGATGATTTTCCAAGACGAAAAAGAGAAGTCATATTTGTATTAGTATTGATATTATGAATGATATAGTAATATCTCAATATTTGTGGTGGTTTTTATGCTAAGACTTGAATTGTGTGTTGTAATGTGATTAAGCTTTTATGAATTGCATTGTCTTTGTTAATACTTAATATTGCTTAAATAAATTGTAATTTGAGATTACATTTCATTGATAATCTAACTTTCTAAATTTAAAAATTTGTTTATACATTGTTTATAAATAGAATTATTAATTTCATGTCTATTCATTTAGACTACATTAAACTTTAATATTATTATTACAATTATACAGAAGTTTTCTTATTTTTGTATTTTTTGTTCAACGTGATATTCTATGCACTTAGAAAAATATGAAATTTTAGATTATGATCTTGGCAAGGATTGGTTCAACATTATCTTTGAAATTGTACAAAAAGTCAAAAATCAAAAGGAATAGCGCAAAGGTCCGTCAAATAGTGTAAAAAAGAGACAAAAATAAGCCCAATGTAAAAAGATTCACAAAAATGTGCAAATAATTGAAAAAAGACGCACAAACGCCACATGTGTTATTCTCTTCTTTCTCCAGATTCTTTCAATCTCTTCTAATTCAAATTGATCTTATGTTCATTAATATTTTATTGAACTTTGAAATATACATTTTTATCATCTCTATTGTAATTGATCTTACTTTATTCTCAATTGTCTAAATCTCTGAATCATGTCTTTGTGAAATTCTTCTCTGCTTACAATTTATATCACTATCTCTAAATTCTATAATTTCGTATGATTTACACTAAGTTATTAGTTTAGATTGCATACCCCATTATGTCAATCACTCATAGGTTTAAATTTTTCAAATGAATTTCATATAAATTACTTACATTTCTTGTCTATTTCTTCTTGACTTTTTTGTTGTTGCAAAAAGGGGGAAAAAAATTTTGTTGTTTGTTGTTGTATTTTGGTTTTTTGATTTATTGTTATTTATGGTTTAATTGGTGTCTTTGGCTTGTGTTATTAGGATTGTCGTTATAATTTTTATTTATTTTTTGTTTTGTTAAAAATTTTGAAGAACAAAATTGTGTTTCTTAGTTCAAAATGCGCCTCTAGTTTTCATGGTATTCATCATTTCTAGGGGGTGTTTTAGGAGATTTTGTGTAAATTGAAATCATACAACACAATAATTATTTTGCTATCATCAAAAAGGGGAGAATTGTTTAGAGATAGGTTGCTATTTGTATTTGTTTTTACAATTTTGCAACTTGTATAGTTTTGATGATTCCAATATTATTGTTCATATGTTGTAGTTATCTCCTACAATTTTAGAAGTTTTATTTGGCTCTTGTGTGTAACATAACATTTCAGGGGAATCATACTCATCAACACTAGTAACTTCAATATCAAATCATTCCAAGTAGAATACCTTAGTTTTTTAAGCTAAATTATCTTTTTAATTGAAGGGAAGTGATTGTAATTGAGTGAAAAAAACATTACACACAATCACACACATAAGGAGTGTCTTATCAAAATTTATACGGATCGCGTTACGGGATGATCAGACTTTATCTCTCTATTAAGTATCACACAGCGAACGATATAGGAACTGGCAAGAAAGTTTTATTAATTCCTATTCATCCGGGACGAAAATTAAATATCGTCCAGGACATTTTGCTGCTCTATAAGAATTTCGTTCCAGCGAAAAATAATTATCGTTAGGATGATCTTGTCCTCTGTAAGAATTTCGTCCGTTACGAAATTAAATAGTCGTCCGGGACGATTTGCTCTCTGTAAGATATATTCGTCACAGACGAAGAAATAATTATCATCCAGGAGAACAATTATGCTCTTCTATGATTTGGTCCGACGAAATGTAAATATCGTCCAGGCTATTTGTTTCTTGTAAGATTTCGTTCGGACGAACAAATTTTCGTCCAGACACGATACAATCGACTTAGGACATTTTTTCTATATCAATTTTTGGAACCGACATTGTTATAAACACTTCGTTCGGTCCCGTACCGCAACTGGTTCGTTAACTGGACGATAGAGTGTACAGAAAACACATTCGTACACATATACAAAGAGGTTTGTTTCAAGGCTTAAGTAATATTCGTCTAGGCACGATCACCATGTATTAAAGATATGAAATACTTGCAGTTTTTGGCGGATTTTTCTTGTCTTTTGTATAAATAGTTCAAATTAATGTCCACCACATTCTTTTTTGTCATTATCTTCGTGCCTAGTTGAGAGAAAAGTCCAGGAGAGAGTGTGTAGAGAGCTTCAAGGAGGAATTTCCTACCAATAGAAAGCGTGAAGGTTTTCACTTGGTGTTTAAAAGTAAGAATACTCTACTGTGAATTAGTTACTTCACTCTTTTCTTTCTTCACTATAGATATCTTGTTTGAGTAGATCGTTCAGTGAGATCCGGTTCGCTGCCGACACTTGGAGAGTATGAACAGCCGAATGGTTTGCTGCTACTACTTGGAGGATAGTGAACAGCCAAAGAGGTTACGCTGCCTACACTTAGGAGAGTGTGAACAGCCGAAAAGGGATTCGCATCGCATACACTGGAGAGTGGAACAGACCGGAGGTTCTACTGCACAACTAGTGGAGAGTTGTGAAAGAGAGGAAAGGTCTACTGCTCACATATGAGGATTGATGTAAAAGGACAACAGGTTCTCTGCCACCTCTGGGTGGTATGGTAAGAAAAGCAGGTTGTAGTAAAGGCTTCTCCGCCTTGTCTTGGGTGCAAAAGCAGAGCACTAATTTGGTATTAGTGCAATACACTAGAGAGGTTGCCTCTGGGGGTGGTGCCTAGGTGGAGTCTTTTTACGACAACCCATAAATCGATATGTCATTTACTCTTACATTTTTATTTTCACCGCATTTACTTTTGATATAAAAACTCCTGTGTTGTAAAAACTTTTTCTATAAAATTATAATAAAAATTTTCATTTCGGTTCAACACTTTTCAAAGCAGGGTTAAGTTTTTTAAACATACCAATTCACCCCCTCTTGGTATCCTTGGGCACAATTAACTTAGCGTCTAAACAACTTATGTACTAACATCAACAGTCTGACTATTATTTCAGATGCTATTTGCGTCCACCATCTGGTGGTTATCTTTTGGTATACTTAAACTGATGAGCTTGGATCCCCTTATGTTTAGAACTTAGGGATTTCATGTTCATATTCATTTTATTCTCACTGTGGGCCTTTTTTGGTTATCGCTAGGGTGGCTTAAGGGCGGGTTTTACTATGGAATTGATGTTTATGGGTTTTATCTATCGTTATTCTATCTAATCTCATTGTGAATGTGATTCATCTATCTACAGGGATTGGTGGTGCTTTGTCGTTAGTTCTTGGTTTAATGGTATCTTTCAAGTTATGGCGCGCTTGTTTATCTATGGGGTTGCTGGTTTGGATCTTCTCGGGTTGGCGGCTTTGCTCGCAATTGCATTTTCTCCTTTAGGTGGGTGTGCTTCTTAGTTTGGAGATAATTTGGGATGGTCACCTGGACTGAGTGGCTTTTTGGAGTTGGCTAGGGGTTTATTATTTCTTTGGGCGTTCTATGTGTTTGTATTGTAGCTTGTCCTCTTAATGTTTTGGTATTATTGTGCTTACTGTTAAGTGAATTACTATATGGCATCTATCCTATGACTTCCATTTTATGATGTCTTTGTGATCTAGAATGAATTGTCATTGCACAAGTTATACAGTGATGGTTTTTTCATTATTACTCTATTACCTATCATGTTTCTTTCTTAGGCTTGCTGGGGGGTTAATTTCCGTTGAGAGTTGGTATGGGCTTTGGGGCTGTGTTGGCTCTATTTTCGATTTGGGTCGTTGCATGTAGGTCGGCTTGTTCGGGCTTCCCCTAGAATTTTGGTTGGCTAGCTAACCTATTTTGGTTTAGTATGCATTGGGGCTTTATGTGTTGGGTCAGGTATTGTGACATCTGGAGTTTTGCGTTAATCTTCGGGGGGCTTTATGCTTTGTATTGGTGCCCTTTTAATGTGTCTTTGATTAATCCATAAAGGTAGATTGGAGATGGCTTGTGAATTCTCCTAATGAGGCTCCTGTAATTAATTTTACTTTGTGCCTAAAGTCTTCTATCCTCACATTTGGCTTTATGTGTGTGCATGGCTTTAGATTACTTCTTATAATATAGAATTATGCTATAGTCCTCTTTATGTTACTGGCTTATAAATTTAGATATTATTTTTGGGTTTAAACCAGCTATAAGTTATTGATGGTATAGACGCTTGTGTTTGTTGCAGTTGCTTATATTTTGCCAATGGATTTGCTTATGGCCTGACATCAAGGCTTTTTTAAGAATATATTGTGCTTCTTTATATAATTTTTCTTTTTATTTATGCTTGACTATGCAACTTTAAATACTCGTTAATAGGTGCCTTTTTACTTATTGATCTAGTGGAGACTATCAACTCGTAGATTTCTTTTGGCTTATTTTGAAGCTCGTTAAGAGCATTAGTGAGCTGATGATTTCTTACCTTTAAAGACTCTGAATCATTTTTTTTTATTAAAGTGTAAGCCCTCTATCAGGGTTTTAAACTAATAATATTAATAATAATAATAATAAATAATGGGAAATTTAAAAATGATAGGTTTGAATGTTTTTGTCAAAGAAATAAGAATAAACATAAACATTTTATACCCACTATGACCCTCTACGGATAATGGAATCACTGAGTAGAAAGAGTGTTAAATATTAGTTGAAGTTTGTCAAGGCATGTAGACTGAATACATTCTCCTAGATATTTTTGGCAAAAGAATGAATATGGTTGTTCATATTTAAATAGGTGAATGTTAGATCCAAACTTAATAAGACTCCTATAAACTTCTTAAGAGTACGACACCAATACTTTTCCACTTACATGTTTTTGGATGTAATACCTTTATTTTAACCAATGGTAAGTCACCATTAGGAAAATTTGATCCAAATTGATGAAGGCATCTTTTAGGTTATTCATCATAAGAAAGCCTATAATCTTTAATAAGAAAACCCTTAGTAGTAGAGATAGTTACCATATGATATTTGATGAATTTAGATTAGACACTCTGAATCTAATCTGAAGAAGACGAAGAGAGAAGAAGAAGTGAGGTATTTACATGGGGAAGAACACTTGCCATAGGAGATAGAGTAGAACCATGGAAGCAATTGCCTAGATTGAGAATATTCTCTATCATCCTAATAACTTATCTTAGGGGAACCCTCTAAAGTGTTAGAAAGTAGCAATGACTTAGGAAGGAAGTTAGTTATTATGCTTATCTCATGATGAACCCACCAATATAGGCAAGGCCTTGATAATTTGGATCCTCTTGTAAGGAGAGCTAAACTAATTTTTAGGATGATGTATGGGAATTAGTGCAAAAGGCCAAGGATAAAGTGTGGTTAAAAGTGGATTTAAAATAAATGATGACTCTGGAATATGATAAGAAATAAATAAGATCTATAGGTATAACTAAATTGAAGGGTTAGATTTTAGAGAACCTTTGCCCAGTAGCTTGACTAGAAGCCATAAGCGTGTAGTTGCCTTACTTGCTTCATGGATTTTAAATTATATCAAATGGATGTTAAGAGTGTCTTCCTAAATGGTAATATAAAGAGAATTTTTGTTAGCAACGCCACCAGATTTAAGAATTCACATTTTCAAACCCATAGTTTTCAAATTGAAAAAGGTTATTGTATAGGTTAAAGTAAGCCACCTTGGGCTTGGTATAAGGCTTGAGCACCTATTTTACAGATAGAGGATTTATTAACGGTAGTTAGACACCACCCTCTTCCTAAAAAGGTTGGAAATGAGTTATTATTATCAAATATTTATGTAATGATATTTATTTGGATGCTTAGATAAAAACCTATGTGATGAATTCAAAATAATGAGAAAAAAGTTTGAAATAAGATGATGGGAGAAAGTAATTATTTTCCTTGGTTATTGTAGTGAAACACATCAATGATGGAACTTCCTTATGTCAATCTAGGTACAATCAGATTAAAGTCTAAAAAATTTGAAATGGAACAATGCTAAGTCATAAACACTCCATAGCGTCCCCACAATTCAATTAGCTAAAGGATCCAAATGTAAATATATATATTTATATATATAATATATCTATATATATATAATATATAAATTATATATATAGATATATATAAATATATAGGTAGAATACGATTAGATCTCTTCTCTATATAACTTTAGTATGACAGGACCACAAGTATTTAGTGTTGTACTCTGTGCCAATTTCAGGCATTCCAAAAGATCTACAATTATTGCAGTCAACAAAATCAGTATAGTACATATTAGGAACCCTAAACATTAGGAATTAGTATCTCTAGACATAGCACTTTTATATGAAATCATAGGATATTCAATTCAATTTGCAAATATGTAAGAAAATAGAAAAAGTACTTCTAAACACTGTCCATTAAGTAAGACAATACTAGTTTCTTAGTCTAGTAGAAGAAAACAATATTCAATAGCCCATTTCAAGTTTTGAAGCAGAATATATACGCATTATAAGTGTTGTAGTTAGCTAGAGTCTGGTATGGTTAAATAATACTCTTAGATCGTGGACTAACTATGTAGGATACCATCCGTAATTATGTTGTGACACACTAGAGCATTCCTCTAAATCTACAAATACTAATTCAAACACCCACACCAACGCTATAGACATTGAATGTATCAGTTCATAAGATATCATGTAGCCAAAGAGAGATATAGAGTTACAATCACATATGTTATAGGAGATCTATATGGCAGACACATTCAAAATACCACTAGGCCTATATACCATTAAGCACATTGACAAAATGGGTGTACTACACATCGTCTTGATATTGATAAATGCTCAGATCACAATTTTTTGTTAATCAACGATCTAGAATCAGTCACTAATATGCACATCAAATTGTTACAAACCATTACTCATATTATCACCGTCCACGTGTCAACTATAGTCGTAGAGGAATTCAATCCATTTGGTACAAAATTATTGTGCATTTCAAACTGTATGATACCATCCCTATCGTACGATACGAAATACGTTCAACTAGATATGGGATGAATTAACTCAGTCAGTAACAATAAAAATTATTACTTTCGTACTGTACGAACACATCATTCTGTACTATTAACGTACTTTACATTAAAGGTTACATACGAAGAACTCCTCGGGACAAATGAAATTCCATAGATCATCTTAGTATGATACTGATTGCAACTAATATGATTTGACTAATTTTTCCGACAAGTCGTTCAGAGAGATATACTGCTCCAATCGTACTATACGAATAGTCTATCGTTACTATATAAGATTGGTACAAAAATTTATAAATTGGAGGGTTTATTATGTTCACAACCACTCAACTATCCTTCAAACTCTCTTCCACAATAATCTTTTTTAGTCCATTTGGCCCTGTGAAGCAAACACAACAAATATGATCTAAGGGGAGCTCCTCTCTCTCGTTGGCAATGATCGTTTTCTCCTGCCGGGCAGTGAAGAAGCCTACCATAAGTATCAAAGAGGCAATGATTCGCCCATCCTCTCAATGTTTAAACCACAGCTTAAATTTTGAGGTTATGAACCTTTTTGCCTCCACCACTCTTAGTAATCTTCTTACTTGGCCTTCCCCTTTAAACTATGACTCCTACTGAAATTTCTAGCAAACCTATAGATAAATGTTAGAAGCACCACTTGACTTTGTATTATTTACAAATGTTTTTAAATGTATAAATCACTAAAGTAATATCTGCTATACCATATAGGAACACTCGACCACAAGGACTCATCCCAATCTTGATCTCAAATGGAGTTTGACTGGACTTTCATTAATCTGATACTTAGGAATATGCCCTCAAACCAACACCAACCCCTTCGTACAATTTCTAACTCAGAATCCACGTACCTCATCACCGTCCTAATCGCAAGACCATTATACCCAAACTGGGACGAATGAATGAAACATAAATCACATTTATGTCTATAGTTACCTTACTTATAAGACAAATAATCAATATTGATTAAGCTTAAATGATTCTAGAATACATTCATAACATGCCAACCATTAACATTAAAGTGCCTGGTGTAAACAAAAAATTAGTCTTAAGGACAATCATAGGGTATATCCTCGCCACCAAATACAACTCAATTTTCTATTCCACCTGATAATCTTTCATCTTTTATAGATGCCTCCTTCTGTATTATCGTTCCATCGAGGGCAAGGTATGCTAACCTGATTTTGTTCAGAAGGTGATGCTGCTCCTACAGGGGACCACCAGCACCATACCACCACATGGACTTGTCTCCCTTGCTACCTTAAAAAGATATTGTAGTCCGGCTCTGGGACTTCAAAATCGACTGGACTACCACATTAACAGCAACAATGAGAGCATGAGGAAGGATATACATGTGTTTGGGCAAAAGATTTACATCGAGGATCATCAACTTGCCTCCAACCATTCATTTTTCAGCCGCCCCACACCCACACTAACTGATCAAGATACCACCTTCAAGTTGATTTGTTTGTTGTGTCTTTTTTCCTATACTCTTTTTTTCTTTGGTTGTTTGATGATACTCTTATTTTTGTGATTGTCAAAGTGAGAAAAGATGTCTATTGTCATTTATTTGTTAGTTATGTTTATTTTAATATAACTCTTCTATTTATATTTTTTGTTATTCTTATTTTAATCGTCTTCAAAAAAAATAAAGGATTATTTTGTAACCTCCAAATTTTTAAACCATTCATCTAGTCAGTGAGAGCTTAAACATGAAATAACACTATATTACCTATCAACATAATAATTTACACCTCAATCAATAAATTATACTAATATTTCCCACCAATCTCCCTATACTCAACTTTTTAATAATCAAATACAAAAAAGATTACAAATATAAACAACCACATCAAAAACTAATAAAAAAATACAAATTTCAAACCAAAACAATACAAAACTCACCTTCAATCCATTATCATCCAAACTTCCACTTACTCAATTCATATCACTCTACATACAAAACACAAAAAAAACAAACAAAAATACAATCTCCCCCATATAAAATCACAAAATTTATTCACCATCACCCCCACCCTTTTATCAAAAAAAAAAAAAAAAAAAAATCACAAATAAAATACCACAATAAAACAAAACACCTCACTTAAACAACTTCTCCCAATTCATAAACTCCACAATCCCTCAACCAAACATATCCCCTCAACACATACCTTATAGACAAGCACCACAATAACACAGAAAACAAAACAATAACTAACAACATCATCCTCCACCGCTGCCCCTCGCACCTACCAACTAACCTACACGGACTACAAATCCCCAAAAAAAAATCCAAACACGCGAACTCTCTCTCACGCCAGTAGTGCCCAACTGTTTACCCTCAATGATCTATTGACCAGAACCCTATCAATCATCTAACACGATAAAACCCACCAAAACCTCTGATTTCCCAAAACTATCAAAATCCAAACCCTACATAAGTCTCTCACAAACTACTAAACCTCATCACACATGAAAACTACACACCGTTTATGAGTCTGTCTCACCCTATACACCTAATAAAGATTACCGTGTCCCCATCTAACCCTCACCACTAATATGCCATGTAAATCTTGCACACAGCCCCACTCCTCTATTATGTCAGAAAACACCATAGAACATCCACCTCTCGACGAGAGACTAATTATGTACCACACCTACATACAACGATCATATAAGTATACTGCTTGAGTGTCACCTTCCCACTACACACAACGCCACCACCTCCTCACTCTCATCCCTCTTCACACTCAACTCAGTCTCACATCTCATCCAACCACTGGTACAAGCACCGCTGTTCTCTAGTGTTCACTAGATATAGTAAAAGACACACATATCAATTCCTGTTTAAAACAAAACACCTCTATCTTCAAACTTAACTACATCTTACTAACATACACGACTCCACTATAAATCATCTCCTACTTGTAGAGCTATACAAAACAATCTATATATTACACAAATAAAATGCCCCTATCTTTTCACGCTCCGCATTTAACATCATTCTCTCCCCCCCATCCGCACTCTCGCTCTCACTATAACACCATGTATGTGTGCCTCGACGACTAGACTACAAGAACATGTGCATAATCTGTGACTTATTAATCTCATGAACCTCAAGTCATCAGACACCTTAGTTCTCCCCTCCTTAAGTGTTAATTAAGTGAGTGAGACAATACCTATGAATAGTGAGATGACTCTGGTAAACTCAGCGTGTATATCTCAGATATCATAGATTTATGAGAAGTTGGTCTCTCAGAATGTGATATAAGTATGTGTCAGAAAGAAGTGTGTTGGCTGATGTTGTCAAGATATGTGTTGTGAGAATGATAATAATAGAGATGAATAGCTACAGATACTGGGGGAAAATAAAATGACATATGGTGTAGAGTATAAGAGAGAATGGGAATCTAGTTGAGTGTAATAAGTGCTTCGGGGAATGAAGATATCTTGCTTCTGTGGATGAACTAGATAGTGCAGTAGAGGTCACCAGTATGAAGTAAGATCGTGTGAAGTAATGGCAGTAGTCTCCGCGGTAGATCAAGTTTTGTGTGGAGGTTATAGGGTGGAACCAGAAGAAATACATGCGAATCTGCTCATCCGTGTGAAGTGTGTATTCATATTTGTATGGGCTGAGCGTTTAATTCATGCAACATTAAGATGCTGTGAGCGATAATTTTGTCAGGTTAGTGTTTATCTATGTCTGTGAGATCTGCGCTTGTGGAGATTACTTTAGGATTTGTTGAAAGTGATTGTAGATGATGAGTAGTAAGAGAATGTCTTTAGTTGTGTGAAGTTGATCTAGTTCGCGTTAGGCAAAAATATAAATTTGTTCATTGATGATACCTATTTGTGATTTCTTGAGCATTTTTCCTTGCCTCTCTCGCATTATAAGTATGATTCATACTTGAATAGTTATATTGTTTTTTCTAATAAATAGGCAAACTTCATTAAGAAAGTGTTCTAATAACCGCCTCTCATATTTTGGAGCATTTGCTTCCAAATTTTTATTGATGTCATGTCATTTATGATATTTTGATCCATTCTTCTCAACAATTATGATAAGTGAGTTGTAACCTAATATTCATTGTATGTAGATTGAAAACAAATTCAAAGAATTGCGTACAATCAAATAGGGCATATGCCTCACCTTTTTGCTCATTCCTTGATCCATCTAATATTGATTATTTCAAAATCTCAATAATTATCCAAATAGAAGAAATAGATTAATATCAAACCATAGTGCAAACCTCAATGAGTATCACTTATCTCTACCTTTGAAAGCTTCTCCACTTGAATTTCTATATTATTTTGGTCATAATATATATATATATATATATACTTTTACAAGAACTTCCAATAATATTTATCAAATTAGAAATTATATTAAAAATAAAGCAACTTAAACATAATTTTTAACTGCACCAATTAGTGTTAGCGGGAGCTAATGAACAAAATAATGTGTAAAATAAGTTGTATAATCTTCTTTTATGACCAAACTTTTCTTATGTCTTTATTGCGGCATTCAAGAGAGCATAAAAGTTAAAAATAAAAATAAAAAAAGGCTTAATTTTTATAATCTTAGCATTTCCCATGAACACAAAAAGTTAATCCTTCATGCAGAAAGAAACGTATGCAATATACACTAGCAGCTAATTGTGTTTTATAATCTTGACAATTTTGATCAGAAGTTCTTTCAAAAGAAAATCTAATATTTTTTTTTAATTTGTTAATTTTTTGCAATTTCACCAAATAATATTATGAGCATTGTTAACTTGATAAATATAAAATAAAAATTTATTTTCTTTTTCAAAATTTTATATCTTTTTTAATCAAAATTATCACCATTTTGCTTGTTCTCCAATCTCAAGTCCATAAAGATAACAAAATAAATACTAAACTTCATATTTTGTGATACTATACTATAATTAAACTTTGTAATTATTATAACGCATTAAATAAAATATTCATTATTTATTTTTACTTTGTGTATGCCAAAACTCAAGATCACAAGGACGACATGATCCTTTTTGTAAGTAATATTTTTGCATCATTTCTATATCATTGAATGATAAAGAATTTTTTGAGTATGGGATACATAGGTTAATCATAAATATTGATTTTTGCATGAATTTATTCGAATTGAGTATTGTTATAATCATATATAGTGTCACGTATATCTACTTCTTTCTTTGTTTTAAAGTATTTCTTCATATATAATATGAATTAAAAACTAGTTAACAAATTTAATAATTCACTACTTGAATATATTGAAAAATACTAAATTGATAATAAGAATATGGATTTATTAGCTTATTTAAATTTACGATTATAATCCACTAAGAGATGAAGTGGTAGAGAGAGAGAGAGAGGGGGGGGGGACTAAAAGAGAGAAAGAGGGTGAGGAGGGTGTGAAAAGTAGAAAGAGATAGAGAGAAAGAGAAAGTGATAGAGAGGGAGAGAAAAAATTCCATGAGTCTAGAAATAATTGAATGTTATGGGGGGGAGGAGAGAGAGAGAGAGAGAGAGAGAGAGAGAGAGAGAGAGAGAGAGAGAGAGAGAGAGAGAGATCAGAGAAAGAGAGAGGGGAACTAAAAGAGAGAAAGAGGGTGAGGGGGTGAGAAAAGTAGAAAGAGATCGAGAGAAAGAGAAAGTGATAGAGAGGGAGAGATAAAAAATTCCATGTCTAGAAATAATTGAATGTTATGGGATTGAGAGAGAGAGAGAGAGAGAGACCAACGAACAACCATGAGCAGGAAAAAATATTTTTACTACCGTAATGGAGGATGGAGACCGAATTTGCTTGTATGATTTCGATTTATGAAAACTTATATTATCAATATATATAATGTTTCTATTTATTTAATATTTAATATTAATTCTTATAATATTTTAGTGTTTTGATCACATCAAGATATAGGTATAAAAATGAATATTTTAATTTTGAAAAATTAATATTATCAATATTTTTGTAAGATTTTAAAATTTTATAAATATATATCAAAATTTAAATAGTAGTAAATACACAAATTAAATAATATATCAATAAGTCTCTCATTTAATTGTAAAGTATTAATATATGTTTTAATATTGCAAATTTGATATTAACAAGAACTAATATTGATACTACTGTTATAAAAGCTTCTTTTGATTCATCCAATATCAAATTCTAACCATTCATTTAATTCTTACTTTTGTCTTATCATGAAAATATCTTATAATTCCTATAAAATTAAATCTTAACCTTAAATTATCAAAACTAAATATCCATAGTTCGTATTATAAATATTTATGATTATACTATGCTTCCTCCCAAAATTACCCCGCGTTGCTTCAAGTTTCTCTTGAGCATAATATAAATAGCTTTACAATCCATTGAGGCTTCCTTTTAAATTTCTTTCACAACCCTACCCGTCTCTCTCTCTCTCCCCTTAAAAACTACGAGGGTTACTGTTGACTGCAAAAACATTGTTTTATATTTAGTGTTTTATGCAGGAACTTTCCTACAGGATTCAAGGTGTTCCGAAACAACTGTAGATCATTTATACCCCCAACATTCTGATATAGTTTTTTTTTCCTGACAAGGAAGCACTATCCTTAGACCGGTGAAAACCCCGATTAACCTAGCATGCAACACACACCAATTTATACGGGCCAACACGTAAGGCTTTCACTATTTGCCAAGGGTTTTGAACTAGGGACCTAGACTTTGCCCAGCCGGCTCTTCACCACTCGGACAAGCAACGATGGGTACATTTTGATATAGAAAGGATACCGCAATAGCGTTAACATTCTAGCATCACGGTACCATAAGAGGATAAATTTTACTCTAAAAATAGTAGAAATCCATTCGAGAAAGGAAGGACTCTTTTTTTTTTAGTATTTGCTTTGGTTTTATTTTCCCAAACTCTTATATATAATATATTATATATATATTATAATATATATATATTTATATAATAATATATATTATATATATATATATATTATATATATATAAATGTTTACTTTACAATAAAATTTGTGTTGTTTAATATGTATTTCAATGGGTTTTTTTTTTTTTCCTTCTAAATTCGTGATTCAATTGTTGTGAGTTATGCAATATTAAACTTAGGTATATTTCTTATCTTGCAAATAATTGGTTCAATTCTCTTCATTCTTAACACAATTGTGATCTTGCCAATTAAAAATTTAAAATCTAGTATCAACTAATGATCTCGACGGAGATCGATATGGATGTACAATTATAGAGAGTTGAACAAAACTTAAAGACATGGAAATATACATTTTTTAGATTGTAGAATCATTAAGGAAATAATGTTATAGTGGTGAAGTGAACTTCGTAGGACAGATATATTGCTAGTAATTACATAGCTAGTATTCTTATGCACTTGAAAGAGAATAGAAATTAAAATTGCTTTGATTTACAACTAAGGTAGTAGATCTAAATCAATACGCACATTATCACCTAATTAATCACAAACTTAGTTGATTTAGAAATTTATAAAACCAATTCAAAATACCTTTCATTTTATTTATTCCTTCTTTCTAAAAATTTTTTGATGTGGTCGGATAACTCAAAAGATTAATAAAAATTAGTAATTAACTTAATAAAGATAAAAACTTGATCCTTGTGAAAACGATACTCCCTCTCATCATTATAATACTTAAAATGGCACATGCACTTTTTTTTCATTTTTGGAAAAATTTGGGGCCTAAGCCCATATTTTACTATGAAAAGAAAAGATACAAGTAAAAGAGATTACAAGTAAAAGCTCCCCAACATAAGCAAAAACAAAAACTTATGTAGATCAAAAGGAATAAGAAACCCCAACTATACCACCCATTACAAACAAAAGTCAATTAAAGAACCAAAAACGTGGTAAGTTGCACATAAATAAAGCTTGAAGACATGCTGCTGCTGGCTGAGCAGCAGAAATTGCTGAGGAAAGAGACCACATTACGCACTAGTAGAAGAAAGCCAGTTCCAAAAATCCAATGCCCTCATAAAGTGGAGAAATAAAACCAGCTCCCTAGCCAAAAAGACTGGACTCAGGAAAATGGTAAAGATCATATACTTGCATGTCAGCATTTTAGTTGGTCAAATTTTTAATGCTATTATTGGCGATAGACGATTTTTTTTTTTTAATTTTGAAATCATTATTTTAATCCTTCATTTTATTCTTTTAATATGACACTATCATATGACCGCTGTGATTAAGTGTTCTTATTTTAATTGTTGTGTACTTTATTTACAGCTCCTATTAAACTTTTCATTAATATAAGATTATTATTGTTATTGTATTCTATTGTGTTTAAGTCAATATGTTGTTTGAGTGATTTCTTATTAATTGAATCAATTATTATATGTGTGGTAGATACCCATTGGTATTAGTTCTATTTTACCTTGAAATAGAGAAAAACTATAGAAAGATTTAGAAAACTTGAAAATTGAAAAGTAACAAGGAGAAATGGCTAATTAACTTAATGGAGAAGATCAACCTAGACTCCTAAGAGACTTCACAAATATTTTGTTGATGGAGCAGGTGGCTTGACGCTAATCAAAATTATATCACCAAGGACAGAGCAGGGCCGATGATGAATTGGAGTTTATTAAAATTGGACATCAATATAGATTATTATTATTATTTTTAATTCAAAACAAAGTAGAGTGAACACAATAATTATAAGAACACCCTTTTCGAAATTTCAAGGAATAATTTTTATTATAAACAAGTATTAATATATATATATATAATTATCAGGAGAAAATTAAAATGTTCTTGCTTTTGAAACTAACCATTTTCCAATGCTTATTTAAATTTCACATGCAAGAAGTGAAAATATGAACTAAAATAAATATAGAAAAGTAGAAAAAAAATGCAAAATGACTTATGATGATTTGGTCACTCTTGACTTAAATCAATAAAAATTATTATTATTATTTTAAAGCAAAGTAAAATGAACATATTAATTAGAACTGTTGAAGACCCTTTTTGAAATTTCGAGAAATAAATTTTCTTATAAACAAAGACTGATTTCAATATATATATATAATCAAAAGAAAATTAAAATGTTCTTGCTTTTACAACTAACCATTTTCCACTGCTTATTCAAATTTCATATGCAAGAAGTAAAATTATGAAATAATATAAATATAGAAAAGTAGAAAAGAACGCAAAAATAACTTGTAATGGTTTGGTCAATCTTGAAATTAATTAATATCAGTTGGTTTATTCTTATTATTAAAAATTATCATATAGTAGCATTATATATCATGAAAAAATATCATACAACACCCAAAACACTCAAGTGTATGTGTGCTTGGTTGTTTAGCCCAATTCAAGCATGTAAAAAAAAATACAAACAGATTCAAAAATAAAAAAGTTATAATTTGAAACATTTGCTTTCTTTAAAATATTTTTTTCCTTTTTTTTTTAAGCTGCAAATTGCATTGATAAAAAAATATATTGCATAATACTAAAGGAAGACCAATAATCACATTCCTTAAATTAAACAAAGAAGGAATTTTATTAGAAGTAAAACTAACCCCAATAAAACTACTATATAAAGAAACATTAGTGGTGTATAAATCAGTCATTGTATTACAAAATCTAGAGACATAATGAAAGACTACATTCTTGAAATTATTTAAGAATAAAAGCTCTTTATTGCAAAACTCGTCTTATTGTCATTTTGAACTCTTTAAAGAATCTTAAATCATCTTGATGATTTTAATGTTATATCCTTCAATAATTACATCTTTATATTCAAACATGTTACTTTAAATAAGTTCTCAAATCACCAAAATAACCCCCAACTCTAATTAAGATAAATTTAAATACTTTCTTAGTTTACCAAAACAAAGAATAAATATTCCTTTGTGATCTCTTATTACTCCTCGAATTCCTGCAAGATTTGATTTCATTATAAATGCATCAACATTAATTTTAATCCAATATAGTGGTGAAGGATGCTGAATTTTGGAAAACTCCAAATGAAAATTAGCATTTCACTCTTCTAGTAGAAGATTCTATCTTGGCTACAAAGCTATAGATAATACATTCACTGCAGTAATAAATATTAAAGGCACAGGACTGACATGATTTACTTAATTCCGAGTTTTCCAAGAGAAAAGACAATTGTGCAACATAATTTGACAATCTTTGGAATTATCTTCACAATTCATTTAAGTTTAATTATGTAATCAGTAAATGAATGAAAAACATGAATATTACTTCTCCATTCTCTAAGCTTGATAAGTATTTCAAATAGAAATTTACATTGAAGAATAATATGTAAATTATTTTCCACTTTTTGACAACCTCTAAGACAAAAATTGCTTTATATGAGATTTTTATATTTAAGAAAATCATTAGTATGAAGAGCATTCTTACTCATCCTCCACCAAAACATCTCTACCTTCACTTTGAATTTCAACTTCCTTAGCCACTTCATGAAAGTAGTTGTTGCTTCTTTATAATCATACACCAACCAGTCTTTATAAGATAATGCGGTAATAAAATTACCAGAATATTGAAACATAAGTTCAATTTGATCTTCAAGCATTTTCAGACAAATAGGAACCTACATTATTAAAGAAATAAGATTATCCTAAAAGTATTTCTGAAGTTATGTAATTTTCCAATTGCCTTCCGGTGATATAAAGTGCTGAACATATGTATTATGTAATCCCACATAATTTATATATGTTGATTAGCTGTTTAGACTTCTATCTAAAATCCAAAAATTATTTAAAATATTAACTTCATTATAATTAGATAAATTTGATCGTATAATAGACTTTTGGATATTTAGCACCATCTACCAAAATATAAGTAAAAGAAGATCCCATTTAATTTGAGCATTCCATATATCACTTCCATATTTTACAATAAATTTATGATTAAAGAAGAAAGATTTTGAACAAATCTTCATGTTAATCTTCCTCTTAAATGACCAATTTTATTTACAGACAAATGTAATCCTGACCCACCATATATTTTTGGTTTACAAAATTCCTCCAAAGCAACATAATGTAAATCTTATCTACCTTTATCTTTATGCCAAATAAAATTTCTGGATAATTTGTCTAAATCATTTAACAAACCCTTAGGCACCAAAGAATGAGTTGATAAGAAAATAGGAAGTGATAAAAATGAAGATTTTATGAGAAGAATTCTTACAGTCATAGAAAGAAATCTATTTCTCCAATCATTTAATCTCTCCAATGCATGATCTAAAATATTCTGAAATGAGTCAACTTTAACCTTCTTAAAAATATTTTCACTCTCAAATACTACATTTCTTTAACTATTCTAAAACCCATCTTTTTAGATATCTTTCTCTTCCTTTTATCATCTACTGCTTTCCCAAATAAAATTTGAGATTTATTGTTATTCATCTTTCGTCCTATCAACTATAGAAATCAGCCACAATTCCCTTCATTAACTAAGCTACTTTATGGGATGCAATTGAAAACAAAAGAACATGATCAACATATAATAAATGAGAAATTTGTTTAGCTTATGGAGCAATTTTAATACCCAATTCCGAACCTCTTTGAAGGATAGCATTGGATAATAATTGACAGCACATGATAAATAGATAAGGTGACAAAGGACATCCTTGTCTGAATCCACTCTTAGCTTTAATCCATTTAGAAATCCTCTCATTTATAAGAATGGAAAATCTAACATTTTCCACCCATTCCAAAATTAGATTAAAAAACATAAGAGGTAATTCAAACCAATTCAAAGTTTTCACTAAAGCCGGCCAACCCTACATACCAATTTTAACGACCATCAAAACTTTCTTCACAAAAGAAAATCTGAATTTATTAAAAAATTTTGAGCCAAAAGATAGTAGTCTACGTAATAGAAACTCTAAACTTATTAAATATTTATTGAGCCAAAAGACACTGGTCTAACATAGATCTGGCATGAATAAAAACAACTTGATCTTCAATTATAATATTTGAAAGACACCATTTTAACATATTCAGAATCATTCTAGCCGCCACCTTGTAAATGGTTTGACAAAGACTTATAGGTCTGAAATGTGAAGGCTCGACCCAATTTTTAATCTTCGGAATTAGCACAATCAAAGTATCCTTCCAAGTATGACTCATTTTTCCAGTTTTAAAAAAACTGTCAATAGCTTTCCATGTATCATCATTTATAATTTCACAAAAGAATTTAAAAAATGAAGCAGTTATTCCATGAAGTCCAGGAGACTTGTTATTACCCAATTGGTGCACAGCTTCAGTGAATTCATCCCTAGAAAAATCTGCATTCAGCCTCCCCAAAACTCAGCCTCAACTATTTTCTGTCCATTAAATACTTCTGGACATTCCGTCAGTTTACAGTTTCTAGTTTGCCATTTCTTTTTGAAACATTTCTAGAAAACTGATTCAATTTCCTCTTGATCTTCCACCAAATAGTTCTTTTCATCTTTAATTTTCTTTATCCAATTGTCATTCCTCTTTGCCAAAGCATAATCATGAAAAAAAATTTAGTTTGAATCTTCTTCATCCATCCAACTAGCCTTAGCCCTTTGATTCCACCATGTAGATAAACGAACCAAAGTAACATTTAACTCATGGACGTTACTTTTAAGCAACTTCAGATTTTTTGTATTAAGTCCAGCGTTTGAGCTTTCCTCCATCTGTAGATCCATAATTTCATTCTTTAAATCATTTTTGAGAGCACACAAGTCCTATAGTTTATTCTTGTTCCAATAATAAAGAGCTTTCAAAGATCTTTTCATTTTTCTTTGAAGAATTTCATCTTCATTGTCAAAATTTGGTTTCCTCCATGACTTAAGCACGATGTTCCAAGCTGTTGGATAGGACTTCTAAACATCTTTAAATCTAATGAATTTCGTTTGTGGAAAAGGTATCTCACTTATCTTGAGCATTAATGGACTATGATTAGAAACAACTCTTGCAAGATGCCTAATCATAGCTAATGAAACACATTGTAAGGTTGTTGAATTGACTAAAAACCTATCTAATCTTTCCCAAATTCTTGAAGATCCTTTTTATTACACCATGTAAATCTTGATCCAATGACACCTACATTAAAATTATTGTTAGCCATAAAAGACTTCATCTCTTGAGGGCCTTGAGAAAAGATGAATCTCTTTCCACCACTCTATCATCTTTAGAAAAAATACAATTAAAATCTCCTCCCATAATGAAAGGAATGTTAGTACAAGAGAGCCTCTCAAGACTATCCAATGACCCTCTCCTTACATGCAAATCCACTCATAAGTAGTAGCAACATTCCAACTGCCCTTATTAGAAATTTGGATGACACAAAAAACAAACTGAGAAGAATCCTCTAAAACATCAAACAAAACCTCGTCCTTTTTCCATAAAACAAGAATGCCACCCAAAGTACTTCTAGTAGGATGATGAAAAAAATCACAATCACCTATATTTCTATTGACCTCCCTCCTATCAATAATGGATAACTTGGTTTCAACTAAACCAATAAAAAAGATTTTATTATCACTAACAATCTCTCTAAGATAAAATGAAGCCTGCCTTTTCTTGGATCCTCTACAATTCCAAAAAACAAAAGAATATATTAAGAAACCAAAGGGCATAACTTCCCACAACCATGACTCATACCCACAGGCCACATCACCTTTTTTTCCTAGGAATATCTTCTATAGGTCCTATGGATTTAAGCTCTTTATTGCATTTTTGTTTCAATATCAAAGAACTTCCACCCTCATTAACTTTCACCAAACTAGCAGACCTTTTACTTATCTTTAGTTCAGAATTTTGGTTTCCAGAAAGATCTGCACAATTGTCCACGTTAACCTCCATTTTCTTTGAAACCAGCACTTCAATAATCTTCAAATCAGTAGATTCATCAATACAATTTGATAATATGTTGAATTTATTAGCGCTTAACAAAGCTAATGATGATGAAAACACTTCAGATTAGGAATTTATCAGATGTTCGTTTCCATTCCCAACGCCCCACATTTCTGAATGGACGGTTTTAGTTTTAACATCTTGAATTGTACTAGTATTTCTGCTCGAACCATCCATATGAATAGATAAAATTTGGTCTTCAATCATCTTGGGGCCATTAAGCACTTCATCAGTAGAATTTGAAAAATTTCTTTTATAGTAAAATCTAAGTGGCCTTCAACGGTAATTGCAGAATCCTTGATATATAGTCCATACATTTATCCTTAACTTTTATACTTGTTGTAACATCATTCTTTGTTTTTGCAGCATGATATTCAGTATTGAATTGGACTTTGTTTCTAACGATGTTCTGAGAATTATTATTCACCATAAATTTTCCTCTATTTTTTTTCTGAACTTCACACGAATCAAAGGACCATACTCAAGTTCATCTTTTTGTTTAATAACAGCATTATCCGTCAAATTCTTAGGAATCCCTTAATCTGAATCAATAATAATTTTACTTCCCAAATCATTTTGAAATTGATGACACAAATCAATTTTATGTCTGATCTTTCCACATTGGGAAAAAGGAGAAGATTTTTTCATATTCAATCTTCTGAAAAAAATCTTCCACTTAAACCTTCAACCCAAATTCCTTGAGGTAGCTTAGAATCAAAGTTTATGCGCACGCAAACCCTTTCAAATTGCCTTCTTCCCCATTTAAACATAATACCATCCAGTAACATAGGGACTCCTGGACTCCTACTTTTGAAGCAATTTTAGTAACATTTAATTAATCCCAACACTGTAAAAGTAGATGGGGCAAACAAATCCAAACGGATAATGATAATCCTTTCATAGATAAAAGGGAGAAATATGGTGTCCATTTATCAATTCCCTTCTTCCCCATTTAAACATATTACCATCTAGTAACATAGGAATTCCTACTTTTGAAGCAATTTTAGTAACATTTAATCCATCCCAACATTGTAAAGGTAGATGGGGCAAACGAATCCAAACGGGTAATGATAATCCTTTCATAGATAAAAGGGAGAAATATGGTGTCCATTTATCAATTCCCTTCTTCCCCATTTAAACATATTACCATCCAATAACATAGGAATTCCTACTTTTGAAGCAATTTTAGTAACATTTAATCCATCCCAACATTGTAAAGGTAGATGGGGCAAACGAATCCAAACTGGTGATGATAATCCTTTCATAGATAAAGGAGAGAAATATGATTTCCATTTATGAATTCCAATTATATGACCTCCAACATACAAAGGCACACCACATAGCACTTCTTCTAGAGCTTCAGAAGATTGAAAAGAACTCAAAATCCAATCTAGACCAAGCAAGGTTAGATGGAATCCACAAATTTACCCCATTGACGCCTAAATTCAATACTACACAAAGGGAAAGGAATGTTTTTCACTAATACATTCACTACCAAAGAATTTCTCAATACTTGGACATTAGCAGTTTCCTTCTCAGCATTCAATTTGACAGCAGTACCATCTTCCCACATTTCAACATCTACAACAAGATGATTTACTTTAATATGAGGAAATTTTCCCCAAGTAGCATGTGGGCTCCGAAAATTCGGCCGCGGCCTCCCCGCCGCGTTTTTTCTTTTTTCGGCGAGGGAGTTTTAACTGATAAGTTCCGAGGTAAATTTTGGAAGGCAGATGGGTTTGTAGATAAGACACTACCCAGAGATTTCGCCCTCATTTTGCGAGGACTTTATGATCTGAGTTCTGGTTTCCTATAGGCGCAAGCCCCTATAGTTAATTACCCCTCCCGGTAACGAGAGAGAACTTTCGATTAAGGCTAGTCGTCAATCAGATACGTATAGAGATACGTGTTATCTGGCATATAATAGCAGCATGGGTTTGGGTATTTGAGAACTGGATTTGGATTTAGGAATCTGGAGAGTTTGATATTTAAAATAGACATTTCACCATCTTGAACTTAAAGAGGATGGTGGGGGAATGGATGATGGACCTGATCAAGATCCCATGGTTCCGTCGTCCCGGGCCATCGTGGTCCCTAGTCTACTTAGTCAGAGGAGGTGGTCGACCCAACCTGACAGAAGGATCCTTGTCGGTAGCCATGGGTTGCTTTGTCCAAGGGGACCTTGTAGACCTGGGGTGAATGTTTGTCTAAGGGGACAAATTTGAATCCACCTTAGCTAACAGAAGACTTTATGCCCTATCGATCATATCCTATTGATTCATATCTCAAGAATTTAATGTCAATAAGGAGCGTATTGTCTCTGGCCATAACCGGTATATGTGGTGCCATTTGGCGGCAAAACCACTCGGTTCAGAGGGCCCCGGGTCATAACCGTTTATCCTGCGGTGCCATTTGGCGGCAAAACCGCCGGTTAGAGGACACGTACCACGTCCTTACTGGCAGGAGATTGTTTGAGAATGGATCCTAGTGATATTTTCGACTAGGCATTTAGCTCTTTTGTGAGCTGAGGAAAATTTTAATTTATCCACCCCGGCAGACTGCTGCGGAGGGTGGATGAATTTTGCTTTAAGTGATTAATGATTGAGTTTCAATTTTAAATATCTTAGAATTTTAGGATTTTGAGTGGCATTTTTGGAGTTTTGGAATTTGAATGGACCCCTCCGGTTGAGATATGCCTTTGACACGGACATCATCGGGGTGTTTGAGGTCATTTCCATTTGTTGATTGAACCTTGTCAGCTCAGACAAGTTATTGACTGAGGATCGGGTTTCATAGGCTTCATGCCTTTGTTTATGAATTTTTTTTGTTGAAACCCTTGAAGGCCGAAAATGAATGTACAAAATAAATATTCCGGTCAACTTCGTGACCGCATATTTATCTGATATCTCAAACCCTGTCTACTCCTACTTTACTTGCTTAGGAGGATCGGGTTTTATAGGCTTCATGCCTTTATTTAGTGAATTATTTTGATTATAGGCCTTGAAGGCCTAATATGAATGTATTAAAACAAATGCATCGGTCGTCACAACTATGTATTTGTTTGAGAGTTCGAACCCTGTCGACTTCTATTGATCCATATAGAAGGATCAGGTTCGAACTTGAATTCACTTATTGACCCGCGCAACATCCCTAGGCGTCACGTATGTACCAATAATACTCTCACCAGGGCCCATGTGGGTGATTTTTATATACCCCCTTTAGTTTACCTATGTGTATAGTCTATAGTGCACGTGCAAGGGTATTTTGAAATAATTGTAATTGTGTAAGTATCTGTCATTTGAATGCACAACATTTCCTTGAAGAGCTTATACACGCCTTCTGTCTGCTTATACGAATGTTGCAGATACGGTGGCGTGCGTCTTGGTGTTGACTCCCCCTTTCTCATTTACCGGGGAGATCTTTCTTGAGGTTCGTGACCATTATCTTGAGAAGAATCCCTTTCGGGGTCTTTAGTGTGGTAGAGTTGTTACCTCCGGTGTTTGTAGACACCAGAACTGTTTCCTTCCTAAGGATGGGACCAGGAAGAAACTTTGGAACACTAGGAAGTTTTGTTATAATTTGTTCAAACATCTCTTCCATTCCGCTAGGAGGTGTCCTTTTTCGTACACTAGGTTATTTTCGTACTCAACATACTTGAAGATCTTAATCATCGTAATCATAAGTGATATCTGTACTTGTGTTCACAGTGTTTCGTTGTGCTTACGAGGTATCCACTGTTGTTATCCACAAGTAGATTTTGTTTGCTTGTAGGGACCCGTTTTATCCACTACAACCTTTTGGAAATGCTCGTAGAAGATCCAGTGTCCTTGCATTACATCCACCTTTCACCAATCTCAGGTGGTTGATGATTTCATTTGCTGCAGGGACCGATCTTTGATTGCTCATATGCTTTGCAACTATCTGTTGTTGCTCGCAAGCATAGTACATTGATCTTGTAGGGATTGTTGTAGGAGTTCATGCATCAAGGTCTTGTAGTTTGAGTTTCCCGTGTGTGATCCAAATTTTGATCTTTGCATGTGTTTGGATCCAAATTCAGTTTCATTCAGACTTGAATTCATCACGTTTGCAAGTCTCCACTTGATGTCGTATAGCCCGAGTTCAAATACGAGCTCAAAGTACATGTTCAAATTGATTGTTCACAGTTTGTTCAAGCTTGAGTTATCTGGCATTCAGTTCATTTGAACTTGAGTTCCCTTGTATGTGATTTAGTCAAGTTCAAATTCTGCCCAAAGGTTCACAAGTTCAAGTCCAAACTCAAGTATGAGTTTCCTTTGTCCACATTGTATCCCAGTTTGAGTTCAAAGTACATGTTCAAATGATTGTCCAGGGTCCTCTGAAGTTCTGCAGGTTCAATTTCACTTGAAATGAATTTAATTCCAGTTTGATTTTATTTCATTTGATTTTGACCCTTAGAAATCATTTAGAATTTTGTTCAGATTTAGGTCCACAAGTTCACTGTTCTTCGTACAGGTTCTCTGCACATTTAGTTCAAGTTCAGTGCATTTCTGTTCAAGTACAACTCTCCTGCATTGTTGTCCAATGAGGCCTTCAAATTGTTCAAGTCTTTGTACATTTCAGTAAAAATTTCGGCAGCACCCCGACATATCCCCCGTTCGGGGGAAAGTAGGGGAGCTGGGCCTTCCCACCACGCTACTAGAGCGTGTATGATAGGTGTACTTAGACACCGCGGCCGTAGTAATTTTCATCCCACCACGCTACAAGAGCGTGTATGGGGCCTTCAGCAGTACCCGTACAGCAGAACACTAGTAGCTCTCCCCACCACGCTACAAGAGCGTGTATAGGGCTCACCCACCTCACCGTATGCTTCGCATCAGGCTCCCTCCTACTGTGCTACAAGAGCGCGTATAGGTGGTTCCCCGGTCCGCTGCAAACGTCGAGAATGGGATTTTGGAACATCATACCTTTGCGTAGCGGTGTCGTCGGCGATGTCGAAGTCGAGCTCGAGGACCGTCCCCACCACGCTACAAGAGCATGTATAGGGCTTACCCGCCTCGTCGCACATGTCGCACCGGATTCTCCCCCACCGTGCTACAAGAGCGCGTATAGGGGATCCACCGGCGCGTCAAGCGCGTCGAGTACAGGATTTAACTTAGAAATTATACCTTGAAGACCGGCGACTAGCAGTGTAGAATACGAAAATCGAGGCCGGAGGAACATACTTTTTCTTTTCTCTTTTTTTTTTGAATTAATTAATTATAATTAATTATTTATTTATTTAGAATTAATTATAATTAATTAATATAATTAATTAAAGTTTATTAAAATTAATTAATATCATTAATTATAATTAATCTATAATTAATTATAATTAATTAATATTAATTAAATTTTAATAAATTATGATTAATTGAAATTAATTAATGATAATTAATTTTGTAAATTATAATTAATTAAATTAATTCTAATTAAAATTATTAAATTAATTATAATAATTTAATTAAAACTAAATATAATTAATTATAATAATTATAATTAATTAAAAATAATAACTGTAATTAACTAAAATTAATTAAAATAATCATAATTAAAATACTTTTTTTTAAATCCTTCGGTCCGACTGACTTGCAGGATTTGGCCGGAGTAGAGCGCGTGAGAGGGATGAAGTTACCTTCACGCCGGCTGGCTCCCGTCGCTTGCTCCGATCAGACAGAAGGGAAAGTCGCAGAAGGTGTGGAGTCGAACAGCCCTATAGGACCCGAAGAAGCGGCGTGTGCGATCTCATGACTGGCGAGCTCCCGTCGTTACTCTGGATCAAAATGTCGTAACTTTCCGTCCGCACAGGAAAGGGGAATCGTCGAGTGAGCGAAATCGAGCTGCCACGAAGGGGCCGAAGCCTATCAGCAACAGAGGAGTCGGAGAAGCGTGCACAAGGAGGAAAGTTATCTCCACAGTCAGCGAGCTTCCTTCGTTGCTTCCGATCGAACTATCGTAACTTTCGATCTCACAGGATGAACGCATCGTCGAACAAGCAGGGCCAAGCAGCGACGAGAGGGAGAACTGGGGTGGAGCGAGAGATATCGAGAGAGAGAGAGATCGGGAGAGCAGGAGTCAAACGAGAGTGAGAGAGCCCGGGCTCTCTCATTTCTTCGGTTTTTTAACGAGGCAGCGAAGTCATGGGAGAAATGACGACAACGTGCGAGCGACGTGCGATTGCAGGGGGTAGGTGAGATTTGAAAAAAAAATTTGTTTTGTTTTAGATACGGGTCAACATAGTAATAAAATTGTCTTTCTGCAAAGAAATTCCAGTCTCAGATTTATCAATGTTAGAAAAACTGTCCATGTTACCATAAGAAATTTTTGACAAATTATGGCATTTTTCTGTAGAAGTTAATCCACTCTTAGGAGACACATTATAAGTCAGAGGAATTTTATCAATTTCATCAGAAGTAGAACTATCAACTTTAGTTTCCTCAGTAATAACATGATTAATAAATCTATTAACTTTCAATTCAAAACCTGATGAAGATGAAGCTTCCAAATCATTAGCTTCTGGTACAAATCCAATTTTGCCCTTCTTCAAAGCTGACGATTGGCGATCATTCTCATACTTCAAATCTTGAAGAAATAAACTTTTCTTACCTTTGCCTTCAACAAGATCATTTTGCCGAACAGATGGAAGACAACATTTTTTAATAACAAATGGCCTCTGCTTGAAAAAGTTCTTACGATCATTTCCACATTCAACCAAGAATCTTCCTATAGATCCAACAAATTGCTTACCATCAATAAGATTCTTGAAAGATAATGGAAGTGAGGAGGTTCGGTCATCGGAAGGCAATGACCAGCGAACATCAACAGCTATAACGAACTAACCGCGAAAAAGAAGCACAATGAAAATTCCAAATTTAGGCACTTTCTCTCACTAGAAAACGACACTTTCTCTCAATAATAAATGACTTTTTTTTTCCATGAGGGCCTTATATTTGCAAATTTTTTAGCTTAACGCCTTAACCAACTACTCTTCCTAATCTTGTCTCTTATGCGCTAGATATCCTTTTATAAGAAATCTTAGTTTAAAGTGAAAGGCCTAGACACATAACTACAATTTGCCTTATCATAGGCAATAGCCAATAGATTTTTATCGATTGCTGGAAGGATTCTACTCATACAATCTTCATTCTTATCTTTGCCTATTTTCTTGTCAACTCACTATTTGGTTCATAAGGGTTTATTGAATGATTTAGAAAAATTATGGAGGAATTTCATATGGCACAAAAATAAAAGTAGACAAGGTTTACATTATGTCGCTTGTGAGGAGCTATGTAAACCAAAATTGTACGATGGAATGGGATTACATTCAGCTGCAAATAAAATCAGTCCTCTAAGAGCAAGATTGGCATTTAGAGTTATTCAAAATCCTTCCTCATTGCTTCATCGAAATCTTATTGCTAAATATGAAAATGATATATGAAATGTTGAAATTAAAAAGGGATCATGATCTTCTTGACATATTTTAGTGAATGGTGTTAAATATCTCAAGCCTCTTATTAGATAGAAATTGATAAATGGTAACAAAGTTAATATTTTAAATGATGTTTGGATTTTGGATAGAAGTCTAAACAATTCGCAAACATATGTTAATTTTGTTGGATTACATGGTATTTTGTTTTTGCATTTTATTTCTCCAGATGGTAATTGCAATGATTCAAAACTTCAAAAGTTTTTCCATCAAAATCTTATTTTTAATTAAGCAAATTCCGATATGTCCAGATATTGGGGAAGATCAAATTGAAGTAATGTTTCAACATTCAAGAAGATATATTCCTGCATTAGCTTATGAAGCTACGAAGATGAAGATTCTGAATTCACAAAATGACTCTGGAAACTAAATCTTAAACCAAATGTGGAGATGTTCTGGTGGAGATTGAGTAAGAATGTTATTCCATCTAATGAATTTTGTAAATATAGGAATCTTATACAAAGCAATCTTTGTGCTAAAGGCTGCTAATAAGTTGAGAATCATTTACATGTTGCAGCTAAATATAAATTTCTTATTAAAATTATTTTCATGCCTAGAGAATGAGGATGTCAAATTCCTGTTTTCCATTCTTTAGGTAGCTGCATTACTGAACTAAAAAGAGTTGCGAATTCATATCCGAATATTGTTAGAATTTATTGTACAGCAGTTTTTGTTTCATGGAAATATCATAATGATATGAAGCATGGTAATCCCTACACCTCCAACTTTGATTATTGCTACAAATGTATTGTCCACAATTATGCATCCAAGTCAAAATCCTCTTCTAGAAGATTGGGATACTAATCTTCATTCTAAGTTAGAAAATTTTTGGCATCTCCCACCACTAGATTAGATTAAAATTAATATTGATGCAACAATTATGAAATCTAATTTTCTAGGATTTGGAGGAGTAATCAGAGATCACAAATGAATGTTTTTTCTTGCCTTTGGTAGAAAATGAATCCATTGGGATATATCTCAATTAGAATTGGATGTTGTTTTGGTGACTAAAAAACATCTTCAAAGTTGGATGTTTGAATGCAAACGTGTAATTATTGAAGGATATAATATTAATGTTATCAAGATGATTTAAGATTCAATAAAGAGCACAAGATGTCAGCAAGACAATTATTGGAATAAAGAAGTTTTTTTTAATAATTTCAATAATGTAGTTTTTCATTATATTTCTAGAGATTGTAATAAAGTGGCTGATTTATGTTCCACTTTTGCTTTATGAAGTAATTTTCTTTGAGATTGTTTTACTTATAATAACATTCCTTCTTCTTTGCTTAATTTATTAAAGAATGAATGTGGTAGGTGTTCTTCTTTTGGTAGTTTGTAATAATTTTCTTTTATTAATGCTATTTATAAATTTTAATAAAAAAAAATAATGTTTGTACTAGGCTAATGGGGTTTAATAATTGCCCATTTTTAATGATGTTGAATAATTCTAGTTAAAATTTTATTTAATAAAAAGTAGAGCTGTTAAATATTACTTTAATTTAATTTGCTTCCCCAACTTTATGCCACCTACATAACAAAATAAAAACATAACAGTGTAAAATTTTTTTTATTTAATATTAGAAGGAATTACAATTTCTACTAAAACACTTCTCATTTTAACATTTCAAAGAGGAGAGAAAAGAGAAAAGAGAGGAAGAAACAATAAAAAATACACTAAACATAAAAAAATAACCTAAACAACACAATATAAATAACATTTTCAAAAGTTAAAAGGTTTAAAGATCAGTTGGCGGTACGTAACTATGAAGAAGAGAAAATTTCTCATTGAACCAGGAGCAATCTTCCTCATGCTGGTGATAAATTTCATCCCATTTTTTATTCATCCTCTAGATATGATCATCCACTTCAAGCTCGAGTCGAGAAAAGTGATCTATTCATGCTTCATTTAAGTACTAATAAGCCTAAGGAGATGTTGACCTAGTGCTCCCCCTTCTTCTTCTTCCTGATCTATTTCAACTTTTGATTTCAACGCCCCTCACCATAAATGAGGTGAAATGAGTGGTCTGTGAAGTAAGAAAGAATGTGGTTGGGTCATTCAAGGTAGGTGAGATTGAGCTTGGTATCGAGGATATAAGCTGTGATATGTTTTAGGGCCAAATTTTATTTTTATTGGCCTTTAGGATTCCTAATGGAGGTCAAGTTTACTATATATTAGATTAACATCTCAGCTACATTCAACTCATATCGGATATGCAAAAATAAGTTGCTACTGACAATAAGGGGGTAATATATTGACTCTGGCTCCTACTTTAGGGATCATACTATGTATGTGTTGGATAACACGTGCATTTAATAGCAACGTGCTGACAAGTGGTTGGTGGTGATTCATTGGTAAGTTTCTCAGGTCCATTTTTATGGTAGTCCGATTACAATGTACGTTGTTTGTGATGTCATATGGTTTGACACTGGTGTTGGAGGTGTGAAAGTATTCATGTATGCCAACATCAGTGATTACTACTTGAAGCCTACAAACTTGGATTGTTTAGTGGTCCTTTCAGTTGTGATTTTGAGGTTTGAAAAGAATTCTAAAAGGAACTTAGTCTGGCAGGGAATGGCTAAGGGAATAAGAAATTAAAGTTTAGTGCCAACAAATAAATCTATTACCTGATATTATAAGCATCCCTAGTTCAGTGCTCTTGAATCTGTGATGGTTGTTGCTTTGTCTTTTGAGAAGGCTTCACCATTCCCATCCATGAAAAGCGTTCATCTCTGTACTGTAAGGAGCTACTAACAATACATCCTCTTTTACTTTTGATCAAGAGGAGAAAGATTATTTCACACTAAGAGTAAGAGTTTGAGGAGGTGTGAATTGAAAAGGAAATTTGTTCCCTATAAATAGCCTTTGTCCTATCATATAGTCTAATCATGATTCATAATGTATGATTAGAAGAGTCCAGATTATCCAATTAATTATTATACAATTGATCCAATCAAATTGTCAAATACGATTGATATAATATAATATGATCTTCAACCTTTTGATCATCCTGATGCTTATCCATAACTTCTTTTGACCAATCAATCTGCATAGTACAAATCTAAATCTAATAGCACAAAGAGTTTTCTCATTTCATCTAGAGTAGTTAATTTCAAAATTATGGGTTTGGGTTGTATAACCCTGTGTGCATCACAATACATGAAAAATTGTATCTTACAATATGAATAATTTCTATAGTTCATCCTATGTAGTTAATGTTGCAATAATTATGCTCGGGTATTATCCTATCCTATATGTATCATATAATATCATAACGAATTATACAATATAAAATGATTTTTATTTTTATTTTAGGATGAATGGTTAAGAACTTGATCAAACAGAACAACACCCGTAACTGACAAATATAAACAAAACATTTCCACAACTCAAACACACAAACATGAATGATAGAATACATATCACATAAAATATAAAAACATAACTTATCCAAATACATTCATCATGGAACTTAAATCAATTACTCCTAGTCTCTTCCTAAGGCAAAAAACCTCTCATAGTGAAGTGGTTTCATAAATGTCTGCCAATTAATTATCTCTGTCAATGAATTGAATGTCTACATCTTTTATTGACAAATGATCTCTAATGAAATGATGCTTAATATCAATGTGTTTAGATTGGGTTATTTGTGATACATATCTTACTGATGTTATCACACATGATAGGAATTGTATCCACTTGAAAACTAAAATCAAGAAGTTGTTGCTTTAGCCATAAGACAGGTAACAAAACTCCTTGTAATTATGTATTCTGCCTTTATAGTGAATATGGCTATTGATTTTTATTTTCTTTTGAACAAGGAAACTAACTATTTTCATATAAACTGATGCATTCCTAATGTGCTTTTAATATATACCTTACAACCTGCAAAATTTGGTATGGGTATCCTACTAATTGAAAGGTCATACTACTCTTATGATATCGTATGCCTAAATTTTGTCCCTATGAGATATTGTAGGATTCTTTTTACTGTAGTCAAATGGAATTCTTTAGATCCAGCTTAAAAAATACTACACAATCTTACCCTAAATATGATATACATAATACTGATAATTAGATACAAAAATAATCCTACCATCCCTCTATACCTTTTTAGATCAAATGGTTTGTCACTTGAGTCTTTGTCTAACTGGATAGCCAGGAACATGGGGGTGTTTGTACTCTTATAATCTTCTATATCAATTTTCTTAATGAGTTCTTTATGTGGGAAAATAAAGCCATACAAATTTGAAGGGAGCTCCAATTCTTGTGATTGGATATTACATTGAGGATAACGTACTATTTTGAGAGACAGTCATGATATTTTATAATGGATTAAAAGAATAAAATAAGGTTTTAAAATTTATCATTTTCAAAATCAAATGCACTAAAGAGAATAATATACTTTCTTGAAAGGTAGACATATCATTCTATAAAAGTATTTTAAAATAAAATTTGAGTTTTTAAAAAACTTTTATTTATGTAATCAAATATAGCTGAGAGAATATCATATCACCCCACGAAGGGAACATGTTTTGCAAAGGTATTTGAATACAAAAATGGGATTTAAGAATATGTTTATATTCCCAAAGATCTTTCCTTTACCTTAATACCTTATGAGAATAAGATAGTGTTTATTTTAAGTCGGAGTCATAGGTTTCCTATAAAAGCAAGCCTGTATGATTAATTATATCCCAAGAGCAGTGAATCGACTAAGATTACTATCGATTAAAGTAGTGACAACTTTTTTTTTTATCAAAGTTTAAGTCAAGGTAAAAGTTTTGGAATTTCTAAATAAGATTGGTTCAATATTGAATAGTTCTTTCTAGAGGACAAAGGATGATGAGTAGGGAGCACTAAAGTTCTAAGATAAACTAGAAGTGTTCTAGACTAACTTATACTGGGCTTTAGTATTTTAGGAAGAGAAATTTTTATGTTAGAGTTGACATTTTACTAGAAAATTTTGATTATATTCTCAGAGGGTGGGAACTTATAATTTAAGATCTGCCTTAAAATCTAGATCTAAATTGAATCATTACATAGTAGTAACTTGAGTCTAGTCAAATGAAGTGCAAACTCAATGAGGTGAGACTTGTATTTTTTTCTATGAGAAGTGTTTTAAAATTTCTGATGCTTCTAGACTTACATTTTTGCCTGGAGTGAAAATACCAGTTAATGACTCCGAATGTAGAGAAAGAATTTTGCAACCATCTCACCTTCATTGCAAACCCAACTTGCAACAATAAGCAACTAGTGTAGAAAGATTCGCATTGGAATTTATGAGTAAAGCATTTGAGTAAAAGACAAGACACCTTTCCATTATCCATGTAGGTATGTTTGTAAAGCATTCATGTTTTCAAAATTTCTAGAGAAGGCATGACAATCACTCTTTCTAAAGAAAGAATTTCAAAGAAAAGTGAAGAGAAGGGAAATGTAAATGTAGCTATTCAGCATTAAGTTTACTGACATTATTGAAGGATGCAACATGTATAAAATATTTTCCAATATAGTCAAGATCCATAACATGTGTAGAACCATCATCCGCTAAAAATTTATAATCAACACCATATCTCATAACTAATCTAACAAGAAGTCTTGAGATGACGAAGAACAAACAAGCTTTCTTTAAACAATTAATCTTTCTAACAAAAAATCATGAATCCCTTCCACCAAAATACACTAAAATATGTTATTAAGAAGGTGGTAAGACAAATAAACTCTCTATAATTCATTATAATCAATTTGATAGGAGATTTTTTGACATATAGCTAATCCCTTAAATCCAACATATCTATCAGACTATCACTTGAAGATGCACCCTCAAGTTGTCATTAGTTTGTTCATTAGATTTCTTATAGAACATGTAATATTTTATTACTTTACAAATTGAATCCATAGCAAGAATAAGGATAACTATCAAGATATCCCATTGATATAATAAAAGAGACAACAAAAATAGCCATTTACAGCTGACGATCGAAAATGCTTCGAGAAAAATAAACACCATAACTCCTCGTTTTTTTCAAAACTTAAATGGCAAAAGCTTTCATACCATTTCAGATTTTGTGAAAGCAAAGCAAAGAGAAGAGAAGGAAACTCTACCAGGCTCTTTAAACTCAACATTCAAACATGATTGCCACGTATCTCTAAATATTTCCAAAGATTTAGATCAATCATTAACCCCAACACTAAGCAAACCTCCATTCTTTCCCATCTCAAAAAACAAAAAAAAAAAAAAAGATTTATCAGTCCATGGTTCTTAGGAGGGAGAAAGTTAAAGGAAGCAAAGGTTATTTCATTCCCAAGCCACGAAGACTAGAAGCGACCTCTAGCTTTTAGCTTTTAGAAGGACTAAGCATAATTATATTCTTGATTTTTGAAGTCGAAGCAAGGAAGAAGAAGAATACCATTGATTTATTTCCTTCTTCTCTGTGATTTGCCCACCCAGAAGGAATCGAGAGCCTGCTATCTGCCTCTCGCTCTTATTCTCTTGATCGCACGAAGCCCGCCCGCCTCTCAACCTGCGAACCGTCTGCCCTCTTTGTCTCGCTCTTGTTCGCTTTGGTCAGAGGAAATGCATGAATCAGTAATGCAACTCACGCCCACTCTCTACTCGGTATCTTACCTTCTTATCACTTGAATGAATCACCTAGGTGAAAATGGATCTGTCCAAATAGCTCATATTCCCATCTAAGGAGGTGAATTACCATGATGCCCCTCATTCTTTTTTCAATCCAATTGCTGAGATGATTGCTAAATTTAAGGAACAATTATTACGTCCTCTGACCTGACGTAGAGGTACGTTCGGCCGCCAATAACAGGTCGCCACGTGCTCTTACTCTTTACCGCGCGGCCTGACGACTTGACCCGGAGCGGAACCCGGGAATGCTATGTTCGCGATTTTCTCGGTATTGCTCGGTATTGCTATGAAAAAACGAGAAAAACCGCTCTATGAAGACCAAACTATACAAATACCGAGTTGTACCGAGTTTTTCTACAACTCGGTACAACTCGGTATTTGCTAGGGATTTGCTCGGTATTGCTAGGGATTTGCTCGGTATTGCTAGGTATTTGCTCGGTATTGCTAGAAAAAACTCGGTACAACTCAGTATTTGTTCAGGATTTGATCGGTATTGCTAGGGATTTGCTCGGTATTGCTAGGTATTTGCTCGGTATTGCTAGAAAAAACTAGGTACAACTCGGTACAACTCAGTATTTGCTCGGTATTGCTAGGGATTTGCTCGGTATTGCTAGAAAAAACTCGGTACAACTCAGTATTTGCTAGGGATTTGCTCGGTATTGCGAGGGATTTTCTTGGTATTGCTAGGTATTTGCTCGGCATTGCTAGAAAAAACTAGGTACAACTCGGTACAACTCAGTATTTGCTCAGGATTTGCTCGGTATTGCTAGGGATTTGCTCGATATTGCTAGAAAAAACTAGGTACAACTCGGTACAACTCAGTATTTGCTCAAGATTTGCTCGGTATTGCTAGGGATTTGCTCGATATTGCTAGGTATTTGCTCGGTATTGCTAGAAAAAACTAGGTACAACTCGGTATTTGCTAGGTATTTGAAATATATCCAAAAGGTGATGAGATGTTGTTCGGCTCGTCAAGGATTTAAAAAAACGCACGGGCGAGAACCCAAAAACAGCGGGTCGGGTCGGCGACTTTTTCTTCATGCTACGTGGCGCTAAAATATTGGTGGCCAAACGTAGAGGAGCGTACGTTCACCGGACCAAATAAAAGTTCAAATTTAAGAGTGTCGTTGGGGTGAATTTGTTAGGAAAAACAAAACCTAAATAAGCCAAATTCATTATATGGCATTTGGGTTAATAGGTTTCAGCCTGTTTAAGTTAATTGAAGTTGATTTAACTTGAGAGGAATGAATTTTAGTCGATTGAAGCCAACAAAGTTGAATTAGACTTGACTTGAGTCAAATTAATTTAGATAATATTGATTTGAATTGAAGAGTTAATTAGTGTCAATCAAAGCTGTCGAATTTAAATTATTCTCGAGTCAAGTCGAAAAAACTTGACATTAATCGGTTGAGCTTATTTGATTTAGAATCAAATTAGTTTTCAAATAAACTCAAGCTCGACTTGATTCAATTTAGTGGGTTGTTGAGGTTGAATTGGACTTGAGTCAAGTTGAATCGATTAGATATTGTCTAATTTCACTTATTTGATCATATCGAATTTAATTAACTTGAATTCAATTTAAATAGATTTTAAATAAGGGCTGATTGCAATGACTATGAAATTTATTTCAAAATTTGAGGTTAACACTTTAATACACTTAGTTTGGCTAAGGATGGTTCATCTTTACTTTGCTTAATATTGAACCTTGAGAAGTATGTCATCTCACCAATCATACTTTTCTCAAATTCATTTCGCATAATGGATGAAAACTATTCACATAGGTCATCATTTGTGGATTCAAATAAGATGTCATACGCATAAATTTAAATTATCAAGATATCTATTCATATTCTCTTAATGGACAACGTGGTGTCAATTGTGCTCTTAACATCTTCCATTATAACTCTATTTATGAGTGCACTTTCACATCAAATTTAGTTGAACTTGAAGCCTTTAAAACATGCAAATGCTAATAAAACCCTAATGGCTTCCAATCTAGCAATTGGTGCAAATGTTTCTTCAAAATTTATTACTTCCATCTGATTGTAATCTTTTGCTGCTAATCTTGCTTTACTCCTTACTACTAATCCAAAGTCATTCAAATATTCAATTTATTTTTAAACACTCATTTAGTACCAATCACACTCTCATCAAATAACTTAACTATTAGCTCTCACACATCATTTATAAAGAACTAATTTAGTCCATCCTGCATAGCCAAAATACAATAATCATCTTTTAATGTCTCATCAACACTCTTCGGTTCTACCATTAATATGATCATTGTATGACAAATCTTTTCACTAATACTTTCTATTGCCTTAACTTTAGAAGAAGGGCCTCCTATGATCAAGTCTTTAGGGTGACTTGATGCATACTTCCAATCTTTGGGAAATGATTCCTGAGTTTTCATTCTATCTTCTACTCTTACATTTTCAATTGTAAGGTTAGCGTCCCCTATTGTTCAAACTCTTTAGAAGGGGCAATCTTATTAGATTCATTAAAGGTAATGTTGGTCAACTCTTCTCCTATTATTATCCTCTTATTTAAAAAGTCTATGCCTTTCCTATGGAGGAATACCCTAGAAAAAAGACTTCATCTACCTTAGCTTCAAACTTTGCCAATTGAGATATTCCATTATTCAGAACCAAACATTTACATTCAAATACATGCTAGTGAGAAATGTTTAGTGTTTTACACTAAAGAAGTTCACATGGAATCTTATTCAATTTGGCTCTGTTGACCTAGTTTTTGCCCAAACTCCTGGTCAAAGGAGTTGACTTGGTTAAATTGATCAAGCTAGGCCATGAGACCACTTCTACTAAGTTCAGTGGGTCAAACTGAGTTTGCTGAGCCTAGACCTAGGCCCTGGGTCAAGCTGGTTGATCAGGTCAACCTGGGTTGACCCAAATTGATCAATGTGCTTTCTTTTGAGTTTAAATCAAATACAAAGCTTCTCAAGCATAGATCTAGCCTCCTTTGGACTTAGTGGGATAGACCCAATCCACTAGGCCCTGACCCATGTCCTGGGTCAACCTGGTTGACCAAGTCAACCCAGGTTGACCTAATTAAGCCTAAATGGGTCAATTCAAGTTCTAATTCAATCCAACCCCTTCTTTGACCCAATCCACTTACCTCTTGGGTCAATTTAACTAGGTGGACCAAGTCAAACTTTGACTTAGTCAACCCAAGTCCTCCTTGGGTCAATTTGATTTATTTTGGTCAAATTGGACTTATTTATTTCATTTAAAATCTTCATTTTATCCCTCATTACAACCCATAGCCAATGGAGGTTAATCCCCTCCTGATTAGCTCTAGAATTGATCCTAGCCACAAATCACAAGCCTTGGAATATAAATAGAGGGATTTAGGGTTTCTAGAGGGACTTTTTTTTATCTTTCCTCTCTTCCAAGAGCCCCCAAGCCTGAGCTTTGGCTTGGGGGAGCTCCTTGGACTCCTCCTCAGCCTTCCCCACTCAAGTCTATCGGTCAAAGGTCGCTGGCGGCGAGATATCCGGGCAACCTAGATTAAATTTATTTCAAATCATTTTCCCATCGATCGAAGATGTTCCAAGGCTCGAGTTCAATTGGAAAAATATTCATGGACAGTCTACAAATTCGGAGAACCCAAGATCTACTGAATCCATCAATTGGATTGAGGTAAAACCCTAGACCTAGTCTAGGACACTTAGATCCAAATAACTATTTTCATAGCGCATTTTAGGCCATGATATGGATACCCCATCAATGATCTTTGTTTATACGTTCTTTGTTTAAAATTTTGTGCCGTTTAATTGATTCAATCGATCAAATGAAGCGAATTGGTGTTTAGGGTTTTGGTGTGTGTATGCATGCAACAAGATGAGATCAAGAGTGTTGATCATTCAATCAATTGTGAGGATTCCGTTGCTCCGCCGATTGGTTCAACCGTGGGATCTGATCCTGCGGCTTTGATCCCCATCCGGATAAATCACGGCCTTTGATCTTATATCGCGGGGGATCCAATGGCCATGGAGCCTTGCCGATGTGTTCAAGTGTCGCGGCACTGATTCCCACGCCGTCGCAATCATTGTCAATGATTACGTGGCGGCGCAATGATTGCCAAACCGCATCCACAGTTTAAACCAGCCAATTACCGCATGCCACGTGGCCCACTCAATCGTCGATGTCGTTTTATTTAATAAATTTGATTTTTAATTAATTTTTTAATCCTTTTTTAAATCAAAAATTTCAAATAATTATTAAAAATCATTTATAAACAAAAAAAATACGTGTAATATATCTAATCGATTGTATTTTTGTTATCTTTAATTTAAAAATATTTGTGATTAAAAATTTTATGTGTTTTTATCATTATACTAATTATTAAACATTAGTTATTTTTAAATCCATTATTAATTATTAATTATCAAAATATGTTATTTAATAATAGAATTGTTATTTTAAAATAATATCTTATTTCTTTTAAAAAAAAATCAGAAAAAGTTAGATTTTAAATTATTATTATTATTATTACTATTATTATTATTTAAACCTTTTTTATATAATAATGGTATTTACTATTATCTTATTATTACTATTATTATTATTATTATTATTATTTAGTTATTAAAAAAAAGTAGAGGAGTCCTTTCTTTATTATTATTATTTAATTATACTTAATGATATTATTTTAAGTAATTCATAATTATTTAAATAAGGATTACATATTTAATTAGTAATTAATTAAATTTTAAAATATATTTTCTACTAATTACGTAATTATCATTTTGAAACCTTTTTTTTAAATATCATAAATTCTAATATTTATTTTAATTTGGTTTAAGAATTACTTTTAAATTATAATTATTTTAAAATATTTTAAAATAGCCTATAATTATTTTAAACTTCGATAATTCATCACAAATTCATCAAAAATATTATAAAATTACCCATAATGCCTCAAATTATTTAGAATTCAGTTCATAATCTAAGATAATTAGGAACCTTTAGTTGGACCTCAATCTGAGCCTTAATTTAACTTTAATTGGAAATTACCTTTTTTCCATTATTAATTAGTTAAAAATTATTTAAAATTCCAAATGTTTTCCAAACACTTGGGAACATCTTATTAGGTTATTTATGATCTTTGGGGGTGATTCCATTCTGTTTGGAGCTGATTTGGATCAAAACCATAAAATAACTCCTAATTAAGTAATTTTAATAATTCATTAGTTGCCCAAATCTTCTAAAATTCATAATTTGACCTAAAAACTCCAAATTCAGCAAACTCAAAGCCTAATTACTCCTTGCAAGGTGTAATATTTAACTAAAATGCTAAAACCCCCAAGCCTAGACCATTTTTCATAATGATTTTTTGGACCCCCTCGGCCTAGCACCTAGGAGGAACCCGGGACTTTCCAAAATTGGCTAAGGTAATTTGAACTTCAAAGATCACTATCTTAAGCATTAAAATGAACCCAAAAACTAAATTAACTAAAATCTATCCCAATTAATTAATATTTAAACTTCAATTAAAGTTTCCCCTCTTAGCCTCCAACAAACTCTTGAACTTTAGGCAACTTGAACTAACTATCCTAAATATGATCTATCCAAAGTCACACAAGCCTATTACACACACATAGGTTTGATAGGGCACCACTTCTAGCTCCAGGATTAGGGCCAGTATTTACTTTTTCTGCTTTATATTTCTATGATGAGATGTGATTGTGTGTAACACGTATGCTAATTGACTAGTTTTGCTTTGCAGTGTTATTATTATTATGATGTTTATTTTATTATTATAATTTCTCTCTGTTATGTGATTTTTGCATTAGAATGCTCATAGGCTAGGGCCGCTTTTATATTAATTTAGTCTTATACAGGTGGTCACGCTCATACAATGCTTAAATAAAAGGGAGTCGTAATTATTAATGCTCTAATACTAATACTGTTTTCTATAGATGCTCCAAAGGCATGCTTAGCCCCTTTAAAATTAAAAGAGTGTGGCCAAGTGTGTTTACTTTTTTGTTAATATATAAACTGCTTGTGATGTTACATATAAACTACTTGAGATTTTTTTCTTAGGATAAGCATGCAAGAGTCAGGGTCTAGATTTTTTATTTTCAAATGTAATGTAATTTGTTGATATTGAGTTGTGAAGTCGTTAAAAGTCCAGCATTTCAAATATTTGGTACCCAAAGAAAATAAGAAAGGCCCCCTCTCGGGGAATTTCTTAGTCATTGGGTACCCTTGTAGAGGACGAACTAGATGGAGCCCGAAGGAGATGATCTGAAGGGAGATAATTCGGAGAAGGATGATCCACCTGAAGACAGAGGTTTGAAGATGAAATGCCTGGCTTTTAAGACTTGCGTCATTTAATAGGATTAGAATCTAGTATGTTATCGGTGGAGCCTAGCCACCACTACTTTTCTGCATATCATGGATTATACTTATATGGCACTTATCGTGGACTTTACTTTACTATGATTTTTCTGGATTTATATTGATGTGTTTTTTTTCTATGCGCATTAGAACTTACCTATTTTTTTTAGATTTATTTCTTGCATGTGTATGACTTATTTTCATTAGGCGAAGGACTAAAAATATTTTCTACTCGTAATTAATATTTAAAATTTTAAAAATTAAATAATTTAGAAACTTAATGACCTAGGGAATAATCAGAACCATCTGGGGTCGCATGCATATTATTGCATTTCTCTCCCTCCTTGCTATAAGACACCTCCCCGCCTGCGGGTAGAGTCCGAATAATCTATCCTATAAGGATGAACTGCCGGACCTGGAGAGGCAAAGTTTTTTTTCTAAAAAACTATTTTCAATAAGCATGTTTTTTAAAATCTCAAGCATATACGATTTGACCTTTTCAACTGGCATGTATTGCATTAGAACCCAATTAAATTAAAAACTTTAATAGCATTAGCTCTAGGAGCATTCTCCTTATATAAGTCCAGGGCCAATTAGAGAACTCTCTAGACGTTGGCCCTACTTCCAAAACACTCAACTTACGTACCTATCTTTCATAAAGATTGGATAACATGGTTTTTACTCACCTAGCTGGTTAGTCGGCATCCCTTTTCAGGCAGGGTATAAGCCTAGAAACATTAGCTAAGACACGGGTGTTAGTGTTGGGTAGAACATTAAGCCCAGCTTAGATCTATGATTTGAGGCTACTATACAAGGTATCTCATAGTATGCCTAAATAGTGGGTAAGTCCTTTCTTTTCAGGGACTATAAATTCTACTTATTTGCATCACACAGATGATGCCACCTCTATCTTTCCCCTCTGTATGTCATGAGTGTATGATTTTATATTTCTCCTTAACTGTCTCAGTCCCTTCGAGTGTGGATATAAACCATGCATGTTGACTAAAGCCACTTGAGCCTTTCTTTCCTTTTGAGTAGGAACTTCCTAGTCTCCCTTTGTGTGCCAATCTCCCTTATCTTGGGAAGAATAATATTAGATCCTTAATCCAGAGTTTTCTCAAGCCCTAGGCTCAAGATGTAATTAACCCCACTCGAGTTGATGTATCAGTATAGGAAACTCGTTGTTATGATCAGGTCGTATATATTATGACCCATTAGGGTGCGCTGGCAAGAGCCACTATCCTTAATGATTAGTTATATATATGATCTAATATATCCTTCCATTGGCCCGTTTGTGAGGAGCGCGGAGGCCCACAATCATCTTTATCCCTCCGGGTGGTGCGGCCGTATACCCTCTGCACTCTGTAGCTGGCGGTGTCCTTTCAGAGGCCCACAAGTTTTTGGTAATCACGATGGGACCCATTTCTCTCTCTATCTTTGGATCCCATATTATTCTTTCTTGTGTGTACTCTATGATTGGCACTCCTTAGATTAGGTTCGTGCTACTCTTAGTTAGGATCATTTTCTTAGTTAGGTTCTCTGCTTAGCTAGGGTTTCCCCTAGCTATTATCCCTTTTCTTCTGGCATTCTATGTCATTTTGTACCTTATCAAATTCTCTTCTTCCTATCGAGAGGAGTTTCTGTGTTTGATCGGCTCTCTCACCTTGAGACCGTCGAGCAAACCTCGACGTCTTCTTATATTTTGTAGGTACTTGATACCTAAGGATGGATTAGTTATTGATAGTAGCTTAGACGAGGAAGGAGACTTCTAACATTAGAGTACTAGCAAGCAAACTATTCCCCATAGATGTGTGGAATGAGAGTTGAGGATTCCCATCAAAAATCTTATGACACTCTTTCCACTAGTGTCGGTTGTTCGCTACAGACTAGCGAACCTCCCTACCTTCTATAAATATCCCTCTATATTTATACCCTCTAAAGAGATCATTTTTACTTTTTGATAGTCTGTGTGGCCACGATGATTTGTCCTCTACCACATAATGTTTGCTTCGAAGAGTTTAAGGCTATTCTTGAAGGGGATACACTGATATGTTGTATGGATATTTGTATTTATATTTGTACACACCAATAACATTGGTGCTAGCGCATTAAACCCTTGATTTCTCCCCTCCTTGAGAGGATTTCTCCCCTCCTAGTGAGGACTTGTCTTTCACCCAGTTTTACTTGGCACTCCCAAGCGTGGTCTAGGATATCAAAACTAATAATTCAAATTTGTTGCAATCCATGACCCCGAGTTTGAGATTTTGATGATGCCAAATAATGATTGTTTTGAAATAACTTTTCATTGAATATTATTTTATTTGCTATTGTCCTTGAGTACTAACATTTCAGGAAGATCACAAGTGACTCAGGATGAAAGAAAGACTCAAGAACGGGTAGATTAGGAGTATGAGTCAGATATTGTATTTTTATTTTCTTGAGTCTGGCCACAAAATGCATAAGAGTATGAGCAACCATGCACACATACAGGGGGAGAGTTTGTTTTTAAATGTAAAATATAATAAAATTTCTTCTCTGGAGATCGTACTGTACGATGTTAATTCGTACCGTACAATCCGACCTATGTGGATGATTCTGTGAATAGATCGCACTGTATGAATATATTCGTACGGTACGATATGTTCAGACCCAATACCCTAGCCGTAGTTTAGTTTAAGTAAGTGATTTTGCGCCGTTCGTACTGTACGAACATTTTCGTACTGTACGATTTATTTTAAATACTTACTTAAATTAACCCGTGATTAGTGCATGAAATCCAGGCCTAATTATATTTTGAACATCGTACTGTACGAACAAGATCGTACCATACGATGAATAGAGACGAAGTGTGATCATCCCGGATATCGTCCTGGATGATCTCTTGGTTTTTGTCTCATCGTACTGTACGATATGAATTGTACCATACGATGAACAGAGACGACATCTGATCGTCCAGACCATCGTCCTGTACGAATAATATTTTATTGATCGTACCGTATGATATTATATCGTACAGTACGAATCATTTTTTAATTGTTCGTACATCTTCGTACCAGGATGAAGTCTGTTTATGCAGATCGTACTGTACGATGTTGAATCGTCCTGTACAATGTTGAATCGTCTGTATGAATAATAACGACTACTTTTAAAATCAGAGGGATTTTGGAGTCAGTTTTTAGGTGTTAATCTCATCTTTTTCAATAAGAATTACAGAGAGGGAGAACGGGGTTAGAGAGGGATTCCAAGGGGAGAGAGCTCTTGAGAAGTTCTTTAGGGTTTTGAGAGAGGAAGGTGAAGGTGAGCGTTGTGAGGGAGAAGAGGTGTGAGGGAGATCACACGGTTGCTCCAAACTTGCTGCATCTTGTTCCTCCTGTGGCCCTAGAAGAATTTGTGGGAGGATCTCCAAGGGAAAGGCTCTTCTACATCCGTGACCTCGAGGTACTCTGCCTTCACCAGGAGGGAGAAAAAGGAGAAAGTTCTCTGCCGTCACCAAGAGGGTGAAAACAGAGTTTGACACTCCGCCACGCCGAGTTGGTGAAAGGGAGTATTGTAAAGGCTTCTCCACCTTGCCAAGGGGGGCTAAAGGAGAGCTATTGCTTGTAGTGAAAATCCCGGAGTGGAGGACTCCGGGGAGTGGATGTAGGTCATTGTTTGACCGAACCACTATAAAAAGCTTGGTGTGTTTTTTCCTTATCTTCATTTACTTTTACTTGCACTTAATTTTTTCATAATTATTGCGTGGTGAAATTTGTGAAAGAAAATTTGTTTAAGTTTTTGTTGTCAAATTTCAAAAATAACAAAAGGATTAGAACTCCTGTTTAGGGTTACTTTTTATTGAGAAAAAGTTTTTCACAATTCACCCCTCCTCTTGTCATTTAGTGATTTAAATTGGTATCAGAGCTTGTTTTTCAAAAATAGTATTTTAGAAAACCTTGAAAAAAAAACGATCATGTCGAACTTTGGTAATCGTAACACTGCGGAGGGTTATTCGATAACTCGTCCACCAGTTTTTGATAACATTCCGTTTGATTTCTTGAAAATTAGAATGTTTACATTTTTGCAATCTATAGATTACCGCATGTGGATGTTAGTAAATGATGGATATGTTGCACCGTTTAAAACTGTTAATGGTTTGAAAACTCCTGTACCTTTTAATGAATGGAGCAATGAGGATAGAGATTTAGCCCAACTGAATGCTAAGTGCTTAAACTGTTTTTTTTTTTGCATTGAAATCTGAGGACTATATGAGATTATCTACCTGTGTTTCTGGTAAAGAGATTTGGGATAGATTGTACATTATATACAAAGGAACAAACGAAGTAAAACAGTCTAGGCTTAACATTCTACTGCATAATTATGAATTAGTCCATATGAAACCTAGCGAAACAATTTCTGACATGTACACTAGGTTCACCCAAATCGTGACATCCTTGCATGCATTAGGTAGAGAAATTTCAAATTCTGAGAAAGTGAATAAAATTCTTAGATGCTTACCTAGTTCCTATGATGCTAAGATAACTGCTATCACTGAGTCCAAAGACCTTAATATTTATTCTATTGATAACCTCCTTGGGTCACTCATTGCATACGAGCAAGGAGTAAGCCAAAGGCAAAGTGATGCAGGTGAAAAGAAAAAGGAGCGGACGGTGGCATTAAAAGCTAGCAACTCAGAAAGTGAAAGCTCTACAGGAGAGGAAGAGGATGAGATAGCACTGATGACCCGATAGTTCAAAAATTTCCTGAAAAGAAAACTGAAGCGTCATCAGAACAGCTGTAAAAAAGGTAAGAGCTCAAGGTCCAATAAGGTTTCATCTGATACAATCTGTTTTGAATGCAGGAAGCCAGGTCACCTTCGAGCTGATTGCCCCAATCTGAAGAGTCAACCAGCTAAGGAGAAAGGAGATGACAAAGCAAAATACAAGAAAGGAAAGACAAAGACACAGAAAGATTTTTGGGCCGACTCTGCCTTAGAATCATCAGAAGAAGAAGCAGAGGAGGAGGTAACAACTTTGTGTCTTATGGCTAACGATAACCTTGATCAATCGGATCAAGATGAGGTATGTCAACTTTCATATAAGGAATTATTGCTTATTTCTGAAAATATCCATGACTCGTATAAAAAGTTGAAAAAGATGCATGATAAGCTTAATGTTGATTTTAGTTCTTTACAAATTGAGCATGCTAACTTAGTTAAAGAAAATTCTGATTTAGATAGAGATCACATGTCACTTCTTGATGAGTTTGATGCATTAAATAAGAAGCATGTAGAATTAACTGAAGAGCACAAATCCTTGAAAACCACTCATATTGAACTAGAAGAAGCTTTTAAGATATTAGACAAACTTGCATTAGAAGTAGAGCACAATGACCATAAATTGAAATGGGAAGTCATTGGATTGACAGCCCAAAATAAAACATTCAATGAAAAAATTAATGAACTGGAAAAAGGAATTGCATCACCCACAGTAGACCATCCTAGCAAACCCCCAACATAGCATGCATCACAAAACTTTAGGAAGAGGCACCACCACCCACATAGATTAGTAAACCCATTTCCTGGTGTTAGGTGTTTCTCTTGTGGCATGCTAGGTCACATAGTTCGCACATGCACAGTGCACCGTAGGACACACTTAGTATGGAGACCTAAACTGCATCCATCACAGCATAGCATGCATACATCTCATTCATGCGAGCATAAGGAGGAACCCAAACTCACTTGGGTTCCCAAATCTAACCTTTGAATGAAATTGTAGGGATGCTCTCACAAAAGTCCTAGTGAGAGCATGTGGTACCTGGATAGTGGCTGCTCACGACACATGACTGGAGATATGAAGAAGTTCATCCTACTGGAGACCAAAACTGGAGGCAAAGTAACCTTGGGAGACAACACTACCAGGAAGGTGATAGGCTCAGGTATTGTTGGTAATGCTAAAAATTTTTTAATTGAAAATGTCTTACTAGTTGATGGTTTAAAACATAATCTACTTAGCATTAGTCAATTGTGTGACAAAGGTTTTGATATTAAATTTCTGTCTGATAAATGCCTGATTAGTTTATTTGATAAACTAGTTTTAGAAGGAAAATGGATGAACAATGTTTACATGTTAGACCTTGATTACATTGATAGTTCAGATTCATTTTGTTTGAAAATAATAGTTGATGACTCGTGGCTATGGCATAGGAGACTATGCCATGCTAGTATGAAAACTCTTAGAAACATCACTTAGAAAAACCTAGTTAGAGGCGTACTTAAGTTAGATTTCACAAAGGATCATTTATGTGATGCTTGCCAACAAGGAAAACAAGTCAAATCATCATTTCATTCAATTAGAGATGTGATCACCGCTAGACCACTAGAAATCCTACACATGGACTTATTTGGACCCGTTAGTACAGCCAGTCTAGGTGGAAAGAATTATGGATTTGTGATTGTAGATGACTTCACTAGATTTACTTGGATAAGATTCCTAGCACACAAAAATGAGTCTTTTGAGGAATTTAAGATTTTCTCCATATGGATTCAACAGAAATTGGGTTGTGAAATCTCAACAATTCATAGCGATCATGGTGGAGAAATTCAAAATGATAGATTTGAATCATTCTGTCAAGAGCTAGGAATAGAACACAATTTCTCAGCCCCTAGAACACCTCAACAAAATGACATAGCAGAAAGGAAGAATAAGACCTTGGTAGAAGCCGCTAGGGCAATGTTAGCGGAGTACACCCTTCCTAGATACTTTTGGGCAGAAGCAGTCAACACAGCATGTTATGTTTTAAACAGAGTAAACATTAAATCGAAGCTGAATAAAACTCCATATGAACTCCTTAAGGGTAGGACACCAAACCTTTCACATTTACATGTCTTTGGATGCAAGTGCTTCATCTTGAATAATGGGAAACATCCCTTAGGAAAATTTGATCCCAAGTCTGATGAGGGTGTCTTCTTAGGATATTCTTCTATAGGTAAGGCCTATAGAATCTTTAACAAGAGGACCTTAGTAGTAGAAGAGTCCACCCATGTGGTGTTTGATGAATCAGATAAGCCCTCTGGATATAGAAGTGAAGATGATGAAATAGAGGCAATTCAAGGAGTAGAGACTATGACCTTAGGAGAAAGGGAAGAACCTGAGGAAGATTTGCCTAGAGAATGGAGATATTCTTCTAGTCATCCTAAAGAGTTAATTTTAGGAGACCCAACAGAAGGTGTAAAGACTAGGTGTGGACTTAGGAAAGAGGTTAGTCATTCAGCATTCATCTCTATGATAGAACCTACAAATATAGATCAAGCCTTAGGAGATGAATTTTGGATTCTAGCAATGCAAGAAGAACTGAACCAATTCACCAGGAATGATGTTTGGGAATTAGTCAAGAGACCTAAAGAACAAAGTGTTGTTGGAACAAAATGGGTCTTCAAGAATAAGGTGAATGATTCAGGAACAATAATAAGGAATAAAGCCAGACTAGTAGCTAAGGGGTACAACCAAATTGAGGGAATAGACTTTGAAGAAACCTTTGCCCCTGTTGCTAGACTAGAAGCCATAAGAGTGCTCTTAGCTTTTGCTTGCTTCAAGAACTTTAAGTTATATCAAATAGATGTAAAGAGTGCATTTCTGAACGGGGTAATTAAGGAAGATGTCTACGTTGAGCAACCCCCCGGATTTAAAAGTTCACAATTTCCAAACCATGTATTCAAATTGAAGAAAGAACTTTATGGATTAAAGCAAGCCCCTAGAGCATGGTATGAATGACTTAGCTCATTTCTATTGGATAGAGGATTTGAAAAGGGTAGTGTAGATACTATACTCTTTTTACAAAAGGTCAAAGAAGAAATTCTCATTGTTCAAATATATGTGGACGACATCTTGTTTGAATCTTCGGATAAAAACTTGTGTGATGAATTTTCAAAAACAATGAGTAATGAGTTTGAAATGAGCATGATGGAAGAACTTAATTACTTTCTTGGCTTTAGTGTAAAATAAATGGATAATGGAACTTTTCTTAGCCAATCAAAGTATATTAAGGACATTTTAAAGAAATATGAAATGGATAGTGCAAAACCCATGAACAACCCAATGAGTTCGACAATCTAATTAGATAAAGATCCTAGTGGAAAATCAGTAGATTAGAAAAAATATAGAGGAATGATTGGATCCCTTCTTTACGTGACTGCCAGTAGACCGGACATAATGTTTAGTGTGTGCCTTTGTGCCCGTTTCCAATTCGATCCTAAAGAGTCTCACTTAACTATCGTCAAGAGAATCCTTATATATCTACTAGGCACCCCGAATCTAGGAATTTGGTATCATAGGCATAGCACTTCCTTTGAAATCTTAGGGTATTCAGATTCTGATTTTGCAGGATGTAGGATAGATAGAAAAAGCACCTCTGGTACCTTCCAATTCATAGGACAATCATTAGTTTCTTGGTCCAGTAGGAAGCAAAACTCAGTAGCACTTTCCACAGCCGAGGCAGAATATATTGCAGTAGGAAGTTGTGTTGCACATGTACTATGGTTAAAACAATAAATTCTTGATCCTGGACTACCTGTTGGAACCATCTCGATCATGTGTGACAACACAAGTGCAATTTGTATCTCTAAGAACCCAATTCAACACTCTCGAACGAAACATATAGACATTAGACACCATTTCATTAGAGATCACGTCGCTAAGGGAGATATAGAATTACATCACATCGCTACAGAAGATCAATTAGTGGACATATTCACAAAACCACTACCTTTCGACACCTTTAGCAACTTGAGGACTAGATTAGGTGTCATTGACATTACTGCATTAAAAAAAAACCAAAACAAAACAAAAATCTTCTTCTAAGGCTGCTCCTGATCATCACACACTCACCACACAAAAACTCTGAACGTGACTATTTATCATACTGTACGATACACATATCGTACCGTACGATACATCTCAATCTTCCAATAAGCAGATTTCGGCTCTGTTGATCGTACTGGACGACCTACATCGTACTGTACGATACGTTTGCTCCGACATTATTGCATATCGTATTGTACGATATCTCATCTTCGTACGGTACGATCCACGTCAGCAACGGATTGGGACGAATTAAATCCGGTTGGTACAAAATTACTGATTATCGTACGGTACGATACTTACCTTTCGTACTGTACGATACACATCAGCACAACGAATAAGTATAAGTTAAAGCTGTTTAGTACGATATTTATTATGGATCGTACTGTACGATACAACTGTCCGTACAGTACGAAAATTTTGGTCAAAAGTCATACTGAGGGCCTCGGGACGATCGACATTCATCTGATCGTACTATACGATATGTATCGTACGGTACAATTTGACTGTCTTTTCCCGAAACGACCGGTCAGGATATTGATTGACTATCGTACTGTATGATTGGAAATCATACTGTAAGATTGTCAAAATTTTTTATAAGAACCCTTTGCTAGGCCATTCCTTTCACTCAAATCCTTTCTCACTCACTCCTTCACCTACTTTCGTGCCCTCTTGACAATGTCTAAACGAGGTCGGTTGACTGCTGGAAGCTCATCCTCGTCGAGTCGTCCACCTTCTCATTTTCTGAATGCTGAAAATGAGGAAGCCTACAATAGGTGTAAAGCCTGTAAAATTTCTCCTTTCAAAATGCTTAATCAGACTGCTCTTAATTTCGAGGTAATGGGCCTCTTCGCTTCCACCACCTTCCAATTCCTCCTCACCCTGGCATTTCCCTACAATTCTGAACTTCTCTTCGAATTTCTCGCTAATCTCACCTACACTGTCGACAACACCACCTTTCACTCCTTTGTTTGTGGCCAAAACATTGAGATCACTAGAGCCGACATTGCCCAATATATTGGGTTGTCCACTGAAGGACCTATGGTTCACTCATTTCTTACTAACGAATTCGATTGGAGCGATGTTAATAGAGTCCTTAGGAATGCTACTTTCCATCAAAACCAACCTCTCGTTCAATCCCTAACTCGAAATGCCCGAATAATTCAACATGTCCTTCGAACCTCAATAATACCCAAAGGTGGCGACCGTATCAATCTGACCCCGACCTTATCCGTCGCTACCTATCTTGTTATGTCCAACACAAAATTCGATGAGGTTGATTTAATTAGTAACTACATTCGCCACATGACTTTTGTTCGCCTACCTACCACTCGACGGAAACAAAATCTAGCTCTTGGTCACCTAATAGGATATATCCTCCAACATAAATATTAATTGACCTACCTTGGTGAACCCGACATTCTTCATGACTTTTATACGGATGCCTCTTTCCGTATTCTCTTTCATCGGGGACATGAGCCTGAAGAACCAGTCTTTGACGAAAAAGAAGCCCAGCAGCAGCTCCAGCTAGACCACGACGACATGCCGCACCCCGAGCACCTGCACCAGCACACCCTAACGATGATTTGGTCACACGATTCGACCAACTGCAGACTCGTCTCGATACGCATATTCAAGAACAACATCAGCAACACGAGACAAATATGCAATGGTTTGGAGAACGCTTTACTGCAATTGATCACCGATTTGATGCTCTCTTTCAATATTTTCAACCGAATCCACCTCCACCACCAAATGATCAGGACCCTCTTGTTTAGATTATTTGTATTTGTATTGTAGTTTCTTTCTTTTTCTTTCTACTTTAGTTGCTCCTCCTTTTTGTGCTATCAAAAGGGGGAGAAGTTTGTTGTACTTGTTGTTGCGCTTGTTATAGTTTGTTAAATGCATTCCTTTTATTTTGTACTTGCATTTAATATCTTTCTTTTTTTTTGTGTTTAAATTAAAAAAAAAACAAAAACAAAAACAAAAAATATCATTCGTACTTGCTTACAACAAATCATTTGACATCATCAAAAAGGGGGAGATTGTTGTAACCCATGACCCCGAGTTTGAGATTTTGATGATGCCAAATAATGATTGTTTTGAAATAACTTTTCATTGGATATTATTTTATTTGCTATTGTCCTTGAGTACTAACATTTCAGGAAGATCACAAGTGACTCAGGACGAAAGGAAGACTCAAGAATGGGTAGATTAGGAGTATGAGTCAGATATTATATTTTTTTATTTATTATATTTTTATTTTCTTGAGTCTGGCCACAAAATGCATGAGAGTATGAGCAACCATCCACACACACAGGGGGAGAGTTTATTTTTACATGTAAAATGTAATAGAATTTCTTCTCTGGAGATCGTACTATACGATTTTAATTCGTACCGTAAGATCCGACCTATGTGGATGATTCTGTGAATAGATCGTACTGTACGAATATATTTGTATGGTACGATATTTTCAGACCCAAAACCCTAGCCGTAGTTTAGTTTAAGTAAGTGATTTTGCGCCGTTCGTACTGTACGAACATTTTCGTACTGTACGATTTATTTTAATTACTTACTTAAATTAACCCTTGATTAGTGCATGAAATCCAGGCCTAATTATATTTTGAACATCATACTGTACGAACAAGATCATACCATACGATGAACAGAGACGAAGTGTGATTGTCCTGGATATCGTCTTGGACGATCTCTTGGTTTTTGTCTCATCGTATTGTACGATATGAATCGTACCATACAATGAATAGAGACGACATCTGATCGTCCAGACCATCGTCCTGTATGAATAGTATTTTGTTGATCATATCGTACAATATTATATCGTACAGTACGAATCATGTTTTAACGGTTCGTACATCTTCGTACCAGGACACTGTTTATGCAGATCATACTGTACGATGTTGAATCGTACTGTACGAACAGTAACGGCTACTTTTGAAATCAGAGGGATTTTGGAGTCAGTTTTTAGGTGTTAATCTCATCTTTTTCAGTAAAAATTACAAGAGGGAGAACGGGGTTAGAGAGGGATTCCAAGGGGAGAGAGCTCTTGAGAAGTTCTTTAGGGTTTTGAGAGATGAAGGTGAAGGTGAGCGTTGTGAGGGAGAAGATGTGTGAGGGAGATCACACGGTTGCTCCAAACTTGCTGCATCTTGTTCCTCCTGTGGCCCTAGAAGAATTTGTGGGAGGATCTCCAAGGGAATGGCTCTTCTACATCCGTGACCTCGAGGTCCTCTGCCTTCTCCAGGAGGGAGAAAAAGGAGAAGGTTCTATGCCGTCACCAGGAGGGTGAAAACAGAGTTTGGCACTCCGCCACGCCGAGTTGGTGAAAGGGAGTACTGTAAAGGCTTCTCCACCTTGCCAAGGGGGACTAAAGGAGAGCTATTGCTTGTAGTGAAAATCCCAGAGTGGAGGACTCCGGGGAGTGGACGTAGGTCATTGTTTGACCGAACCACCATAAAAATCTTGGTGTGTTTTTTCCTTATCTTCATTTACTTTTACTTGCACTTAATTTTTTCATAATTATTGCGTGGTGAAATTTGTGAAAGAAAATTTGTTTAAGTTTTTGTTGTCAAATTTCAAAAATAACAAAAAGATTAGAACTCCTGTTTAGGGTTACTTTTTATTGAGAAAAAGTTTTTCACAATTCACCCCCCCTCTTGTCATTTAGTGATTTCAAAATTCATTTTCTATAGGTGATACCGGGTCCATACCCACCTGGGATAATCACGTGTGGTGATGTTGATCTAATTCTCTATTTGAATTCCTTTCTTCTATCTTTTATGATATGATAGATATTCTTACCCAGATTCATTAGTTACCCCAAGCGTGATCTAAGTTACCAAAACCAATAATTCAAATCTATTTTCTCTAGGTGATACTGGGTCCATGCCCACTTGTGTTAGTCAGGTGTGGTGATGTTAATCCAGTTTTTCTATATGAATTTCTTTCATCTATCAATCATGATATGATAGGTATTTTCTACCCAGTTTCGCTAGTCACCTCAAACATGGCCTTGGTTACCAAATCAATAATTCATCCCATTTCTAATAGGTGATACTAGGTTCATGCCCACTTACGTTAGTCAGGTGTGATGGTGTTGATCCAATGTCCTTATATGAATTCCTTTCTTCAATCAATCATGACACGATAGTTAACTTACCCAGTTTTGCTTGTCATCCCAAGCGTGGTCTGGGTTACCAAAGCCAATAACTCAAATTTACTTTTCCTAGCGGTGATATTGGATCTATACCCACCTTGCATTAATCAGATGTGGTGATATTGATCCAATGTCACTAATATAAATCTATTTTTTATAGGTGATACTGGGTCCATGCCCACTTGTGTTAATTAAGTGTGATGATGTTGATCTAATATCCTTATTTAAATTCCTTTATTCTATCAATCATGATATGATAGTTGTTCTTTCCCAGTTTCACTTAGCGCCCCCAATTATGGTATGGGTTATCAAAACCAATGTGGGTTATTTTCCTAAATTTCCTATTATCCCTTAATATGTGTATCCCCTGATGGAATCCTTCTTACCCTTTGGTAGTCTATGTGACCACGATGATTTGTCCTCTACCACACGATGTTCGTTACGAAGAGTAGAAGGTCATTCTTGAAGGTGATATGCTAATACGTCGTAGGGATATCAATACTTATATCTACTACCCAGTTTTACTTGGCACTCCCAAGTGTGATTTGGAACATCTAAACCAATTATTCAAACCTTTTGAGAGGTGATACTGGGTCTATCCCCACCTACATTAGTCAGATGTGATAATATTGATCCACTTCCATATGTAAATTCCTTTCATCCTTAAAGGATGTGATACTAGTCCATACCCATCCATATTAGTTGGGAGTGGTAGTGTTGATCCATTATCCATATATAAATTTCATTCACATATCAATTTTCTTATATTATGCTCCCCAGTTTCATTTGTGTGGTGAATGTGGACTGGGTTATCAAAGCCAACCATATCTCCATTCTTTCTGCTACTTTAAATCTTTTGATAAAGTTGCTTAAGGAATTCTGTTGGCATCTGGATACCCGTGGACACAACGTTTTGTCCTCTACCACGAGATAACTAGAACTCAGTTTGGGAACTCTTGAATGACTTTTTCTCTAAAAATTCTTTCAATCTCTTTTACTCTTCCTCACATCCCTACATAGAGCTGTGTCAGGTTGATGATGAAGTGACTTTCACTTTCTATCCTGCTATTTTAATATGGTCAGGTAGTTAATTCGTTACTTACTTACCTGGTGAGGTGCCCAATAGGGACCCTGGGAGGCCTACCCCCCACCCAAATTACCCTTACTTTCTCCCTTACATCCCTACGCAAATTTGTGTCAGGTCGATGTCGAGGTGACTCTCGCCTTATATTTTGCTTCCTATATAGGGTTAGGTAGGTAATTGGTCACTTAATTACTTACTCAATTACCTAGTTGGGGGTGCCTGATAGAGCTCCTGGGAGGCACATCCCACCACCTCGACTATTTATTCACTTAATTGAAATGATCAAGTGGACATTGAGCCCATCTATATTTGCCAAGATGAAATGGTGAGGCAGATATAGAGAATTAGCCGGTTGAGAGAGCCCGACCGAGTCCCTAGGAAGCATTCCTCACCAAATTTTTTTTCTCTGATGCCCTATTATGATTAAGCAGACGTCAGACCGCTACTCTTTATTTACTAGATTAAAATTATCAAGTAGACATCGAGTACATCTATATCTACAAAACTGAAATGGTAAGGCAGACGTAGAGAATTACTTGGTTGGGGGTGCCTGATGGAGCCCCTGGGAGGCACACCCGCCACGTCGACCCTTTATTCACTTGATTGAAATGATCAAGTGGATATTGAGCCCATCTATATTTGCCAAGCTTAAATGGTGAGGTAGATATAAAGAATTATTCGGTTGAGAGAGCCTGACAGAGTCTCTAGGAGGCATTTCTCACCAATTTTTTTCTCTGATGCATTATTGTGATCAAGCAGGCATCGGACCCCGACTCTTTATTCACTTGATTAAAATGATCAAGTGGACATCGAGCCCATCTATGTCTGCTAAACTAAAATGATAAGGCAGACGTAGAGAATAACCTGGTTGGGGGTGCCCGATAGGGCCCCTGGGAGGCACACCCCACTACCTCGACTCTTTATTCACTTAATTGAAATGATCAAGTGGATATTGAGCCCATCTATGTTTGCCAAGCTGAAATGGTGAGGTAGATATAGAGAATTAGTAGGTTGAGAGAGCCCGATAGAGTCCCTGGGAGGCATTCCTCACTAACTTTTTCTTCTTTGATGCCCTATTATGATCTTCTTATTAACTTGATTGAAATGACCAGGTGAGTATTGAGCCCATCTATGTTTTCCAAGCTGAAATGGTGAGGCAGATGTAGAGAATTACCTGGTTGAGAGAGCCCGACAGAGTCTCTGGGAGGCATTCCTCACCACCTTTTTCTTCTCTGATGCCTTGTTGTAATCAAGCAGGCATTATACCTCGACTCCTTATTCACTTTATTGAAATAACCAGGTGAGTATTGAGCCCATCTATATTTTCCAAGCTAAAATGGTGAGGCAGATATAGATAATTACTCTGTTGAGGGAGCCCGACAGAGTCTCTAGGAGGTATTCCTCACCACCCTTTTTTTTTCTGATGCCCTATTTTGATTAAGCATGCATCAGACCCTGACTCTTTATTCACTTGATTAAGATGATAAAGTAAACATCGAGCCCATCTATGTTTGCTAAGCTAAAATGGTGAGATAGATGTAGAGAATTACTCGGTTGAGAGAGTCCGACATAGTCTCTGGGTGGCATTCCTCACCACTCTTTTCTTCTCTGATGCCTGGTTATAATCAAGAAAGAATTAAACCCTGACTCTTTATTCACTCGATTGAAATGATCACGTGAGTATTGAGGCCATCTATATTTGTCAAGCTAAAATGGTGAGGCAGTTATAGAGAATTACCCAGCCGAGAGAGCTTGATAGAGCCCCTGGAAGGCATTCCTTGCCACCCCTTTCACCTTCTACCTTACTGTTTCGATACGGTTAGGTGGGTAGTTGGTTTACTTTACCATTTTACTTTGGTTCTTTCCTTGGCTCTACCCTTTCTATATGGTATGGCCAGTAGAGGACCCCACTACTTATTCACCATTCGATGATATTTTACTTTACTACTTTGCTCCTTGATTCTCTCTTAGGCTCTGCTCTTGTTATAGGGCAAGGCCAGAAGAGGATCCCACTACTTGATCATTGTTCGATGGTCTTTTACTTTACCATTTTACTTTGGTTATTTTCTCGGCTCTGTCCTTGCTATAGGGTAAGGCCAGAAGAGGACCCCACTACTTGTTCATTATTCGGTGATGTTTCACTTTAATACTTTGCTCATTAATTCTCTCCTTGGCTCTACCCTTGCTATAGGGTAAGGCTAGGAGAGGATCCCACTACTTGATCACTATTTGGTGATCTTCTACTTTACTACCTTACTTTGGTTATTTCCTCGGCTTTGCCCTTACTATAAGGTAAGGCCAGAAAAAGATCCCACTACTTTTTCACCTTTTGGTGATCTTCATTGTTAATCTTTTGGTCTCCCATTGGCTCTGCCCTTACTATAAGGTAAGGCTAGGGGAGAATTTCTTTACCATTTTGCTTTGGCTTTTTCCTCAGTTCTGCCCTTATTATAGGGTAAGGTCAGAAGAAGATCCAACTACTTAATCACCATTCGGTGATATCTTACTTGTTTACTTGGCTCTTTATTCCCTCCTAGACTCTACCCCTTGCTATAGGGTAAGGCCAAGAGAAGAGCCCCCCCTACTTTTCCACCTTTTTTGTGACCTTTTATTGGGTTCTTTACTTTACTTTCTTTATCACATTCGGTAAACGCCAATACACGCAGTTCACCAGTTTGTTCGCCACCCTTATTGGGGGTCCATTTGTTGACCTAGTTTTTTCCCAAACTCCTAGTCAAAGGAGTTGACTTGGTCAAATTGATCAAGCTAGCCCCTAAGACCACTTATACTGAGTTCAGTGGGTCAAACTGAGTCTGTTGAGCCCAGACCCAGGTCCTGGATCAACCTGGTTGACCGGGTCAACCTAGGTTGAACCTAATTGACCCATGTGCTTTCTTTTGAGTTTAAATCAAATCCAAAGATTCTCAAACCCAAATCTAGCCTCCTTTGGACTCTGTGGGTCAGACCCAACCCACTGGGCCCTGACCCATATCTTGGGTCAACCTGTTTTACCAAGTCAACCCAGGTTGACCTAATTAAGCATAAATAGGTCAATTCAAGTTCTAATTCAATCCAACCCCTTCTTTGACCCAATCCACTTACCTTTTGGGTCAATTTGACTAGGTGGACCAAGTCAAACTTTAACTTAGTCAACCCAAGTTCTCCTTGGGTCAATTTGACTTATTTTGGTCAAAATGAACCTATTTATTTCATTTAAAATCTTCCTTTTATCCCCATTCAAACCCACGACCAAGGGAGTTTAATCTCTTTTGATTAGCTTTAAAATTGATCCAAGCCAATAATCACAAGCCTTGGAATATAAACAGAGGGATTTAGGGTTTCTAGAGGGACTTTTTTTTTTTATCTTTCCTCTCTTCCAAGAACCTCCAAGCTCGAGCTTTGGCCTTGGGGAGCTCCTTTGACTCCTCCTCACCCTTTCCACTCAAATCTATCAGTCAAAGGTTGCCAGTTTGTGAGATCTCTGGCCAACCGAGATCAAATTCATTCCAAATCTTTTTCCTGTCGATCGAGGATGTTTCAAGGCTCGAGTTCAACTGGGAAAATATTTACAGAAAGTGTACAAATTCAGAGAACCCATGATCTACTGAATCCATCAAGTGGATTGAGGTAAGACCCTAGCCCTAGTCTAGTACACTTAGATTCAAATAACTCTTTTCATAGCTCATTTTAGGCCATGATATGGATACCCCATGAATGCTCTTCGTTTATAGGTTATGTGTTTAAAATTTCAAGTCGTTTGATTGATTCAATCGATCAAATGAAGCGAATTGGTGTTTAGGGGTTCGGTGTGTTTATGCATGCAACAAGATGAGATCAAGACCGTTGATCATTCAATTAATGGTGAGGTTTCATCGCTCCACCATTTGGTTCAACTGTGGGATCTGATCCCTATCAGGCTAAATCACGGCCTTTGATCTCATACCGCAGAGGATCCAACGACCACGGAGCTTCGCTGACATGTTCAAGTGCTATGACACTAATTCCGGCGTCGTTGCAATCATTGACAATGGTTGCGTGGCAATGCAATCATTAAATATGATTGCCAAACCGCGTCCGAGGTTTAAACCGGCCAATTGCCGCAATCCATGTGGCCCACTAAGCCGCTGATGTCATTTTATTTGATAAATTTAATTTTAAATTAAATTTTAATCCTTTTTTAAATTAGAAAATTTCAAATAATTGTTTAAAATTATTTATAAATAAAAAAAATACTTGTAATATACCGAATCGATCATATTTTCGTTAACTTTAACTTCAAAATATTTGTAAGTATAAATTTTATGTGTTTTTATCATTATACTAATTATTAATATTTATTTTTAAATCTATTACTAATTATTAATTATCAAAATATGTTATTTTATAATAAAATTGTTATTTTAAAATAATATCTTATTTCTTTTAAAAATAAAAATCTGAAAAAGTTTGATTTTAAATTAATATTATTATTATTACTATTATTATTATTTAAACCTTTTTTTAGTATATTAATGTTATTTACTATTATTATTATTATTATTATTATTATTATTATTATTATTATTATTATTATTATTATTATTATTATTATTATTATCAAAATTATTTAAAAAAATCAGAGAAGTCCTTTCTTTATTATTATTATTTAATTATACTTAATGATATTATTTTAAGTAATTCATAATTATTTAAATAAGGCTTACATATTTAACTAGTAATTAATTAAATTCAAAGATATATTTTCTACAAATTATGTAATTATCATTTTGAAAGTTTTTTTTTTAAATATCATAAACTCTAATATTTATTTTTATTTTTTATAAGAATTATTTTAAATTCTATTCATTTTAAAATATTTTAAAATAGCCTTTAATAGTTTTAAACTTCAATAATTCACCACAAATTCATTTGAAATCTGATTTTGGCGTGTAATACATCGTTCTTTTCAAACAATTATGTATTTTCATTTAAAAATACTTTCAGCAATCAAAACTTCATTTTTATGGATTATTTACCAGTTATTTGAATTTTTTTATTATTTAACTATTATTTAAATAAATAATATGTTTATTATTTTGAAATTATTTTCAATCTCTTTTTCATCCTCGCTCGGGTGGCCAGTGAATCTCCCATATACTCATATAATTTGAATTATTTTCAATTATGCTATTTTCTAAAACCTATATGCTTATTATATATGGGTATTTCAAATTGTTTTAAAATTGCCTATACAACTAAATCCGTAGTGTTGGGAGATTCATGTGTGAAATTTTAAACATTGATCTATACTGGTGAATAGCATTCATTGGGGGGGGGGGGGGGGGGTGTAATTAGTGGATGATTGAGTTCCAATCATTTACTAATCTCACAAATAATCGCGCTTTGTCATCTTTTTATCATACTTTGCATGCATAGGTTGCACGAGCATTTAACCTAGGCCCTCATAGTTCCTAGTAATTAGTGTGTTTATTTATTTATGTTCTCCATGCATGTTTCCCTAAGGGTTAGTCCTAGACACTTGATTTAAACCCATTCAACGTAGTGACACCATAAGGACAATAATTAAGTACATATCTAGCGAACTTAGAAAACTTCTAGGAGCTAGTATAGGTCTCTAAATGACTTGAAACTTTCAACATTTAAACTTAGTGACATACTAAACCTCCCAGAATTTTCTAGGAATTTTTAGGAGCCTTTAGACACCTTAATTAACAAACCCTAATTAACCCATTAATTAGGTCCCGATAAATTTAGAAAATTTTGATTAATGTATTTTAATATAGAAAATTACCCATAATACTTCAAATTGTTCAGAATTTAGTTCATAATGTTAGATAATTAGGAACCCTTAGTTGGACCTCAATCTGATTATTAATTTAACTTTAATTGAAAATTATCTTTTTGAACTTATTAATTAATTAAAAATTATTAAAAATTCCTATTTTTTTCCAACTACTTGGGAACATTTTCTTAGGTCATTTTTGATATTTGGTGGTGATTCCAATCAGTTTGGAGCTAATTTGGATCAAAACCATAAAATCACCCTAATTAAGCAATTTTAATAATTCATTAATTATCCAAATCTTATAAAATTCATAACTTGACCTAGAAAACACCAAATTCAGCAAACTAAAAGCTTAATTATTCCTTGAAAGACCTAATAATTAAATAAAATACTATAACTCCCAAGCCTACCCCATTTCCCATAATGATCTTTTGGACCCCCTTGGCCTAGCACCTGGGAGGATCCCGAGACTTTCCAAAATTGGCTAAGGTAATTTGAACTTCAAAGATCACTACCATGAGCATTAAAATGGACCCATAAACTAAATTAACTAAAATTTATTCCAATTCATTAATATTTAAACTTGAATTAAAGTTTCCCCTCTTAGCCTCCAACAAACTTGAGCTAACTATCCTACATATGACCTATCCAAAGCCACACAATCCTATTACACACATATAGGTTTGATATGGCACCACTTCTAACTCCAGGATTAGGGCAGGTGTTTATTTTTTCTTCTTTATATTTCTGTAATGAGATGTGATTGTGTGTGCCATGTATGTTGATTGACTAGTTTTGCTATGCAGTGTTATTGTTATTGTGATGTTTATTTTATTATTGTACTTTCTCTCTGTGATATTATTTATGCATTAAAATGCCCATGGGCTAGGACTGCTTTTATACTAATTTAGTTTTATGCAGGTGGCCACGCTCATGCAACGCTTAAAGAAACGAGGGCCGTAATTATTAATGCTATAATACTAATTCTATTTTCTGCAGATGCTCCAGAGGCATGCTTAGCCCCCTTTAAAATTAAAAGAGAGTGGCAAAGTGTATTTACTTTTTTTCTAATATATAAACTGCTTGAGATTTTTTTCTTAGGATAACCATCAGGAGTCTAGGTCAAGATTTTTTATTTTCAAATGTAATATAATTTGTTGATATTGAGTTGTGAATGTCATTAAAAGTCCATCATTTCAAGCATTTGGTACCCAAAGAGAATAGAAAGGCCCCCTCTTAGTAAATTTCTTAGTTATTTGGATACCCTTCTAGAGGATGAACCAGATGGAGCACGAAGGAGACGATCTGAAGGGAGATAATTTGGAGAAGGATGATCCACCTGAAGATGGAGATTTGAACATGAAATACCTAGCTTTTAAGACTTGCATTATTTAGTAGGATTAGAATCAAGGATGTTATCGGTGGATCCTGGCCACCACTACTTTTTTGCAGACCCTAGGTTGTACTTATATGACACTTGCCGTGGACTTTACTTTACTGTGGTTTTTTTTTGAATTTATATTGATGTGTTTCTTTTCTGTGTGCATTATAAGTTACCTATTTTTTTAGGTTTATTTCTTGTATGTGTATGACCTATTTTCATTAGGCTCTCGAAGGACTAAAAATCTTTTCTACTCGTAATTAATATTTAAAATTTTAAGAATTAAATAATTTAGAAACTTAACAACTTAGCGAATAGTCGGAACCATTTGAGGTCACATGCATATTATTGTATTTCTCTCCCTCCTTGCTATAAGACACCTCCTCGTCTATGGGTAGTGTTCGGATAATCTGGCCTATGAAGATGAAGTGCCAAACCTAGGGAGGCCTAGTCTTTTCTAAAAAACTATTTTCTATAAGCTTGTTTAAAAATATCAAGCATACATGATTTGACCTTTTCAACTAGCATGCATTGCATTAGAAACCAATTAAATTAAAACTTTAATTGTATTAGCTCTAGGAGCATTCACCTTACATAAGTTCAGGGCCAATTAAGAAACTCTCTAGACGTCAACCCTACTTCAAAAACACTCAACCTACCTACCTATCCTTCATAAAGATTAGATAACATGGTTTTTACTCAACTAGGTGGTTAGCTGGCATCCCTTTTCAAGCAGGGTATTAGCCCAAATGCATTAGCTAGGACATAGGTGTTAGTGTTGGGTAGAATACTAAACCCATTTTAGATCTAGGATTCGAGGCTACCATACTGGGCATCTCGTAGTATGCCTAAATAGTGGGTAAGTCCCTTCTCTTCAGGAACTATAAATCTTTCTTATCCACGTCACACAAATAACACCACCTCTATCTTTCCCCTCTTTATGTCTTGAGTGTATGATTTTTTGCTTCTCCTCAACTGCGTCAATCCCTCTGAGTGTGGAAATGAACCTTTCATATTGACTAAAGCCACTTGAGCCTTTCTTTCTGTTTGAGTAGGAACTTCCTAGTCTCCCTTTGTCTACCAATCTCTTTTGTCTTGGGAAGAATAATATTGGATCCTTAATTGAGAGTTTTCTCGGGCCCTAGGCTTGAGATGTAATTAACCACGGGGGATTGCGCATGTGGGAAATGGAATTTCACAACAAATAAACCCCACTCAAGCTGATATATTAGGTGGGGGAAACCTGTTGTTACGATCAGGTCGTATATATTACTACCCATCAGGGTGCGCTGGGGAGAACCGCTATCCTCAATGGTTAGTCATCTGTATGATCTAATCTACCCTTCTATTGGCCTGTTTGCGAGGAGCACGAAGGCCCACGATCATCTATATCCCTCGGGGTGGTGCGGCCGTATACCCTCTGCACTCTGTAGCCGGTGGTGTCCTTTCGGAGGTCCACATGCTCTAATGTTTAACCTATTTAACCTATAGTAAGTTATATTCACTACTTCAGCCCAAAAAAAACTTGGGTAACATATATTTATTCAGCATAGCTGTTGTGGCCTTAATTAGTATCCTATTTTTTTTTCCTATTCCATTCTATTGTGGTGTTTTTTGGCAAAGAAATCATGTTTTATTCCTAATTGTGGATAGAATATCTCAAGCTTCTCATTCTCAAACTCTCCATTATAATCACTATGAATGGTGGAGATGGTGTATCCTATTTTTTTAACCTAAATGAAGAATATCTATAATTCATCAAATGATTCACTTTTATTTACAAATTTTTTAACCCATGTGAATCTTATATAATTATCCATAATCATAAAATCTTGTAACTTATCTTCTAGTAGTAAAGTGTTAATGGGTCTGAATAAGTCCATTTGTATACCATCAATGGTCTATTAGTTGATACTTTCTTAATTGAGTAAAATGATAATTTTCATTTATTTTCCTAATTAATATACATGTTACAATAGTTTTTTAGTGAAGTCTAACTTATGTTTTCCCCTTATCTAGTTTATGTATGATTGTTTTGAGTATTCTTATGATAGTGTGACATAGTCTCTTATGTCATAGCCATAATTTTTCTATGGTGGGTCTTAAACAACACTTTTTATTGAATTTATAAGTATATTGGTAGCTCTTCATCTGATTGTCCATGTAGTGAGAAAACCTCATCTTCATCTCATCTTTCCACTCCTTATAATCATCATGGAAGTCTAGCACCCCATCAATCTACATTCTTGAGTCAGCCACCTACTCTCCCAAAGGTATAGGAGTCTAAGAACTTATACTACTTCTAGGCCTTCTTGATTGTTACCCTTGGCTTACTGGGACCTCCCTCCTCATCGTCTCCTCTTAATTTTTTAAAGATCTCTATTTTTCTTTTTGTAAGGGTAAACTTAAGAAAAAAACTATTCATTATTCTTATCTTCCCTCACTCCAACACCAAAACATAAAGAATATGTAAGAGAAGGATGCCCCAAGCCCACAAAAGAAGTACCCCTAATAATGTTAGTCAAAGAAGAATAAACAAGCTTTTTTACATCTATAGAGTAACCAACTTGAATGGAATAGTTAAGCATGGCTCAGTCCTTGGTCACCTTACTTTTTTTTTACTTGGTAAGAGACATCCAAAATAAAATAATGCCATGATTTAAAAGTTTGGGTTAAAAATGATGTAGGAAAATTGATAATTTTATTCTCTCTCTTCTTCAAACTAGCTCTATTATTGGGTAAAAAAAACTCTTAATAACTCCTCAGGATCACAATGTGCTAGACTAAATGGGGTGTGCACATCAAATTCAAAATCTTGAAGTTTGTAAAGGTGATTGATAGCAATAGAGTCAAAAAGCACCCACTTATCTCTCAAATAACACTTATTATCTATGAATTGCTTCCCATTATAAAAAATTCTCTAATAAAACTAATAATAGCAGCATTGAGGCTCCTCACAAAATTTCTCCCAACTCTAGTTTATAATTATTTACATAAATGCATCATTAGGGCTTTGAAAGCCATGATATGGAATCAACTAGTTGCTTACTATGATCAAGCCATGATGCTGGTCACCCTTAATAGATATAAATCTAATTTAATTAAAGGATTAGGAGGAACACTTATTTCCAAAAATCTTAGGGGCCATTTCTCTCTTATACATAAGAAAAGATAACAAATACAAAGCTTAAGGAAAAAATATAAGTAAAAATACAATGAAATAATATGAAAACATAGGATCCAATTTTTAAATAATAATAGCACTATGATGCTTAAGACATCGATGTTGATGTGCTAAGAAAACATAAAATGATAAATAAGTCAAACCAACATATGTTGCAGTGGTCTAGGACATGTGGCATTGTGGCACTCACATTAGAAAATGAAGGACTAGCTTTTTGACTAGGCAATCACTATAGCGTTTCAAATGTATGAATGTTGCGATACCAGTAATAACACTGTAGTGCTTAATGAACTGTTAAAAATGTAAAAGTTATGAATTTATAAAATCATTAACATCACCACCAGTTTCACTGTAGATATAATAGACTAATGCTATAGTGCTTAAGGTGGTGGTCCTAGAGCGCTTGAATAGGAAAATAAGCTCCTTAACATTTAAAGATAAAGTGCTATTGTGGTGCAATCTAGAAAATTTTCCTGAAGCTTTAGCACTATAATGTTATTTTTTAATAATGGGGCTCTTCACATGCAAATGCTATAGCACTTCAGAGGAAACACTATGGCTCTAGTTTAATTTTAGGACATCTAATTTTTCTCAAGAAAATTTTTAGAACTTTATCAAATCAATATTAATGAGTTTGAAAATAATACACCACATGCAAATATAGTAAATTACAAAATATAATAAAAATATATAAATTATAAAATAGAATAAAAGATAAATCATAAAATTGAATTGGGTTCTCCTAATACAATGGTAAATTTATAGTCTTTAGCCATAATTTTCTAGATATCATTTTAGCTATGGTGCATCACTACCGCTTTCAAGTGGTTTCCTGTTAAATCATTTCTTTTGTCCTTAGGGTTAACTTCAGCATTACTAGTAATGATCCAAGGGGTCTTCTACTTAAATGGATTATAATTTATCCAACTTGTGTTTCTAAAATTTTAATTGAAGCAACCTAACTTTATAATTGGGATCCTAACTAAACCACAACCTGTTCCAAAGGCGACTTCCTTCCTTTGAATTGATTTTTTTTGTTAAAACTTGGGGGATATAAAGGTTTAGGATTTCATACAGGTTACTGAGAATTAATCCAATTTTCTCTTTTATTTAGTTGACTTGCATTCCATTGATAGATACCACTAATATTATTTGACCAACTAAAATTAGGGTGGTTCCTTCAACTTGGATTGTATGTATTAGAATAGGGATTATTTTTCATCTAATTAAATTCACATTTTAAATACCTAAAGCACTACTATCAGTAATAAAATTTAAATCTTGCTCTTCGGATTAAATAGATGATCTAGATACTGAATTAACTTAAATAGTATCCAATTTCTTTAAAATTATAACAACTTAAGTAGTAAGAATTGATAAGGTGTCCAGTTCATAAACTCTAGCTACTCTCTTAGAATTCATCTTATTAGAAGGCCACTAAAAATTTAGCCATTTCATTAGTTAATTATGTGCTTCCTCAAATGTTTTAGACATTAAAGTTTTGATAGTTGTTGCATTTATGATCGACCTAAGGGGTCCTACAAATACATTATAAAAATTTTGAATAACCAACCAATTGGGTGAAGTATGGTGAGAGCATTTCCAAAGCATTTTCTTAAATCTCTCACAACTATGCAAAAGATGTGATAAGATTTTAAAACTTATTAGTTTTTGCAAGTGGGAAATATTTACCTAGAAATTTATGTGCCAACTTATTCCAAGTGGTTATAGAGCATGGGGTGAAAGAATTAGATCACATCTTAGCTTTTTCCTTTAGAGAAAATGGGAATAATTTAAGTTTAATAGCAACATCATTTATGCCAATATACTTAAATGTTATTGAATTTTTTGAGAAACTAGCTAAGTGTATGTTGGGACCCTCAACAAGAGTTCCCTCGCACATGAAATTTTAAATCATCTGAATTATGACAACTTTTAGTTCAATGTTATTAAGAGAGTTGCTATTTGCATGTTTTACATTCTTGCAACTTGTATTATTTTGATGATTTCAAATATTATTGTTTTATATATAGATATCTCCTAACACTTTTTGGAAGATTTGTTTTTGCTCTAGTTTGTACTAACATTTCAGGAAAATCAACTCCAAACTATGAAGACTTCAAATCAAATTCAGCATACGATGATTTGTAAATTAAAAGCTTTAAAAATGTCTTTGAATTGAGAGGGAGTGATTTTAATTGAGTGAATAATCACAACACACACACATGGGGGAATAATATTTGTAAACTGATCGTACGGGACGAACATAGTTCGTACGGAACGATCATGTCAATTAACCCCTCGGAAGAGCAATGGATCGAACAGGAAGTGAGAAAATTTTTCTAAGTCCTAATCGTTTGGATGAATTCCATATTCGTCCCGGGACAAATTCCTTTGAATTCTCACTTTACACTATTCATCTAGATGAAATGCATGGTTCGTCTCTGGACGAAATTCTCTGGAGTTGAATTTTGGCCTATTCGTCCAGACGAAACCCAGGTTCGTCTCTGGACAAAATCCTCTATTCAAAATCAGCCAGGACAAAATCTTGTTCATCCGAGGATGAACTGAATAGACTTACCACAGTTGGTTATGTCCTATAAGGATTTGGGAACCGACCTATGGAATAACCATTCGTACCAGACGAACCTAGTTTGTACGGGATGATGATCGTGTACGAACATAGTTCGTACCAATATACATTAGGATCATTTTCAACACTTTAAGTAAAATCATTCGGGACGATCCAAGATCGTACAGGACGATCCACTGCGTACAAAATTGAAAATTTGCAATTTTTGGGCAGTTTTTCTTGTCTTTCCTATATAAAGTCCAAATTAGATTGCCACCAAATCTTTTTGGTCATTGATCTTCATGCCTATTAAAAGAAAACTCAAGGAGAGAGTGAGATAGAGCATTCAACGAAGGATTTCTACCATTGGAGCGTGAAGGCTTTGATTGGTGTTCAAAGGTATGATTTCCTACTTGTGATTTAAGATTACATCACTCTTTTCTTTCTTCCTTCTAGATTTATTGTGAGGAGATCTGTCAAGGAGATCGGGTTCTCTGCCCATATTAAAAGAGTGTGAAAGGACGAAGGGATCTCTGCCCACACTAGAAGAGTGTGAAAGGATGAAGGATTCTCTACCCATACTAGGAGAGTGTGAAAGGACGGACGGTTCTCTGCCAACACTGGGGATAGTGTAAAAGGACGACGGTTCTCTGCCGCACCGGGTAGTGGTGGAAAGAGTTTTTGTAAAGGCTTCTCCACCTTGCTGTGGGTGCAAAAGTAGAGACACTATTGGTATTAGTGCAATACTCAGAGGGTGCCTCTAGGGAGTGGATGTTGGTCTGGTTTAGACCGAACCACTATAAATCTTATGTCATTTAGTTTTACTGTTTTTTATTTTTTGCATTTTACTGTTTAAAAAGTTGTGGTTGAAAATTTTTTTTATAAAAATTCATTAAAGTTTATTTTGGGTTCAACTCATCTAAAAGAGGGATAATTTTTTTAAACTACCAATTCACCCTCCCCCCCTCTTGGTAGCCGTGGGACATTAACTTAGGTTTAACAACCTATTCACTAGCCTCAACAAGTGGTATCAGAGCTTTGTTTCAAAATCATAAGTTTAAACTACTTTTTGATTAACGTAGATGACTATATTTGGAAACCGAAACACACCTGAGGGTTACTCTATTACTAGACCTCCACTGTTTGACAATATACCTTTTTATTTTTGGAAAACACGCATGTCTACTTTCTTATAGTCACTTGATTATCATATGTGGATCTTAGTCCAGGAAGGATATACAAAACCAACTAGATTAGTTGATGGAGTTAGAGTTGAAACACCTTTTGTAGACTGGACTGTAGAAGAACATGACTTAGCACAACTAAATGCCAAATGTTTGAATAGTTTCTTTTGTGCTTTAAAATCTGAAGACTACATGAGGGTTTCTACTTGCAAAAGTGGAAAGGACATATGAGATAGACTTTGTATAACATATGAGGGGACTAATGAGGTTAAATAATATAGACTTAATATCTTGTTGCATGATTATGAAATGTTTCACATGAAACCTAATGAATCCATTTCTGATATGTACACAAGATTTACTTAAATAGTCACCTCTTTGCATGCACTTGGTAGAGAACTAACGAATGCTGAAATGGTTAATAAGATTCTTCGTATTTTACCTACTACTTATGATGCTAAAGTTACAGCAATTATAGAGTCTAAAGATCTAAACATTTATTCAATTGATAATCTTCTTGGTTCACTTATTGCTTATGAGTAAGGAGTTAGCCAAAGAAAGATTAATGCAGATGAACCAAGAAAGGAGAAGAACATAGCACTAAAAGTGGAAGAGTCTGAGAGTGAACACTCACAACTTGAGGATGAAGATGACATTGCATTAATGACTAGACAATTCAGAAGCTTTCTGATGAGGAAGTAGAAGAGACGCCAGCAATGGAATAGAGGTAAATTTAATAGAAATGATAAGGTTTCTAATGATGTGATTTGCTATGAATGCAGAAAACCTATTCATATCAAGAGTAATTGCCCAAAACTCAAAGCCACTCCTAGCAAGGAGAAGGTAGAGGAGAAACCAACTATAACGAAGGACAAGAAGAAGTTTCAAAGAGCTTTCGGGGCGGACTCAGCTTCAGATTCATCAGAGACTGAAAAGGAAGAAGAAGTCACCAATCTTTGCTTGATGGCAGATAGTATTGAACAGTCAGATCAAGAAGAAGTAAGTGACTTAACTTATGATGAATTATTTGAAGTTTCTGAACACATGCATGATGCATATAAGAAAATGAAGAAAATGCATGCTAGTCTAAGTTTAAAATTTGAAGAACTTCAAAAGGAACATGAAATCCTTAGGAAAGATCATGCCATAATAGATGACAACCACATGAAACTACTCAATGAATTTGATGGCTTGAATAAAAATCATGAGAATTTAAAATCATCCTATGCTGATATTGAAAAAGAATTTAAAAAATTTAAGGATGAATCGGAGAGCAAAATATATCGAATCAATTATACAAATCGAATCTTGGAAGATATGAATTCATTTTATAAGTTAAAAATAAAAGCTCTCGAGGATAATAGGATACCCCCCAGACTTGAAGATTTTACTAATCCTATTTTGTATCCTAAATTTATGCAATCCCTAAAATGACAGATAAGTGGTAAAAGACTTAGGAATCCTTTTTCTAATGTTAAATGTAATAATTGTGGATTGCTTGGACATATAGCACACACCTGTACCTTGAAGATGAAAACTAATTTGGTGTGGAGACCTAAGATGCATAAACCTAGACATATCATACATGCATCTGATTATAAATTGTCAAAAGGAGAACCCAAACTTGTTTGGATTTCTAGATCTAACATTTGATATTCTTGCAGGGTCGCTCTCACACAAGACCTCGTGAGAGCATATGATACCTGGATAGCGGATGTTCAAAACACGACTGGAGAAACTGCTCAATTCATAACGCTGGAAGGCAGGAGTGGAGGAAAGGTTACACTTGGAGATAATACCACAAAGAAGGTGATTGGAACAGGTATGATTGGAAATCTTAAAAATTTCTTTATAAACAATGTGTTATTGGTTGAAGGCTTAAAACATAATTTGTTAAGTATAAGCCAGCTATGTGACAAAGGTTATTGTGTAAAATTTTTTCCTACTAGTTGCATATTAAGCCTTAATGGTAAAGATGTTTTGAATGGAAAAAGGGTAAACAATGTTTATATGCTAGATTTAAATTGCATTCATACTCCTACTGCTTTTTGTTTAAAAACTGTTTCTGATGAATCATGGCTTTGGCATAGGAGACTTTGTCATTCTAGCATGAAGAACCTTAGGAGGATTACCCAAAAGAACTTAGTGAGAGGTACCAAAACTAGACTTTACGAAGGACTACCTTTATGATGCATGTCAATTAGGTAAGTAGGTGAAGTCCTCTTTTCAGTCCAATAAGGATCTTAGAACTAGTAAACCATTGGAAATTTTACATATAGATCTTTTTGGACCAGTTGGAACTGTGAGTCTAGGAGGGAAGGTATACAAATTTGTTATTGTGGATGATTACTCAAGATTCACTTGGGTTAGATTTCTATTTCATAAGAGTGAATCATTTGAGAAATTTTGAAATTGTTTGACTTGGATTCAAAGGATATACTCATTGTTCAAATTTATGTGGATGATATCATTTTTGGATCTTCAAATAAAAATCTTTGTGATGATTTTTCTAAAATAATGAGTAGTGAATTTGAGATGAGTCTAATGGGAGACTTAAGTTACTTTCTAGGTTTTAACATTAAGCAAAATGAGGAAGGTACATTTCTTAGCCAATATAAATATGTTAAGGATATCCTCAAAAAATATGAAATGGACAATGCTAAACATGTTAGTACTCCAATGAGTTCCTCAGTTCAGTTAGATAAGGACCTTAAGGGAAAATATGTTGATCAAAAGAAATTTAGAGGGATTATTGGATCTTTACTTTACTTGACTGCTAGCCGACCCGATATCATGTTTAGTGTTTGCTTGTGTGCTAGATTTCAATCATATCCAAAAGAATCACATTTGACAGCAGTAAAAAGGATTTTAAGATATCTGTTAGGAACTCAGAACTTAGGAATTTAGTATCCTAAGTTTAGCTCTTCATTTGAAATTATTGGTTATTCAGATTCTGACTTTGCAGGCTGTAGACTGGATAGAAAAAGCAATTCTGGAACATATCAGTTCATTAGAAATTCATTAGTTTCATGGTCTAGTAGAAAACAAAATTCAGTAGCCCTATCTACTATAGAAGCTAAATACATTGCATTAGGAAGTTGTGTGGCACAAGTACTTTGGTTAAAATAACAGTTGATTGATTTAGGATTAATTATAGACACTATACCAATTTATTGTGATAATACTAGAGCTATTTATATTTCTAAAAATCTTATTCAACATTCAAGAACCAAACACATAGACATAAGACATCATTTCATAAGAGATCATGTATCCATAGGAGAAATTGAACTTACCCATGTTTCAACTGAAAATCAACTTGCAGATATTTTTACAAAACCTTTAGCCTTTGATACTTTCAGTACATTAAGAACAAGGCTTGGAGTGATTGATTTAAATGCTTAATTAAAAATGTTTTCTGCAACATTGATATTTTTTTTTATGTTCTTTGTGATTTTTATTTTGTTTGTGTGATTTTTCTTTTTAGAGTCTGTGTTTTACATTATCTTTTTTTTTTTGTTTTATTTTGTTTGAGTGAGAAAATCAAAAAATTTTAAGTCATCATCATCCGGGACAAATTTTTTTTTCGTACGGGATGATTTATGCAATGTGTAAAAACTATAAAATTTTAAACCGTGTGTATATAGTTTTTCAGTTTAAAATTGTCACTTCGTCTGTACGATCGTAGATTGTCCAGGACAAAATTTTTTTTCAAACGTCAGGACGAATGCATAAAATAGTTGAATGTATAAGGTCATTTTTATTACGATATTCGTCCGTACGAACCTTTGGTAAATCCAGACGAGCACATGTCGGTTCAAAGCGGGGGACGGTTTCAACTACCATTAAAATGAATTGAATTTTTTATCGTCAGGAACGAACACGTGTTCATCTGTACGATCGTTTGATCAAAAGCGTGAAGGAAAGGATGCTTCATAAGTTGTGTGTTTACGAAAAGCCGTTTCTTTTTTGACTCTTTCGTTCGTTCATACAAAATTTTTTCGTACGGGACAAATCGAATTCGTACGGGACGAAAGAGATTTCGTCTGGTACGAACAATCATTTTCCATAAATTGATGGCATTTTTTTTAACTGAACAGCCACTTTCACACATCTCTTTCAATCCTTTCTTCTCTTAAGATCTTTCAATGGCAAGTTCTAGCAAGCATTAAAAGTCTTTGGCTAAGGGTCCACCAATAAACTCGTCTGAAAATTTCATTTCTAAAGCCAATGAAAAATCCTATGCTAGGTTTGTCTCCGCGAAAATTACCCCATCTAGAGTACTCCTACGGGGACAATTAACTTTTAAGGTAATGCACTTGTTTGCCTCTACTCAATTTGGTTTAATCCTCACTTTAGTACACTTCTACAACAAAGAAACATTTCATTATTTTTTGGCAAACATGTCTTTCAACTCCGACCATTTTGTCATCAGTTCCTTTGTTTTTAAAAGGAAAATTGAAATCACCAAGGCTGACCTTGGTATCTTTCTAAACTTAAGGACTGAAGGATTAAAAGCACACACCTTAACCACCACAAATTTTAATTGGACTGAAGTTAATCGAGTGATTAGAGGAGTAAACTTTAAGGATCATTTGCCTAAGGTAACAACTTTAGTTCGTGATGCCCGTATCATCCAGCACATACTTAGAACTTCCATTATACCTAAAGCTGGTGATAGAGTCAACATCACTCCTCTTCTTTCTACTGTTACCTACTTAATAATGACCAGACAACCTACATATGAGGGCCAACTCCTAATTGACTACATTTATGGTCTCTCTAAAATTGGTCATGTTGATCATAAAATAAAGAAGAACATAGCCTTAGGACATATGATTGCCTATATTTTGGAAAAGAAGTATGATTTGATTCATCCAGAACAAGATTTTGAAGAACCACTCTACTACAACGATGCATCCTTTAGAGCAATCTTCAATAAGGAAGAGCCTAGAAAAACTCATGTTGTTCTGAGTGAAACAGAAGAAGAAGCTGAACCTACATCTGCTACTGAACCAAATTATCAGGATTTGGTTCAAAAATTTGACAATTTATAGACTCATTTTGATCAAATTGAAACTCATTTACAACAGCAGGATATACAATACAATCAAGATATGGGATTTATGCGTGATCAGATAAATGACATAAATTCCAACATGCTTATGATGAGTAGTTACTTCAACTTCTTTGGTGCATCACCACCTCCTCCTCCTCCAGATCAGGGTCCATCTGAGTGATTGTTGTAGTTGTTTCTTATGTTTTTCTGTAATTTGCTTGTGTTGATTGTATCTTTTTTCTTAGATGTTTTTTATTGATATCTAGTTGTGATTGTAGAATCCTTAATTGATATCAATATATTTTGCTTTAGCTTTGAATTTTTTTTGAAATGTGTGTGAGTAATTATGAATATTATTAGATTTTTTAATCTTAATAGTGCTTTAACCTAAATTATAAATTGAAATTAATTTCATTATAAAATCTAATTATTATAAATTTAAGTGATGCTTATAACTTGATATTATTAGGATTTTCAATTTTATGTCTCTTATTTAGACTATATTATCTTTAATATTATTATTGCAATTTAGATGTTATCTTATTTTGTATTTCACTTTTCAAATAGTATTTATGCACTTAGAAAAATTTGAAATTTTAGATTATTGATTTTGGAAAGAATTCAATTACTCTTGAAAATTGTACAAATGTACAAAAATCAAAAGGAATGCGTAAAAGTTTGCAATGAGAAAAAGAGGCACAAAATAAGCCCAAAGTAAAAAGATGCATAAAAATGTGTCATAAAATTGAAAAAGATGCGCAAAGAGCCACATGTGGTAGTTACTTCTTTCCGGACTCTTTTAATCTCTTAATTCAAATTGATCTTATGTTTATTTATAATTGACATTAAAGTTTAAAATATAAAATTTTTTATTCATCCTTAGTGCAATGATTTTCTTTATCTTAGTGTCTAAATTGACTCATGTCTTTGATAAATTCTTTTTATTATCTATGTTATATCACTTCTTAAATTATATGAAATTCTATTATTTGTCTAATGTTTTAATTTTATTTGCATACCTTACTCCAATCACTTTCAAGGTTAAATTATCAAATGAATTTCATACTTCTGCTTACATTTCAAGCCTTCTTTTCTTCTTCACTTGTTGTTGTTGTCAAAAAGGGGGAGAAATTGTTTGTTTGTTTATTTGTTTTTTATAGTCCTTTTATGAATTTTATGTTTATCATTTTTATAATTGTGTGTTTCTTGTTTTCTATAAAATCTTTGGAAAACAAAAATTTTGAATTTATGCCTCCTTATTTTTCATGTATTTATCAATTCAGGGGGAGTTTAGGAGATTCTTAGAATTTGAAATCCTACAAACAATAATTATTTTGCCATCATCAAAAAGGGGGAGATTGTTAAGAGAGTTGCTATTTGCATGTTTTACATTCTTGCAACTTGTATTATTTTGATGATTTCAAATATTATTATTTTATGTATTGATATCTCCTAACACTTTTTGGAAGATTTGTTTTTGCTATAGTGTGTACTAACATTTCAAGAAAATCAACTACAAACTATGAAGACTTCAAATCAAATTCAGCATACAATCATTTGTAAATTAAAAGCTTTAAAAATGTCTTTGAATTGAGAGGGAGTGATTGTAATTGAGTGAATAATCACATCACACACACATGGTGGAATAATTTTTGTAAACTGATCGTACGGGATGAACATAGTTTGTACGAGACGATTATGTCAATTAACCCCTCGGAAGAGCAATGGAACAAAAAGGAGGTGGGAAAATTTTTCTAAATCCTAATCGTCCGGACGAATACCATATTCGTCCCGGGATGAATTCCTCTGGATTCTCACTTTGCACTGTTCGTCTAGACGAAATGCATGGTTCGTCTCTCGACAAAATTCTCTGGAGTTGAATTTTGGCCTATTCGTCCAGACGAAACCCAGGTTCATCTCTAGATGAAATCCTCTATGCAAAATCATCCTGGACGAAATCCTGTTCGTCCCAAGATGAACTGAATCAACTTACCACAGTTGGTTACGTTCTGCAAGGATTTGGGAACCGACCTATGGAATAACCGTTCGTACCGGATGAACCTAGTTCGTACGGGATGATGATCATGTACGAACATAGTTCATACCAATATACATTAGGATCATTTCCGACACTTTAAGTAAAATTGTCTGGGACAATCCAAGATTGTACGGGACGATCCACTGCGTACAAAATTGAAAATTTGTAGTTTTTGGGCAGATTTTATTATCTTTCCTAAATAAAGTCCAAATTAGACTGCCACCAAATCTTTTTGGTCATTGATCTTCGTGCCTATTGAAAGAATACTCAAGGAGAGAGTGAGAAAGAGCATTCAAAGAAAGATTTCTACCACTGGAGTGTGAAGGCTTTGCTTGGTGTTCAAAGGTAAGATTTCCTACTTGTGATTTGAGATTACTTCACTCTTTTCTCTCTTCCTTCTAGATTTCTTATGAGGAGATCTGTCAAGGAGATCGGGTTCTCTGCCCACACTAGAAGAGTGTGAAAGGACGAAGGGTTCTCTGCCCACACTAGGAGAGTGTGGAAGGATGAAGAGTTCTCTACCCACACTAGGAGAGTGTGAAAGGACGGACGGTTCTCTGCCAACACTAGGGATAGTGTAAAAGGATGACGGTTCTCTGCCGCACTGGGTAGTGGTGAAAAGAGTGTTTGTAAAGGCTTCTCTGCCTTGTTGTGGGTGCAAAAGGAGAGACACTATTGGTTTTAGTGCAATACTCAAAGGGTGCCTCTAGGGAGTGGATGTAGGTCTGGTTTAGACCGAACCACTATAAATCTTATGTCGTTTATTTTTACTATTTTTTATTTTCCGCATTTTACTGTTTAAAAAGTTGTGGTTGAAAAACTTTTTATAAAAATTCATTAAAGTTTATTTTCGGTTCAACTCATCTAAAAGAGGGATAATTTTTTTTAAACTACCAATTCACCCCCCTCTTGGTAGCCGTGGGACATTAACTTAGGTTTAACAACCTATTAACTAACCTCAACAAATGTTACTGGTTTAGACAAAAATTATATTGATAATTTAATGTATTCCTTTCACTAAAGGGTTAACATACTCTCTAAGAGGTCTAAAATGGTCCTGATTTTTTACTAGGTAAGACATCTGTAAAATCTTTTTATTTTCTTCAAATTTTTGTAAGGGTCCTTTTTATTTTTGGAACAAATAAAAAGGGCTCCTTGCTAGATCTACTAAGAAAGCAACAATGATGAAACAAATAAAGGAATACAAATTAATAATAATATACTTTATTATATTTTTCAAAATTTTATCAAACAAAGAAAAAATAATGATAACATGATTATTGTATGTATTAAACAAAGAATGGGAGATATTGAAAATATCTATGAAATAATTTAAAGCATAAGAGTCTTCATTAGTACTTAATATATGTTTAAATCATTAGAACAAAACTATAGATTCAGTGAGTCATGGGATAACAAAGGAAGCAAACTTATTTTCATTTCGTTCATATGAAAAGATAAAGGTGAATGAATAAGATAATTGTCAGCCAAAAGGATCAATTGATATTCTCCACACTCCTCCTTTCAATAATATAGTTTCTTAAACAAAAGAGGCTAAAATCTCCCAAAAGAAAGTATCTTGCACTTCCCTATCCTCCCTTAGACTTTACTTTGAGGGGGAACTAGAGAAGGTCATTATAATATACAAGACTCCACAAAAATGATAGAACTATAAAAAAAAATGAAAAATATTTATACAAATGCAGAAATGGGTTCAAGTGTCATAGTTCTCAACATGGTTGCACCGCAGTGGTGTAAATTAAACTAGCCCATTGGTGCTATAATGTTTTCTCCACTACGGTGTTGGGCTTACCTGACATTGTTACTGGGTGAACTGGTGCTTATTTGGGCTGAGTGGCATGGCTTCTCATTTTGGAAATGACTCCACCACAGTGCTACAAATGTTTAATGATGTACTGCTTGAATGTTTAATCTAACATTACAACATTCCGATGATCGGTTCTCCAATGCAAAAACTTTTGAGTCTGTAATGTTGTGATACTAATTTTTGGCCCAACATTGCAGTAAAATCATATGGTGCTAATCTTGGCTGCATTGGGGTGGTGACTTTTCTTAACATTCTTGAAATGCCGGCAGAACAATGTTAAAATTAGTAGATGGCGTGTTACAAATGTCTATGATGTGGCACTACAAATGTGGGTACTACGGTGCTATCCAATAGTTTTTAATTTTTCCTTTTCTTAAACATTTTCTATACAAACACAATGAGCCAAAAGGGTGTTTTCTTTTCTCTTTGGATATTCAAAGCATCCTAACCAATATCTCAACATGAATAGGAACTCTCTCCTAAGGGGTGTTAACCTTCTCTTTGGATTTTAGGTTGAATAATTAATATCCCTCCTAAAAACTCAACTTTCACAACACTTGACTTGATTTAATTACATTACATCTCAAAAATATAAAAAGTCTCTAGGTAACCTACATGGTTATCCTAAGTAGTTATATAACCAAAACAAAAACAAAAAGAGTCTCAATCAGTTATGTATTTACTAAAATTAAAGCCATAGCTATGCTTGCCTGGCTCTTTTAATTTCAAGTGGGCTTAGCATTTTTTAGCACCTGCAAAAAATTTGTCAATTTAAAATTTTGCCCCTTAATTTATAGCTCTGCATGAGCACATTAATTTATAAGATTTAGAAGTTAGGGAAAATGTCATAAGTGTATTACTTAGGTGCATTTAAACCTCTTTGCATAATTCAAAATCCTTGATTTAAATTTTTAGACTATAAACCCATCTTTCCTAAATAAATAAATAACCAGCCTATCCTACATACAATAAAAACATAGGAATTGAGGTAGACTCAAATTAATAGGTACTTACCCTCAAAAATATAATCCCAAAATTTTAATAAATTAGCCAACTTAAACATAAAATATCACCCTACCCTAGAAAATTAAAGCTTAGTTGTTGAATAAGTGAGAACACTTTTTAGATTATCGGAATCATAGTGTTCCCCACCTTTAAACCTATTATTTCTAGAAAAAATTCATTGCCTTTAATCTAATCTCTACTAAAAATCCATGATTTCTAATCCTTCCTTAAATTGTTGAAAATCAAAAAATATTTCATCACCATTTTAATTGAGAGTTTTCTCAAGAGATCCACATATGATGTAGTTAATCATAAGGGCTTGCTTTTATGGGGAACTTAAAATCCTATCTTAATATAAATTCTATTTTACCTCTTTAAGATAGGGAAATATTTTTGGGAATATAGATAGTATTTTTAAATCAATTGTAGGATATTATTTCTATCCTTTAAGATAGTAAATTATTCTCTATGTTGTATTAAATTAAAAAAAATGCAGAATTCTATTTCTATTTTTTGAATAGATAGTAACATAATTTCTATCTTTTCACATAGTATGTTATTCAATATGTAGTACTTAATTTTAAAAATATAAATTTTAAATCACGTGGCAGTTTATTTTTCTACATTGGATCTTGATGAAATTATTCCAAGGTGATCAAGGTATCATGAACCATCAATCTAATGGTTGGATTGCTGTGAATTGCATGCTTGTTTTCACAATGTCCTAGACATTTAAAAATAGGGGCTTGAGAATAGGGATTACCTCATTGTAATGGGGATTGATGAGTATTTTAATTCCTTCACACTTGAATGAATTCAAGGAACACTTCTATTTAATGTGATTGTTGTGAATCACTATATCAGAATTTGGATTTCAATTAAAAGAGAATAGTTATAACTTGCTAGAAGTCACATAGGATGGGCTGTGGAGGGTAGGGAAATAGGTGCACTTAATTACTCTCATTATGAGGAAGCCAAAATGGAGGCTATTTATTAGAATTTTGAAAAGCACTTAGATGAACCCACAAATATTCATTAAAAAACTCGGAGGGATTTTACTTAGATTAAGTGGTTGAAATGATATTTTAGATCTTTCTAAGATGGAATTACAAAATGAGAATTTAAAGAAAAAATTTTGTAGTAAAGAAAAGTGAGGAAAAAAAAAACCATACTCTCGAAAGTAGAGGTTCAAGATGATTACCCATTCTTATTGAATATGGCTAGCCACCATGCCTCCAAGCCACTTAGAAATTCTTTCCAAAATCTATAATAAAAGCAAATATATCACTATATATCAGTCTTAGAACAATTTTTAAAGCTAAATCCAAAAGAAGAGATACATCACTTCATTTATATTTAGAACAAAAAGGGAAAAAAGGAGGGAGGGCTCGACCCTTTGTTTGGTCCCACTATTAACCAGCTACAACCACCTCCTTTGTGCACACAAGAATGGCTAGCCCTTGCATACATTTCCATGACTTAGAGTTAACCTATTAACACATAATAAAGAAAATTACACCTATTAATCTCTAGTAAAATAAATAACAACAAAAATTACTCCACACAACACTTATAACACCATAACATAAAAATTCATAAAATACAATACAAAATGATATAAGACTTCATGATTTTATTATGGGTTCATGAAAATTACACCTATGTAATCTTTCTCCAGTGATAGAGACACCTCAATCTACTTGATCATAATTAGACAACTGAGTAAACATCTTAATACGATGCAAATTCTTCAATTAAAAGATGTCAGTCATATTATGAGTTAATGTTTTAGATTATTTGGTAATGAATATCTTCTAAGACGTTTCCTAATGTTATCAACCTTAAAAGACACATCTCTTTGGTTCATTTTTCTTTGATAAAGAATCCCATAGTCTTTCACATTTTCTATTTTGAATTAAATTTGAAAATTAAAAATACTTAATCCTCGAACGCTATAAATTAAAGAAGTAATTTATAGACATATTTAAGCAATCCACATATCATAGAAATTTCTATGTACTTGCATAAGTGCTAAGCTACATGTTCTTCGCCATGCTTTTAAAATATTTAAATGGTTAAGAAATTGAATACACATATATGAAAATTTATTAGTATGAATTTAATAACTTTTTAATGATGCTTTTATATATCCTTGCATAATCATGATCACCTAAAAAATTTTTAGTAGTAATTTATAATACAAATCACTCCTTATCATAGGGCATCTAATCATTTATCACAAATCACACATTCAACACATTTACAAGAAATAATCAATCATGCAAAACACGTACAATCAAAAATAGCAAACTCATCAATAATTTTATTCAGTATTGAAATAACATCATAAATAATAACACATCAAAAAGGGCAATCACCATTTAAACCATAATAGTGCTCCTAATCTATAGTAGAATTCATTATCATATCAAGCAAACTAGTGTGTACTAGGCTGTAAGTGTCTATTAGGCTTTAACTTATATTTTCTAAATTTATTTTAAAATATTTAGGAACTATTTAACTCCAAATCTTAATGTATTAATGCTTAATTATATTATCTAAGAAGGTGAAGTAAGGGCATGAGTCATTTTTATGGTTTGTAATTTTAAAGAATTTTATTTAAAGTGTGATGAGTAGATTCCTAGAATAATTATTATATTTATTTTTCTTATCTCTTTTGGGTCTGTAAAACTTAGTAAATATTATTTTATGGTTAATCACAGTCTCAAAAGTATTTCAATCAATTTTTAATATTTAAAATTTAGTAAATATCTATTGATTAAGCAAATATAGGTTGAATTTCAACGACCACATGAATTCAAGTTCTCTTTAAAACTTTTATGTAAGTTAGGGATAGTTTAAAATAAGTTTTTAAAAAGTTTTAAATTATTTAAAATTTTATGTGACTTATAATGATTTATTGATAATTAGTTTAACCAAATTTAGTCAATCAAACCTAAAATTAGTTGTCAAGTGAAATAGAGTGTTATAGGATGTTTAACTTAGTTTGAATTATTAACTTATATTATTTTAATTAGATATTATTATGATTGTTTTATGTTAAACATAGCATGTTTTCTTTTAAATGCACTTGAAATAATAAAAACCAGCAATCAATATTTTGAGTAAATAGGAGATTACTGAAAGAAAGAACATAATACAAAATACAATCATAAAGTAGGAAACTACTTAAACTATGAACTCTTGATAAAATGCAAAGTCTTCAAATTTTACATGATTCACTGACATTCATACATCCATATAGCAATGATATAAAATTACTACTATCAAAGTCTCCAATGTCACAATACCAGCACAAGCAATACTCAAGAACTTTCCAAGAGAAATAATACAAAAATAAAGAAAATAAAATAAGAAAAATAAAAATCACTCATCCTCCTCATCGTTGTCATCATAATCACTACTGGCTATTGTTGTTATTGCTACTAAAGGTAGAAATGGTCATGGGGGCTCCTTCCAAATATAGGGATCATATGAGGGGGATGCTAAGAAAATTTGGTTATAAGGGTTCTCAAACCATTGCTTCAGTAAACTATGAAGCATAAATGTAATGACGTTGTGGCAAATCTATCACATAGTCCATCTTGTGCATAATTCCTTATTTTCATTACCCTTTTTCATCAAAATAAGTATTCATTATGCCCATCTAATCCTTAAGATAGGCTATCTAGTCTCTAAGTCCTAGTGGTGCAAGTCCTGTGCTGATTTGAACTTGGTTGAATAGGCTAACTAGGCTGATTAGGTATAATCCTTCTTATCTAGTGCAAGCCTTAAATTTTTAAATTTTTAATTAAGTGATAATAGAAATGGAGAAGAGTTGCTCTTCCCCAAGATCACCCAAATTATTACTTGAGACTCATAATAATAAATTAATGAGGGGTGTCCTAGACCTAGTAAAGTGGAAGACCAAATCAAGTACGTAAAAAAAGACCGAATAAGATTTCCTTCATCGATGGAGTGATCCTTCTAAATAGCATAGTCTAAAAGGGCACATCCTCAGGTCACCTCACTAAAGTTGGAGCTTGGAAAAAGATAAGAAAATATGAAATTGTGTCAAGACTTAGAAGTTTAGGTTAGTGTAGATGCTCAAAAAATTAATTAATTCTCTCTCTCTCTCTCTCTCTCTCTCCCCCCCCCCCCCTCCAAAAAGACCCATAGTTTGGCCTAATTAAAATTTTAAGAATCTCTTAAGGGTTAACATGTGAATTGTTAAAAGGGGTGTACAGATCAAACTCAAAATCATGTTTTTTTATAGATTTCATTAATGCGCACAAGGTCAAAGGAAACCAAATTTCCCCCAAAATTATCATTTGTTATTTTAGGCCTCCTTTAAATTTGAAAATAATTCCCTAACAATGGCTACAACAAATACAATAGGCTCCTCACAAATAGTCTCCCAACCCTATTCATAATAGCTTAAGTAATAGACTCCCTAGACTTAAGAAGCTTCTCTCAGAAATAAACTACCTATGAACTATGGAATCGCCATACCTTTCATCTACCAAGGAAGAGATGAAACATTTTATTGTCATATGAGGAAGAGGTATGCTTCTTCCTAATTTGTAATTTATAAGTCATTTAGTAAGAGAGGGTGATTTGACACTAGGAAGCTAGATCAAGGACAAAGAAACTAAAGCTTAGAATAAGGCATAATGAAAGTTAGATTTCTATAATAAATAATTTATATAGAAAAAGGAGAGCTCTGACACTCAGCAGTGCAGTGTTGTTGGGCCTAACATATAAAAAGACATTCTAGTTAAAACAGTTACATGAGTCATGCTGTTATGTTATTATCATTTATTGACTATGGTTAGAACCTTAAAATAAAGCTTCAATCTTGGTTTTTACATCTTTGAATTTCATTTCAAAGCTTCAATCAAACTCATCAAATTACTTTGGCTTGGTGATTCAAATACTAAACTCTAAATCACTAATTTAATAATGACCATTGATGTTACTTGATTATCCATTTAATCATTTATAATCTTGTAATGATTATCAATGATCTAGGCATTTTAAAATCATTAAATATTTAATAAAAAATACCACAATTCTAAATCAAATCCAAATCCAGCTTAAAACTTCAAATCCTATAATCTAATGTTCAAATCTAAAGCCAACTACCTTACACATATCCCTATTTTTGGGGAATTTTCAATTTATTCAAAACCCTTGGTAAATGCTCTAGAATGGTGTTTAATCATTTGTATATTGATTAGGCTTGTCCCTAGAGTCTACTTAAACATTTTGGAGGCTTCTATATCCTTCTAAACCAAAAAACACAAACTAATACCCAAGTCTTTAAGACCTTCAAATATTTACAACCACTACCACTGGACATGATATATTATTACAAACTACCTTGGGAAGCTTTGGAAACCCAACAAATTTGTTCATAATAAATTTTATATTTATTTGAATTCCATTGAAACCTTGGTATGCCATGGTTGACCAAAAAACCTAAACCCCCAAAAATACCCTAAAACTGCATCAATGAATAAACCCTTATTAGTGAGAGAAAGTAGTGAGAGAAGCTCCCAGAATTACAAGTGAAAGTTCGTTAAAATTCAAATTTTAACGGTCTAATTTTGGAGGCGGTTTGTTCTCTGCCAATGGAAGAAGTTGCGGCTTTCACCGCAGATCGCCGGAATCCTCCCGACGACATCAATCTGAACTCCGTTTACAAAGATGGTATTCTCAGAATTCAAAAATCTGGTACTCTACGAATTAATGAACCATCTGAAGAAATTCGGTAGATATCTCCGATTGTTCCGGGCAAAGGAAAAGGGATATTGAATCAATCTCCTGCGAAGGTTTTCAAATCTCCTGTTGATTACAATAGGAAGTTGGTTGTTAACGAAGCGTCGTCTTCATCTGGACTGAAATTTTTTGTGAATAAATTCAACAATCCTGCTGTCAAGACTCAATTAGTTAAGAAAGGAGTTCATTTTCTCAGAAATTGATGGAAAACACTTCAGGTATTTGAAGTAATGCCAAGGAAGATGGTTTTATCAATGAAGCCATATCCAATCATGTCGACGCTTGGTCCAGGAAGCCGAATATCAAAGTTTCCTTTAAAGGGAATGACTCTTTTCTTTTAGAAGACGGTGAATCTGTCAAAATGAATGAAGAATGATTGAAAATGAATGCAGACAAATTACAATTATCTTTAGTTGTAAATGTTTTTGGAGATAATGCTCCAATTTATGAGATTGCTAGAGAGCTTCGTCGTCAATGGAGTCAATTCGGGAAAGTTCATATCACTTCCCTTAGTCTTGGCTGGATTTTGTGCTCCTTTTTTGATAAGGATGCTATTGACAAAGTTTTGGAAGGTGGACCATGGTACGTCAATGGCCACATTGTGGGTATTGATAAATGGACTCCTATGTTTTCTCCTACCTCTTTAAAAGGTTTATCTTCCCCAATTTGGGTCAGGTTTCCTCATCTCCCTTTGATTTGTTGGGATGAAGAAAATGTGGCTAGAATAGCTACTAAAATCGGAATTCCACTATGGATCGATGGTAATATGTTTCAATGGAGCAAGAAGGAGTATGCTAGAATATGTGTTCGTATGCCTCTGGATCAGCAATTTCCAAATGGAGTATGGATCGAAGGCTCCTTTTGACGATTCTTTCAAAAGGTAGAATATGAGAAAGTCTCCAATTTTTGTTTTAAATGTGGAAAGATTGGACATCTAGATGCAAAATGTGGAGATGGTTCTATGGAAAATCTAACGTAACCAGCTAAATCAATGGATAAGGGAGCACAATCTTCAATCATCCATTCTCAACAAGATATAGTTTCTGAAAAAGTTTATGGACCATGGATTCTTGTCCAAAATTCCAGAAGAAGAAAGAAGCCATCTTTTTAAAAGGGAAAGGAAATTATCAAAAATACTAGCTTCAGGAGAACTAAAAATGTTTATGTCCAGAAATCTTACTCCAAATCATCATTAAACTCTGTTATTGAAGAAACTAATAAGGTATCTGTAATTGATCTAGGAGTAATAGCAGAAGATTATTTTGACCCAGATGTTGATAATGAAATGGCTGTAGAGAATAAGAAGATTCCTAATCCTTTTGCTAACAAGGATGAAAAACTAATAGAATATTGTTGTAAGAATGGAGTCATAGCAGGTGAAAACAGTAATTTGGAAGTAACAATTCTGCTTCCTAATATTCCTACCAATTCTACTGAAGTGATTAATAAGTTCAATTTACTGGATTTTCTTTACCCAGAAGCTGAAGGTTTTTCTCACATGGTGGATAAAGGAGTTCTTGAAGAAGGTGAAATTCTTCGTGCAAATTCTTCCCCAGATGTACATGCTAAAGAAAAGATGGAAGATTCTGTGAAAGGTAAAGGTAAGCTTATCAAAGAGCTTAATTCTTTGGGAAGAGACAATATTCTACTACAAAAAAGGAAAGGAGAAGTTACAAAGAAGCTTAAAAATGGGAGTAATCCCATTTTTAAATCCAAATGACATCTCTCTCATTTTGGATTTGTAGAGGGGCTAGGAAGGTAGAGGCCTCTTGTTACTTAAGGGAATTTGTCAAGGATCTTCAAGTTTTTTTTGTTGGACTTATTGAAACTATAGTCCAATCTTTTCATAGAGCTGAAATCAACAAATTAATTGGAAATAATTGGGATTTTTTTAATGTCCGTGCTGAAGGTTTGTCGAGAGCAATTCTTATCTGTTGGAAATCCAACATTTGTTCTTTCAATATCAACCATTCCTCTAATCAAGTGGTTATTGGGCATTTGAAAATGCATAATGGAGATGAATGGCTTATTGCCACCACATATGGCAGCAAAGAGGTTTATAAAAGAAGACAACTTTGTGAAGATCTACAAACATTCACTAAGTCTTGCATTCCTTGCATTATTGGAGGAGACTTTAACTGCATTCTTTCTCAAGAGGAGAAGAGAGGCGGGAAGAGATTTGTTTTCTCTCAAGGACCTCAAGATATGCAAATGTTTATGAAGAGATGTGATTTTCATGACATTGGGATTATAGGTCCCAAATTTACTTGGTGCAACAACAAGAAAGGGGAGCACGCATCCTTGAAAGGCTAGACCATTGTTTATTGAATTCAGCAGCCTTGAAGATCATACAACCTGCAGCTGTTCATCATCGTGGAAGAATTTCTTGAGACCACTGCCCAATAGCCATTAGTATTTGTAGTTCGGGGTTTAAGAAGAATAGAAGACTGTAGTTCGAAGAAGTTTGGACCTCCTATCCAGCATCTAAGGGTATTGTGGCAAATTCATAGAAGAAGCCAGCAGGAGGTGATGATGTTCAGAAGTTAAATCTCAAACTCAAAAGAGTTCTTAAAGCTTTATTTCATTGGAGTAGAGCCAAATATGCAAATCTCAACATTTTGAAAGAAAATTTGAAGGCAGAAATCTTATCTTTGCAAGAGGAGGAGGCCAATTCAAGAAGTCTTTCAGAATACAAAATCTCTTTGTTAAGATTCAAAGTAAAGGAGTTAAATTTTATCTTAGGAAGATTAAGCTCTTGGTGGAGACAAAGAGCTAAAGTGAAATGGTATAAAGAGAGTGATACCAACTCTGAATACTTTCACTCGGTGGCTTCGGCGAGACGGAACAACAACCATGTTAGACAAATTAGAAGCTCAGATGGCACTCTGACTGAAGATCAAAGATGTATTGAAGAAATTTTCTCAAACCACTTCCAGGAAAAATGGAAATTCAGGAGATGCTCTCTCACCGGCTGGCCTAATATTTCCATATCTCTTGATGAAGATGACAAGGAACGGCTTATGGAAAACTTCTCTGAGGAAGAACTGGAGAATGTTATCTCACATTTGGAAAGCAATATTTCACCTGGCATTGATGGTATCTCCTACTCTTTTTTTAAATGCTATTAGTCTATTATTAAATCTGATGTGTGGAAGGCTATTTGTCTATTTTTTAAATCTGGGTTGATGTGTGATGAATGGAGAGAAACCATTATGGGTCTTATTCCTAAACTCAGAAATCCTTTAACTCCTTCTAATTATAGACCTATTAGTTTATGTAATTCTATCTATAAGATAGTGGCAAGGATGTTATTGAATAGGATTGTCTATATCATTCCAAAGATTATTTCTAAAAGCCAAGTAGCATTCATCAAAGGAAGATCAATTTCTGAAAATATTCTCCTCACCCAAGAAATATTCCATAAATTAAGGCTAAGAAAGGTTTGATGGCCATTAAGGTGGACATGGAGCAAGCATATGATAGTATGGGGTGGAACACCTTAAAAAATGTTTTGGATCTTTTTGGCTTTTCAAGTTTTTGTCAACCTCTTAATCCAATGTGTGGTGGACACCAAGTATTTTATTAATGTTAATGGTAGGAATACTAATTGGATTCGAACTAAATGTGGGTTTAGGCAAGGATGCCCTCTATCCCCATATTTGTTTATCATGTGTTCTCAACTTCTCACCGAAGCATTCAATAGAGATGGAGCAAAGATAGGAGTGAAGGTGGCACCGAATGCAGAAAAAGTTTCCCATCTTTAGTATGCTGATGATACTATTATTTTTGCAGAAGCTAACAGAAGAAATGCTATTAAAATCAAAAATATCCTAAAGAAGTATAGTGGGTGGACAAGGCAGAAGGTTAATAACCAAAAATCTTCTTTGATTTTTGGTAAAGCAGTAAACAGAAACAAATCAAAAATTCTGTCCAGAATCATGGGCTTCAAAGCTATAGGTGAATTGAATTATCTCGGCATCAAGATGGCTATGAGAAGGCTTAAAGCTTCTGATTTTCAGGATGTATTGGAAGAACCTTTTGATAAACTTAATGTTTGGGGCAACCTCTCTCTCACTTTAGCTGGTAAGCTTCAGTTGATTAAATCAGCACTCTTACCCATTCCCTTGTGCCAATGGGAGTGTTAAGAGAACTTGATAAGTTGTGTAGGAATTTTCTCTGGACAAAATAGGATAAGAGTAATGGAATTCATTACGTGGAATGGAAAATCCTTTGTAAGAAAATCAAATTCGGAGGCCAAGGTGTTATGTCTGCTTATGACAATGTTGGATCGTGGAGAGCCAAATTTGCTTGGAGTTTGTTATCTAATCCTTCTTCTTTATTAAACAGAATTCTCATTGCCAAATACGGTAGAAACTTCATTTTTTCTGAAACTAAAGTTGGTAGTTCACCAACTTGGAAAATTATAAATTGTGGAGGCAAACTTCTTCAACATGTTATCAGATGGAAGGCTTCTAATGTTGAGCATATCAACACTACTAAGGATAATTGGATCCTTGATAAGTGTTTAGAGAAATGGCCTACGTTTGTGTCTAATTTAAATGAAAATCAATGTTGTTTGAAATTCTTTCTTAATGGTGGTAGCTGGAATATCCAGAGATTGAATGAAGCATTCGGTAAGGAGTTAGCTGATTTGATTTCTTTGGTCCCTACAAATGGTGAAGCTCATGAAGATGAAGTGGAAATCATTTATAAATTCTCTGGGAATTCACTTGCAGCAATGATTTCAGATCAAATCAATTTTAATGAAGACGAAGATGCTAGCTGGTGATGGCTAAAATTGCTGAAATTGAGGCCAAGAGTTAAAATCTTTTGGTGGAGATTGTTACATAAGGCAATTCCAACAAATGAATTCTTAATGTATAGAAGGATTATTGATCACAAAGGATGCCCAAGAGGATGTTGTGCTGCGGAGGATGACATCCACTTAGCTGTTAATTGTTTTTTCATGATTAATATCATCAACTCCTTAAAAAGCTGGGGATATGAGATCCCTGTTTTCAATAATTTGTAGAATTGTCTAAATTGGCTCTCTATTATATCTAGTCTTAATCCTTTCTTGTAAAATTTGTATTGTTCTGCAGTATTTTTTTCTTGGAAGAGTAGGAGTAAACTGGTACATGGCTCGGTGGAAGATAGCATATCAGTTATTGCAGCCAATGCAATTAGTTTTGCTTCTTCTTCCTTTAGTCAAGATATCATTTCGGCTAACTAGGTTTCTAATCAGCATTCGCTGTTTCAAGATACTTGGAAACCTCCTCCAACCGAATGGATCAAACTAAATGTGGATGCTTCTCTTGACAACAACTATTCTGCAGGAATTGGTGGAGTTATTAGAGACAGCAAGGGTAGATTTTTATTTGCCTTTGGTTTCAAAAGTATACATTGGGATATCTAAGCACTTGAATTGGATGCTTTGATGGCTTTAAAGAAGATTACTCAAGAGTGGGTGTATGAAGCTAAATGTATCATTATAGAAGGAGACAACTACAATGTTATGAAGCATATCCAAGAAATTTTTAAGAAGGGTCCAACAGTAAGTAATCATCCCGAGTTACTTGATTTTTTCTTTCTTAGGAATTTCAATCAAGTCATTTTTCAATTTGTAAATAGAAAATATAATAAGTTAGCCGATTGTTGTGCTAACCATGCTAGGTTGGGTGATTTTATTTGGAATAACGTGATTATCAATAATGTTCCTCCTATGTTCTTCAAATTGTTGAAGGAGGAATGTGATAATCTTATCTTTATTTAGTTCTCTGTCTTTCAATCAAATTGCTATATGCATCTTCTCAAAAAAAAAAAAAAAAAACCTTATTAGCTCAGCCATGCCAAAACCAAAGATAACATCCAATAAATGCTTAATATCATTTAGAGTAGATTGGACCTTAACCCAAACCCTATTCAAGTGTGGTTGACCAAGTCAACCTATATTGACCAAAATGCCCCTTTAATCCTAAATTTTCTTTTATACATTTAGAGCTCATTATGACTTAAAACCTTCTCCAATAAGTTAAAACTATAATTTGGAATGAGATGGACCCACCCCCAACCCCTATTAGATCTTGTTGGTCAAGTCAACCATGGTTGACCATGAAAGTTCATTAGGGATGTTAGGCCCTTATGAACTAGCCCAAGACTAACCAACAGAGAGGTGAATTGCTATTTTAAATATCTTTAAATTAAAACTCAAACCAAACCAAAATTCACCACAAAGAAAATACTATGCGAAAATTAAATGCAAAAATAATAAAGGAAAGAACACACTAAATTTATAGTGGTTTGGTTAAACCTTGACCTATGTCCACTCCTCAGAGGCACCCCCCGAGTATTGCACTAAACTAAATGTCTCTCTTTTAGCCCCCATAGCTTGGCGGAGAAGCCCTTATAAAATCATTTCTACCTTTTGCGGTGCGGCGGAGTAGCCGGGTCCTTTGACACCAAAGAGATCTTCTTCTTCTGTGAACTACCCTCAAGATAAGCCTTGAATCCGACGGTACTAAGGTCCAAGCTCGCCGGAGCAATCGTGTGGAATCCCCCTCCACACTCCCTTAAGTCCACCTCCAATGATCTTCTCCCTCTCTCAAACTCCACCTTTTCCTCACTCCCTTTCAAGCTCTCTCTTCAAGTCTCCCCCAAAAGACCGAAGCTACAATGGCTGCCAAAGAAACTTATAAAGTGTCTTGTCCAAGTAAATAAAAGAGCTCAAAATGAGCTCATTAATTACAACTTGCCGACATTATCATCTAGGATGATACTAATATCCTCATGTACGATCAATGTAAAATAAGCCTAATCAGCCGGGACAATCTAAGACGATCAAAAGAAATTTGTTCATATCGTCCAGCATATCATCCAGCATATCGTCCAGGATGATCTTGAGATTGTCCAGGATGATTTGATTGTGCAATCAAGTCTTAATTACTTTACTTAAAATACCATATTAATTTAGGAAAAATTATACTGGTTCGTCCAGGATGATGCCCAAGACGATGTCCAAAAATAAGTAATTCCTAAATAAATCTGGCTGCTGTTTCTTTTTGTTTTGAGCCTATCATCCTAGCCGATACAAAATCATCCAGGACGATGTGCTTAATGATGGCTGCCTTAATCAGGATGCCCTAATTAGGGTTTCTGTTTTTGAACGGATCGTCCAGGCTGATATAAATATCATCCTGGACGATGTTACCAAAAATAGTAAACTCTAAATCAGATAGAAAAAATTCCCAAGTGTGTGTGTGCAAGATTACAAATCAAGCAAGCACCCCTACAGGACATGACTCAAAAAATAAAGATTTACATAAGTGAGAATTACAAGTAAAACAGTTTTCCAAAATCTTGAGCCGGTTCCAATTGCAGTCTGATCTTGTGGACCTGAAATGTTAGTAGGCAGGGCAGTCATAAAGAATCAAGAGTGTTTGCTATCATCAAAATCATAATCCATGAAATTAGATTCATAACAATCTCCCCCTTTTTTATGATGGCAAACATTACTAGTTGAATTTGCAAAAAGAAAATATTTTCTCCTAATCTCCCCCTTACTAAAATAAAACTTTAAAAATAGGAGAAATAAAATTTTTTTGTTGTTTTTAATTTTTTAAAGAAAAAAGAAAGAAACAAATATAACAATACAAAACAAATACAACAGTAGGTTCTCCCCCTTTGACATTATCAAAAAGAGAAGGGGCATGAAAAAATTTAAAAAAGAAAAAATTACCTCTTAATTTTATAAAAAACTTAGTAAGGAATGGATTGACACCGCATAATCCAGTAAAGGTAAGAAATTCATAAATTGTTAATCCAAGCTCAAGTTCTTTTAAAGAATAAAAAACTTTTTAATCCAATATCTAAATTAAGGAATAAATTAGAAAAAGAATCACTAATTTTTCAAAACTCCTTTCATAAAACATATTTAATAGAAGATTAATGCAAAAATTGGTGAATCAAATATCATGATTTTCAAGATCAAGTATCAAAAATATCAAAGGTTTTCTTAAGCTTTGTGTAAAATAGAAAAGGTAAGCATACTCCTTGTGGGATCATTTTATGCCTCTTGTTAATTTTTTTGACGTACTTTGCGCACCTTTTTCTTTTCATACACTTTGTATATCTTTCTCAATTTGGCGTCATTGCGCATCTTTTAATTTGGCGTCATTGACCACTTTTTTTGATTTGGCATCATTGACCTTTTTTTTTTAATATGCTAACTTTCTGAAAAATTAAAAACAAAAGTAAACCCATTCTATTGACACAACGAACTATTTGATTAAGAAAATTATGAGGTAGATTCCACAACTTGTAAAATATTCTTATGTGATAGATAAAATGTAGGGAGACGAAAAAAGTTTAGTTTCTAAATTTAATTTAAAATATGATAAATATTTTAAATCAAAAGTAGAATAAACTCTTTTAGGAAATAGAGATTGAGAGTCAAAATCATGAGTTTCCTTCCTTTAACTGTTTTTAGAGAAGTCAACCACAACTTACATAAGAATTCAAGAAAAATAGGAGGTATATTTTTCATTTTTAAATTAAAAAAAATAGAAAACACTACTTAAGAAGAAAATGTAAAAATAAAATAAAAAAAATTAAAGAAGAAGAAAAAGAAAAGAAAAGAAAGAAAGAATAAATCCAAAAAAACACACAAAAAAAAGATAAAAAATGAACAAAATATGCAAACACAAAAAAATAAAGCACCCAAAATAATTTAAACATCATCTTGCTCCTGGTCTGATGATTCAGAAGCTAGGTCTGCCTAAAAGATTTTTTGCTTTACATTACTTGCCCTTTCTATAATTTGCTTGGCTTTAGCCTTTTCTCTTCCACGACGAGTTCTCAAATTAGGGCACTAATTTTTCATGTCCAAATTTCCTACATCCAAAGCAAATAATATCAGAAGAAATCTTAATATTCTTTCCATTCTTACATTTATTCCACTTTTGTTGATGCGTATATTTTAGTGAGCTTTACAATTTGCTTGATAAGTCATCGCTTTCGTTACCAACTAAGTCACTTTTTTCCATGTCTTCAGCACTAAGTATTATCATTTTGCCTGCATCCAAAAGTCATTGACCCAAACTTTACTCATAGGCAATGAGTGAGCCTTCCAAATTATCAATAGAATATTCATTCAAATTATTTGATTCACAAATAGCAACAACTTTAGCATCAAACTTATCAAGTAGACAACGTAGAATTTTATTAACTTTTTTAAGGTTTGAAAATTCTTTACCTAAAGCATTCAATGATGTCACAATTTGAATAAATCTAGAATACATGTTTAAGAATTTTTCATCTAAAATAGTTCATAATCATGCATTAAAATATTCAACTTGGATTGATTGATTTCACTAGTGCCTTCATATATAGTGTGTAATTTATCTCAAATTTCCTTACTAGTAGTGTACGTGGAAACTAACATACAATCTTCAGAATTTAAAGCGTAGAAAAAATAGTTTAACGATTTTACATTCAATTGAGCATTGATTTTCTCTTCTTTACTCCATTGATTAAAAGGAATATTAGTTTTAATTCATGACAGTAAAGAATAACCAATTAAAATCATTTGCTACATTCAAAAATTGATTGATTGCAAAAAAGTTGATATACAAATTTTTCAAAAATCAAAAGTAATATTTTCAAATAAAGGTGGTCTGGTGATTGAATAACCTTCCACAATATTATGATTATAAAAATTAGCCATGAATCAAAATTCAAAAGGTTTCAAAAACTTATTTTAATGAATCCCGCTCTGATACCACTTGAAAGTTCGTTAGGGATGTTAGGCCCTTATGAACTGGCCCAAGGTTAACCAAGAGAGAGGTGAATTGCTATTTTAAATATCTTTAAAATAAAACTGAAACCAAATGAAAATTCACCACAAAGAAAACACAATGCTGAAATTAAATGTGGAAATAATAAAGGAAAGAACACACCAGATTTATAGTGGTTCGGTCAAACTTTGACCTATGTCCACTCCTCGGAGGCACACTCTGAGTATTGCACTAAACTAAGTGTCTCTCCTTAAGCCCCCACAGCTAGGCGAAGAAGCCCTTACAAAATCACTTCCACCTTCCCCGGTGCGGCGGAGTAGTCGGATCCTTTGACACCAAAGAGATCTTCTTCTTCAGTGAACTTCCCTCAAGACGAGCCTTGAATCCGACGGCACTAAGGTGCAAGCTCGTCGGAGCAACCATGTGGAATCCCCCTCCACACTCCCTTGAGTCTCCCTCCAAGGATCTTCTCCCTTTTTCAAACTCCACCTTTTCCTCACACCCTTTCAAGCTCTCTATTCAAGTCTTCCCCAAAAGAACGAAGCTACAATGGTTGCCAAAGACACTTATAAAGTGCCTTGTCAAAGCTTAAATAGAAGAGCTCAAAATGAGCTCATTAATTGCAACTTCCTGACATTATCATCCAGGATGATACTAATATCGTCCTGTACGATCAGTGCAAAATAAGCCTAATCAGCCGGGATGATCTGAGACAATTAGAAGAAATTTGTTCATATCGTCCAGCATATCGTCCCATATCATCCAGCATATCGTACAGGACGATCCTGATATCATCCAGGATGATTTTATTATGCAATCAAGTCTTAATTAATTTCCTTAAAATACCAGATTAATTTAGGCAAAATTGTACTAGATCGTCCAGGACGATGCCCTGGATGATGTCCAAAAATAAGTAATTTCTAAATAAATCTGGCGACTGATTCTTTCTATTTTGAGCCTATTATCCTGGCCGATACAAAATTGTTCAGGACATTGTGCTTAATGAAGGCTACCTTAATCAGGATGCCCTAATTAGGGTTTCTATTCTTGAACCGATCATCCAGGTCGTTATAAATATCATCCTGGACGATGTTACAAAAAATAGTAAATTCTAAATCAGACAGAAAAAATTCCCGAGTGTGTGTGTGCAAGGTTATAAATCAAGCAAGCACCCCTACAGGACATGACTCAAGAAATAAAGAATTACATCAGTGAGAATTACAAGTAAAATAGTTTTCCCAAATCTTGAGCCGGTTCCAATTGCAGTATGATCTTGTGGATCTGAAATGTCAGTAGGCAGGGCAGTCGTAGAGAAACAAGAGTGTTTGCTATCATCAAAATCATAATCCATGAAATCATATTCGCAACAGACCAAGCTAGCCTTAAAGATTCTAAAGTTAAAACTAATGTATATAAACCAAACCAAGGTGCCCAAACCCCTTTAGACTATCCATTGCATCCCCAAGGGTGGACAACAAAAATAGATTCATCACTTAGGCCTACTTGGCCTAGCCACATAGATGGACCCAAGTGAACCCAATGGGGTTTTCTTGAGCAAATCCAAAACTCTATAAAATTAAATTGTATAAATAGTTGAATCAGGTATCCCTGGACCCTATGCTCCAAACTTAGTCAGCCCAGACCATGGGTTGACTTGGATAAACTAATTTGGTTGATCCTATTCATTAACAACCAAAATTCTTCTGACCATTGAATGCATAGATAAAATTAAACCTAATAAATTGTTGAATTACATTCTAGAATTTTCCTTGTTGCTATCCTAGTTTGCTCCAACCATATAGAGAGATGATGTGGCAAGATTCCCAAAATAATGATGTGTAAGTATGTGTTGATGCTTAAGTCCATGGATAACTTACCACATGTGCTCTAACTTCTTAGATGAGTTAACTACCTCCTATTGGATAATCTTTAATAAAAATTATTGTTTGGCATTTACTTTAATGGAAAGAAACTTAAATTATTATTTCATTTTCTCTCCTAAAAATACCCCCTAATATTTTGAAGCAAAGGTTGGATTTTTTAATTGTATTACCATCATATACTCTCCCACAGTCTCCCCAAGCAGTTCTAAGATCCAGATTCGAGTGGTTGTTGAGATCATGGAGAGGTCAAGAGTTATAAATGTTCAAATCCATTTTTTTTTATACAAAGCTCCTCCAGTGCTGAGGTCCTCTTGGAAGTTCTTCCCAAGCATCTGAGGAGTTAAACAAAAATTAAGTAGGAATTTATATCTATTGTTTATATGTAAATGCCAAACCATAGATATAGATTTAAATTTTAAAAAACTTTAATATTCCTCTATATCATTCTTTAATTATCCATGGATTAGTGTTTTAAATAAAATAGAAGCCCTTCCTAAAGTTTCATTCAATTTGGTCTAATAAATAAAGAGTTTAAAGACCTCTTAAATTTAGGGAAGATTCTATTCTAAATGAAGAAAAAGACTTGAGTTCTATTTTGCTGGAAGGTTTTAAACATGCCTATTGTTATGTGAGAAATTCAAGATTGCCTATTAATTTAGGGACTTATACTACTCAATATTTATGTATTTGGAACGTCCTGATGACTTTCAACTGTTATAATTTTGTTGCAGATGGTAGTGATATGTATGATTATTTAAAAATCTATATCCTTTTGTGTTTTTATTTGTTTAGTAATAAGCCTACCTATTTCTTGCTTTATACTTATTGGTTTTGCAGTCTGTTTCTATTGTAGATTGAAGGGATCAAGATTTTGTAATTTAGCTGGATTTTTGTAGGAAGACGATGCTGAAAGTCTGTTCCTTTTTCTTCCTTTTTTGGGTCTTGTTCTCTGGCATGCCTAAATTGTTATTAGGTGATTTTGTATTTTGTATAATAGGGAACCATCGGCTCATAGGTTTTCTTTTGAATTGTTTTGTAGCTCTTTTGAGCAGTAGTGAGCTGAAGGTTCCCTTTAAGGGCCTTGTAATCCTTTTTTTTTTAATTAACACATAGGCTCCTTTTGCGGGTTTCCCCAAAAAAATGAAGAAAAAGACTTGTAGGCTGTCTGATCAAATGTCTATTAATTGAGATGACCAAGATCTAATTGAACGATGCTATCAGTTTGAACCATGAAATTGTTCATCTGATGCAATCACTACCATCCATTCAAATAACAGGAAATCCAACATCGGATCGACATGCCACACTATTTAAATGAACTGACCACCACCATTTGACATGGATGAATTATGTGTTATGCACAAGGATGATGCAGTGATGATAATGGTGGTGGCGGCGGTGGTAGTGATGGTGGCAATGCATATGAGATATTATTGAAGCATTTTCAATTTGAATATGTAGAGAGGTCTTCATATGCATTTGAAGAACTAGTATTTGAGGCTTTTTGATATCTTTGTTAATGAGCTCCTATGCATCAAAAAAGGTTGCTCATATTCATGTGTAAAATGGGCACCCTATGCTTTCTCATTTACTCTCGAGAGTGGCACATCATGAGTGGTATCTCAAGGTCATGTTAATGATTACAAAGTTCATCTCGCTGTTGGACAATGCCCTAGAAAATGTATTACCACTTTCAGAGATTAATTTTGCAGGACGTGCTACGAAGGGTGTTGAACAATCCTTTCGATCTGGGTGAAGCTGCCTTCCAGGAATCACTCATTTCAAAGGTTATTTTGGAGAATATAAGGTATTAAAAGCCAAAGAGGAAATTAAAGATTGAGACACATTATGTGGATTGGTCTTGAAGCTATTAAGTTTTTCAAAGCTTTTAATGAAAAGCCCGAGGTTGGAGATTTTGTTGGCTAAATTAACTAGACATTCCTCACATCCTTGGCCTCACCTAATGACTTTATATTGTATGGTTATGATAGATATTATGAAATTTGATATGATCCTTTGAATTTTATCTCATCACACATGAATTTTGAAGGCAAAACCACTAAATTTCAGTAAGAAATTTTAGGAAAAAAGGATCTTTAATAAATAATAATAAATTTAATTAATTAAGAAAATGTAAAATAAATTACAATAAATTATAAATTAAAATTAATTTCAGAGGAAAATAAAAAAAACTTCGTAAAATTTAAAAATATAAAGAAAATTTGTAGATTAAATAATTTAAATAATTAAAAATATAAATAAATCTCCAAATGATTTGAAACTCTTATTTTTTATTTTTTATCCAAATCAATTTTAGATTAGCCCAATTAATGTTTTGGTGAATATTTCAAGTGGTTAAAATTGATTTGGATAAAAAATAAAAAATAAAAACTTATTAATTAAAATTTAATTCAATTAATTGAGCTAATCTAATAAAAATCATAAATAACATCCAAATTTTTTTTAAAAAATAGAAAGTGAGTTGCATTCAACATTAAAGAACTCAAAAATTTATTAAAAAGTAGAAACTGCTAAAATCTAAAAATAAAAGTCAAAGTCAAAGTTCGGTCAAACCTAATTAATAAAGGAAATTTAATAATGATAAAACTTCAATTAAATCCTAAAAAAATTGAGAAATTAATCAACTTTATAAATAAATATAGTAGAATAAATAGTAAAAAATAAAATTTATTTAAAACTTTATACAACTAAAATATAATTTAAATTAAATAAATAAGAAAAAAATTATTTTAGTTAAATAACTTATTTAAATCAATTCTCTATGTACTTGATTTGATCCCTTAAGAGGAATCAAATGTGTTATAACTATGAGCCTATAATCTTTCAATTGAGAACTTTAACTTCTTGAAGTGATCAATTACAAGATTCTTGAACACCAAAATCATTAAAACACCTGACAAAAAAGAAAGAATATATGCATTGGATTTGAGCCCATTGAGAGAAACTAAATGTCTTAAAAATATGAGCCTATGAATTACTGTTCAATGTCCCTTGGAACTTAGGGGTTAGTGAGAGCTATATTCATTAAAACATAAAATAAATAATTATAATATTATGGGTTCTAGCGAAAAGGAATTGGTTGAAACAGAAAATGCTGGACTTGGTTTAAATAGTATTAGTTGTGCTATGCTCTCCCTTGCGATTCTGGGGCGATTTAGGGTTGTCGTTTGGAAGCTTGTGTTCCTCGATTCTCTAGCATTCTGGATTGGAATATTGCTTCTTATTCTTAATCGTTGGCTTTATTATTGTTTCCTTATGGCCTTTGTTTGAGTTTTCTTTCAGTTTTCGCTTCGGGAGATGAAGACTGTGTCATCATCTATCCCTCCAATTGCTTCCTTAACTGATGGCCATTCTCGATCCTTTAAGGATGTGGTTTTTGGATCACCATCTTTAGCTCGTAAGCTTAACTTTGTGCATTTATCTTTAAGGGTTACCTGACTCTTTTGTTCGATCACTAAGATGTGTCTCAGTTAGCAGCCTCTTTTGCCCTAACTCTTGTTGGTAAATTTCTTTTGTGCTACCCTAATTTGGATGTTATCTGTAATTTTTTTGTTATCTTGAAATTGTCTGGTTCGTTTCTTGTCGATTTGTTGGATCCTCGCCATGTTATGATCCAATTAACGAATGATCTTGATTATAGTCATATCTTCGCGTGAAGGTCATACTATATTCAAGCGTGCCAAATGCGTCTTCTCAAATGGACGCCAAACTTTTGTGTGAGGGAAGAATCTCTCATTGTGTTGGTTTAGATTTCTAACTTGAGATTGCATTTTTTTAACTCGTAAATTTTATTTGGCCTTGCTTCAATTTTTGGAAGACCTTTACAAACTCATCAAGCCATGGCTTCCATATCTAGCCCCTCTGTATCTCGTGTTCTTGTGGAACTTGATGTTTTAAAGAAGCTTCCGGTTGAGGTTTGGTTAGGTTCAGAGCGAAATGGTTAGTTTCAAAAAGTGGAATTTGAAAATTTGAATATATTATGCTCTCATTGTAAAATGCATGGTCATGGATTTAATGAATGGTTTACGTTGCATCCCCACCTTCGTAAAGATAAAGTTGTGTCCAAACAATCTCAATGAAATGATGGTCTTCATTATGAGAATGATAATTTGCATCCTCTTGAGATTGAAGGAAATATTTCTAAGTTGGGTGATGCACCAATACCTATGGTTGATGCTTCTTTACCTTTACTGAATGACCCTACCCCTCTTCTAAAGCCCTCTTCCCTAACAGATCCATCCACTTTGGAGGTTTCCCCTTCTAAACAGGCTGATATTACTTGTACTTTGGATTGCTCACCAAGTGTTGGTGACATCTTAGAAAATAAAGGGTTAAATAACTCTATTTCTTTAAATATTCCTACCTTTGTCTTACCTATTATGAATTGTTCTTTAAATACTAACAAACCTGCTATTATTGATGATGTTCTTTTTTCTGATCATAATCAGGAAGTTGTTGTTGCTAATGTCCGGATTAATTCTGACATTAATGTGGGTTCTAGTGAAAAGGAATTGGTTGAAATAGAAAATGCTGGACTTGGTTTAAATAGTATTGTGATTGGAGAGGAAGAATTGTTGGAGGAAGGTGAGTTTCATCAAAAGGGTAAGGTTAAAGATGTGAATATTGACTGTAAGTCTCCTTCTACCTCTCAACTCAATTATGATGCTCTTACTGATAATGAGGAATTAGAATTTGCTACTAAATGTTTTGCTAGAGATGACATTGACATTAGCTTTGTTAAAGCCCAAGCTAAAAGTGGTAGGAGCAAAAACCTTGTTCTACAATTAGGTAGAAATACTCACCCTATTCTACAATCGGGTAGAAATACTCGTTCACAAACTAGTTGTTAATTTTTGTTTTTTATGTTTAAATCTATTATTTGTCATGTGAGGGGTATTGGGTGTGCTTCATCTCGCTTGTGGGTTAAGAATGTTTGTCATATTCATGATATTTCTATTCTTGTATTACTTAAACCTCTTGTTAATGTATCTAATTTAATTAGTACTGCTAGATTTCTTGGTTTTAAGCATGCTATGGCTAATTGTGCTAATAAGATCTTGGTTTTTTTGGAAAGATCCGATTCATATTGATGTTCTTGGAAACTTTACTCAAGTGCTGCATTATCATATCAAAGTTTTAAATTTTAAGTGTAGTGCTTCATTCCTTTATGCAGCTTCTTCTCATGGCATTAGAAAAGTTCTGTGGGAGCAATTAACTAACTTTTATAGTATGTGTCCTGGTCCTTGGTTGGTGGGTGGTGACTTTAATACAATCTCTAATCCTTCCTGGATCTTCTCTTAATTTTTATTTTATGGATGATTTTAATAATATGATTATAAATTGCAATCTCATTGACATTGAAATTCCTAGTAATTAGTTTACTTGGAATAGAGGTCACTTATGGTAAAGGCTGGATCGCGTTTTATTTAATGATAACTGAATTAATTCTTTTAGCTATATTTTTTTTAAGCATCTTAGTCGTACTCTTTCTGATCATTCTTCTTTACTTCTTGCTCTACATACTAGACATGTGAATGTTGTTCCCCAATTTAGGTTTCAAAATATGTGGCTTCAATATGATTCTTTTTTGGGTATTGTTCAAGAGAATTGGATTACGGTTTTGCATCCTGATAACTCTATTGTCGGTATGAAAAGACTTTGGTTTAAGTTAAAAAACATAAGCAGCTTTTAAATTGGTGGAACCATAATGTTTTTAAAAATATTTTTACTAATATTTTAAATGCTGAAGAGATGGTTAATAATGTTGAGCTTAGCTGTCAAAGCTTTCTTTCTGAGGCCAATTTTGCTTCTCTTAGAGAGGCTAAGGCTAATCTTTTTAAACTTTATGCCCAAGAAGAAACCTATTGGAAATAAAAGCCTCCTGTTAAGCACCTGCTAGAAGGTGATAATAATACTAAATATTTTCATGCTTTGGTTAAATGGAAATGTGTTTTGAACTCTATCAATAAATCACTTATGAGGATGGCTCTGTTACTGAGGATGCTGAGAAATTGCCATGTTGGCTGTTCATCACTTTCAGCATATACTTAATAAGATATGCATCCCTAGTAATATTATTAACCCTGACATTACCCCCTATGTCATCTCTATGGAGGATAATGATCTTCTTGTCGGTAACCACTCACTTGAGGAATTAAAAGATATTGTTTTTGATATGAATGGCAACTCAGTGGCTGGTCTAATGGTTTCACCACTAATTTTTTTCAAAAAGCTTCGGGTATTATTAAGGATGATCTTTTTGCTGATATTTTGGATTTTTTTGCTGGTAATACTATGCCTATGTTTTTTTCTTCCACTTTTATTATTCTTATCCCTAAGAAGAAAAACACTAGTAATTTGAATGATTTTAGACCTATTAGTCTTTGCATTTTTTTTAGTAAACTGCTATCCAAAATTATTATATCTCATTTAACTAATGTTCTTCCTAATATTATTTCTCCTTTTCAAATGGGCTTTGTTAAAGGTCGAGCCATCTCTGATAATATTTTGCTGGCTAAGGAATTTTGCCATCATTTGGATGTTAATGTGTGGGGTGGTAATTCTATCCTCAAGCTGGATATTTCCAAAGCTTATGATAATATTAGTTGGTAATTCATCTTAAACATCCTGTAATTATTTGGTTTTAATTTGACCTTTATTAATCTTATTAAAAATTACATTGAAGGTTCTTTTTTCTCTTTGTTTATCAATGGTAAGAACTCTGGTTTCTTTAAATCCTCTCATGGTTTAAGGCAAGGTGACCCTATATCCCCTACCCTGTTTATTATTGCTGTTAATTATCTTTCTAGAAGCATTGTTGACATGTTTGAAAATCACCCCAATTTGTATTTCATAACTATGGGTGGATTTCTTATATCTCACCTTTATTTTTCCGATGATTTTATCATTTTTATGAATGCTTCTCATAATAACATTAATAAACTTATGGATTTCTTTCATGATTTTAACTTTGTTAGTGGTTTGTCTTTAAAAAATCATAAATGTTGTTTCCTTGTTTCCAATAATATGAATAGTGATCGTATATTAGCAATTAAAGAGCTTACTGGGTTTATGCATGGCCAATTACCTATCAAGTATATGCGTGTCATTTTGTTTAAAGGTAGAAAGAAATCATTTTTGTTTGATGATTTAATTATTTCTATGCAGAATAAACTCCAATCTTGGGAATCTAATTTTTTGAGTTTTGGGGGTAGGCTTACTCTCATTAGAAGTGTTCTTTGTTCTTTCCCTGTCAATTCGTTTCAAACCCTGCTTCCCACTAAAATGGTGTGCAATAGAATTGATATTATCCTTAACAAGTTTTTTCTGGAAAGGCACTTGTAATAACATTAAAATTTCTTGGGCTTCTTGGGACAAATGTTGTGGGGTTTTAAAAGAGGGAGGTCTTGGTTGCAAAAGCATGGCTGACTTGGCCCATGCTTTTTCATACAAGTTATGGCTTACTTTATATGTTAAATTGTCTTTGTGGGTTAAATTTATGTTCTCTAAATATTGTGTGGGGAAGCATCCTTCTACTTGTTCTTTTAATATTAGTGCTCTAAAGTTTTGCAGAGGATATGCAAGGTCAAGTGGGAGGTGGAGTCTCATCTCTCTTGGGGCCTTGGGGGTGGAAATATTTTCTTCTAGTAGGATCAATGGTTAAGTTCTTTCTCTATTGACTCCCTTATTAATTATACTTATACTGCGGTGGTTAAGGTAAGTTACTTTATCAATGATAATTATTAGGATTATAACAAGCTTGTTGATGTTCTTCCGGGTTGTATCATTCAGAAAATTCTCACTCTTCCTATTAACTTTGACTCTAATGATGTGCTTTTATGCAAGTTGGCTAGTGATGGTTTGTTTAGATTAAAGATGCTTGGCATGATTTTAGACCTAAGAAAGATGTTACTTCCATTTTTTTGATGGTTTGGCACAAAAAACATCCCTTCTACTGTTTCTACTTTTATTTGGAGAATTTTACAAAGATTTATTCCTACGGATGACAATTTGATTAAAAGAGGATTCGTCCTCCCCTTTAAGTGCCAATGTTGTTTTCATGCCGGGACCTATAGCTGTTAAAACTTAGTTTTATTTTGATGATATCTTAAAATTAAATAGTTTTAATTTGAATATGTTCATTTATACTCTTCTCAATGCTTGGTTTGTGAATTCTAAAGGCCACATTAGAAATGCTACCTCCTCCCTGATATTATGGTTTCTTTGGTTGGAAAGAAACAACTCTTTGTTTAATGGTATTAAAATGGACTCTTTGAGGGTCATTGAAAATGTGAAAGATAAATTGCTAAGCTTGGTTTCTGTTAATTTACTTTCTATGAAAGGGTTCAAATTTTGTTATAATAATGCTTCGGATTTAGATATCAGGTTGCAGTTCTCTTTGCTTCCTACCCTTCCTTATCTAGTTTATTGGGTAAAACTGGTGGTGGGTTGTCTCAAGCTGAACGTTAGTTCTGAGTATGAGAATAACAATATGGGGTGTGGAGGAATCATCAGAGATGGCTATGGTAATGTTATTCTTGGTTTTGTGGGGCCTTTTAAGGTAATCCTCGTTTAGCTATTTTTACTTCTATTCTTTATGGGTTAAGATGTTGTATGTCCCTTGACAATGCTAGTATTACTATTGAGATTGAACCTTCTCTTAATATTCAATGCTTATTTAATGGTGTGGACTCGGTTTATGTCCTTGAGGCTTTTTATATTATTAGAGATATTAAGTATTAGATGGTTTTCATTTATGTTGACACTTCTCATGTGCATAAAGAAGGCAATGCTTGTGCTAGGTGTTTATCTCATTTTGGAGCTGGGAGTAATTGATTCATTGACCTTGTAGAAGCCAATGCTCTTGCTCCTCTTAAAGGCCTCTTAAGATTGGACAAAAATTCTTACCCCTATGTTAGAATTTGATTGCTTTCCTCTCTAGTTTCCTATTATGTTTTGGTTTTCCAGCCTTGCTATTTGGATTTGGTACCCTGGCCCAATTCTGGGTTTTACTTTGGTGTTGGGTTGCCTTGCTTTATCGGGTGTTTTGCTTCTTTGCAGGTTGTGTTGTGGTGTGTTTGGGTTGAGTGATGATTGTAACCCTCTTTTGATGGGTTTCCTAGTTGTTTCTTTCCTCTCTTTGGCTCTGGGTGGGCATGACTGTGTTGGATATGGGAGTCCTGGCTTCTCAGGTTTCTGGGTGTGGATGGTTCCTGGGCTACTGGTGGGTTTGTTTTTTCTGGCTCATTTCTGGGTTTTTGTCTGGTGTTTAGGGGCTTTCTTTTTGGTTGCCCCTTTCTTTTCTATTATGTTTCCTGGGTGCCCTGTGAATTTTGGTGGGGGCTCTTAGGTGTTTTGTTGGTTGATCTGGGCTGTTAATGCTTTCTGGAACTATGTTGATGTGAAGGTGGTGGCGGTCTGGTGGAGGTGGATGCTCCCTTGGGTGGTGCTATCTGGTTGTTCCTTTCTTTTTGGGGTGTGGTGGGGCATGTTGGGGCCTTGGAGTTGGATGGAGCGACATCAGGTTTTACCTTATGATGTCGGCATGTTTCATTCTTTTCTGAGCTCTTCTTGCCATATCCTATCTGGATTTACTTGGTTGTTTTATGCTTTAGTGTCTGGCTTTTGGTTACACTCCTATTTTTATTGGAGTAAGCGGGGTACTATATTAGATTTGTATGCTTGGCGGTGGGGTTTCTCCTCTCTGAAGTTTTTTCTAGGTGCTCTTTTTGTTTGAGTTTTGGCTTTTGTGTGTTATGCTTTGTAGTCGTGACTTGCTAGGCTATATGGGGTATTTTTGTGGTGGGGAATGTGTCTTACTAGAATGATGGGGGTGTTTTCCTCTTGGGGTGGTGGTCACTATTTTTACCTGGAGTGTTGGGTAGTGTGGCTGGTTGAGCCCTTTAGGCTGGAGGGTGTGGCATCAGGTTTTTTCCTGGGTTGTTTGTGAGCCTTATTCCTTCATGGGTTTTGCTTGGTTCATTCATTCTAGCATGGACGTTAGTATCCCTACCTTACTGGTTTATTGCAGTGTGATGGGTACTATGTTTAATTATTGTGACTTATGGTGTTTTACCTTTCTGATAGCTGGCTTGTTCATCTCTGCTTCTACCCGTGCTTATTTTTTGGGATAATTTGATTTTTCTGGCTTGTGGAGGGAGTCTGATTAATTTGAGAGGGCTAACACGGTTACTTCTTTTGGTGACAGGATTGAGTGTAACTTTCTTCATTGGGGGTACCTTCTATTCTATTTCTGTTGGTTATTTTTGTGCAATCTTTGCTGGGCTTCTTTCGCTGTTTTACAAGATCCTTTTTTTGCAGGTGATTGTTCTTCTCTTTTTTGGATCAGGGAGGTTGCATTGAATGCTTATGTTAGTTGCTTTCTCTCTTTTTGGGTGCTCCTTCTTGTGCACCATAGATTGTATCTATGTTTTATTGTATTTTGGCTTAGCAGGGACCTTGATCTCATATGTTTTTTTATCTTTTTTCTAGTATCTCTTTTGAGTAGTAGAGAGCTCGAGGTCCCTTTAAAAACCTTGTATTTTTGGATTTATATCAATGCGTAGGCCCCTCTGTGGTTCGCCTAAAAGAAAAAAAATCTTTATAATGAATCATAATTTGTAAAGCATTAAAATTTAAATTTAAAGAAAATCCCCTTTGACCTTAAATAAATAAAAAATAAAATTGTAGCCAACATTAAACAATAATAAACCTTAGATCCATCCAAATCACACCTCTTATTACATACTTAGATAGTTTGATAGGTCCACAAACTCTGGTAGAGGCTAGGCCGATGGTGTGGTTTGTTTTGTTTGGAGTACCTTGCTCAGAGGATATTTAAGCTTGGTGTGTTTACTTTTTGTACTCTAGATGTCATATTTATCTACCTGTCGGTGCACCTTCAGCTCTCTTATTATAATCTGGGAGCTCTACCTTATGTTTTTATAATTATAAATATTTTTAGATGACTATTTATTTCTTATGCTTTATATACTATAATTTTTTTAAGTGCATCACTAACATTTCAAGTTCAATATATACAACATCTTTAGATAATCATAGCTGAAGAAAGTGTTGTATTGGTTAGAATTATTGAAAGAGTCCATAATTTTATTTTTTCTTGACTCATTATATGTAAAAAAGGTCTATATTAACTTAGCAATCATGCATACACATTTAAATGGGGGACAGAAAAATAAATACATTAAATTTTTATCAAACATATCATACGATCCAGATGGTACTATGCGATTAGTTGAAATAAAAACTAATTGGCATATTAAATTTAAATTAGAAAAAAATTTAGTTGTAACTAATCACAATGTACAAATTTTATATCGTATAGGATGACCAACTATTACAGAAACCCCATCATCAATTCCAACTCACTTAAAATAGACAAAATTGAATTATGAAAATGGAACTGTTTATAATATATGAATATATTCATATTATACCTTCTTTTATAATATTTCCTAATTTAATTCATGTAATTAAAAGTTTAAATCAAATCAAATTATAGCACATTCTGGATTATCATGTACGTATAGAACAAATCACCCAAACTCTCTTTAGATCAACCATGGTTTTTCTTGTATGATCCAACATTTGATTTGAACTAATAGTAGTGGACAATTTATAATTATAAAGGATGATCTTTGAGGGTGTTGAACTAACCATACAGTATGACCATTTAACCGTACTATACGAACAAAGTTAATCTGAATAATAAGGGTTTTTGGAATCTAACTATTTAAAATCTTCTAATAACCTAAGAATAAGTCTTTCGCTAATCAAATCAGTGGTTGGGTGCTATATCTTCCTTCGTTCAAGTGTGTTTCCTTTGATTCCAGTGACACTTTCCCATGTAGGATCTTTGTGAGCTCGAGTGGGTTTGGAGTAGCACTTGAGTGTTGTGTTTGGTAGGATCACTAATATTATACGCATGAGCTTGTATGGCAATCCTTTTCAATTTTGCATTTTCAATTTTGAGGGATCTAATTGGAAGCCCATTTCTTCTACTGAGTATTGGTGTTTTTAATATTTGAGATAGTTGGCTGTATTTTATTTGATAAATGTGAATGGTATATTTCTTATTGGTCTATTCTCAATCATGTTGATTATCCTATTGTTGGCCGAACATTTCCTGGTAACTGTAATTGGTATGTTAATTATTGGTATATTATTTACATGGTTTTGTGCTTTAGTGATAAGGGGGTTGTTTCTAATTATGTTGTTTGGAATATTATTTCCTTGGATACTGATTACTGAATGACGTGGGATTAGAATTCTCTTTTGCATATTCAAATTTGGGATAGTGGCATGATTAATTCTACTATTTATTCCTTTCATATTAACTGTTTCATGAATTCTTAGTTTCAGCACTGTAGTGGTTCCTCGCAAGTTAATTTGGATTTATCCATTGCCGTGCATATTAACTTTTTGAGCTTCTGGATTGAGTTGAACATATGTATGGAGAATTCACATCCTTCTTTGTAGGGGTCCTTTTTGTGTGGCAACACCGAGCTTAATTATAATATTTCTTTTTTGGTTGGTAACAACGAACTTATTGATAATACTTTCTCTTTTTTCTCTTAGGCTTTGGCTTTTGACCATTATAAAATTTTATTAGGCTTTATTGTACTCATTCTTTGTGGGGAAAACTTGCTCGTAGGTTCTTTTTTGATTTTTTTAGCTTTTTGGATCGGTTGGGAGCTGGAATTATCCTTAATGACCTTATACTTATTTTTTTATATTAACGCGTAGGCCTGTCATCGAGTTTTAACAAAAAAAAAGTTTCTTCTTGAGAGAGTTTTAAGAGAGGGCATTGAGCAAAGAAAAAGGGTGAGGTTATGACGGATGGAAAAGATCCTTATAGGTGTCAAGGGAGTGTGAAAGGGGTTTTTCACACGATTGCCTTGGATATCTTGCACCGAAGTTTCTCCACGTGCCATTGTTTATCTAGACAAAAGAACTACTAAGAATCCTTTAGTGTAAAACATTGCTAGCTACTCCTTCGCACTGAGTAGGTGAAAGGAATTTTGTCTTGCCACTATACTAAGGAGGTGAATGGAATTCCGTCTTACTGTCGCACAAAGAAGGTGAAAGGAATTTTGTCTTGCCACTATACTAAGGAGGTGAATGGAATTCTGTCTTACTGTCGCATTTATAAGGTGTTTGTTAATGCTTAAATGTTATATTGTTGTTCACTCTAGGCTGATATAAACTAAGATTATATACACTCTTCAATTTTTCCTATCCCTAGGAGGGTTATACAGTGATCTACAATCTAAATTATAAAATGTCTAAAAGTTAAAGTTTAAATATTTTATTTAGTTTGATTTGGCACTAAGGAAGTATAATTTGTGGCGTTGGGGTGCCCACAGAAAATTAGAGTTTCGTGGTGCCTAAACATACGACATTGCAATATTATATTGAATCCAATTTTTTTAGAAGGGTACACTGTAGTGCTAAGTCAAATGCACTATACTGTTATATGACATAGAACCACGATGCTAGTTCAATTAAGCACAACCTTTCTATTCTTAGAAAAATTTACCCTTTCTCTCCTTAGCTTAAGGCTCTCTCTTTAAGCTTTCATAAGGAACAATTTAATGAATGGAAAAAAGACTCTTACAAAGTCTTATGAGAAAGCTAAAATAGAGGGCTTCAAGAAACCCTTAAATTTTAATTATGTTGTATCTAATAATCAAGAACGATCCCATATCATATATTATGATTAGTTCAGTATATTCTAGTTAGTACTGTATGAAGAGTAAAGAGCTGTACATCAATTTAGGTATTTGAGATGACCATCCAGTACAATATATGCATCATCTAGTACAATTAGAATAATCAAATTAGATTATCATCTTGTATAATTGGCGATGATAAGTTATCATCCCTTGTAGGAATCAGGTCGCATAGTATGATTTATACAATCATACAATATGATCTCACATGACAAGTTAATCCAAATTTGATCCCTAATAACAATATTAATTTAGGCAAGATTAGATAATATCGTACAGTATGATATATATCATACAGTATGATTAATACATAATTTGTATTTCAAAATATTGCCTAAATAATGATTTTTTTTAAAGATGCATAAAGTAATAGCTTTAAAATGAAAATAAGCTAATACGAGCTAATAGCATCACATTCCTCCTTTAATAAAAGAAAAAAAGGAGGAATGTGTTCCATACTAAGATTATCCCAAACAAAATCCCCATTAAGAGCATAGTTAGCACACATGTCTGCTAACTTATTGCTTTCCCTACTAACATAATTGAAAATAACAACATTAAAATCTTTGACAAAGGAAGAGAACCTTAGATCAATCTCTAGTTTTTGCAATCCCTTTTTGTTGATATTTTTTTTAATACTTTAATCACATTTTCATTGTCTCCTTCAATGATAATACCTTTGTATTGAGTGATCCATTCCTTGATAATACCATGTAGAGAGAAAATAGCATCCAATTAAAGCTGAGCAATATCCCAATGAATACCTTTTTTTCCAAAAGCAAAAAGAAACCTTTCTTGGTGATCACGGCAAACAACTCCCATTCCAGCTTTATTAGAAGGTAACAATGAAGCATCAATGATTATTTTGATCCAATCGGGTGGTGGAGGATGCCAAGACTTATTAAACAATCGAGATGGTTGATTAACATCCAATAGGCCCGATTTATTTCTATTAGAAATAGAAATTGAAGTCATACTAAGAGCATTGGCTGCAATATTTAAATTGTTATCCTCCTTTTCTTCATGAATAAGTCTATTTCTGGACTTCCAACAAGGAAACACCAAAGTACAATAAAGATTTGTGATAAATGTTTTTTGGTTGCATTGCACTCTAACCAAGAAATTAACTCAACGTAGCTATGAAAAATAGGAATTTAAAAGCCCCATTGATTCAAAATTTTTATAGTTTGAATCAGTTTATCACAACTCACCGCCACATGCTTAATATCTTCAATTTCCAAATAGCCTCTAGGACATAAGCATCCTTCTTTGAGTCTTCTATATTATAGGAAATGAAAAGTTGGAATAGATTTATGGTATAATCTCCACACAAAAACTTTAGTTCTTGGATTAAGATAGATTTTCTTCATTCAATTCCAATATCTTCCCCCATTTGAATCATTTAACAGAGCTTCAAATGATAAGGCTGCCAAAGTTTTTCTAGAATTATGAAAAATCAACTCCATTGGATCTTTACCGGTCTCCTGTTCAATTTTAATTTTGCAAATAATCTGAAGTAGCTCCTTCCCAAATGCATACTGCAGTTTAACCATGTCCTAACCACCATCTTTAATAAAGTAATCTACAGATAAATCATTGATTTGTAGATTATCAAGGAAAGTAGGCCATTTACATAAGGCTTTGCCTAGTATCCATACATCCTCCATGACATTCACATTTTCTCCATTAAAAATTTTTCATATTATAATCGGTTTAAGAGCCTTTGCACCACTTCTAATTTTCCATGCACTTGATATATTTTGCTTCAAATCAGGTAACCAACAAGAATTTCCATACTTTGGCTTCAAGCATTTATGCAAAAAAGAATCTTCTTCATTCACATATTTCCATGTAATTTTAGCTCTTAAAGTGTCCACCCTTTGTACACAGAAGTGAAGACCACGTCCCCCTAAATGCAAAGGTTTACACAAATTCTTCCAACTAACAAAATGTAAACCAACTTCATTCTTCTCCTTGTGCCAAATAAACTCTCTACAAGCTTTCTCTCTTTCAGCCAAGACTCCAAACGATACCAAAGAGTGAGTGCAATAAAAAACTGGAATAGAAAGGATCATCGATATAGTAAGAGTAAACCTCCCTGCAAGAGAAATAAAGTTGCTTCCCCAAGTGTCTAGCTTCCCAAGAACTTTTTCCAACAAAAAATTGATATATGAAGCCACCAATTTTCTCAACACAATTTTAACTCCTAAGTAATATAATTCCTTCACATTCTTGAATCCCATTACCAGAGCAATCTTGTTCTTCCTTCTTCTACTAACAGCTTTTCCACATAAAATAGAAGACTTATTGAAATTGATTTTTTTAACAGACCAATTACAATAGTCCAATAAAATACTCCTAATCCTCTTGACCATCTTCATGTTAGCTTCAGAAAAAATCAAGATATCGTCTGCATAAAGTAGATGAGATATCCAAGGAGCATTATGATGAATCTTAATCCCTATCTCCATCTCTTATTGAGTTAAAGCATTAGATAATAGTTGACAACATAAAACAAAGAGAAAAGGAGATAAGGGACAACCTTGGCAATAACCACTGTGAGCACCGATCCAATTAGAAGATTTTCCATTGATCAATATAGAGAACCTTGGATAACATACACATTCCAAAATAAGCTTTGAAAAGTGTAAATGGAAGCCAAAATAACTCAAAATCTGCACCAAAGTTTCCCAAGACATGCTATCATAAGTTTGCTCCATGTCTATTTTGAAAGAAACTAATCCTTTTAAAGATTTTAAAAACCTGAATTTATGAAAAACTTCTTGAGCAATTAATACATTATCTGATAGGGACTGGCCTTTGATGAATGTTGATTGATTTTCTAAAATAAGTTTTGGAAATAAATCAACAAATATTTTGAGAAGGATCTTAGCCATAAGTTTATAAATTGTTTTACATAAACTTATAGGCCTGAAATTTGAAGGTATCATAGGCAACTCCACCTTTGGAATGAGTACAATCAATGTATCTTTCCAACTAGATTCCATCATACCCATAGAGAAAAACCTTTTCAAAGCATTCCAGACATCTAATTTAATGATGTGCCAATAAAATTTAATAAATGAATGAGTAATACCATCAATACCCGGGGATACACCTCCCTCCATTTGGCTAACAACAGCTTGAACTTCCTTCAGCTTGAGCTCAGAATTAACTGCTTCTCTATCAGAATCTGTCAATGTCTTTCTCGGGCTTGGCCAATTATTCAAAGAACAAGACCTAAATTTCCACTTGGTTTGGAAGAATTTGAAAAAAATATTTTCAATTTGAGCTTGATCCTCCACCAAATCTCCATTCTCATCTTTAATTTTGAAAATATAATTTGCATTCCTTCTAGCATTTGCAAAGAATGAAAAAACTTTGTATTCGAATCTCCATCCTTTATCCATCTTACCTTTGCTCTTTATCTCTACAAGGAGTTTAGCCGAGCTAAAGTGCAATTTAGTTCATTAATTTTGGATTTGAGAAGCAATATCTTTTCTTCGGGCAGGCTTCTAATCACAGACTCCTCCATTTGCAGATCAAGAATATCTTTGATAAGATTGTCCTTTGTGGGTCTCCGAAAGGATGCTGCTCATGTGGTTCGAATGCAAATGGTACGATCACACTATCCCGTAGGAAAAAATGATCGTAGGCCTTTACACCCGACACAAGCAGACCGATGGAAGAGCAGATGGAGTTATATATATGATTAACCATGGAGGATAGGGGCTTTCACCTACACACCTCGATGAGTAATAATATGTATAACCCAAAAGTCACGAGATTTCCCCCATTCGATACATCAACTTGAATGGGGTTTATTTGATTATGGGGATCGGTTTCCTATGGGCGCAAGCCCCCGAAGTTAATTACATCTTAGACCTCGGTCTAAGAAAACTCTAGATTAAGGATGTTGTATTATTCACTTCTTAATTTGGTGCACAGGTAAAGTTCCTAAATTCTATTCAAAAGAGTCTCTTCTATTTATCTTTAATGATGATTAGACCTTTTTGAATGGATAAAGATATGATTAAAATTTTGAGTTTAGAAGATAAAAGATAGGATTACTATCCTAAAGGAACTGACAGACTCAAAACACAAATAAAAGGAGACACACTGAGGGGTGTACAACCTGGACTTATGCTTGTTTGGAGTGAGCTGCCAGCTAACATCCTAAACACAATCAATCGCCATATATGTATATAAGATAGGAAGGCTCTATCCTAGGAAGTCAAGGAATCATAGTTCAAGAGTTTTCAATTAGTGACTCTATAATATGCAAAAGGCTATACCTAACGTCATGTATAATGCATGAAATGGATACAAAATATCCCTAGGTCTGCTGATGTAATGCGTGTATGTAAGTGAAATACAATGTGAAGTAAGGTGTGTAAAGACAAACGCATGCATGACATTTTGAGTACAGAAAAACTAAATAAACACCCCAAGGGTACCCTCCGGGCAAGGTACCCGCATGCCCACTTCGTGTGGGAAAACAACGATGCCCAATGGCACGAGTAGGTGGCCTACTCTACAGGCCTAAATGACCCTAATGGTCTCTAGGGTTCACAGAAGGTGGGGGTATCATACCCAAAACCAGAAAAAGGCCAAAATCCTAGCGATGCCCACTTCATGTGGGAAAATAACGATGCCCAATGGAACAAATAGATGGCCTACTCTACAGGCCTAAATGACCCTAATGGTCTTTAGGGCTCACAGATAGGGGGGCAAGCTTTGACCTATAGGGCCAAAGCTTCGTTAGTGGGCTAACCTAAGGCTGGCTACCTAAATATGCTAGAATACCTATTAACAAGCAGTGTGTGATGTGAAGTAGTTCCGATATATAATTAGGAGTTTATTAGTTGCAAAAATTATACCTGATTGTGGCGCTGCCACTTAAAAGCTCCAAGCAAACAAATTGTCCCTTGACTTTTGACCATGCAAGACCTAGTGTACCTGGATGTGGCGCTGCCACTTAAAAACTTATAAGCAAGTGATGTCGCTCGATCCTTGATCATTAAGCTCCGATGTACCTCACAAAATAAGATAACAGAAAAAATATATATATGAGTGTAGATGCCATTCAGAAAAGAAATGCAAGTAAATAAAAAATAGAACTAACAGGAAATATAAGAATTACATTTATAGAGCATGTACATGTAGTAAACATTAAATAACAAGACACGACATTAGCCTAACCTAAAGCTAGTAGTCGTGTCCTAGTAAACCAATCTAAGTGTGTGTAACAGTTCGTGGGGTTTAAGATGTGTCTTATGTAGGATGATTTAATTATAGTTGCTCCCATTTGATTTGTTAAAAGACAAAAGGAAAATTCTAATTGAAATTCAAATATTATTAGTTTAGGATTGATTTTAGAATTTTTATTTTATGATTTGATTGATTACCACCTTTGTTTCATACCGAGGCCGTGAGGTTTATTTCACCCTCATTGGGGCTAACTTAATAGTGTCGTAGGCCTGGGTTACCCAGTGGCAACCAATTTTTGTTGAATTAATCAGTTGGTTATAAATTAGAAAGAAAGATGAATTAGATAATTTATTATCAATTAATGTTTGATTTAAACCAATTAAGAAATTAATTTAAAAATTTGAACACTCCATTGAATCCATTCGTGGCGTTGTGCCACCAGGCTCGAGGAACCATGTCTCCTTAGGACACTTAGCCCCGCAGCCCGGAGTATTCAATCCAATAAACTTCATCTTTGGAGTGGTTGTTATGTATTAAAGGGTTTGTTGATGGATTTTAAAAGATTGATTTAATAGTTTGAGGAATTTTAGATGAGTTATTAGGCTTTGAGTTATAATGAAATATCTTAATAAATTCTTTATGATTCATTTAGTTTAGGTTAGGTTTTGATTCACTTGATTTAATATTAGAGGTGTTTTAAGCTAAGTATGTTGTTAATTATGAGTGGGTTTGATCAAAGCTCTGATTTTAGAAATCTTTTATGTTGGCAAATTTTAGTTTAGGTTTACTCTCCTGATTTGATCTACACCTTTTAAGATTTAGATTGGTTTGAGGTTGATTAGGAGATTGGTTAGATTTAATTTAAGTGTATATTCAAGCTTTGCATTTTAATGGTTATATATATTAGTCATAGTTTGATTGAGAATTAGGAATTTTAATGTCTTTATTTTTTAAGAGTTAAATTAAAGTTAATTTTCATTTTTTGATTATTAGTAGATTAAAGGGGACTAAACCTAGGAAAATGTGTCACTAAATTTAATTTTTGATGTCTCTATCCTATAAGGAGAATGCATCCTAAGTCTATGTTATCTAAGACTCGATCCTTAATTTTTTTCCTTAGGTGTCACTAGTGTTATGGGGAACCAAAGGAGATGTTTTTCTAGCCCTTCTAGACATCATGCAACGCTATATAAACTATATTTTTTTATATTGACTTTAGAATCGAACAATTTAGAAGAAAACAAAGATATTCAAGATATACAAATAATATTACCCGAAGCCATTTTCGCTCATTATTTCATTTTCAATGTGTATATGTTAGATGCAAAGTAAAAGAATGTGGTATATTTACAATAACAATAAGTATGCAATTTGTCAGATTCATTTCTTTATTGACAACACATATACATACATCACCAAAGTATAAGACAGTGTATAAATTTGATATAACCATAAACTATATATAATGACCATGGTACAAAGCATATTCTCATTGTAATGATGCATGCTTGTATTAAATATATTAATTATTGCAAATCTATTTTCATGGCTTATGTTTTGATGATTGGCAAACACTATTTCTCTTGTACTGCTTGTTGCTTCTAACGTTTCAGGAATCGAAGATCGGACGAACAAGATGAAGCCAATTCAGGATTATGTAGGTTTAGGGTTGAGTCAGTCTGTACTTTTATTTTTCTCTTTTTGAGTCTACTTGTAATGGTCAAAGAGATTGATGCTAAGTAACCCTACACACACACACTTGAGAGATTTAGAATTTTTATTTTTGCTCATATCGGCCAGGACGATATTTACATCGTCTTGAACTATCAGGCTTAAAACAGAAAGTCTAACTAAGGATTCTTAATTAAGGCAGCCGACATTAACATATCGTCCTAGACGATACGTGTATCGGCCAGGACGATAAGCTCAAAACAGAAAGAAGTAGCCGCCATAGACAATTAAGGTATACTGTATTTTTAAATTATCGGCCAGGACGATCATTGATCGGCCCGGACGATATTCACAATTATGCCTTAATTGAACAGACAAATCAGGGAAGTAATTAAGGATGATTGATACGATCACATCGTCTTGGACGATCGCAGGATCGGCCAGGACGATATATTCAATATCCTTGGTCACTCCTGGACGATCGGGATCGGCCAGCATAAAAATAGGATGATGCTCAGGACGATTTTCCTCTGAATTGAACTAATCGTCCGGGACGATCATAAGATCGGCCAGAACGATCAAGCCAAATTTCAATCGTCCAGCACCCAAAACAGGGCGATGCCCAGGCCGATCTTCTGAGTTTTGTACTGATCGGCCAGGACGATGTCCATATCGGCCTGGACGATATTGTCAGCAACTTGCAATTAATGAGCTCCTTTGAAGCTCTTCTATTTAAGAGCTCTTGTTCAACATTTTGAAAGACCTTTGGCTGCTGCCTTGACCTGAGAAGGCCTTGAGGAGAGAAAGAGAGAAAGGGAGAGAGAGAGGATCTTGTGAGGGGGAGCTTATGAGGGGATTCACAAGGGTTGCTTCAAGGATCGATATGCTTCTTCTTCGTCTAGAGTTTCTCGTCCGTGGAAGGGTCGGTAGAGGTAAGGAGTTAGCTTTTGGTTGTGGTTCTCTGCCAGCTTCAGGAGGAAGTAAAAGGAGGTAGGTTCTCTGCCTTGCCGGGGTGGCAAAAAGGAGGTTCTTGTGAGGGCTTCTCCGCCTAGCCGTAGGGGCTAAAGGAGAGTCACGTTTTGTAGTGCAATACTTGGAGGGTGGCTCCAAGGAGTGGACGTAGGTCGAGTTGACCGAACCACTATAAATTTTTGTGTTCTTATTTTCTTGCTTCCGCACTTTTAATTCAGCATTTATTTTTTTGTGGTGTGATTTTGGTTTATGTTTTTTATTCTTTGTTAGAAGAAAAATTTTAAAATACCAATTCACCCCCCCCCTATTGGTTTAGCTTGGGCCAGTTCTACAGGGCTTAACATCCCTAACGAACTTTCAAGTTGTATCAGAGCAGGATTCGAAAATTTAAGTTTGAAAACTTTTTGAATTTGATCCATGGCTAACCTTGGGAATCGCAACACTACGGAAGGGTACTCTATTACCCGACCTCCCTTGTTCGATAACCTACCTTTTGATTTTGGGAAAACCCGCATGTCAATGTTTTTACAATCTACTGATTATCGCATGTGGATGCTTATTCAAGAAGGTTATTCTCCACCTTCTCGTGAAATTAATGGTGTTAAAACTGAAGTTGCTTTTACTGAATGGACTTTCGATGAACGAGATTTAGCTCAATTGAATGCAAAATGTTTGAACTGTTTTTTCTGTACTTTAAAATCTGAGGATTACATGCGTGTCTCCACTTGCAAAACGGGTAAAGAGATTTGGGATAAATTGTGCATCACCTATGAAGGTACTAATGAAGTTAAACAATCTCGTCTGAACATTCTCTTGCATGACTACGAACCTTTTCGTATGAAACCTCATGAATCGATTTCTGACATGTACACTAGGTTTACTCAGATAGTTACTTCACTGCATGCTTTAGGAAAAGAGCTTTCGAACTATGAAATAGTGAACAAAATTTTGAGATGCTTGCCTTCGTCATATGATGCTAAAATCACTGCAATCACCGAATCTAAGGATTTAAACACCTATTCAATTGATAACTTACTTGGCTCACTCATTGCTTACGAGCAAGGGGTGAATCAAAGAAATCTTGATGCATGTGAAAAGAAATAGGAGAAAACAATTGCACTGAAGGCGCACGAATCGGATTCTGAATCTTCCGGGTCTGAAAGCGATGAAGTTGCCTTCATCACAAGGCAATTCAAAAGCTTTCTAAGGAAGAAACAAAAACATCATCAAAATTGGAGAAAAGGTAAGGATCATAAACATGTTAAAGGATCTTCTGATGTTGTTTGTTTTGAATGTAGGAAGCCTGGACATGTGAGAATTGATTGCCCAACGCTTAAAGATCACTCAAGCAAAGGAAAGGGTGAGGAGAAACCTAAGCCAAGGAAGGACAAGATGAAACTACAAAAAGCATTTTGGGCAGATTCAGCATCAGATTCATCAGAGACAGAACCAGAAGATGAGACATCAAAATTGTGCTTGATGGCAGACAACAATTCTAATCAAGAAGAGGTATGTGAACTTTCCTACGATCAGCTTCTTGAAGTTTCAGAAAAAATCCATGTATCATATAGGAAATTAAAGAAAACACATGCTAGCTTGAAATTAGAACTTTTAAATCTACAAAAAGAGCATGAAATTTTGATTAAAGACCATCAAATAATTGATTCAAATCACATGACCTTACTGGATGAATTTGATGAGTTAAATAAAAATCATTGTGAGTTAGTTGAAAAGCTTGATGCATTAAAAGTATCGCACACATCACTTGAATCTGATTTTAAGAAGTCTAAGGAGATAGAGAAAAATTTGAGGATTGAAAATGAAGTTTTAAAAAGCACTAATTTGAAGATTCAAAATGATTTAGAAGCATGTAAGAAAACTAGGATGACATCTATTTTTGATCAATTGCTAAAACCTAGGAAGAGGCATTATAACTCAAACCACTTAAGAAATCCCTTTCCTGGAGTTAGATGTTTTTCATGTGGCATGCTATGACACATCTCACACACTTGCACGATTCACCATAGTACACATTGGGTGTTGAGACCTAAGGTGCATGATCCACAGCATACCACACATGCATTGCATTCTTCTCTTCATAAGAAGGAACAAAAACCTGCTTGGGTTCCTAAATCTAACATTTTATAATTTTGCAGGAGGGCTCTCACTAAAGACTTTGTGAGAGTATGTGGTACCTAGACAGTGGATGCTCTCGACATATGACTGGTGATGCCAGCCAGTTTGTTGTACTAGAGTCCAGGACTGGAGGCAAGGTTACTCTTGAAGACAACACCACCAAGAAGGTGGTAGGAGCATGTATAATTGGTAATTCCAAGAACCTTATGATTGAGAATATTTTGCTTGTAGATGGATTGAAGCACAACTTACTCAGCATCAGTCAATTCTGTGACAAAGGCTTCATCGTGCAATTATTTGTAAATTCATGTATTGTAAGTTTAAGTAACAACACTATTTTGCAGGGAAAGAGGATCAACAATTTCTACATGCTTGATTTAAATAACATTGAATGTGCTGCTTCTTTTTGCTTAAAAACTATGATTGATGATTCTTGGTTGTGGCACAGGAGGCTTTGTCATGCAAGTATGAAAACCTTTAGGAAAGTGACCCAAAAGGACCTAGTTAGAGGTGTCCCCAAACTTAAGTTTTCAAAAGACCACCTTTGTGATGCCTGTCAACTAGGAAAGCAAGTCCACTCCACTTTTCACCCCATTAAGGACATTAGCACCTCTAGACCTTTAGAAGTTCTTCACATGGATTTGTTTGGACCCATTAGCAAGGCCAGCTTGGGAGGGAAAGTCTATGGTTTTGTGATTGTTGATGACTACTCGAGGTTCACTTGGACTAGATTTCTTTCACATAAAAATGAGTCTTTTGAGGAGTTTAAAACATTTTCTACTTGGATTCAGAAAAAGATAGGGTGTGAGATTTTGACCATCCATAGTGATCATGGGGGAGAGTTTGAAAATGAAAGATTTGGAGATTTTTGTGAGGACAAGGGGATTAGCCACAATTTTTCAGCCCCTAGGACCCTCAGCAGAACGGAGTAGCTGAAAGGAAGAACCGGACCTTGGTGGAAGCCGCTAGAGCCATGCTTGCTGAGTATTCTCTTCCAAAATACTTTTGGGCTGAAGCGGTTAACACAGCTTGTTATGTGTCTAATAGGGTGAATGTTAGAGCCAAATTAGAGAAGACACCCTATGAGATCCTTAAGGGTAGGACACCCAATCTTTCCCACCTTCATGTCTTTGGTTGTAAGGTTTTCATTCACAACAATGGGAAGTCTCACTTGAGAAAATTTGATCCTAAATCTGATGAAGGAGTATTCTTGGGATATTCTAGTGTTGGGAAGTCTTTTAGGGTGTTTAACAAAAGAACTTTGATAGTGGAAGAGACAACCCATGTAGTTTTTGATGAGTATGATCCTAAGAAACATGGAGTAGGAGATGATGATGGAGAGATTGCAAGTGGAGTAGAAAATTTGGGGAAGGGGAGTGAGCGCCTAAGTAATGAAGGAGTAGAAGAAGTCACCCAAGGAGGAGAAAATTTTGATGAAAGGGGAGAACCTTCACACACTTTGCCTTGAGATTGGAGATACTCTACTAGTCACCCCAAGGATTTGATCTTAGGAGACCCTTCTAGTGGAGTTAAGACTAGACATGGACTTAGGAAGGAGGTGAACCACTCTGCCTTTATCTCTATGACTGAACCCACCGCCATTAACCAAGCCCTTTCTGATGAGTTTTGGATTTTAGCAATGCAAGAAGAATTGAATCAATTTGTTAGGAATGATGTTTGGGAACTTGTGGAAAGACCTAAGGGACAAAGTGTAGTTGGGACAAAGTGGGTCTTTAAGAACAAGGTAAATGATTCAGGAGTGGTGGTGAGGAATAAAGTAAGATTAGTGGCTAAGGGGTACAATCAAATAGAAGGGATAGACTTTGAGGAGACTTTTTCCCCTATAGCTAGATTGGAAGCCATTAGAGTGCTATTAGCCTTTGCCTATTATAAAGGATTTAAGCTTTTTCAAATGGATGTCAAGAGTGCCTTTTTGAATGGGGAAATAAAAGAAGATGTTTTTGTAGAACAACCTCAAGGTTTTGAGAGCTCTCAATTTCCAAATCATGTGTTTAAATTAAAAAAGGCTTTGTATGGTTTAAAGCAGGCACCAAGAGCTTGGTATGAGAGGCTTAGCACATTCTTACTAGAGAGGGAGTTTGTCAAAGGGAGCTTAGACACCACCCTTTTTCTTAGAAGAGTTGGAGATGATTTACTCATTATTCAGATTTATGTGGATGATATACTCTTTGGATCTTCTAATAAAAAATTGTGTGATTATTTTTCTAAAATAATGAGTAGAGAGTTTGAGATGAGTTTGATGGGAGAGTTGTCCTACTTTTTGGGGTTTAGCATAAAACAATTGGAGGATGGAATTTTTCTAAATCAAACAAAATACATAAAGGACATTTTGAAGAAATATGAGATGGACAAAGCCAAGCCAATTAACAATCCCATGACTTCTAGTGCTCCATTGGATAAGGACCCAAGTGGTAAGTCTGTTGATCAGAAGAAGTATAGAGGCATGATTGGATCTTTACTTTACTTGACTGTGAGCCGACCTGATATCATGTTTAGTGTTTGCCTTTGTGCTAGGTTTCAAGCTGACCCTAAGGAATCCCACATGACTGCTGCTAAGAGAATTTTTAGATACCTTTTGGGGACACAAGGCTTAGGGATTTGGTACCCTAGACACAGCACTTCTTTTGAGATTATTGGTTTTTCTGACTCTGATTTTGCAGGATGCAAGGTGGATAGAAAAATCACTTCTGGAACTTGTCAATTCATTGGATAATCTTTGGTCTCTTGGTCTAGTAGGAAGAAAAACTCTGTTGCACTTTCCACTGCTGAAGCTGAATACATTGCTCTTGGAAGTTGTGTGGCCCAAGTCCTTTGGTTGAAACAACAGGTATTGTATTTAGGATTACATGTAAGCACCATCTCAATCTTCTGTGACAACACTAGTGCCATATGCATCTCTAAGAATCCTATCCAACATTCAAGGACTAAATACATTGACATTAGGCATCACTTTATTAGAGATCATGTGACTAAGGGAGACATTGAGTTACACCATGTGACAACTGAAAACCAACTGGCAGACATCTTTACTAAACCACTGGCCTTCGACACTTTCAGTTTTTTAAGGACCAGATTGGGTGTGATTGACATAAATGCATGAGACTTTTAGTTATTTTCTTTTGTTTTTTTTTGTTTTCTTTTTTGTATTTTTTGTATTTTGAATTTTTAGTATGTTTTATTTTTCTTTTATCTTTTTTTACTTAGTTTTCAAAATCATCGCTGATATGGTATTATATTCCTTGTCCTTGTTTTTGAAAATTTGTAGTCAATGTGTTTTTCATTTACTTAATCTCTTAGATGGTAGGAATATTTTGTGATTGTGTCTCTTTCTCTAACCTATTTTAGTGGCATAGTTTTCTTTTCTAATCAAAAGCCTATCTCAAATTAAAGATTGTTTATGAAATTGAGTTCTCTCCTTAAGCTTGCTTAAGCAAATCTATCTTGTAATGATTAAAGTCTTTTTGTCACATCAAGATCCCTCATTATTCTTGTCTTTGATTATTAATTCTGCTTGTGGTAATTCTTCCTTATGTTAGAGAGAGAGCTCCTATTCTCTAATATCTGAGAAGATATATTCACAACTAAGATTTTTTAAAGGATTATAAAAGAGAATCTAGCTTGCAAAAAATAACAAAATTTGGCCAATGATGCCAACAAAAGAAGCGCAAAGACGCCAAAAATTGAAAAATCTATAAAAAGATGCGCAAAGCGCCACTAAATTGACAAGAGGCATAAAATGAGCCCACTCAAAAGTAAGCTATTCTCCCTTTTTAAATCTTTTAGAACTTAGAAGTTTTGGTTATCAAAAGCTTGATTTCGATTATCTTACGATCGTGACAAATTTACTTTACTTCATTATTTTATAAAGATTTTTTTTTAGACAAGTGATGGGTGGATTCTTTTTTCTCATATCCAATCAAGTATTTGAGTTAGGTTATTGATTTAAAAAGACGATTCTACCCTAAGAAAACGTTTGAGCTAAGGGTAAACCATGAACGAATATTATACTATTCTATGGATTAATGAGATTGTTAACTCATTAACTCACAAATTTTTTAAATCAATCACATGGAATACTATATCATTTTCATGCCTTGGTTAAAAAAAAGAAAAAAAATTCATTTGCTATTTGTCTTTTGTCCCCTCCTTTTTGATATGTCAAAAGGGGGAGAGGTTTGTGAGGTTCCTTTTGTCAATCCTGAACTCTTACTACTAATTGTTTTTGTAAAGGTTTGTCATCATCAAAAAGGGGGAGATTGTTGCAAATCTATTTTCATGGCTTATGTTTTGATGATTGACAAACACTATTTCTCTTGTATTGCTTATTGCTTCTAACGTTTTAGGAATCGAAGATCGGACGAACAAGACGAAGCCAATTCAGGATTGCGTAGGTTTAGGGTTGAGTCAGTCTGTACTTTTGTTTTTCTCTTTTTGAGTCTACTTGTAATGGTCAAAGAGACTGATGCTAAGTAACCCTACACGCACACACTTGAGAGATTTAGAATTTCTGTTTTTGCTCATATCGGCCAGGACGATATTTACATCGTCCTGGACGATCAGGCTTAAAACAGAAAGTCTAACTAAGGATTCTTAATTAAGGCAGCCGACATTAACATATCATCCTGGACGATACGTGTATCGGCCAGGACGATAAGCTCAAAACAGAAAGAAGTAGCCGCCATAGACAATTAAGGTATACTGTATTTTTAAATTATCAGCCAGGACGATCATTGATCGGCCCGGACGATATTCACAATTATGCCTTAATTGAACAGACAAATCAGGGAAGTAATTAAGGATAATTGATACGATCACATCATCCTGGACGATCGCAGGGTCGGCCAGGACGATATATTCAATATCCTTGGTCACTCCTGGACGATCGGGATCGGCCAGCATAAAAACAGGGCGATGCTCAGGACGATTTTCCTCTGAATTGAACTAATCATCCGGGACGATCGTAAGATCGGCCAGAACGATTAAGCCAATTCAATCGTCCAGCACCCAAAACAGGACGATGCCCAGGCCGATCTTCTGAGTTTTGTACTGATCGGCCAGGACGATGTCCATATCGGCCTGGACGATATTGTCGGCAACTTGCAATTAATGAGCTCCTTTGAAGCTCTTTTATTTAAAAGCTCTTGTTCAACGTTTTGAAAGACCTTTAGCTGCTGCCTTGACCTGAGAAGGCCTTGAGGAGAGAAAGAGAGAAAGGGAGAGAGAGAGAGGATCTTGTGAGGGGGAGCTTGTGAGGGGATTCACAAGGGTTGCTTCAAGGATCGCTCTGCTTCTTCTTCGTCTAGAGTTTCTCGTCCGTGGAAGGGTCGGTAGAGGTAAGGAGTTAGCTTTTGGTTGTGGTTCTCTGCCAGCTTCAGGAGGAAACAAAAGGAGGTAGGTTCTCTGCCTTGCCGGGGTGGCAAAAAGGAGGTTCTAGTGAGGGCTTCTCCGCCTAGCCGTAGGGGCTAAAGGAGAGTCATGTTTTGTAGTGCACTACTTGGAGGGTGGCTCCAAGGAGTGGACGTAGGTCGAGTTGACCGAACCACTATAAATTTCTGTGTTCTTATTTTCTTGCTTCCGCATTTTTAATTCAGCATTTATTTTTTTGTGGTGTGATTTTGGTTTATGTTTTTTATTCTTTGTTAGAAGAAAAATTTTAAAATACCAATTCACCCCCCCTCTTGGTTAGCTTGGGCCAGTTCTATAGGGCTTAACATCCCTAACGAACTTTCATTAATATCATCATTCAAATGTATATATCAACACTCCAAAACCTCTACATAAATCTTTGGCAACTAGAAGTACAACAACAATTAAACAAGAACAAGTGCATCCGACTGGGTTCATGAAATTAATCAGCCACCTTAAGGTTTGGAGGGTTAACAAAGTTGCTAGTTTTATTGATTCAAGAGAACAAGAAGAGAGATTCACCTCATCGATCACTATTTATTTCTTAAATGAAGATAATTAAAAATAATAATAATAATAATAATAATAACGAGATGATCTTAATATATAACTACTCCATTCTCATAAGAAGATTTAGTTCAAACATGCTTATGAAAGAAAAAAATTCAATTCAAAATTTCCTTACAAGAAAACCACATCCATAATGTTCTTACAAGAACGCTAATTGGAACGAAATGGTCATTTCAATCTATTATTTAATATAACATTAAATTCAAGAAAGGAGAATAGAAGGAGGTTTAACAAAGACTAATGTTGTAGTACTTCCTTTTTTTTTTAACCTGATGACTATTGTTCATATCAAACATAATGAGAAAACAACAGCTAATAAAAGAACGATACACCTATTTCTTTAAATAAGTTCGGATGCGATTACGAGTGATTTTTTTTTTTAAGGTTTAAAAAAAGAGTGAATTAGAATAAATATTTGCATGCATAAATCTCATTTTGACCGAATCAATATATGAAATTTCTGCACAAATTAACTATAATCATTATGTCAAAAATCATGTTAAAATTTTTTTATGCTATTTTTTTTTTTACCGAAAATACATTTATAAAAATTGCATTTAGATAAGATAATAAGATTAACAGTATATTTGCATTGTAGTGCTTTGACAGACAAATGGAAATTGACTAATGAGATGTATACGCCAATTAACGCTTTTTTTTTAATGGATGAGAAACATGCATTTTTTTTAGCTGAATCCACTATTCATTTTATTATTAAAATAAACTTTTTTTTTTAATATATATATAAGTAAAATAACTAGATAAATCTACTTATTTGTTAACAAAATTTTATAGAAGATGCTACATCCATTTGACAGACTACTTGCACTGCAACTTTAAATGAATATACCACTAATTATAGAACCAATAAATTTAAGAATAATTGTTGACAACAATAATTAATGTCAGTGATAAATTATTGAAGTGAGATTAATAATGGATGTGAAACAAAGATTCATCTGTACAGGGAAGTTTACAGCTAGAGCAGGCTCATTTTGTGAATAGTATATATACATCATAAATTCGTGAAAGAACAATAAATAAGCTGGTGAAAATACCCTTACACATGTCGTAGGGGATCATATCATATTGCTTTGTATGGGTCAAGGTGCATCCATCTTCAGTGAATCTTCAATCAGCAGGAGCAAACAGTAGACTCTCTTTATTCGAAGTGCTCAGAACTAGCCCTATCTTCACGTTTTCCTCACTTGAAATGATGAACATTAGCTTTTCTTCTTCTGTTTGGCTTTCAAAACTACTCTAGCAGCTATAGACACATGAAAGAACCATGCTTCTATCTTCTTTTTTTTTTTAGCTATTGTAGCTTTGCGAACAGTAGATCCCTCATTTTCTCTTTTGATTGGAGAGTTGCAACCAAGGTTTTACTAAGGGAAAAAGGATCCAGCCGGCTCAACTTCTCTTGTTTCTTCTACCAGGTTGCACACATTTGAGCTCTCAACTTCTCAAACACCAAGTGCCATCAAAAGGAGAGAGCAACCCTTTTCCTTTTTTTTTAGATGTGAATGAGAGACGAGAGAGGAAAATTTACCGGGAAGCTTGCAGGTCATTTATTTCCCATGAATCTGAGAGTGATAGGAGGTCGGTTCAGCTATTTCAACGAGAGAGTGGCCCACAACTGCTTGTCTGGGGTCTTCTGTTTGTCTAGGGCTGCCAACCAGAGAAAGCTGAGAGAGATGGGAGCTTTTGCTCTGCTGGTCGCTTGGAAGATCAAGAGGCGGAGAGGAGGGAGTTCCCCGCCTGGGCTTCTTCGGGTGGGAGCTGGTCGGCTTCATTGGGTTTGCGAACCAGAGAGAGCAGGAAGTGGGGGAAGCAAGGAACTTCGATTCCCTTGGAACCGTGCAGGACAGAGAGCCACCGAGAGTGAGAGAGAGCGAGTGTTCCACTCCCATTTGTGTCTACGGACCGAGAAAAAAAAATCCAGAGACAGGGGGAGATCAAGTTGGTAAAAACATTTCCCCTAGAGCCGAGAGGGACCGAAGCCAAGGGAGCCCTAATGCCCGGGAATAGGAGGAAAAGTCTAAAAGGAAATGTCTTCCCAAACCAATACAGTAGCCCGCCATTTCCTATCCGTCGTCGCAGCAGCTCTTTCACGCGAATAGGAGCTAACGGCTGCCAACGTTCAGAGAGGGCCTCGGGTAGCCCACGGATTCAACCTTGGCCATCCGATCAAGATTCCGGATTTGGAAGATGGTTTGAAATCATTATAAAGTAAATAGATATGGAATCAAACTTGGATCAAGCTGATTAGGTTGAAATCAGGTTCAACTTGGGCTAAGTCAAGTTAGACCAAAGTGCAAATTTGACTAAATCTGAGTTAGTTTGGATTCGAGCAGACTCAATAAATTTAATCATATAGAGATGAACCCAAAATCGGCATCAATCAAAATTAAAATCAAGCTCGACATGACCGATATGAATTGATCATAATTGATTGAATGTAGTCGAGTCAAATTCAACCAGATTCGAGCCAATTTGAACTTAATATAATTTAACTAATGTAAATTTAAATAAACTAATTTCAAATTAGCATTGATTCGGCTTGGATCTAACTCATCGTGACTCAATTGACTTGATAAAACATGGTCGAGGGCAAAATTAAGCTAATAATGAGGTCAACAAACTCCACCCCAACAGGTGCGGTGAACAATGGGTTAACCGTACGTGTTGGCGTTGACCTCCCTATCTCTAGGAAGGTCAAACCCTACAACCACGAACAAGACTCACCAGGAAGATGCAATCCTATGATCAACTAAAGAGACTCGCTAGGAAAATGCGATCCTATGATCAAATAGAAAGACTCGCTAGGAAGATGGAATCCTACTATCAAATAGAAAGACTCGCTAGGAAGATGCAATCCTACCATAGTTTGAGAATCAAGAAGCATACAATCACACAACAATCATGCAAAAAGTGTCCCACCAAGTTATGAACATACAATCACACAACAATCATGCAAGCGTGCAATGATGAATGATCATTCAATCATGCAATCATCATCAAATTACACAATAATCATACAACCATAGAATCATTATACACTTATGTCAAAACCATCAAATCATGCAATATTTATACACTTCCATGATATCATATAATCAAGCAATTATCATATACTCATTCCACAATCAATTGATCACATAATGACAGTCAAACCATAATATAATCATGTTATCACACATTAACTACACAACCATGCGATAAATATGTGCCAATCACCAAATCATATCAAATCACATAACAATAAGTAAATGATCATTTAATAGTCACTAACAATCATATAAGTATGCAAAGATCAAGCACTCACACAATAATCAATAATCAACCAATTTCATTATGATCACACAATAATCGTCTAGTTATATAATGATTATCAAACCACACAGTAAGCAAACAATCATGCAATAATCATATAGCAAACATATAATCATACAATGATTCACACACTCCTACAATAATCACTCTATTATATGCTCAAACAATCGTGCAGAATTCATCAAATCATGCAATGATCATTCAGTCACGCAACAATTATTCAATCATATAGTGCTCACCCAATCATGTAAACATGGTGGGACAGAAGAGAGAAAGAAACGTAATATTCGTCTGACCAAATCGAAACAACGAATGAAGAAGATTCAATGCTCACTTGACTAAACTAGGATAACGAGAAAGATTCAAGCAAAGAAGCTCAACTATCTGCCTCATCACAACAGCAAAATAGAGAAAGGAAATGGGGTCTCACACCCACCTGACCAGATCGAAACAGTGAATAGAGAAAACTCAAGGCTCGCTTGACCATATTCGAAACAATGAGTAAGGAGCCAAAAGGGACTCAGCAACCAGTAGGAAAAGTCAGCAACCACTAGGTAAACTCAACAACCACTAGGGAAGTGGACAACCACTCAAAAAGTCAACAACCACTCGACTGGGGGTCGAGGGTGAGAAAAGACAAGAGACACTCGACAATCACATGGCACATATGCCAAAGTGATATGAAGAGGACAAGGAAACACTCGACGACCACCCGGTGCATATGCCGAGGTGGTACGAAGGGGACAAGGAACACTCAACTATCACCCGGCGCATATGCCAAGGTGATAAGAAGAGGGCAAAGAAACACTCAACGATCACCCGGCGCATATGTCGAGGTGATATGAAGAGGACAAGGAACACTCAACGATCACCCGGCGTATATGTCGAGGTGATACGAAGAGGACAAGGAACACTCAACTATCACCTGGCGCATATGCCAAGGTGATAAAAAGAGGAAAGAGTGGTGAGGAATGCTTCCTAGGGACGCTGTCGGGCTCTCTCAACCAGAAAAGGGGAGTTCAACATTCGCCTGACCAGATCGCAACAAAGAATGAGAATAGCTCAAAATCCACCTGACCATATTTGCAACAGTGAATAATGAGCCCTCCCGAAAGTCTAATGTCCACCTGACCAAAATCGCAATGGTGGGACAAAAGAGGAAAGTACACTCAACAATCACCAGACACATATGCCGAGGTGATGAGAGGAGGACAAAGAAACTCTCAAAGACCACCTGGCGCATATGCCGAGGTGATACGAAGAGGATAAGGTGGTGAGGAATGCCTCCAAGGGACTCTATCGGGCTCTCTCAACTAGAAAGGGGAGTTCAACATTCGCCTGACCAGATCGCAACAGCGAATAAGAATGACTCAAAATCCACCTGACCATATTCGCAACATCGAATAATGAGCCCTCCCGAAAGTCTAATGTCCACCTGACCAAAATCGCAAAGGTGGGACAAAAGAGGAAAGTACACTCAACAATCACCTGACGCATATGCCGAGGTGATAAGAAGAGGACAAAGAAACACTCAACGACCACCTGGCGCATATGCCGAGGTGATACGAAGAGGATAAGGTGGTGAAGAATGCCTCCCAGGGACTCTGTCGGACTCTCTCAACCAGAAAGGGGGGTTCAACATTCGCCTGACCATATTCGCAACGGCGAATGAGAATAGCTCAATATCCGCCTGACCATATTCGCAACAGCGAATAAAGAGCTTCCCAAAGAGGTTTAATGTCTGCCTGACCACATTCGCAACAGCAGGGCAAAAGAGAGAAAAAGGATCCAACATCCACCTGACCATATTCGAAACAGTGAATGAGGATTACTCAATGTTCACATGACCATATTCGAAACGGCGAAACAAAGAGCGAAAAAGAAGTGATGTGGCGAAAGGGATCTCTTGAACAAAGAAATCCACCAGAAATCAAATGAGAAATCTCTCCTACGGGTTTGTCCGTGGAGGAAGAACGACATGGAATGAAGATGAATACTCACATGAAAAAATCAAGGAAAAGATAATATGACACCAATATGAGAAATGACACAACAGAACGATCACATATAGGAATGTCCAAAGGGATGAACCCGACTGAGAAATGGAAATAAAACTTGAATGGAAGAGTGACTTCCAACACAAGTGAAGCACTAACAACTTGGATGGGATAGTGGTTCCCAAGCAAGTGAATAGAGACTACAATTTGAATGGGATAGTAGTTCCCAAACAAGTGAGCAAAACAACAACCTTGATGGGATAGTGTCTCCCAAGTAGGTGAACAAAGAACAACCTGAATGGGGTAATGACTCCCAACAGGTGAACAAAAATCATAACCTGAATGGGATAGTGGCTCCTCCCAAGAAGGTGACAAAAATCAACAACTTGAATGGGAGAGTGGCTCCCAAACAAGTGAACAGAAATAACCACCTGAATGAGAGAGTGGCTCCCAAACAAGTGAACAGAAATAACCACCTGAATGAGAGAGTGGCTCCCAAACAAGTGAACAAAACAACCACCTGAATGGGAGAGTGGCTCCCAAACAATTGAACAAAACATACAACTTGAATGGGAAAGTGACTCCCAAACAAGCAAGCACAAAAACAACAACCTGAATGGGAGAGTGGCTCCCAAGCAGGTGAACAAAACCAGTAACTTGAATGGGAGAGTGGCTCCCACACAAGTGATCAAAACAACGACCTGAATGGGTGAGTGGCTCCCAGGCAGGTGAACAAAATCAATGACTTGAATGGGAGAGTGGCTCCCAAACAAGGATGACGACATATAAGATATCAAAGGAGTAAATGCACGCCGAACGGTTATTTATAAGCGAAACAATCATAACTCAAAATAACCAGGATTCCAAAAGAAAAGTGCAATCAAGGGAGGAATCACATCAGTCCATAAGATTGATTTATAATCAAATGTTGGGGTCCAAAAATTTTCATGCATGAATTTTCAAGAGAACAAGATAAGTGTTTAAACATACTCGATAGTGGAGCCACTAAAAAAAAAAGTTAAACACTCACCAATTAATTTGAGATAAGTTTGATTCACATAACTTTTCAAAGAGAGAAAATTTAATCAAAGAGTAAGAGTATTATTTTTCAAAATGAAAAATTTACCTCTTGATTATTTTGGCCCAATCAAAATGACATAAGGAACTAAATTTAAAATTTCAGTAAGAAATTGGTTGACTCTATTTAAACCCAAAAAGGTTAGGGAATTGAAATTTGTTAACCCAAGTCAAGCTCCCTACAGACTAAACTAGGCCCTCTCCCTTATATAAGTATTTTTGAATTAAAATCTAATTCAAAAAGATATAAATTAGAAGAAGAAATTGAATCTTCTCAATCTTCTTGCATAACGAATATTTTTATATCTAATAGAATATCAATGCAGAATTATGAATTCAAAAATCATAATTTTCAAATCTAAGAATCAAACAAATCAAGGGATATAGGTTTTCTGAGACTTAAAGATTTACAAGAAAGGGAAGCCATTTACTTATTCATCTTGGGTCCACTTTGTGCCCATTTAAAAAACTTTGACGAACATTGCACCTCACTTTTTTTGGCGCACTTTGCGCATCTTTTGATTCTGATACACTTTGTGTATTTTTCATTTTTGGGGACATTTTGTGCCCTTTTCAACAATTTTGGCGAACATTGCGCCTTTCTTTTTTTCTAGTAATTGGCTTCCTTTCTAAATCTTTAAAAGAAGACTTTCTCAGTTATAGAATTATTTTCCAATCATAAAAGAAGAAAACTCGTTCCCTTATGCAAGGAAGAAAAATTCACAAAACAAACTTGATCCCATGATAAGAATGAACAACCTGATTGAGAAAATTATGAAATAAATTCATATGTATGCAAAGGATACCTACGAGATAGAAAATTTGCAAGCTAATAAAGAAAATTTTCATTTCTAACCCCAATTGCAATTTGTCAAAGATTTTAGTTCAAAAATAAAATCATCCTACACAAGGATGGAGGGAGAGGAGAAACTCTTTTTTATGGATCATCATGAGAAATTTTCTTTAAGTGTTTAAAGAGGACAACCAACACTTACTTTATTTTTAAATAAAATAGAGGTAAATTTTTATTATAAAAAATAAGTCACTTACTCTCTAAAGAAAATTCCCTCAAAAGTTTGTATTATATTTTAAACTCTCAAACTTTTCTCAAATTAAAATTTTCTTTTGAAAATCTTGCATATGTCAAATTTAAGGACCCTTCCATTAAAGATCAAATTAGAATTTTATTTGGACTGATATGAATCAAGATCAAGTTTAAAGGAGCTTAGACAAGGGGAATGATAGAGACTAGAGTTTATGCCAAGTATATGAATCATGTAATCAAGGATAGAATAAAGAATCTCATTTGAAAAAATATGGATCAAGATTAAGTTGAAAAGAAATCCAACTAGGATGGATCAAGATAAGTTGAAAAGAAATCCAACTAGGAATTGATAGATATTAAAGTTTTGATTCGAATAAGATTGACTTGAAATAGATTGATCTGGATTTGAATTTGAGGTTTAAGGACAAAGATCTATAAACTCAAAATTTTAATCAAATCTTTATACATTAAAAAGATCTAACTCTCACTAAGGATTAAGAGAAGAGAGTAGAGTAAAAAATGGGAACTCAAACTAGGCACTAAACTAGGATTACCTACAGAAGTGAATAATATAATATCCAAATATGGAGAGAGAAACCTGTCCTACCGTGGTCGCCAGAAATCTATGGGTCTCCGAAAGGATGCTGCTCATGTGGTTCGAATGCAAAGGGTACGATCACACTATCCCGTAGGACAAAATGATCGTAGGCCTTTACACCCGACACAAGCAGACCGATTGAAGAGCAGATGGAGTTATATATACGATTAACCATGGAGGATAGTGGCTTTCACCTACACACCTCGATGAGTAATAATATGTATAACCCAAAAGTCACGAGATTTCCCCCATTCGATACATCAGCTTGAATGGGGTTTATTTGATTGTGGGGATCGGTTTCCTATGGGCGCAAGCCCCCGTAGTTAATTACATCTTAGACCTCGGTCTAAGAAAACTCTCGATTAAGAATGTTATATTACTCACTTCTTAATTTGGTGCACAAGTAAAGTTTCTAAATTCTATTCCAAAGAGTCTCTTCTATTTATCTTTAATGATGATTAGACTTTTTTGAATGGATAAAGATATGATTAAAATTTTGAGATTAGAAGATAAAAGATACGATTACTATCCTAAAGGAAATGACAGACTCAAAACACAAATAAAAGGAGACACACTGAGGGGTGCACAACTTGGACTTATGCTTGCCTGGAGTGAGCTGCCAGCTAACATCCTAAACATAATCAATCGCCATATATGTATATAAGATAGGAAGGCTCTATCCTAGAAAGTCAAGGAATCATAGTTCAAGAGTTTTCAATCAGTGACTCTATAATATGCAAAAGGCTATACCTAACGTCATGTATAATGCATGAAATGGATACAAAATATCCCTAGGTCTACTGATGTAATGCGTGTATGTAAGTGAAATACAATGTGAAGTAAGGTGTGTAAAGACAAACGCATGCATGACATTCTGAGTACAGAAAAACTAAATAAACACCCTAAGGGTACCCTCCAGGCAAGGTACCCGCACAGAAAACCATCCTAGAGATGCCCACTTCGTGTGGGAAAACAACGATGCCTAATGGCATGAGTAGGTGGCCTACTCTACAGGCCTAAATGACCCTAATGGTCTCTAGGGCTCAGAGAAGGTGGGGGGTATCATACCCAAAACTAGAAAAAGGCCAAAATCCTAGCGATGCCCACTTCATGTTGGAAAATAACGATACCCAATGGCACAAATAGGTGGCCTACTCTACAGGCCTAAATGACCCTAATGGTCTCTAGGGCTCACAGATAGGAGGGAAAGCTTTGACCTATAGGGCCAAAGCTTTGTTAGTGGGCTAACCTAAGGCTGGCTACCTAAACATGCTAGAATACCTATTAACAAGCAGTGTGTGATGTGAAGCAGTTCCGATATATAATTAGGAGTTTATAAGTTGTAGAAATTATACCTGATTGTGACGCTGCCACTTAAAAGCTCCAAGCAAACAAATTGTCCCTTGACTTTTGACCATGCAAGACTCGATGTACCTGGCTGTGGCGCTGCCACTTAAAAGCTTATAAGCAAGTGATGTCGCTCGATCCTTGATCATTAAGCTCCGATTTACCTCGCAAAATAAGATAACAGAAAAATATATATATGAGCGTAGATGCCATTCAGAAAAGAAATGCAAGTAAAAAAAAAATAGAACTAATAGGAAATTTAGTAATTATATTTATAGGGCTTGTACATGTAAGAAACATTAAATAACATAACAAGATATTAGCCTAACCTAAAGCTAGTAGTCGTGTCCTAGCAAACCAATCTAAGTGTGTGTAACAGATCGTGGGGTTTAAGATGTGTCTTATGTAGGATGATTTAATTATAGTTGCTGCCACTTGATTTGTTAAAAGACAAAAGGAAAATTCTAATTGAAATTCAAATATTATTAGTTTAGGATTGATTTTAGAATTTTTATTTTAGGATTTGATTGATTACCACCTTTGTTTTATACTGAGGCCGTGAGGTTTATTTCACCCTCCTTGGGCCTAACTTAATAGCCTCGTTGGTCTGGGTTACCCAGTGGCAACCAATTTTTGTTGAATTAATCAGTTGGTTATAAATTAGAAAGAAAGATGAATTAGACAATTTATTATCAATTAATGTTTGATTTAAACCAATTAAGAAATTAATTTAAAAATTTAACACTCCATTGAATCCATTCGTGGCGTTGTGCCACCAGGCTCGAGGAACCAGGCCTCCTTAGGACACTTAGCCCCGCAGCCCGGAGTAGTCCATCCAATAAACTTCATCTTTGGAGTGGTTGTTATGTATTAAAGGGTTTGTTTATGGATTTTAAAAGATTGATTTAAGAGTTTGATGAATTTTAGATGAGTTATTAGGCTTTGAGTTATAATGAAATATCTTAATAAATTCTTTATGATTCATTTAGTTTAGGTTAGGTTTTGATTCACTTGATTTAATATTAGAGGTGTTTTAAGCTAAGTACATTGTTAATTATGAGTGGGTTTGATCAAAGCTCTGATTTTAGAAATCTTTTATGTTGGCAAATTTTAGTTTAGGTTTACTCTCCTGATTTGATCTACACCTTTTAAGATTTAGATTGGTTAGAGGTTGATTAGGAGATTGGTTAGATTTAATTTAAGTGTATGTTCAAGCTTTGCATTTTAATGGTTATATATATTAGTCATAGTTTGATTGAGAATTAGGTATTTTAATGTCTTTTTAAGAGTTAAATTAAAGTTAATTTTCATTTGTTGATTATTAGTAGATTAAAGGGGACTAAACCAAGGAAAATGTGTCACTAAATTTAAGTTTTGATGTCTCTATCCTATAAGGAGCATGCATCCTAAGTCTATGTTATCTAAGACTCGATCCTTAATTTTTGTCTTTAGGTGTCACTAGTGTTATGGGGAACGAAAGGAGATGTTTTTCTAGCCCTTCTAGACATCGTGCAACGCTATATAAACTATATTTTTTTATATTGACTTTTGAAGCGAACAATTTAGAAGAAAACAAAGATATTCATGATATACAAATAACATTACCCGAAGCCATTTTCGCTCATTATTTCATTTTCTATGTGTATATGTTAGATGCAAAGTAAAAGAATGTGGTATATTTACAATAACAATAAGTATGCAATTTGTCAGATTCATTTCTTTATTGACAACCCATTTACATACATCACCAAAGTATAAGACAGTGTACTAATTCGATACAACCATAAACTATATATAATGACCATGGTACAAAGCATATCCTCATTGTAATGATGCATGCTTGTATTAAATATATTAATATCATCATTCAAATGTATATATCAACACTCCAACAACTCTACATAAATCTTTGGCAACTAGAAGTACAACAACAATTAAACAAGAACAAGTGTATCCGACTAGGTTCATGAAATTAATCAGCCACCTTAAGGTTTGGAGGGTTAACAAAGTTGCTAGTTTTATTGATTCAAGAGAACAAGAAGAGAGATTCACCTCGTCGATCACTATTTATTTCTTAAATGAAGATAATTAAAAATAATAATAATAATAATAATAACGAGATGATCTTAATATATAACTACTCCATTCTCACAAGAAGATTTAGTTCAAACATGCTTATGAAAAAAAAAATTCAATTCCAAATTTCCTTACAGGAAAACCACATCCATAATGTTCTTACAAGAACGCTAATTGGAATGAAATGGTCATTTGAATCTATTATTTAATATAACATTAAATTCAAGAAAGGAGAATAGAAGGAGGTTTAACAAATACTAATGTTGTAGTACTTCCTTTTTTTTAAACCTGATGACTATTGTTCATATCAAACATAATGAGAAAACAACGGCTAATAAAAGAATGATACACCTATTTCTTTAAATAAGTTCGGATGCGATTACGAGCGAATTTTTTTTTAAGGTTTAAAAAAAGAGTGTGAATTAGAATAAATATTTGCATGCATAAATCTCATTTTGACCGAATCAATATATGAAATTTCTGCACAAATTAACTATAATCATTATGTCAAAAATCATGTTAAAATTTTTTTATGCTATTTTTTTTTACCGAAAATACATTTATAATAATTGCATTTAGATAAGATAATAAGATTAACAGTATATTTGCATTGTAGTGCTTTGACAGACAAATGGAAATTGACTCATGAGATGTATACGCCAATTAACGCTTTTTTTTTAATGGATGAGAAACATGCATTTTTTTTAGCTGAATCCACTATTCATTTTATTATTAAAATAAACTTTTTTTTTAATATATATATATATATATATATATATATATATATATTTAAGTAAATTAACTAGATAAATCTACTTATTTGTTAACAAAATTTTATAGAAGATGCTACATCCATTTGACAGACTACTTGGACTGCAAATTTAAATGAAGATACCACCAATTATAGAACCAATAAATTTAAGAAGAATTGTTGACAACAATAATTAATGTCGGTGATAATTTATTGAAGTGATATTAATAATGGATGTGAAACAAAGATTCATCTGTACAGGGAAGTTTACAGCTAGAGCAGACTCATTTTGTAAATAGTATATATACATCATAAATTCGTGAAAGAACAATAAATAAGCTGGTGAAAATACCCTAACACATGTCGTAGGGGATCATAGCGTATTGCTTTGCATGGGTCAAGGTGCTTCCATCTTCAGTGAATCTTCAATCAGCAGGAGCAAATAGTAGACTCTCTTTAGTCGAAGTGCTCAGAACTAGCCCTATCTTCACGTTTTCCTCACTTGAAATGATGAACAGTAGTTTTTCTTCTTCTATTTGGCTTTTAAAACAGCTCTAGCAGCTATAGACACATGAAAGAACCATGCTTCTATCTTCTTTTTTTTTTTAGCTACTGTAGCTTTGCGAACAGTAGATCCCTAATTTTCTCTTTTGATTGGAGAGTTGCAACCAAGGTTTTACTAAGGGAAAAAGGATCCAGCCGGCTCAACTTCTCTTGTTTCTTCTACCAAGTTGCACACATTTGAGCTCTCAACTTCTCAAACACCAAGTGCCATCAAAAGGAGAGAGCAACCCTTTTCTTTTTTTTTAGATGTGAATGAGAGACGAGAGAGGAAAATTTACCGGGAAGCTTGAAGGTTATTTATTTCCCATGAATCTGAGAGTGATAGGAGGTCGGTTCAGCTATTTCAACGAGAGAGTGGCCCACAACTGCTTGTCTGGGATCTTCTGTTTGTCTTGGGCTGCCAACCAGAGAAAGCTGAGAGAGATGGGGGCTTTTGCTCTGCTGGTCGCTTGGAAGACCAAGAGGCGGAGAGGAGGGAGTTCCCCGCCTGGGCTTCTTCGGGTGGGAGCTGGTCGGCTTCATTGGGTTTGCGAACCAGAGAGAGCAGGAATTGGGGGAAGCAAGGAACTTCGATTCCCTTGGAACCATGCAGGATAGAGAGCCACCGAGAGTGAGAGAGAGCGAGTGTTCCACTCCCATTTGTGTCTACGGACCGAGAAAAAAAAATCCAGAGACAGGGGGAGATCAAGTTGGTAAAAACATTTCCCCTAGAGCCGAGAGGGACCGAAGCCAAGGGAGCCCTAATGCCCGGGAATAGGAGGAAAAGTCTAAAAGGAAATGTCTTCCCAAACCAATACAGTAGCCCGCCATTTCCTATCCGTCGTCGCAGCAGCTCTTTCACGCGAATAGGAGCTAACGGCTGCCAACGTTCAGAGAGGGCCTCGGGTAGCCCACGGATTCAACCTTGGCCATCCGATCAAGATTCCGGATTTGGAAGATTGTTTGAAATAATTATAAAGCAAATAGATATGGAATCAAACTTGGATCAAGCTGATTAGGTTGAAATCAGGTTCAAATTGGGCTAAGTCAAGTTAGACCAAAGTGAAAATTTGACTCAATCTGAGTTAGTTTGGATTCGATAAAGACTCAATAAATTTAATCATATAGAGATGAACCCAAAATCGGCATCAATCAAAAATAAAATCAAGCTCGACATGACCGATATGAATTGATCATAATTGATTGAATGCAGTCGAGTCAAATTCAACCAGATTCGAGCCAATTTGAACTTAATATAATTTAACTAATGTAAATTTAAATAAACTAAGTTCAGATTAGCATTGATTCGGCTTGGATCTAACTCATCGTGACTCAATTGACTTGATAAAACATGGTCGAGGGAAAAATTAAGCTAAAAATGAGGTCAACAAACTCCACCCCAACAAGTGCGATGAACAATGGGTTAACCGTACGTGTTGGTGTTGACCTCCCTATCTCTAGGAAGGTGCAACCCTACAACCACAAACAAGACTCACCAGGAAGATGCAATCCTATGATCAACTAAAGAGACTCGCTAGGAAAATGCGATCCTATGATCAAATAGAAAGACTCGCTAGGAAGATGCAATCCTACTATCAAATAGAAAGACTCGCTAGGAAGATGCAATCCTACGATAGTTTGAGAATCAAGAAGCATACAATCACACAACAATCATGCAAAAAGTGTCCCACCAAGTTATGAACATACAATCACACAACAATCATGCAAGCGTGCAATGATGAATGATCATTCAATCATGCAATCATCATCAAATTACACAATAATCATACAACCATAGAATCATTATACACTTATGTCAAAACCATCAAATCATGCAATATTTATACACTTCCATGATATCATATAATCAAGCAATTATCATATACTCATTCCACAATCAATTGATCACATAATGACAATCAAACCATAATATAATCATGTTTTCACACATTAACTACACAACCATGCGATAAATATGTGACGATCACCAGATCATATCAAATCACATAACAATAAGTAAATGATCATTTAATAGTCACTAACAATCATATAAGTATGCAATGATCAAGCACTCACACAATAATCAATAATCAACCAATTTCATTATGATCACACAATAATCGTCTAGTTATATAATGATTATCAAACCACACAGTAAGCAAACAATCATGCAATAATCATATAGCAAACATATAATCATACAATGATTCACACACTCCTACAATAATCACTCTATTATATGCTCAAACAATCGTGCAGAATTCATCAAATCATGCAATGATCATTCAGTCACGCAACAATCATTCAATCATATAGTGCTCACCCAATCATGCAAACATGGTGGGACAGAAGAGAGAAAGAAACGTAATATTCGTCTGACCAAATCGAAACAACGAACGAAGAAGATTCAATGCTCACTTGACTAAACTAGGATAACGAGAAAGATTCAAGCAAAGAAGCTCAACTATCTGCCTAATCACAACAGCAAAATAGAAGAAGGGGTACTATGCTCACATGAGCAGAATTGAAACAAATTCATAAAGAACTAAGGAAGATTCAACAATCACCTAGAACACATGTCTAAGATGATGCGAGGAGGAGCAAATTCAACCATCACTTGAAAAATTATAGCAAATAGCATAGAGTAACAATCATAGGGAAGTAAGGAAGAACAATCAAAGATAAAGAAATCATCTATCTGCCTGACCACATCGCAACAACAAAATAGAGAAAGGAAATGGGGTCTCACACCCACCTGACCAGATCGAAACAGTGAATAGAGAAAACTCAAGGCTCGCTTGACCATATTCGAAACAACGAGTAAGGAGCCAAAAGGGACTCAGCAACCAGTAGGAAAAGTCAGCAACCACTAGGCAAACTCAACAACCACTAGGGAAGTGGACAACCACTCAAAAAGTCAACAACCACTCAACTGGGGGTCGAGGGTGAGAAAAGATAAGAGACACTCGACAATCACATGGAACATATGCCGAAGTGATACGAAGAGGACAAGGAAACACTCGACGACCACCCGGCGCATATGCCGAGGTGGTACGAAGGGGACAAGGAACACTCAACTATCACCCGACGCATATGCCGAGGTGATAAGAAGAGGGCAAAGAAACACTCAACGATCACCCGGCGCATATGTCGAGGTGATATGAAGAGGACAAGGAACACTCAACGATCACCCGGTGCATATGCCGAGGTGATACGAAAAGGACATGGAACACTCAACTATCACCTGGCGCATATGCCAAGGTGATAAAAAGAGGAAAGAGTGGTGAGGAATGCTTCCTAGGGACGCTGTCGGGCTCTCTCAACCAGAAAAGGGGAGTTCAACATTTGCCTGACAAGATCGCAACAACGAATGAGAATGACTCAAAATCCACCTGACCATATTTGCAACAGTGAATAATGAGCCCTCCCGAAAGTCTAATGTCCACCTGACCAAAATCGCAATGGTGGGACAAAAGAGGAAAGTACACTCAACAATCACCAGACACATATGCCGAGGTGATGAGAAGAGGACAAAGAAACTCTCAACGACCACCTGGCGTATATGCCGAGGTGATACGAAGAGGACAAGGTGGTGAGGAATGCCTCCAAGGGACTCTATCGGGCACTCTCAACCAGAAAGGGGAGTTCAACATTCGCCTGACCAGATCGCAACAGCGAATAAGAATGACTCAAAATCCACCTGACCATATTCGCAACATCGAATAATGAGCCCTCCCGAAAGTCTAATGTCCACCTGACCAAATTCGTAAAGGTGGGACAAAAGAAGAAAGTACACTCAACAATCACCCGATGCATATGCCGAGGTGATAAGAAGAGGACAAAGAAACACTCAACGACCACCTGGCGCATATACCGAGGTGATACGAAGAGGATAAGGTGGTGAAGAATGCCTCCCAGGGACTCTGTCGGGCTCTCTCAACCAGAAAGGGGGGTTCAACATTCGCCTGACCATATCGCAACGGTGAATGAGAACAGCTCAATATCCGCCTGACCATAATCGCAACAGCGAATAAAGAGCTTCCCAAAGAGGTCTAATGCCCGCCTGACCACATTCGCAACAGCAGGGCAAAAGAGAGAAAAAGGATCCAACATCCACCTAACCATATTCGAAACGGTGAATGAGGATTACTCAATGTTCACATGACCATATTCGAAACGGCGGAACAAAGAGCGAAAAAGAAGTGAAGTGGGGAAAGGGATCTCTTGAACAAATAAATCCACCAGAAATCAAATGAGAAATCTCTCCTACGGGTTTGTCCGTGGAGGAAGAACGACATGGAATGAAGATGAATACTCACATGAAAAAATCAAGGCAAAGATAATATGACACCAATATGAGAAATGACACAACAGAACGATCACATATAGGAAGGTCCAAAGGGATGAACACGACTGAGAAATGGAAACAAAACTTGAATGGAAGAGTGACTTCCAACACAAGTGAAGCACTAACAACTTGGATGGGATAGTGGTTCCCAAGCAAGTGAATAGAGACTACAATTTGAATGGGATAGTAGTTCCCAAACAAGTGAGCAAAACAACAACCTTGATGGGATAGTGTCTCCCAAGTAGGTGAACAAAGAACAACCTGAATGGGGTAATGACTCCCAACAGGTGAACAAAAATCATAACCTGAATGGGATAGTGGCTCCTCCCAAGCAGGTGACAAAAATCAACAACTTGAATGGGAGAGTGGCTCCCAAACAAGTGAACAGAAATAACCACCTGAATGAGAGAGTGGCTCCCAAACAAGTGAACAAAACAACCACCTGAATGGGAGAGTGGCTCCCAAACAAGTGAACAAAACATACAACTTGAATGGGAAAGTGACTCCCAAACAAGCAAGCACAAAAACAACAACTTGAATGGGAGAGTGGCTCCCAAGCAGGTGAACAAAACCAGTAACTTGAATGAGAGAGTGGCTCCCACACAAGTGATCAAAACAACGACCTGAATGGGAGAGTGGCTCCCAGGCAGGTGAACAAAATCAATGACTTGAATGGGAGAGTGGCTCCCAAACAAGGATGACGACATATAAGATATCAAAGGAGTAAATGCACGCCGAACGGTTATTTATAAGCGAAACAATCATAGCTCAAAATAACCAGGATTCCAAAAGAAAAGTGCAATCAAGGGAAGAATCACATCAGTCTATAAGAATGATTTATATTCAAATGTTGGGGTCCAAAAATTTTCATGCATGAATTTTCAAGAGAACAAGATAAGTGTTTAAACATACTCGATAGTGGAGCCACTAAAAAAAAAAGTTAAAAACTCACCAATTAATTTGAGATAAGTTTGATTCACATAACTTTTCAAAGAGGGAAAATTTTATCAAAGAGTAAGAGTATTATTTTTCAAAATGAAAAATTTACCTCTTGATTATTTTGGCCCAATCAAAATGACATAAGGAACCAAATTTAAAATTTCAGTAAGAAATTGGTTGACTCTATTTAAACCCAAAAAGGTTAGGGATTTTAAATTTGTTAACCCAAGTCAAGCTCCCTACAGACTAAACTGGGCCCTCTCCCTTATATAAGTATTTTTGAATTAAAATCTAATTCAAAAAGATATAAATTAGAAGAAGAAATTGAATCTTCTCAATCTTCTTGCATAACGAATATTTTTATATCTAATAGAATATCAATGCAGAATTATGAATTCAAAAATCATAATTTTCAAATCCAAGAATCAAACAAATCAAGGGATATAGGTTTTCTGTGACTTAAAGATTTACAAGAAAGGGAAGCCATTTACTTATTCATCTTGGGTCCACTTTGTGCCCATATAAAAAACTTTGGCGAACATTGCGCCTCACTTTTTTTGGCGCACTTTGCGCATCTTTTGATTCAGATACACTTTGTGTATTTTTCATTTTTGGGGTCACTTTGTGCCATTTTCAACAATTTTGGCGAACATTGCGCCTTTCTTTTTTTTCTAATAATTGGCTTCCTTTCTAAATCTTTAAAAGAAGACTTTCTCAGTTGTAGAATTATTTTCCAATCATAAAAGAAGAAAACTCATTCCCTTATGCAAGGAAGAAAAATTCACAAAACAAACTTGATCCCATGATAAGAATGAACAACCTGATTGAGAAAATTATGAAATAAATTCATATGTATGCAAAGGATACCTACGAGAAAGAAAATTTGCAAGCTAATGGAGAAAATTTTCATTTCTAATCCCAATTCCAATTTGTCAAAGATTTTAGTTCAAAAATAAAATCATCCTACACAAGGATGGAGGGAGAGGAGATACTCTTTTTTATGGATCATCATGAGAAATTTTCTTTAAGTGTTTAAAGAGGACAACCAACACTTACTTTATTTTTAAATAAAATAGAGGTAAATTTTCATTATAAAAAATAAGTCACTTACTCTCTAAAGAAAATTCCCTCAAAAGTTTGTATTATATTTTAAACTCTCAAACTTTTCTCAAATTAAAATTTTCTTTTGAAAATCTTGCATATGTCAAATTTAAGGACCCTTCCATTAAAGATCAAATTTGAATTTTATTTGGACTGATATGAATCAAGATCAAGTTTAAAGGAGCTTAGACAAGGGGAATGATAGAGACTAGAGTTTATGCCAAGTATATGAATCATGTAATCAAGGATAGAATAAAGAATCTCATTTGAAAAAATATGGATCAAGATTAAGTTGAAAAGAAATCCAACTATGATGGATCAAGATTAAGTTGAAAAGAAATCCAACTAGAAATTGATAGATATTAAAGTTTTGATTCGAATAAGATTGACTTGAAATAGATTGATCTGGATTTGAATTTGAGGTTTAAGGGCAAAGATCTATAAACTCAAAATTTTAATCAAATCTTTATACATTAAAAAGATCTAACTCTCACTAAGGATTAAGAGAAGAGAGTAGAGTAAAAAATGGGAACTCAAACTAGGCACTAAACTAGGATTACCTACAGAAGTGAATAATATAATATCCAAATATGGAGAGAGAAACCTGTCCTACCGTGGTCGCCAAAAATCTATGGGTCTCCAAAAGGATGCTTCTCATGTGGTTCGAATGCAAAGGGTACGATCACACTATCCCGTAGGACAAAATGATCGTAGGCCTTTACACCCGACACAAGCAGACCGATTGAAGAGCAGATGGAGTTATATATACGATTAACCATGGAGGATAGTGGCTTTCACCTACACACCTCGATGAGTAATAATATGTATAACCCAAAAGTCACGAGATTTCCCCCATTCGATACATCAGCTTGAATGGGGTTTATTTGATTGTGGGGATCGGTTTCCTACGGGCGCAAGCCCCTGTAGTTAATTACATCTTAGACCTCGGTCTAAGAAAACTCTTGATTAAGAATGTTATATTACTCACTTCTTAATTTGGTGCACAGGTAAAGTTTCTAAATTCTATTCCAAAGAGTCTCTTCTATTTATCTTTAATGATGATTAGACTTTTTTGAATGGATAAAGATATGATTAAAATTTTGAGATTAAAAGATAAAAGATAGGATTACTATCCTAAAGGAAATGACAGACTCAAAACACAAATAAAAGGAGACACACTGAGGGGTGCACAACTTGGACTTATGCTTGCCTGGAGTGAGCTGCCAGCTAACATTCTAAACACAATCAATCGCCATATATGTATATAAGATAGGAAGGCTCTATCCTAGAAAGTCAAGGAATCATAGTTCAAGAGTTTTCAATCAGTGACTCTATAATATGCAAAAGGCTATACCTAACGTCATGTATAATGCATGAAATGGATACAAAATATCCCTAGGTCTACTGATGTAATGCGTGTATGTAAGTGAAATACATTGTGAAGTAAGGTGTGTAAAGACAAACGCATGCATGACATTCTGAGTACAGAAAAACTAAATAAATACCCCAAGGGTACCCTCCGGGCAAGGTACCTGCATGCCCACTTCGTGTGGGAAAACAACGATGCCCAATGGCACGAGTAGGTGGCCTACTCTACAGGCCTAAATGGCCCTAATGGTCTCTAGGGCTCACAGAAGGTGGGGGATATCATACCCAAAACCAGAAAAAGACCAAAATCCTAGCGATGCCCACTTCATGTGGGAAAACAATGATGCCCAATGGAACAAATAGGTGGCCTACTCTACAGGCCTAAATGACCCTAATGGTCTTTTGGGCTCACAGATAGGGGGGCAAGCTTTGACCTATAAGGCGAAAGCTTTGTTAGTGGGCTAACCTAAGGCTGGCTACCTAAACATGCTAGAATACCTATTAACAAGCAGTGTGTGATGTGAAGCAGTTCCGATATATAATTAGGAGTTTATTAGTTGCAGAAATTATACCTGAATGTGGCGCTGCCACTTAAAAGCTCCAAGCAAACAAATTGTCCCTTGACTTTTGACCATGCAAGACCCGGTGTACCTGGCTGTGGCGCTGCCACTTAAAAGCTTATAAGCAAGTGATGTCGCTCGATCCTTGATCATTAAGCTCCGATGTACCTCGCAAAATAAGATAACAGAAAAAATATATATATGAGTGTAGATGCCATTCAGAAAAGAAATACAAGTAAATAAAAAATAGAACTAATAGGAAATTTAATAATTACATTTATAGAGCTTGTACATGTAATAAACATTAAATAACAAGACAAGACATTAGCCTAACCTAAAGCTAGTAGTCGTGTCCTAGCAAACCAATCTAAGTGTGTGTAACAGGTCGTGGGGTTTAAGACGTGTCTTATGTAGGATGATTTAATTATAGTTGCTCCCATTTGATTTGTTAAAAGACAAAAGGAAAATTCTAATTGAAATTCAAATATTATTAGTTTAGGATTGATTTTAGAATTTTTATTTTAGGATTTGATTGATTACCACCTTTATTTTATACCGAGGCCGTGAGGTTTATTTCACCCTCCTTGGGGCTAACTTAATAGCCTTGTAGGCCTGGGTTACCCAGTGGCAACCAATTTTTGTTGAATTAATCAGTTGGTTATAAATTAGAAAGAAAGATGAATTAGACAATTTATTATCAATTAATGTTTGATTTAAACCAATTAAGAAATTAATTTAAAAATTTAACACTCCATTGAATCCATTCGTGGCGTTGTGCCACCAGGCTCGAGGAACCAGGCCTCCTTAGGACACTTAGCCCCGCAGCCCGGAGTAGTCCATCCAATAAACTTCTTCTTTGGAGTGGTTGTTATGTATTAAAGGGTTTGTTGATGGATTTTAAAAGATTGATTTAAGAGTTTGATGAATTTTAGATGAGTTATTAGGCTTTGAGTTATAATGAAATATCTTAATAAATTCTTTATGATTCATTTAGTTTAGGTTAGGTTTTGATTCACTTGATTTAATATTTGAGGCGTTTTAAGCTAAGTACATTGTTAATTATGAGTGGGTTTGATCAAAGCTCTGATTTTAGAAATCTTTTATGTTGGCAAATTTTAGTTTAGGTTTACTCTCCTGATTTGATCTACACCTTTTAAGATTTAGATTGGTTAGAGGTTGATTAGGAGATTGGTTAGATTTAATTTAAGTGTATGTTCAAGCTTTGCATTTTAATGGTTATATATATTAGTCATAGTTTGATTGAGAATTAGGTATTTTAATGTCTTTTTAAGAGTTAAATTAAAGTTAATTTTCATTTGTTGATTATTAGTAGATTAAAGGGGACTAAACCAAGGAAAATGTGTCACTAAATTTAAGTTTTGATGTCTCTATCCTATAAGGAGCATGTATCCTAAGTCTATGTTATCTAAGACTCGATCCTTAATTTTTTTCCTTAGGTGTCACTAGTGTTATGGGGAACGAAAGGAGATGTTTTTCTAGCCCTTCTAGACATCGTGCAACGCTATATAAACTATATTTTTTTATATTGACTTTAGAAGCGAACAATTTAGAAGAAAACAAAGATATTCATGATATACAAATAACATTACCCGAAGCCATTTTCGCTCATTATTTCATTTTCTATGTGTATATGTTAGATGCAAAGTAAAAGAATGTGGTATATTTACAATAACAATAAGTATGCAATTTGTCAGATTCATTTCTTTATTGACAACACATATACATACATCACCAAAGTATAAGACAGTGTATTAATTCGATACAATCATAAACTATATATAATGACCATGGTACAAAGCATATTCTCATTGTAATGATGCATGCTTGTATTAAATATATTAATATCATCATTCAAATGTATATATCAACACTCCAACAACTCTACATAAATCTTTGGCAACTAGAAGTACAACAACAATTAAACAAGAACAAGTGTATCCGACTGGGTTCATGAAATTAATCAGCCACCTTAAGGTTTGGAGGGTTAACAAAGTTGCTAGTTTTATTGATTCAAGAGAACAAGAAAAGAGATTCACCTCGTCGATCACTATTTATTTCTTAAATGAAGATAATTAAAAATAATAATAATAATAATAATAACGAGATGATCTTAATATATAACTACTCCATTCTCACAAGAAGATTTAGTTCAAACATGCTTATGAAAAAAAAAATTCAATTCCAAATTTCCTTACAGGAAAACCACATCCATAATGTTCTTACAAGAACGCTAATTGGAACGAAATGGTCATTTCAATCTATTATTTAATATGACATTAAATTCAAGAAAGGAGAATAGAAGGAGGTTTAACAAATACTAATGTTGTAGTACTTTCTTTTTTTTAAACCTGATGACTATTGTTCATATCAAACATAATGAGAAAACAACGGCTAATAAAAGAACGATACACCTATTTCTTTAAATAAGTTCGGATGCGATTACGAGCGATTTTTTTTTTAAGGTTTAAAAAAAGAGTGTGAATTAGAATAAATATTTGCATGCATAAATCTCATTTTGACCGAATCAATATATGAAATTTCTGCACAAATTAACTATAATCATTATGTCAAAAATCATGTTAAAATTTTTTTATTCTATTTTTTTTTTTACCGAAAATACATTTATAATAATTGCATTTAGATAAGATAATAAGATTAACAGTATATTTGCATTGTAGTGCTTTGACAGACAAATGGAAATTGACTCATGAGATGTATACGCCAATTAACGCTTTTTTTTTAATGGATGAGAAACATGCATTTTTTTAGCTGAATCCACTATTCATTTTATTATTAAAATAAACTTTATATATATATATATATATATATATATATATATATATATATATATATAAGTAAGTTAACTAGATAAATCTACTTATTTGTTAACAAAATTTTTTAGAAGATGCTACATCCATTTGACAGACTACTTGCACTGCAACTTTAAATGAAGATACCACTAATTATAGAACCAATAAATTTAAGAAGAATTGTTGACAACAATAATTAATGTCGGTGATAATTTATTGAAGTGAGATTAATAATGGATGTGAAACAAAGATTCATCTGTACAGGGATGTTTACAACTAGAGCAGACTCATTTTGTGAATAGTATATATACATCATAAATTCATGAAAGAACAAAAAATAAGCTGGTGAAAATACCCTTACACATGTCGTAGGGGATCATAGCGTATTGCTTTGCATGGGTCAAGGTGCATCCATCTTCAGTGAATCTTCAATCAGCAGTAGCAAACAGTAGACTCTCTTTATTCGAAGTGCTCAGAACTAGCCCTATCTTCACATTTTCCTCACTTGAAATGATGAACAGTAGCTTTTCTTCTTCTATTTGGCTTTTAAAACTGCTCTAGCAGCTATAGACACATGAAAGAACCATGCTTCTATCTTCTTTTTTTTTTAGCTACTGTAGCTTTGCGAACAGTAGATCCCTCATTTTCTCTTTTGATTGAAGAGTTGCAACCAAGGTTTTACTAAGGGAAAAAGGATCCAGCCGGCTCGTCTTCTCTTGTTTCTTCTACCAGGTTGCACACATTTGAGCTCTCAACTTCTCAAACACCAAGTGCCATCAAAAGGAGAGAGCAACCCTTTTCCTTTTTTTTTTTAAGATGTGAATGAGAGACGAGAGAGGAAAATTTACCTGGAAGCTTGCAGTTCATTTATTTCCCATGAATCTGAGAGTGATAGGAGGTCGGTTCAGCTATTTCAACGAGAGAGTGGCCCGCAGCTGCTTGTCTGGGGTCTTCTGTTTGTCTAGGGCTGCCAACCAGAGAAAGCTGAGAGAGATGGGGGCTTTTTCTCTGCTGGTCGCTTGAGAGATCAAGAGGCGGAGAGGAGGGAGTTCCCCGCCTGGGCTTCTTCGGGTGGGAGCAGGTCGGCTTCGTTGGGTTTGCGAACCAGAGAGAGCAGGAAGTGGGGGAAGCAAGGAACTTCGATTCCCTTAGAACCGTGCAGGACAGAGAGCCACCGAGAGTGAGAGAGAGCGAGTGTTCCACTCCCTTTTGTGTCTCCGGACCGAGAAAAAAAATCCAGAGTGAGGGGGAGATCAAGTTGGTAAAAACATTTCCCCTAGAGCCGAGAGGGACCGAAGCCAAGGGAGCCCTAATGCCCGGGAATAAGAGGAAAAGTCTAACAGAAAATGTCTGCCCAAACCAATACAGTAGCCCGCCATTTCCTATCCGTCGTCGCAGCGGCTCTTTCACGTGAATAGGAGCTGACGGTGCCAACGTTCAGAGAGGGCCTCGGGTAGCCCACGGATTCAACCTTGGCCATCCGATCAAGATTACGGATTTGGAAGATGGTTTGAAATAATTATAAAGCAAATAGATAAGGAATCAAACTTGGATCAAGCTGATTAGGTTGAAATCAGGTTCAAATTGGGCTAAGTCAAGTCAGACCAAAGTGCAAATTTGACTCAATCTGAGTTAGTTTGGGTTCGAGCAGACTCAATAAATTTAATCATATAGAGATGAACCCAAAATCAGCATCAATCAAAAATAAAATCAAGCTCGACATGACCGATATGAATTGATCATAATTGATTGAATGCAGTCGAGTCAAATTCAACCAGATTCGAGCCAATTTGAACTTAATATAATTTAACTAATGTAAATTTAAATAAACTAAGTTCAGATTAGCATTGATTCAGCTTGGATCTAACTCATCGTGACTCAATTGACTTGATCAAACATGGTCGAGGGCAAAATTAAGCTAAAAATGAGGTCAACATCCTTCATAAGATTGAGGTCTTTCAATTTTGCTTTACTCCAGAAAAAAGGGCTTTCAAAGCCCTTTTAAACTTCATATCAAGACTATCTGAATGATCATTAGCAATGTTTCTATTCCAAGCCTTTTGAACAATAGCAGCCGAATCATAGTGAGAAGCCCAAGTATCCTCAAACTTGATGTAGCCATTTGATTTCGGTTGATCTTCCCATAATTTCATCATAATGGGGCAATGATCTGAAGCCACACGAGGGAGATGACTAATCACCAATAAATGATTAGACTCAAGAGCAGATGAATTAACAAAGTACATGTTTAGTCTTTCTAAGATTCGAGCTCCACCTGATTTGTTATTGCACCAAGTAAACCTTGGACCAATAAAATTTAATTCATGATAATCAAGGTTAGCAAAAAATGATTTAATTTCCTTTGATCCTTATGAAAAAATCAAATCCTCTTCCTTCTTTTTTATCACTTTTGGATAGTAGGCAACTAAAATCACCACCCACCACAGAAGGACTAACAACAAGCATATACTTCTCCAATTGATTCCAAAGATCCCATCGTTTGTAAATATTTTTGTTTGCATAAATAGTAGAAATCCTCCAATTGCCTTTATTTAGAATTTATAATTCACCAATTACATATTGACAAGAAGAGAACAAGGTATTAAAAGAAGTAAACCTTGTATTCCAAAGAATTAAAATCCCTCCTAACAATCCCTCAGAAGGATACTGAAAAAAATTCCAATCCATCCCGATTAGAGCATTGATATCTTTTTTCTATTCATTGAAGAAACTTTGGTTTCTAACAAACCAACAAAACCCACACTATTCTCTTTAACCAATTCCTTAATATATAGAGAAGCATGAACTTTCCTAGCTCATCTACAATTCCAAAAAACAATGGAATTCATTGATTAGGAGGGGGACTAGCCCCAGTCCTCTTGCCTTTTTTTCCCATCTCCAATTTTTTTTGTTTCTAGTCATTAGTTTAATTGGTCAAAGAGTTTTGTGTTCTTTCCCCAATTTCCTTTTGATAGAGTTATTTTCCACTTTAACATTTTCTACTGTATTAGCCAATTTAGAAGATAACACATTAACATCATCATCTATACTTTTTCCCATAACAATTTCAACATTGTTCACATCCTCATCTACATTGTTAAGAATATCAAACATATTCTTATTCAAAATTATGGGTTGAGAAGCAATAATATTCTTACTTGATGAAGTCCCATTTATGTCCATAGAGAAATCAATAACATTGAGTGGCATTTCTTCCAAGATTTCTCCATCTTCTAGGCTTATATCTTTTACTATAGCAACAGTAGCATCATTAATAGCAACAAAATCTATATCTTTTCCAGAATTGAATTCCTTCAGATCAACAACCAAAGTCTTGTCTTTTTCATTGGGAAAAGATTTTCCCAAATTAATATTCTAGATTGGAACTTGACTTGGAACAGCGCCTGGAACAGCCCTCCAAACTTCTCTAACAGGTCGTTGCATCACCTTATTTACATTGTTTGGAAATCTTCTTTTTTTCCCATATCTGACGTGCACCCAAGGTCCATACCCTTTATGTTCCAGGTCCACATTAGCTCCCTCCTCACCAGCAAAAGCATTTTGGCCAGCAGCAGCCATATCCGGAGAAGGCACTTTTGACTTATCTTTAATCTCTTCAATCTTAGAAACAAGACATTTCTCTATAAAGTGGCCAATCTTTCCACACTTGAAACAAAGTTTAGAAACTTTTTCATATTCAACTTTTTTATAAGCTAGATTCACCTTCTGTCACGACCCGACCCGATCCGGGACGGATCCCGATCGCACCGGGCCGCGACACCGAAACGAACACGGACAAACTGACCAGGATCTGGCTTTGGAATTGGTTGCGGAACTGAATCTTCCAAATTATTTAATCAAACAAACGCAAAACACAGAGCTACTATAAATCACCAAACACAGCGGAACAAAACATCTATCTTTTCTTTTCCTCAAAACAATCATTTACAGATACAGTACATGGCTTTTGAACAGAAAGAAGGACAGAACAGAAAAGCCATGACTGTACAAAAATCAAAGAAAGTACAAAAGTACCTATCACAGATCAGACTCTGACTCTTGTCCTGGACTTCCTTCCCTTTCCCAGAACCTGAAAACCACCAGAAAATAAGAGTGAGCTCAACAGCTCAGCAAAGCAACAAACCTCCAATCAAAACTCTCAGAATCCAAAACCAAACTCATCAGACAGAAATCCATACAGAAATCAGAACAGATATCAGAACGAAACAGAACAGATCAGAACAGAATCAAATCAAAACTTATATGGACATATATCACATCAGAATCAGAATCGTACAGATCAGATCACATTAGAGTACAAATCAGAACGGATTAAATCAACTGAGTCAGAATCGTACAGAAATCAGAAATTCAAATCATATCATCTTAGAATCATAATTGCTTACAGAACAGATATGGAAAGCAGAATCAGACTTACTTACAGAACAGATACTGAATTCAAAATCATATTAATCATATCGTACAAAAATAAAAAATATTCATTTATCACATAACAGAACAGATTCCCTGACACTGACAGAATCGCTACGGATTCTGGCCTCTTATGCCTCCCTTTGTGCTCACGGCACCAGAACAGATGTGCTTATAGCACCAGAACAGAATTCATCGGATCCGGAACAGAACAGATATCAGATTTTCAGATTTGAGCTCATTTCAGATTTCCCAGACTCTGACTGAATCACTTAGGATCCAGGCCCCTTATAACTCCCTTTTTATAGCACATACTGATATCATATCAATTCAGAAGAAATCCGGGCAAATCAGAAATCAGACAAAAATCGGACAGCACAACGGCAGTATACGGAATTTACACAATTTTCCTGAAAATCAAAATTCACCAAATTCGCACAGAATGTATATAATCACATTTCAGAACATTTATTCTACTGCACAGATAATTTTAGACTACACAGAAAAATCCAGTCGACGAAGAACACCGTCGAATCAAAAATACCTGGACAAAAATCTCTGGAAAATAACCAAAATGTGCACACTCGGCACGTCAACAACATACAGAAAGTTACGCGGTAAAAACTGAACCAATCAAAAGATACGGACGAAAATCATTAACGGAAACGAAATCCGGACAGAATATACCGCCAAACACAACGGTTCTGAAAATTGAGAAAGGCGGAATGTGCCTTACCTTGCGTACAGCAAAATCTTCAACAGTCTCGTCGAACGAAAACGGACCCGCGACTTCCCGAAAGCAACTTTTCCTTTTCTTTTCTTTTTCTCTTTCCTCAGATCAGAAAATCAGATTTTTTTATAAAATATTTTCTCTATCTTCAAAATATCTGATTTCCCTGAAGAAATGCTCAGATCGTCCTGGACGATCGCACTTCGTCCCGGACGATATGTGCTCTGGACGAATTTCGTCCAGACGAAATTTAATTATCGTCCCCGGCGATAGGTCCTCGGGAAAATTTTCGTCCAGACGATCTAACATTTCGTACAGGACGAACTGCTCAATTTTCACAATTCTGAACAAATCTGTACCGATCGTCCCGGATGATCCAAATTCGTCCCGGACGAACCTGGAGCAAAACTGATATTACAATCTCCCAAACTTCAAAAAAATGTCGTCCTCGACATTATCCAATCCAAACTCAGTCAAAAAAGATACGGATACGACTTCCTCATGTACGACTCTTTCTCCCAAGTCGCTTCTCGTGCAGTTCGGTGCTTCCACTGGACTTTAACCATCGGAATCTCTTTATTTCTTAACTTTCGGACGTCGTACGCCAAAATTAACTCTAGTTCTTCCTTGTACGCCAGATTTTCCTAAATCTCAACCTCGTCAGCTGATATCTTCTTCCCAGAGTCTGAAACCCACTTCCTCAGAGTGGAGACGTGAAACACATTGTGCACGTCAGGCATCGAATCAGAAAGCAACAGTCGGTAAGCAGATTTTCCAATTCTTTCCAAAATTTCAAACGGTCCAACATACCTTGGACTCAGCTTACTCACCTGACCAAATCTGCTCACACCCTTCATCGGACTGACTTTGACATACACAAAGTCACCAACATGAAACTCAACAAACCTGTGCTTCTGATTATAATATTTCTGCTGTCGATCCTGAGCTGCTTTCAATCTTTCTTTTATCAAACTGATCTTCTTAACAGTTTCATCAGCAAAAGTGGCACCCAGTTCCTGTCTATCTCCGATCTCAGTCAGAGTCAAAGGAGTACGGCACTTCCTGCCATACAGAGCCTCGTACGGTGCCATACCAATACTGGACTGAAAACTGTTGTTATAAGCAAACTCAATCAGTGGAATATGATCTTCCCAGCTTCCGCCAAAATCCAGAACACAAAGTCTCAACAGATCTTCAGCACCTGAATGGTCCTCTCAGACTGTCCATCGGTCTGAGGATGAAAGGCTGTACTAAAATGCAGTTTCGTACCCAAGCCTTGCTGAATACCTTTCCAAAGTCTGGAAGTAAACCGTCCATCTCGATCTGAAACAATCACTCGAGGCACACCGTGCAATCTGACTATTTCCTTCACATAAATCTGTGCCAAACGATCCACCGGATCGGTCCGTCTGATCGGAAGAAAATGGGTGGACTTCGTCAATCGATCTACGACCACCCAGATGGCATCATGTCCTTGCCGTGATCGAGGAAAACCCATCGCAAAGTCCATCGTCACCTCCTCCCACTTCCACTCAGGGATAGGCAACGACTATAACAGTCCACCTGGTCGCTGATGCTCTGCCTTCACCAGCTGAAAGGCCTCGCATCTCGACACAAACTCCGCCACATCCTTCTTCATCCCAGGCCACCAAAACAAAAGCTTCATATCAGCATACATCTTACCACTGCCTGGATGAATAGTGTAGCCAGAATGATGATATTCATGCAGAATCTCCTGCCTCAAATCCCCAAACACAGGTACCCACAACCTGTTCTTACAGAAAATAGCACCAGAATCAGAAATTCGAAGTTCAGGAGTCTTACCAGATCCAATCTGAGCAATCAACTTCGAATAATCAGAATCTGACTTTTGGGCTTCCTGAATCCTTGCTTCCAAAGAAGACTGAATGTTCATCTGAACCAAATCCACATCACTAGAGGAAATCACCTCCAACTGCAATCGCTCCATGTCTCGAATCAGAAAATCATCAAAAGTAAGCTGCAAACCTGATAAGCCAGAAGATTTCCTGCTCAGAGCGTCCGCTACCACATTAGCCTTCCCAGGCTGATACTGAATAGTCAAATCATAGTCCTTGATCAATTCAAGCCATCTTCTCTGTCTCAAATTCAGATCCTTCTGAGTGAAAATATACTTCAGGCTCTTATGATCAGTGAAAATCTCACATCTGACGCCATACAGGTAATGACGCCAAATCTTCAAAGCAAATACAACAGCAGCTAACTCCAAATCATGCGTCGAGTAATTCTTCTCATGTGGCTTCAACTGTCTAGAAGCATAAGTAATTACCCTTCCATGCTGCATCAGGACACATCCCAGTCCTTTCAGTGAAGCATCTCTGAACACCTGAAAACCTTCCGTACCTAACAGAAGTGCTAACACTGGAGCTGAAGTCAGACAATCCTTCAATCTCTGAAAACTAGCTTCACACTCCGGTGTCCAAACAAAAGCTACTGACTTCTGAGTCAGTCTCGTCAGAGGCGTCGAAATCTGTGAAAGTCCCTTCACAAATTTCCTGTAATACCCGGCCATGCCCAAGAAACTATGTACCTTAAATACCGTAGTCGGCCTTGGCCAATCAGCAACCGCCTGAATCTTCTGGGGATCTACATAAATACCTTCTCCGCTCACCACATGCCCCAGAAAAGAAATGCTCTTCAGCCAGAATTCACACTTGCAGAACTTGGCATACAGCTGATGCCGCCTCAAAGTCTCCAACACAATGCTCAAGTGTCTGGCATGATCATCCTCAGAAGCAGAATATACCAGAATATCATCGATGAAGACGATCACGAACTGATCCAAATACTCCCTGAATACTCGGTTCATCAGATCCATGAAAATAGCAGGCGCATTGGTTACCCCAAAAGGCATAACCAAGAACTCATAATGCCTGTACCGAGTACTGAAAGCTGTCATCACCACATCAGATTCCTTCACCTTCACCTGATAATATCTGGATCGCAAATCAATCTTCGAAAACACAGAAGATCCAGAAAGCTGATCGAACAAGTCATCGATCCGAGGCAAATGATACTTGTTCTTGATCGTGACCTTGTTCAAGTCTCTGTAATCAATACACATACGGAGTGTCCCGTCCTTCTTCTTCAAAAACAGAACAGGTGCTCCCCAGGGCGAAACACTAGGACGAACAAAGCCTCTGTCAACCAACTCCTGAAGCTGAACTTTCAACTCAGAAAGTTCTTTCGGTGCCATCCTGTACGGAGCTTTTGATATAGGAGCTGTACCCGGAAAAACATCAATAGAGAACTCCACCTCTCTATCCGGAGGCAAACCAACCAACTCCTCAGGAAAAACATCAGCAAACTCCCGTACAACTGGGATCTCAGAAACAGAACCAACCTCCAGGTTCAGATCCCGCACCGAAGCCAAAAACACTGGGCATCCTTTCTTCCACATTCTGCTCACCTCCAATGCAGAAATCAGACTGGGGAGAATACCTCGTAATCCCTGGAATACAACTCTCTCTCCAGCCACAAGCAAACTCACTTGCTTCTTCAGACAGTCAATCTGAGCCTCATACCGACTCAGCCAATCCATGCCCAAAATCACGTCATACGAAGAAATCGGCAACAGAATCAAACTCGATTTCCACTTCTTGCCAGAAATGTCAATCTCACACAAACAAAACTTCCGAGCAATCAAAGGATTTCCAGCTGGTAAAATCACAGACAAAGGAATCGGAAGCAAAAACGAGTCCAAATGTAAAATCTCAAAACAGCGCTCGGACAGAAAAGAATGACTAGCTCCAGAGTCAAACAAAACATGACAGGGCTGATCAGAAATATAAATCGTACCTGTCACAACATCCGGAGCATCACGAGCCTCCTGCTGACTCAGGCTGTAAACTCGTGGCTGAACTGGAGCAGGAGCTGAAGCAACAGAACTACTCTGCTCCCTCTGAACCGTAGGTGGTCTCCGTGGTCCAGAACTAGTACCACCACCTTTACCAGAAAATCCCTCAGGGCGAGGAGGAACAGTCCTCGGTCTTCCTGCTGAACTGACAGGTCTGACAAAACCCTCAGATCGGAACTCAGAACGCCGGTCAGATCCAGCCTGTGGACACTCTGCAATCCTATGTCCCGGCTGACCACATCTGAAACAAAGACCAGTCATCCTGTAGCACTGGCCATGGTGTCACCGTCCACAACTCTGGCACACAGGTGCCCCACTGACAGATCCAGAACTCGTCGTACTGGTAGCAGTACCAGACGACCCTCCACTCTTCCTGGAATCAACAGATCCAGAACCCGTCACAAATCTCCTCTTTCCATAGGAACCACTGCCAGAAGTCTCACCTCCAAATCTCTTCCTACTCGCAGTCCACCGCTGCTGAGTAGCCATCAGATCATTCTCAATCAGATGAGCCCGCTCCACAAGCTCAGAGAAATCAGAAATGTGAAAAGGTACCAGGGGCTGTCTCAAACTATCTCGTAGTCCCCTCAGAAATCTGTAGCACCTCTCAGTAGAAGTACTAACCAACTGCGGAGCGTACCTGGCTAACCCAGTAAACTCAGCCTCATACTGCATCACCGTCTTGCTCCCCTGAACAAGTCTCAGAAAACTCTCCTGCATCTGCTGTCGTGCAGAAGGGGGAACAAACCAATCTCAAAATACCTCAGCAAACTCTTCCCAGGTAATCAAAGAGTTCAGCCTACCCTGAAATCTAGCTGCCTGCTGGCCTTCCCACCAGTTCTCAGCCTCACCATCCAACAGAAAAATAGCCAACGGAACCTTCCTGTCTGACGGACACTGCATTCCATCGAAGGTCTTCTCCAATCTCCTCAGCCACTCCTCGGCTGCTCTGGGCTCAACAGCGCCCTCAAATCTCGGAGGTTTCAACCTCAAAAACAACTATAAATGTCTATCAATGTCATCAGATCTGACAGTGACAGCTCTGCTCTGAGTCTCGCTCATCATCTGAGCAACAAGCGTAGCAAACTGAGAAAGTGTATCTGCACCGGCCACTGGGGCTGTACTCCCCACTAGAGCTGCCTGACTGGCACTCTGCCCGTCAGTCATGTCTGGGTCTGGCTGATCCATACAGAAAATCCAAAATCCGGAAAACTATCACAAAAATAATACAATAAAAAGCAAAACGACCCAAAACTACCCCCAGACCAACTCACTGATCACTTCCTATAGCTCTGTCTGACAATCCAACCAATTTCCAAAACCAGTGCTCTGATACCACTAAAAGGGCTTGTCACGACCCGACCTGATCCGGGACGGATCCCGATCGCACCGGGCCGCGACACCGAAACGAACACGGACAAACTGACCAGGATCTGGCTTTGGAATTGGTTGCGGAACTGAATCTTCCAAATTATTTAATCAAACAAATGCAAAACACAGAGCTACTTTAAATCACCAAACACAGCGGAACAAAACATCTATCTTTTCTTTTCCTCAAAACAATCATTTACAGATACAGTACATGGCTTTTGAACAGAAAGAAGGACAGAACAGAAAAGCCATGACTGTACAAAAATCAAAGAAAGTATAAAAGTACCTATCACAGATCGGACTCTGACTCTAGTCCTGGACTTCCTTCCATTTCCTAGAATCTGAAAACCACCAGAAAACAAGAGTGAGCTCAACAGCTCAGCAAAGCAACAAACCTCCAATCAAAACTCTCAGAATCCAAAACCAAACTCATCAGACAGAAATCCGTACAGAAATCGGAACAGATATCAGAACGAAACAGAACAGAATCAAATCAAAACTTATACGGACATATATCACATCAGAATCAGAATAGTACAGATCAGATCACATCAGAGTACAAATCAGAACGGATTAAATCAACTGAGTCAGAATCGTACAGAAATCAGAAATTCAAATCATATCATCTCAGAATCATAATTGCTTACAGAACAGATACGGAAAGCAGAATCAGACTTACTTACAGAATAGATACTGAATTCAAAATCATATCAATCATATCGTACGGAAATCAAAAATATTCATTTATCACATAACAGAACAGATTCCCTGACACTGACAGAATCGCTACGGATTCTGGCCTCTTATGCCTCCCTTTGTGCTCACGGCACCAGAACAGATGTGCTTATAGCACCAGAACAGATGTGCTTATAGCACCAGAACAGAATTCATCGGATCCGGAACAGAATAGATATCAGATTTTCAGATTTGAGCTCATTTCAGATTTCCCAGACACTGACTGAATCACTTAGGATCCAGGCCCCTTATAACTCCCTTTTTATAGCACATACAGATATCATATCAATTCAGAAGAAATCCGGGCAAATCAGAAATCAGACAAAAATCAGACAGCACAACGGCAGTATACGGAATTTACACAATTTTCCTGAAAATCAAAATTCACCAAATTCGCACAGAATGTACATAATCACATTTCAGAACATTTATTCTACTGCATAGATAATTTTAGACTACACAGAAAAATCCAGTCGACGAAAAACACTGTCGAATCAAAAATACCCAGACAAATCTTCAGAAAATAACCAAAATGTGCACACTCGGCACGTCAACAACATACAGAAAGTTACGTGGTAAAAACTGAACCAATCAAAAGATACGGACGAAAATCATTAACGGAAACGAAATCCGGACAGAATATACCGCCAAACACGACGGTTCTAAAAATTGAGAAAGGCGGAATGTGTCTTACCTTGCGTACAACAAAATCTTCAACAGTCTCGTCGAACGAAAACGGACCCGCGACTTCCCGAAAGCAACTTTTCCTTTTCTTTTCTTTTTCTCTTTCCTCGGATCAGAAAATCATATTTTTTTATAAAATATTTTCTCTCTCTTCAAAATATCTGATTTCCCTGAAGAAATGCTCAGATCGTCCTGGACGATCGCACTTCGTCCCGGACGATATGTGCTCTGGACGAATTTCGTCCAGACGAAATTTAATTATCGTCCCCGGCGATAGGTCCTCGGGAAAATTTTCGTCCAGACGATCTAACATTTCGTACAGGACGAACTGCTCAATTTTCACAATTCTGAACAAACCTGTACCGATCGTCCCGGACGATCCAAATTCGTCCCGGACGAACCTGGAGCAAAACTAATATTACACCTTCCACCCACACTTGTAAAGGAAGTTGTTCGTCTAAATTGATGCGAACACAAATCCTAGCAAATTCTCTTCTATTCCATTGAAACATGTTTCCATCTAGTAAAAAAGGCTTCCCAACTTGAGATCCAATTCTGCATATGTTAATATCATCCCAGCAATATAATGGTAGATTAGGGAGTCTAATCCACATTGGAGCCAAAAGACTCTTCAAAGCGTTTATGGAAAAGTTAGGTGACCATTTGTCATTGCCCACAATGTGACCTTTAACAAACCAAGATCCTTCACTTAAAAATGATTCCATGGTATCAGGATTCTCACATGAGCAAAGAACCCAATCTTGTCTCAACATGGTAAGTCTAAAGCTCCCAAAGCAGCTCCATTGTCTTCTTAATTTAATGTTGATCACATAAAACGGTAGATTGTCACCAAAAACTTTGATGACAAGAGCATTCCCCAATCTTATAGAATTCTCCAATACATTTTCCTTATGCAGTTTAACTGTTTTGCCGTCTTCAGCTAAAAATGAACCTAAGTTCAAGTTCTCTACTTTAACATTTGCACTTCTAGCCTAAGCATCTGTCTTCAGATTGCCCATTTTATCAGCCATCTCAGGAGGAGATATCTTATTGAAGATTTGTTTTTCATACTTCAATTTTCTTGAGATACAATACCTAACATGCTCCAAGTCATTTTGTGATTCCAAGGATTTCTTCTTATCTGGTTGCAGTCCAACAAAAGATATCTTATTTGCATCTCCCTGAATCATCTTAATCACAGCAGCTTAGTCATTTGCATTTGCACATTTTGAAATTTGATCACCAGGACTACAAGGAGTAGAATTACAGAATCTACTCACATATAATTTAAAATCTGAAGAAGTTGATGCATTCAGATTCACAGAATTCAGTTTCAGATTTTTAAAAACTTTAGTACTTTTAATTCCATCATCAATAAGAACATTTTTACCTTTACCAAATACTGGAATTACCTTCTTAGTATTTAAAAAGGCTCCTTCATTAATAATCAATGGCTTTTCCTTAACAATCAGATTTCGATTTCTTTCAGATAAGAAATCAGATGAGGAAATTCTTTCAGTAGAATTTGAATTTGGAGGTTCAGTCCTCCAAGCCATAGAAGTAGAATGACAAATGTCACCCATCATTCATTGTTCGATGATCGGAGAAGGATCACCGACGTGAATGATCGGTGAGAAAAAACAGGAACGATCGAATTTGAAAATCGCTTTCTCACTCTAGAAAATGGCTCTTTCTCCTTGACTCAATAATAATTGTTCACCTAAATAATGATTGGTGGCAAAATCCAAGATTTTAATTGACCTTCAAGTATAATTAGTTCAAATAGCATTAATTATCATAATTAGTTGTTTTAATAATATTTTTAAGTAATTTTGTGTGCACAATCACTAGGCTAATATACACCCTTATAGGACTTGACTCGTAAAATTAAAAAAATACATAAAAGAATTTTACAGACTCTCTCAACATGCCCTATTCTACCCAAACTTGAGCCTTGAATCTTCATTGATTACTAGATGATGTACCTAAAATATTAGTACACTTAATAACAAATATGTAGTACAACCACTAAGAGACATAAAGATATAATTAGTAATGATTGTTATAATCAAAACCATAAACTCATAAGCCTAAGTTGCAACAATCTTCCCCTTTTTGATGATGACAAATATTATTGGTTGAAAATGTAAATTAAAAATATTTTCTCCTAATCTCCCTATCACTAAGAGAATTATATTAAAAAAATGGGAAATATTTATTTTTTATTTTAAATTTTAATTGAAACTAAATAATAAATGTAACCAATGCAACCAAATACCTTCTCCCTCTTTTGACATCACTAAAAAGGAGAGAAAATATAACACCTTAAATTGAACTACTTGCAGAAAGAAATTAGAGTATATAATCATACATAAAAATAATTCACACACTATAAATTAGATAAATAAACAAACACACAAAAAGATAAACAAACACACAAATAGATAAATAACCACATAAATAAAAAAGCAAACACATAAATAGAAAAACAAGACTTTATATCTGATCAAAATTACTTTTTGAATCCTTGACTATTCAACATAAGTTTGTTACCTCATCATCTTGCTCTTGTTCTGATGGGTCCGAAGTTTAATCTGCCTAGGAGATCTTTAGCTTCTTTTAATTTCCCCTAACTATAATTAGCTTATTCTCACACTTTTTTCTTTACAGGGTGTTTTTTATGATTAGGACATTCATATTTAAAATACCCAGGTTTCCTACATCCAAAGCAAATAATTTCAGAAGCAAACTTATCAACTTTACCATTTTTATATTTTCTCCATGTTTGTTCATGCTTGTAATTGTGCTTCAACAGACTTTTGAATTGGCTTGTTATATCCTCACTCTCATCATCTCCTAAGTCATTTTATTAGTCTTTTTCCTTTAGTATTATAGTCTTTTTGAAAGTTCAAGAAGGATGTTAAACCTCACAGAACTAGCCTTAGGCACACCAAGAAAGGTAGTAAATTGGTAATTTACCAAATCTTGACACAGGAATACTACTTTTGGCTTTAGCAACAAAATAATTTAAAAACTTGATTCAAATAGATTACTCAAAATAATATGTGAATATTTTTGTAGCAAAATAATTTATATAAAAGGTTTTTTTTTTAATTTTTAACACATGCAAATATTCTTCTAGCAAAAAAGGTTTAAACTCAGTGCACTTGATTGATAAGATTGAAAAAAATTAACTCAACTTGTAAAGAAAAAAAGTTGTAGGAAAATAAAAATACAGAAAATGGAAAAAGCACACATTAAATTTTATAGTGGTTCGGTCAACCTTAACCTACATCCACTCCCCGGAATCTTTCGCTCTAGGTATTGCATTAACAAAATGACACTTTTTTTGCTCCCATAGTAAGTTAGAGAAGCCCTTATAGACTCCATTCTACAAAACCTGATGCGACTGAGTGACGGAAGCTATGTCACCTTCCTCGGTGATGACATCAGACCATGAATCATTTTTCTCCTTCCTGGTCAAGAAAGATAACCCAAAGATTTTTCTCCCTCCTAGAGAAGTAAAGTACCTCCAATCTTTTTCTTTCTCCATGAGAAGGTAGAGTACCACAAGGACTTGATTTAGAAGCCTCTCTCCCATAAGAGCCTTTAAGGACTCATCAAGGCCACAAGTAGAGCAAGGGTGTAGCTAGCCCAGAGCAACTATGTGATCCCTTCACACTCCTTCTATCTCAAGCTCAACCTCATATTATCCTACCTCTCAAACCCTGGGTTTATCTAAAAATTACCTCTCTTAGAGTTCTTATAGTAGTCACACAATCCTCTCATTTTTTAAGAGATTCTAAAAATTTTGCTTAAGTATTAGGCTTTAAGAAATCCTAAAAATTCAAGTTGGCCATCACTATTTATACAGTATGATTGAAATTTGTATAGTACCATTAGTTCAAGAACTAGACCCTTCTAGTACGATGTAAGAGTTCATTTAGATGAATTGTTCAACTTTTTAAAGATAATATATAGTACGATCTGAAGATCATCCAATATGATCTGATTGCTTTCTCTCTATTCGTATAAGATGATTCTTGGGACAATTAGAAATCATCTTTGTCAATCATCTCGTACTGCTTTTATAGTATAATATGATTAGTTGATTTCAAGTCAGTTGTCCAATATTATATGATTATCATATAGTACAATTAGTTCAAAAATCATGGTTTCGTTTGGTACGATCTTTGCAACGACCAGATTTTAACTATGCCAATCATATGGTATAATCTTATATTATTAATTAAATCATGAATTGATTAACTAATTATGAGGGTTAATTTAAATAATATTTTAAATTTTTGTACAATACATATCATATTGTGTGATATAATTATTTGAGAATTCAAATTTTAAATATATTACCTAATTTATCCAGCGGTAAGGGTTTTTGGATCATAACAAATCATATTGTATGATCTTGATCATATAGTATGATTAGTACACATAAACTATTTATTCAACTTGCCATTAAGCCCAATGTCTCTATAACTGATCATACAATATTATAGGAAGTCGTATACTATGATAAATACAAAAAAAATTTAAATTCAAAATTTTCACACTCCCTATGTATGTATGTGTTTGGTCACCCAAATGTATACACTCTTATGTTGTCAAACTTAAGAAATAAAAAATAAGAAAAAAATAAAAGTACAGACTCTTTTACATAATAGCCTATTATACCTAGTCTTAACCTTCCAGTAGCCCTGAGTAGTGTATATTTTACCTGCAATGTTAATGCTCATAGAAAAAAAAATATCCAAAATATTCACTAAGAAAAAATAAGAATTCAGTATATAATATTTGTAATAATCAAAATCACATACTAGGGATCCTGTATTACAACAATCACTCCTTTTTTATGATGGAAAATATTGTTAGTTGAGAGGCAAAATTAAATTCTTTTCTCCTAAGCTCCCCCTTACTATGTGATAGATTTAAAAATTAGGAGTTGGTTGTTGTTGAAAGTATTAATGGATAGGGTGAATGGATCTTAAATTTGGGAAAAAATTTTTCCAAACCATCCCATTTCTTCCTCGTGTTATTTTTTTATTATTGAATGTGATAGTCAAGTAATATTTCTAATCACTCGAGCCTCTAGATTATTTTATCATGAGGGTAGGCAGGATAGACAGGTTCAGGTGGTGGTGTAAGTCCATCTGTAGGAGCAACCCCCTTCTTCATTGAAATCTTGCTTATTATGCTCTAGCCTTAATGGAAAAGCATTTGGAAGGAAGCATCCATATAGAAAATGGGAAGAATATCGGGAGGAGCAGGATAGTTGATTTGGTATTTCTTATCTAAGACATATCTTATGACATGTCCTAGTGTGATATTTTATTTTCTTCTAGTATTAGGATGTTGAATTGGAGTCATGTTTTGGATATAGTCAATGATCATCTGAGCTTCATCCAATTGAGTATTGAACGTTATGAAATTAGTGACTAGGGAAAGAAGTGGAGTGACATTGACATGATCACCAGCTTTGGGTAAAATTGAGTTCAAAGAACATGCTAGATTATTCAGGCATTTTGATTTTGAGAGTGGACTAAGATTTGAGGTTGATTTTAGGCCATATTTTAAATGGCTAGGTTTACAACACTCAAGTCAAAATTAGTTCTATAGGCCATAGACTATGGATGAGATCATTCAATAGAATGACTAATATACTCCCCTAAATCCTCCTTATTAATTTTTTACAGGTTATTGATGTACATAGGAGGTCATGGTGAAGGTTTCAACATTGATCCTAAGGTTTTCTAGGAATTTATAGAATAGTTCAGAATTAAAAGGAAATGCTAGGGTGAGTAGGAATTGAGGAATTGTAGAGCAAAGATGTTGATCACATTAAAGTTTAAAGCGGGTTAATTAAGCATTTTAGATGGGATGATTTGAGCCTCCTTTATTTTTTTTAGTATGTATCTTCATCTCTAGCAGACAAAATTCGATCATCGAAGCAACAAGAGGAGGAGGAGGAGCTCCCTTGGGTCATTTGACATCATTTACTTCCACCATCCATTGAAGAATCCTAGGGTATGAATGTTGGAATATAGAGGAGGAAATATTTGAATGGATTGAAAGCTTAGACACCCTCCAATTTATAGAGTTTGAGTAGACCATATAGTATAATTATTGATCGTATAATATGTATATTGTATGATTAGGAGAGTTAAATTGTCTAAATGACTAGTTAGAAAAAGTTGGTCAAATCATACAGTACTAACAAGTTTTTATACAATTCAAATTATAATTATAATCATATTAACTGAATTGAATTCATCTTAATAGATTCTAACATATGGATTATATAGTATAAATGGTGGTTTGTACAATACGAAGTTCAATTATGATCATACTAGCTGAATTAAATTCATCCCAATAGATTAAAACACTTGTATCATATAGTAAACAGTGGTTCATACAATATGATCTCTAATAATTGAACTCATCTGGGTTGTTGATTTAGCTGATGGTTGTGATTTATGCATAAATGATCATATCGTATAGTATAATTTTTCTTGTTTGAATTTATTTTTTGATCTAGTTATGTGTGTGATCAAAAATCACCTTTAAAACAAAGATAAAATATATGCAAAAAAATAACAACACATAAATCAATGTACAAAAAAAAAAGAAACACTTACAGTGTAACATATATGAATTGATGATTTCAAATTATAACAAAATTTGATATATCCTGAGTTAAGCATAAATATCTATAACACCTTGTCTAGTCCTCAAGGTGCTAAAAGGTGTCATAGGCTTGGAGTTTAGTAAGGATGTCTGCAAATGGATCTCCGATAACTATATGATGATATGTTATATCCCCCTTGGTGCTGTCTAATGTCAATATACTTTGTGTGAGAGTGTTAAATTAGTTTTTTAAATATGAAAATGGAACTAGTCTTTTCACACATGATAGGAATGATGCCTACATAGAGTCCAAGATCTAAGATTTATTGCTTTAGCCATAAGACTTGAGCAACAAAGCTTTATACAGTAATGTATTTCTCCATAATGGTCGATAGGGCTAACGAGTTCTATTTTTTACTAGACTAGGAGACTAAGGATTATCCTATGAATTGGAAAGTTCTAGAAGTGATTTTCCTATCAAGCCTACATCCTACAAAGTCTAAATCAGATTATCCTATTATTTCAAAGGAAGTGCTATGCCTAGGATACCAGATTCCTAAGTTTTGGATTCCTAAGAGATATCTAAAGATACTCTTAATAATAAAGTGAGATTCTTTTAGATCAGCTTGAAATATAACACAGAAGAAAACACTAAATATAATATCAAGCCTGCTAGCTGTCAAGTAAAGAAGTTTTCAATTTATTCCTTTATATTTCTTCTGATTAATTAATTTTCCATTTGAGCCTTTATCTAAATATATAATAGAGCTCATGGTAGTGTTTATTTTCTTAGCATTATCCATTTTATATTTCTGAAGGATGTCCTTGATGTATTTAGATAGGCTAAGAAAGGTTCCATCATCTATCTTTTTTTTTTTTTTGAAGAAATGCAGAATTGCATTAATTATAAAAGAAAAGACACCTATTACAAACTAAGAAAAGGAAACTAATGATACCTTTTTCACAAGAAAAAGGAATCTATTAAACAATTTGTTAGTTCAAACTTTTCATAAATGATATGAAACCCACTAATTCGTATTTTGAAACTGTTGAGATGCAGGGGATAACAAAATAATAAACAACCCAAAGGTTGGTTAGTATCCCAGAGTTCCCATCCAGTTAGAGAATATGACTTAGTAAAGATTCCATAATCACTTAAAAAAGGTTTAAAATAACAAATTAGAAAAAAAACAAGGCTAAAAAAGAAAATACAATTTAACAAAAATTCCCAAAATTCACTTGAGAATATCTTTGAAAGATATTCCATAAGCTTTAACCAATCTTCAAAGTCGGTATTAAATGATAACATTAATCCAATAATTTTGATAATAAGCTCCATCTTCAAGTATCTTCCCTCTATGAAGATATTAATGATAATACCTTCTTGCATTTTATAGAGGTAAAAGAGAAGAAGAACCTCTCATGTTGTTCTTCACTTTGATTTTGGTCATCCTTCTTCTAGGCAGATCTTTCATCGGCCCTAATGATTGAATTTCTTTGAACAAAGGGTGTTTAGAACGTGGGGACTTACTCTTTATAAAAAGACTATTGTCTTTTTTAAGAGCAGCCTTTTTAAAATTTAAAGAGATATCCAGAGGAGATGTATCTCTTGGTAAGCAAAGATTGATTTTGAATTCAGGATCATAATCAATTTTACTATCAGCATTAATATTAGCCTCAGCCGCCAATTCTGTTATAGGAGTTGCACTAACCTCCTGAAATTCTGCAATCGGAATTTCAGCATTTTGATAAGAATCGGCACCTTTAATTCATGCATTCGTAGTTACCTTAATATCATGTAATTTGAATTCAGGTTTTGAATTCAAATTTTTGTTGAGAAACTGCAAACTGCCTTCCACAACCACAGGATCAGTTAAACTAATTGCTGATTTTAAATTCTGAATTTCCTCCTGAAATTCTGCAATTTGACTTTCATAATTTTTATTAGAAACGGCTGTTTGAGGTAATTTGAATTCAGATTTTGAATTCAAATTGTTGTTGAGCAGTAAACTGCCTTCCTCATCCACGGGATCTATGATTGCTGAATTTAAAATTTGAATTTCCTGCAATGGTTCACTAGATTCAGCAATAGTAGGAACTTCAGATCCTTGTTTACTATTTTCTTCTTCCTTATTTTCAGTAACCTCCATATCTGTCAAATGCACTTCAGCAACATCTGTAACAGAAATTCCGTCTCCTTCAACATCTTGTAAGGCACCATTTTGGATATTAACACAATTCTCCTTTGAATCAGCTATGATTGAGAAAACTTTAGACTGCTTTTTTTCATGTTTAAACCTTTTTCCTTGAACTTCACATGCATCCAAGGCCCCAAATTCTCAGATTGCAAAGAATTGAAAGGAACCTCTTTAACCAAAGGATTATGATTCTGGGTTGAATTAGGACACACAGAATCAATGTGGCCGATTAATCCACATTTGAAGCAAAAAGCTGATAAATTTTCATACTCAAATTTCTGAAAAAATTTACCATAAATCACTTCCACCCAAATTCGAGAGGGAAGTTTGGAATTCAACTTAACTCAAATGCAAGCTCTAGCAAATTCCCTCCTCCCCCATCTAAACATGTTTCCATCCAATAAAATAGGAGTTCCAATTCTAGAAATAATTCTAGTGATATTGGACTCATCCCAACAATGAAGTGGCAAATGAGGAAGACGAACCCAAATTGAAGAAGAAATTTCATTCAAAGAATAAGGAGAGAAGGTGGGAGACCAATTTTCTAAGCCTACCACAAAACCACCTACAAACCAAGGACCTCCATTAAGAACTTCCTCCTTGGCTTCTTGAGATTGAAATGAACAAAGAAGCCAATCTAGACCAAGCAATGTAATATGAAATCCTCCAAATTTTGACCATTGCTTTCTTAATTCAAATGAACACTTAGAAAAAGGATAATTTTTTCTAAGAATTTTAACAACCAAGGAATTATTCAAGATTTTAACATTAGATAATTCCTTTTCCTTGTCAAGAATGACAACATTTTCATCTCCCATATCATCATGAATTTCACTTAAATTTACTTTAATGTGAGGTTTTTTAGTCCACACATTAGGGTTATCCAAATTAGGAGAAGTAATTGGATTAACCATGTCCTTCTTCACAATTTCAGCAAAACTTCCTCTTGAAGAAGAAGCTTCCTTATCATTTGCACCATCAATGATAGCCTTCAAAGGATTAGGCTTATCATTTAAAAATGAAATTATTTCCTTACCTTTACCTAAAATCGGCAAAGGTTTTTCCCTAGCATTTAAGCCTCCCTGTTTAATGACTAGACGGGATTCCAAGATCCTAAAAGAAGAGATTTGTTTGAAGGAGAATCTACCTTTTGAATCCAACATGAATGGACTCGCGATAGATAGCAAATTGTTGGTGTTCTGGTCATCCTTGGATGACCGGCCACCATCTTCCATCTCCAACAAAGCCACACGAAATCTTCAACATCTTCTTCCAAAACCTTCATTAATTTGTGGAGCTTCTCTCTCTTCCTTGGCCGTGAGAACTTCCTTTTTAGAGTTTAACTTCCAAAATCTTCCATCTCCAACAAAGCAACACACTATTTCATCATTTATCTGCTTTACACTAAATCTAAGAAAATAGTTCAGCTCTCCCATCATACTTATCTCAAACTCTCTACTAATTATTTTTGAAAATTCATCACAAAAGTTTTTATCTGAGCATACAAATAATATGTTATTAATATAAATTTGGACAATAAGTAATTCTTCTCTGGTCTTTTTAAGAAATAGAGTGGTGTCTATACTACCCTTAACGTTGGCTCTATATAGTAGGAATGTGCTTAGCCTTTTATATCATTCTGTAGGTGCTTATTTTAGTCCACATAATGCCTTCTTTAACTTGAAAACATGATTTATAAATTATGAAATTTCAAATCCTAGCGGTTGCTGAACATAAACATTTTCTGTAATTACCCTATTTAGGAAGACACTCTTAACATCCACTTGATACAATTTAAATCCTCTAAGCTAGCAAAAGCTAGTTACATCCTAATGGCTTCTAGTCTAGCTAAAGGGGCAAAGGTTTGCTCAAAATCGATTTCTTCAATTTGATTATACCCTTTAGAAATTAATCTTGTTTTATTTCTTATCACTATTCCAGAGTCATTCATATTAATTTTAAACTCCCACTTTGTTCCAACCACACTCTTATCCTTTGGCCTTTTGACTAGTTCCCATACATCATTTCTAATAAATTAATTTAGCTCCTCTTACAATGAGAGGATCCAGAATTCATCACCTAGGCCTTGATCTATGTTGGTGGGTCATAGAGATAAAAGCATAATAACTAACTTCCTACCTAAGTCAATTCATAGTTCTAACACTTTTAGATGGGTCTCCTAAGATAAGTTATTTATGATGACTAGGAGAATATCTCCATTCTTTAGGAAGTGGCTACTCAGGTTCAACTCTATCTCCTATATCAATGGCTTCTCCCTCGTAAATATCATCTACTTCTTCTTCTTCTTCTTCTTCAGGTTTAGATTCAATGGTTCTATTTGATTCATTAAATACCACATGGGTAGACACTTTTACTACCAAGGTCCTTTTATTAAAGATTCTATAGGCTTTCCCTATAGATGAATAATCTAAGAAGACTTCTTCATTAATTTGGATCAAATTTTCCTAAGGGTGATTTTCCATTGTTCAGGATAAAGCATTTACACCAAAAAATATGCAAGTGAGAAAAGTTGGGTGTCCTACCCTTATGGATTTCATAGGGTGTCTTATTCAGCTTGGATTTAACATTCCTATTTAAAATATGACAAACAATATTTATTGCTTCTATCCAAAAATATCTAAGGAGAGAGTATTCAGGTAGTATGGCCTTAGCAACTTCTCCTAAGGTTCTATTTTTTCTTTCAGCTATTCTATTTTACTGAGGGGGTCCTAGGGACAGAGAAGTTATGTTATATACTTATCTCTTGATAGAAAATTTCAAACATATAAATTTCAAATTCTCCACCATGGTTACTATGAATGATTAAAATTTTACATCCTAGTTTCTTTTGAATCTAAGTGGAGAAAGTTCTAAATTCCTCAAATGACTCACTCTTATGTGCTAGGAATTTAACCCAAGTAAATCTAAATAAGTCATATACTATTACAAATTCATATGTCTTCCCTCCTAGGTTGGCTATACTAACTGGTTCAAATAGGTTCATATGAAGGATTTTTAGTAGCTTAGAGGTGTTGATGCCCATAATTGAATGAAATGAAGACTTAACATGCCACAAGAGTAACACCTAACACCAGGAAATAGATTTACTAACCTATGTGGGTCATGGTGGCTCTTCTTAGGTAAATATGATGCATGCTGTGTTGAGTGGTTTTAAAGTTGATCAAAGGTAGGTAGTGGTTTGTTATTCTTAAGTGCAGTTAGTTTTGCTTCTAAAAATTTGTTTGCATTTTCAAGAATGGACATTTCAAATTTTAATGTATGTTCCCTGCCATCTATTTCAACGGTGCATACTTCTAATCCTTTATATGCTTTCTCTAATTCAATATGATATATTTTAAAAGAATTGTTTCATTAGCTAAGTCGATATGCTTCCTTCTTAAGGCATCAGATTCATGAAGTAAGGTCATGTAATCAATGTCTTAATTAGAATATTCAGTAATTAAACTAACATATACTTTTTGCAAAGTAGAAAATTCATTATTGAGATTAGCATGCATCTTTTTTAGCTTCCTATATAAATCATGAATTTGTTCAAAAATAATAAGTAATTCGTCAAAGGAAAGCTGACATACCTCATCTTGATTTGATTGATCAAGATTATCATTAGCCATAAGACACAAGTTTGATACCTCCTCTTCTTCTTCTAGATCTGATGATTCTAAAGTAGAGTTGGCTCAAAATGCTTTCTTTGTCTTTTGCTTGTCCCTCTGGAACTTTGGCTTCTCTTCATCCTTCGCCTTGATTGTGTATGTCTTCAGGTTCAAGAAATCAGTCGGAGGTTGCCTGATGAAATCAGTTGGAGGTTGCCTGCATCAAAGAAAATTATGTCAGAAGAAACTTTTATCTTTTTTGTTGCTTTTACCTTTCCTCCAATGTTGTTGATGACACCTCTATTTTCTTTTAAGAAAGCTCTTGAAATTCTGTGTCATTTAGGCAATGTAGTCGTCCTCCTCTATTGCAGAACATTTACTATCAAAAATATTTTTTTAGTGCATCAATTTTCTCCTTCTTCTTTTTTTCTGCATCACTTTATCTTTGACTCTCTCCTTGCTAATAGGATATGAGTGACCCAAGCAAATTGTCAATGGAGTAAACATTCAAGTCTTTAGATTCAATAATTATAGTTATCTTGACATAATAAGAACTAGGTAGACATCATAGAATCTTATTAACTTTTTCAAAATTTATATGTTCTCTATCCAATGCATGCAAGGATTTCATTTTTTTTGTAAACCTAGTATACATTTTAGAAATTAATTCACTAGGTTTCATATGAAACAATTTATAGTTATAAAGCAGGATGTTTAACCTAGACTGTTTAACTTCAGTAGTTCCTTCATAGGTTATTCATAGTTTATCCCAAATATCTTTCTTAGTAGTACAAGTTAATACACACATATAATCTTCATATTTCAATGCATAAAAAAAATAGTTTAAAATTTTTATATTCAATTGGGCTAAATACCTATCCTCATTACTCTATTCATTAAATGGTAGTTTGGTTTTAATGTCATTCACAAAATAAGAAGGTGCAGAATATCCTTCTTTGACTAACATCCACATGCCACAATCTATAGATTACAAGAAAGTAGACATGCAAATTTTATAAAAATCAAAAAATATATTATCAAATAAAGGTGGATGAGCGATGGAGTACCCTTTCACAGTGTTATAATTACCAAAATTAGTCATTGATCATGTTTTAAAAGTTTCTAAAACCTTCTTTTTGAAACCTTCTCTGATACATCTTCAAAGTTTGAGAATGTTGTTAAACCTCACAAAACTAGCTAGAGGCGCACCAAGAGGGGGGTGAATTGGTAATTTTAAAATTCCCTACACAGGAATACTACTTTTTTTATAAAAAAAATTAACACATTATCAACATATAAAAGATGAGTGAAATGATTAGTCTCAGATTGTACAACTTCATAAGTAAAATTAGTGATATGATATTCAAAAATCTCTGATATCCCATTTATTGCAATAAAAAAAGAGATAAGTAGAATGGGGTCATCCTAGTCTCAAACCAACTTTGGAGGAGAAGAAGCCTTCCAGGGTACCATTAATGTAAATAGAGAAATGAACATCAATAATGCATGACCAAATCCAACTAATAAATATAGAAGGGAAACCCATAGATTGCATTCTTTCTAAAAAATATTTCCTAGAAATCTTTTCAAATGATTTATGAACATCAAGTTTAAAATGGAATGAATGATTTTTTTCCTTCTCAAGTTAAATTCCACCAAGATCTCTATATCAATAATATTATAATCTGTAGAAACTCTATCCTTAATCAATCCATATTGACTTTTATGAGTAATATGAGGCATAATATTTTGTAGTATGGAAGCTAAAATTTTAGCAATAATTTTATAAAAAAAAATTATTAAGAGATATTGATTTATAGTAATAGATATTGCTTGCATAAGAAGACTTAGGTATAAGAAAAATAGCTATTGTATTTACTTTTTAAGGAGGTAATATTTGTGAATGCAAAGTTTAATAGCCTAGAAGACATGAAAACCAACAACATTGTAGGAGTGATAAAAACCAAAAGTAAACACATCTTGAGCTGGAAAAACATCCTTGGGAGCAAAAAGAATTATAGATTTTATAACAGAATTTGATATAGAAGCATTAAGAGTAGGCACGAGATAGTTGTAAAATATTGTCCTATAAGGGAATTTAGCAGACACTATTTTAGTAATAGTATCACAATTAAATAGCTTATAAAAATGGTTAACACCATAGTAGTAATATAAAAGGGGGTATGGTGTGAGCCATTATCAATGGATTGCTTCCTAATAGTGTTATGATTTCTTCTACAATTAATTTTACCAAAAAGAAATTTTGAAATCTTTTTCACCCTTGTGCATTCACTTAGTCTTCCCCCTTTTAAAAATCCAGTAGGATGAAGCCATACAGCAAAAGGATAGGACACCAATAGTCTTAGCTTTATTATTAAGAACTGGATTAAGGGGATCACTTTCAATATAATTGAAACACATTTATTGCTATTTTTTCCCAGATCATTAACTTTTGAAGATATATATGCAGAAGAATTCCAAGGCTTAGTTTTAATATTAGCCCACAGCTTTTTAAGGTAGTTATATAGAGAGAAAGTGGGATCCTAAGGCTTATGTCTAAAAATAAAGGTTTTGTAAAGAGTCTCCAAGTAAAAAGCATAATTAGCATTATAATTTTTAAATATTAATCCATGTTTAATGTTAAGGGCTAGCTGAGAAAAAACTAAGGCAAGAGAGTGATCTTAACATTTAGGATAATCAATATTATAGTAAGAAGTAGGGAATAAGTCTACAAACTCATCATTTATATGAACATGATCTAGCTTAATGTGAATGGGAGAGCCATCCTACTATTTGGCCAATTGTAAGATAGCCCCATAGAAGCATGATCTTTCAAATAAGTGTAAACAATCATGTTGTTGAATTCCAAAATTTTAGAATCACAAATGGAATTTCCCCCCATTTTCTCACTTTGATCTTTATAGAAGTTAAAGTCCCCTAGAACAATCCAAGGTTTAGGAAAGGAGGTATTAGAGGTCTTAATGTCTAAAAAGGAATCCCAGAGGGGCAGATGTTCAACACGACTATTAGATGCATATACCATTGAGAGTAAGAAGGCTGTAGAATTGCCAAATTTAACTTCACCATGAATAACCAGGTTATTATTATATATATAATTAAATTCCATAATGGTAGAAACCCATTTAATCTATATTCTCCCATTGGAGGATAAATAAAAATTATGAATTTGTTCTCATTCTGAAAAAGCTTATATTTATCATGAATCCAATAATCAACAACTTTTTTTTTACTGCCAAAAGCATTTTATTAAGAACAAACTACAAACAACTAAATTCCTCCTTTAACAAAGCTAAAAAGGAAGGAGGAATTTTTTTACAATTGAGATTCTCCCAAAAAAATCATAAGAAAGAGCCAACCTTGCACACATGTCGGCAAGCTTATTACAATCTCTCCTAACAAACTGAAATTAAATTTGGTTAAAATCACTAAGAAAGAGTAAATCCTTAGGATCAAAACTCTCTATCTAAATATCCACCTTATTCAAAAAGTTTTGAAAGAATTTGATAACATTAAAGTTATCTCCCTCAATGATAATCCCAGCACTATCTAGCATCCAATCTTGAATAAATCTACTAAGAGAGAAAATAGAGAGAATATCAATTTGAGAATAATCCCAATACAATAAGCTTACTCCAAAAGCACATAGAAATCTTCCTTCACTATCTCTAAAAACTCCTCCAATAACCGCCTTTTTAGAAGTTGTTAACGATCCATCTAGGAGGAGGAGGACACCAAGAATTATGAAACAGCTCTCCAAGCTGATTGGTATCCTGAATCTCCAAAATGTGATCAGATTGAAAAGAGATGCATAACTAATAGCATTAGCAGCCATTTGAGACACACTTGTTGCGAATTTGAGATTATGGATTAGACTTTTGATGATAGCAAACATTCATGTTATTTTACGTTTCAGGTCTATAAGATCGAACACAACTCAAGACCAGCTCAAGATTGAGTAGAATTAGGTTGAGTTAGTATGTAATATTTTTCTTTTTCTTGAGTCAATTGTAAAAGTGATTTCTGATGCTAAGTAACCTTGCACACACACACACTTGAGGATTTTTCTGAGTTTTTCTGTTTTGAGTACATCAGTCTGGACGATGTTCATATCAGCCAGGATGATCCAACTAAAAATAGAAACCCTAATTAGGGCATCCTGGTTAAGTAGCCGTCATTAAGCAAATCGTCCTGGACGATCCTTTTATCAGCCAGGACAATAGGCTCAAATAAAAAAGAATTAGCCACCATGATCAATTTAGGTATTCTTTATTTTAATTCATCATCCAGGATGATCTCAATATAGGCCTGGATGATACAGCACAATTATGTCTAAATTAATCTGGTAATTATGAAAAGCAATTAAGGCTGATTGATACAATCACATCAGTCGGGTCAATCGCGGGATCGACCGGGACGATGGCCTGGACGATTGACATCGGCCAGACTCTATTCATGGCAATGTTCAGGACGATTATACTCGAATTTGAACTAATCGACCAGGACGATATGGTATCAGCCTGGATGATATAACCAATTTTCTTCTGATCGTCCCAAATTGTTCTAACTATTTGATCTCATTTTGTACTGATCAGCCAGGACGATATTTCTATTGGCCTAGATAATAAAGTCGGAAGTTGCATTAATAAGCTCGTTTTGAGATATTCTATTTAAGAATTCTTGTTCTTCACTTAGTAAGATCTTTTGCTACTGTTAAGATAGTTGCTATTTGCATGCTTTTCATTTTTGCAACTTATAAAGTTTTGATGATTTCAAACATTATTGTTCAAATGTGTAGTTATCTCCTAACAATTTTGGAATAATTGTATTTGCTCTTGTGTGTACTGACATTTCAGGAAAAATGAACTCCAGACTACGAAGACTTCAAATTAAATTCAGCATGAGATACTTTGTAAAATTTGAAGCTTGCACTTTTCTTAGAAATCAAATTGAAAGGGAGTGATTGTATGTTGAGAAAATAAAAACATTCACACATAAGGAGATCATGTAGAATTTATACTGATCGTACAGGACGATCTTCAGTTCGTACTGGACGATCAGATAGTTATCTCCTATAGAGCATATGGAACGAATAGGAACTTGCTTGAAATTTTTTCTAAGTCCTATTCGTCCAGGACGAAATAAATTATCGTCCAGTACGATTGGTTCTCTGGAAAATTTTCGTCCAAACGAAATTAATTATCGTCCAGGATGATTGGCTCTCTGGAAAATTGTCGTCCAGACGAAATTAATTATCGTCCAGGACGATTGGGTCTCTGGAAAATTTTCGTCCAAACGGAAATAAATTATCGTACAGGACGATCAGTCCTCGGGATATTTTTCATCCAGACGAAATAATTTATCGTACAGGACGATCAGTCCTCTGTAAAAATTGCGTCCAGACGAATTAATTTTCGTCCAAACGATTAACCGACTTAGGACAGTTTTCAGCAGTTTCTAGAATCGACCTTGTAATAACCGTTCATACTGGACGAACCTAGTTTGTACAGGACGATCAGCTGTACGAAGACATTTCGTACACATATTCAAATAGGGTCGTTTCAGATCGTTTAAGTAAAATCGTCCAGGACGATCCACGATCGTACAGGACGATCCACTGCGTACAGAATTGAATACTTGCAGTTTTTGGGCGGTTTTTCTTGTCTTTTGTATAAATAGTTCAAATTAGACTGCCACCCAATCTTTTTGTCATTTGATCTTCGTGCCTATTGAGAGAATAGCCAAGGAGAGAGTTGAAGAGAGCATTTAAGGGAGGATTCCTACCACTGAAGCGAGAAGGCTTCACTTGGATTTCGAAGGTAAGAGTCTCTACTTGTGAATTGGGATTACTTCACTCTTTTCTTTCTTCCTTCTAGATTCTTGTGAGAAGATCTGTCAAGGAGATCCGGTTCTCTGCCGACACTAGGAGAGTGTGAAAGGACGAAGGGTTCTCTGCCCACACTAGGAGAGTGTGAAAGGACGAAGGGTTCTCTGCCCACACTAGGAGAGTATGAAAGGACGAAGGGATCTCTGCCCACACTAGGAGAGTGTGAAAGGACGAAGGGTTCTCTGCCCACACTAGGAGAGTGTGAAAGGACGAAGGGTTCTCTGCCCACACTAGGAGAGTGTGAAAGGACGAAGGGTTCTCTGCCCACACTAGGAGAGTGTGAAAGGACGAAGGGTTCTCTGCCCACACTAGGAGAGTGTTAAAGGATGAAGGGTTCTCTGCCCACACTAGGGATAGTGTGAAAGGACGGACGGTTCTCTGCCAACACTGGGTATTGTGTAAAAGGACGGATGGTTCTCTGCCGCACCGGGGAGTGGTGAAAAGAGTGTGTTGTAAAGGCTTCTCCGCCTTGCTGTGGGTGCAAAAGGAGAGTCACTATTGGTATTAGTGCAATACTCAGAGGGTGCCTCTGGGGAGTGGATGTAGGTCTGGTTATAGACCGAACCACTATAAATCTGGTGTCATTTACTTTACTGTTTTTACGTTTCCGCACTTTCTATTTCAGTTTTAAAAACTCTGTGGTTGAAAAACCTTTTTCTACAAAATTTAAAAGAGATTTTATTTCGGTTCAATAATATTTAAAAAGGGATCTTAAATTTTAACTTGTTTTTTAAAAACTACCAATTCACCCCCCTCTTGGTAGCCTTGGGACATTCACTTAGGCTTAACAACCTAATTACTAGACTCAACAAGTTGTATCAGAGCATCTGGGATGACCCAAAAAGGGTATCATCCAGCATATCCTTAGATCTTCAAACATTCCTAAAGCTGGTGATAGGATAAACATTACTCCTCTCCTTTCTGTTCTAACCTTTTTGATTATGGATCGTCGCCCTATCGACGAAGCCCAACTTATCTTAGATCATCTCTATAGGCTTTCAGAAATAGGACATGCTGAACAGAAGAGGAAAAAGAATATTTCTTTGGGACATTTAATTACCTACATTTTGGAGAAGAAATATAATTTGGTGCATCCTGATGAAGAATATGAAGAGCCAGTTTACTATAATGATGCATCCTTCAGATTGCTCTTCAGGGAGGAAAAAGAAAAAGAAAAAGCGCATGCCAGTGCTTCAGAAGAAGAAGAAGAAGAAGGAGCGCAAACCTCTGCACCTCAGTCAGATTATCAGAATCTGATTGAAAGATTTGATAGATTAGAGACTCATATTGATCAAAGGTTTGATCAATTTGATGCTCAACTTGTTCAGCAACAACATGACATTGGTATAATTAGAATTGAAGTACATGATATCAATACCAATGTAATGTTGATGGCCTCCTACTTTAACCTTTTCGGTGGCATTCCTCCTCCTCCTCCTCCAGAACAGTAGAAATGAATTTCTGTGTCTTTGTTGTACTCGTGTTGTAGTTTTTTTTTATGTCTTGATGTGTTAGTGATGTGTTAGTGTTTATGTTAAGTGTTTGTTTGTCTTTTCTTTTAAGTTGTGTTTAAATATTGTGAAATGTGTAATCCTTTCATAAATATCAATGCATTTCGTACTTGTTTCAATGTTGATTTGTTATTGAAATGTGGTTAATTTTTATGAATTTCATTAGTATTATTTAATCTTCATAGTGCTTAAATTAGATTGTAATTTGAGATTATCTACATTAGAAAATCTAGTCTTTCTAAATTTAAAAGTTGTTTATAACTTGTTGTAATTAGAACTTTTAAATTCATGTCTATTCATTTAGACTACATAAAAGTTAATATTATTATTGCAATTTAGATGTTGTCTTATTTTGTATTTCCTAGCTCAATTAATATTTATGCACTTAAAAAAATTTGAGATTCTAGATTATTGTCTTTAGAAAGAATTCAATTACTCTTGAAAATTGTACAAATTTATAAAATCAAAAGGAATGCGCAACAAAGTTGCAAATGTGAAAAAGAGGCACAAAATAAGCCCAATAAAAAAAAATTGCACAAAAATGTGCCACCTATATGAAAAAGATGCGCAAAGCGCCACTTGTGGTAATTCTCTTCTTTCCAAATTCTTTCAATCTCTTAATTCAAATTGATCTTATGTTCATTTATATTCTTTTGAACTTTGAAATATCGAATTTTTCTTCATCTCTCTAGTAATGATTTTCTATATTAGAATGTCTAAATTGAATCATGTCTTTGCTAAATTCTTCTTACTTACAATGTTATATCACTTTTTAAATTTCATGAATTTCTATGATTGACCTAATGTTTTTAGTTTAAAATTACATACCTTATATCAATCACCATTTAGATTAAATGTTCAAATGAATTTCATACAATTACTTACATTTCTTGTCTATTTCTTCTTCACTTTTTGTTGTTGTCAAAAAGGGGGAGAAATCATTGTGTTTGTATGTTTTGTTTGTTTGTATGTGTTTCTAGTTTATTTTTTTTTGAAAAATAAAATTTTTTTAAGCTTCAAATCGCCTCTTTATTTTCACGTATTCATCAATTCAGGAGGAGTTTAGGAGATAGAAAGATTTGTTTAAATTGAAATCATACAAACAATAATTATTTTGCCATCATCAAAAAGGGGGAGATTGTTAAGATAGTTGCTATTTGCATGCTTTTCATTTTTGCAACTTATAAAGTTTTGATGATTTCAAACATTATTGTTCAAATGTGTAGTTATCTCCTAACAATTTTGGAAGAATTGTATTTGCTCTTGTGTGTACTGACATTTCAGGAAAAATGAACTCCAGACTACGAAGACTTCAAATTAAATTCAGCATGAGATACTTTGTAAAATTTGAAGCTTGCACTTTTCTTAGAAATCAAATTGAAAGGGAGTGATTGTATGTTGAGAAAATAAAAACATTCACACATAAGGAGATCATGTAGAATTTATACTGATCGTACAGGACGATCTTCAGTTCGTACTGGACGATCAGACAGTTATCTCCTATAGAGCATATGGAACGAATAGGAATTTGCTTGAAATTTTTTCTAAGTCCTATTCGTCCAGGATGAAATAAATTATCGTCTAGTACGATTGGTTCTCTAGAAAATTTTCGTCCAGACAAAATTAATTATCGTCCAGGACGATTGGCTCTCTTGAAAATTATCGTCCAGACGAAATTAATTATCGTCCAGGACGATTAGGTCTCTGGAAAATTTTCGTCCAAACGGAAATAAATTATCGTACAGGACGATCAGTCCTCGGGAAATTTTTCGTCCAGACGAAATAATTTATCGTACAGGACGATCAGTCCTCTGTAAAAATTGCGTCCAGACGAATTAATTTTCGTCCAAACGATTAACTGACTTAGGACAGTTTTCAGCAGTTTCTAGAATCGACCTTGTAATAACCGTTCGTACTGGACGAACCTAGTTCGTACAGGACGATCAGCTATACGAAGACATTTCGTACACATATTCAAATAGGGTCGTTTCAGATCGTTTAAGTAAAATAGTCCAGAACGATCCACGATCGAACAGGACGATCCACTGCGTACAGAATTGAATACTTGCAGTTTTTGGGCGGTTTTTCTTGTCTTTTGTATAAATAGTTCAAATTAGACTGCCACCCAATCTTTTTGTCATTTGATCTTCGTGCCTATTGAGAGAATAGCCAAGGAGAGAGTTGAAGAGAGCATTTAAGGGAGGATTCCTACCACTGAAGCGAGAAGGCTTCACTTGGATTTTGAAGGTAAGAGTCTCTACTTGTGAATTGGGATTACTTCACTCTTTTCTTTCTTCCTTCTAGATTCTTGTGAGAAGATCTGTCAAGGAGATCCGGTTCTCTGTCGACACTAGGAGAGTGTGAAAGGACGAAGGGTTCTCTTCCCACACTAGGAGAGTGTGAAAGGACGAAGGGTTCTCTGCCCACACTAGGAGAGTGTGAAAGGACGAAGGGTTCTCTGCCCACACTAGTAGAGTGTGAAAAGACGAAGGGTTCTCTGCCCACACTAGGAGAGTGTGAAAGGACGAAGGGTTCTCTGCCCACACTAGGAGAGTGTGAAAGGATGAAGGGTTCTCTGCCCACACTAGGAGAGTGTGAAAGGACGAAGGGTTCTCTGCCCACACTAGGAGAGTGTGAAAGGACGAAGGGTTCTCTGCCCACACTAGGAGAGTGTAAAAGGACAAAGGGTTCTCTGCCCACACTGGGGATAGTGTGAAAGGACGGACGGTTCTCTGCCAACACTGGGTATTGTGTAAAAGGACAGACGGTTCTCTGCCGCACCGGGGAGTGGTGAAAAGAGTGTGTTGTAAAGGCTTCTCCGCCTTGCTGTGGGTGCAAAAGGAGAGTCACTATTGGTATTAGTGCAATACTCAGAGGGTGCCTCTGGGGAGTGGATGTAGGTCTGGTTATAGACCGAACCACTATAAATCTGGTGTCATTTACTTTACTGGTTTTATGTTTCCGCACTTTCTATTTCAGTTTTAAAAACTCTGTGGTTGAAAAACCTTTTTCTACAAAATTTAAAAGATATTTTATTTCGGTTCAATAATATTTAAAAAGGGGTCTTAAATTTTAACTTGTTTTTTAAAAACTACCAATTCACCCGCCTCTTGGTAGCCTTGGAACATTCACTTAGGCTTAACAACCTAATTACTAGACTCAACAGCTACTACCTTGACCTGAGAGAGCCAAGAGGAGAGAGAGAGAGAGAGAGGGAGAGAGAGAGAGGATTTTGTGAGGGGGAGCTTGTGAGGGGGATTCACAAGGGTTGCTCCAAGCATTGTTCCACTTCTTCTTCCACTACAGTCTCTTGTCCTTAGAAGGGCTGAGAGAGGTGAGCTTCAGCAATCGATTAAGGTTCTCTGCCTGCTTCAGGAGGAAGCAAATGGAGTTGGGTTCTTTGCCTCGCCATGGTTGGCGGAAAGGAGGTTTTGTAAGGGCTTCTCCGCCTTGCTGTGGGAGCAAAAGGAGAGTCACGTTTGTAGTGCAATACCTGAAGGGCGCCTCCAAGGAGTGGATGTAGGTCAAGTTGACCGAATCACTATAAATCTCTGTGATCTATTTCTACTACTTCCGTATTTATTTATTTTTTTGCACTTTTATTTCTGTAGTGATTTTGGTTTATGGTTGTTGTGCTTTGCTTAAAGAATTTTTAAAATACCAATTCACCCCCCCTCTTGGTTAGTCTTGGGCTAATTCTTACGGGCTTAACATCCCTAACAAACTTTTAAGTGGTATCAAAGCGGGATTCATAAAATCTAAGTTTGAAAACTTTTTGAATTTTGATTCATGGCTAACAACGGTAATCGTAATACAACAAAAGAATATTCTATTACACAACCACCTTTGTTTGACAATCTTCCTTTTGATTTTTGGAAAACTCGCATGTCTACTTTTTTATAATTAATTGAATATCGCATGTGGATGCTTATTAAGAAAGGGTATTCTCCACCTTCTCGTGAACTTAATGGAATTAAAATTGAAGTACCTTTTACTGAATAGACCTTTGATGAAAGAGATCTTGCACAACTTAATGCAAAATGTTTGAACTATTTTTTTTATTCTTTAAAATCCGAAGATTCCATCCATGTTTCTACTTGCTCTACTGGAAAAGAGATTTGGGATAAATTGTGTATCACCTATGAAGGTACAAATGAAGTTAAGTAATCTCGTTTGAACATTCTCTTGCATGATTATAAACTTTTTCGTATGAAACCTTATGAATCAATTTGTGATATGTATACGAGATTTACTAAGATTGTTACTTCTTTGCATGTCTTGGGAAGAGAACTCACTAATTATGAAAAAGTAAACAAAATTTTAAGATGTTTGCCTTCCTCTTTTGATACTAAAATCACTGCAATTTCTGAATCTAAAGATTTAAATACCTATTTGATCGATAACTTACTTGGTTCACTCATTGCTTAGGAGCAAGGAGTGAACCAAAGAAATTTTGATGCAGGTGAGAGGAAGAAGAAGAAAATGGTGACACTTAAGGCCAACAACTCAGACACTGACTCCTCCAGGTCTGAAAATGATGATATTGCCTTAATCACGAGGCAATTTAAGAGCTTTCTAAGGAAGAGTCACAAGCATCATCAGAATTGGAGAAAAGGTAAGGATAATAAAAATTTTAAAGGTTCTTCTGATATTGTTTGTTTTGAATATAAGAAGCCTGGACATGTCAGAGCTGATTGTCCTACACTTCAGGATTACTCAAATAAAGAAATGAATGAGGAGAAACATAAGTTGATAAAGGATAAGAAGCGAGCCCAAAAAGCTTTCTGGGTGGAGTCTGCATCTGACTCATCTGAGATTGAACCTGAAGAGGAGATAACAAACTTGTGCTTAATGGCTGATGATTTTGAACAATCTGACCAAGAAGAGGTATGTCAACCAACCTATGACCAATTGCTTGAACGATGTGAGAAAATCCTAGCATCATATAGAAAACTTAAGAAAACTCACGCTAGTTTAAAATTGGAGTTTTTAAATTTACAAAAAGAGCATGAAATTTTGAGTTAAGATCGCTTTCAAATTGATAGCAATCACATGTCTCTACTTGATGAATTTTATGATTTAAATAAAAAGCATTCTGAATTAATAATTGAGCATGATTCTTTGAAAGCTTTCTATACCTCGCTTGAATCTGATTTTAAAGCTTCTACTAAAAAATATGAGCATAAAAAGCACTGTTTGGAGATTGATTTAGAAAATGCTCACTTGAGGTTTAAAGCTAAATTGGATACACGTAAGAAAAATTGGATGACACCCACATTTGATCCAAAGCCAATAACTAGGAAGAGGCATTATAACCCGTACCGATTAAGAAATCCTTTTCCTGCAGTTAGATGTTTTTCATGTGGCATGTTAGGACACATAGCACATACTTGCACCATTCACTATAGTACACATTGGGTATGGAGTCCCAAATTGCATAATTCACTGCATAACACTCATGCCTCACATTCTTCTTTCATAAGAAGGAACCTAAACCTGTTTGGGTTCCTAAATCTGACATTTGATGATTTTGCAGGTGTGCTCTCACCAAAGACCTCGTTAGAGCACATGATACTTGGACAAAGGCTCGTGGCTCATAAAATTGCTTAAACTTGCTGCTAAATAAAATTTTGAATTGCATGCTTCTACTCTATTGAGTGTTATTATTATTTACCTTAGTTTGTGTTAGCTTTTCATATTTGTTGTTATAGTTGCTTTTGCTTTGATTTCTTTTTGCTTTATGATATTTTCTCTTTTTTTTTATTTTTGGAGATTTATAGTTAATATTTTAACATCTCTAAATCAGTTAAAGGGAGAAACACCATTGATGGTTTTCCTCCCTCTAACCTCTTTTAGTGGTATAATTTTCTTTTCTAAACAAAAGTCTATCTCAAATTAACAACTGGTTTTTGAAATTAAGGTCTTTTCTACCTTGCTACAGTAATCTATCTTATATTTATAATATTCAAAGTTTTTATATATTTTTCAAGTTAATTGAAATCTTGTCATTACATTTATCATATAATTACTAGAGTCTGCTTTGTGGTTTATTCTTTCTTATATTAGAGAGTGAGTTTCTTTTCTCTAATATTTAGAAGATCTACTCACAACTAAATATATTTAAGAGTTAGGGATCTAGCTTGCAAGAATAAAAAATAAAAAGGTCAATGACGCCAGAAACAAAAAGATGCACAATGATGCCAAATTGAAAAAAATATACACAAAAGTGTATCAAAAATCAAAAGATGTACAAAGAGCGTCATTCAAATTGACAAGAGGCATAAAATGAGCCCACAAAAGAGAAGCTTGCCCCTCTTTCAAACATTTAAAATTTTAGAAGAATTCATGGGTTCTTGATATTTTCATAGGCTTGATTTCAAATTCCATGATTGAGACAAATTGCTTTGGTATATTATTCTATAAGATATTTTCTTTGGAGCAAGTTTTGAATGGATCTTTTTTTTTAATTAGTTTGTTCTGACTTAGGACTTTTGTTTTCAAAAGATGATTTTGCCTTGAAAGAAGTCCGAGCTAGGGTTAACAGGATCAAATATTCTACCATTTTTAGATTTTGACTTTGTTAACTCATTGATCTTCCAAATATATTAAATCTAATTATTTGGAGCATTTATCATATGCATGTCTTGCTAAAAAAAAAACCTTATTTCCTTGCTAGGTTTTATGCCTTTAGCATTGTTTTTCTTAGTTGATTTTATTGTTTTTGGGCATTCTCTAATCATCTCCATCCTTCCTTTGAGTTTAAAATTTTGTCACATCATCCTGGCCGACACCTTTATCGTCCTGGATGATATGTTCTTTTTTCATCAAAAACTCCATCTGCTGAATATTCTGACTTTTATGTTCTCATTGTCCTGGATGATCATTTATCATCCTGGACGATATGATCTTCCTCTGCTACAATCATCTTGATCATCCTGGCTGGTGCCTTTTTCGTCCTAGACGATGCATTTATTGGTTATTGTCCCGTCCGATGCACCTGTTTGTCCTGGATGATACACGTGTTTGCATGTTGAAAATTTATAATTTTGCCCGGGACGATCCATTTTTGGATAATCGTCCTAGACGATCCACTGTTAATCATGGATGATACACGTGGCACATAATTTAAAATATTTTAAATTCAGTCGGTACGATCTATTAATGAGCATTATCCTGGACGATCCACATAATCGGCCTGGAAGATCTACTTTTTCAACTGTCGTTTGGCCTGACTCCTCGGGACAATCATCTGTGTCTAATCGTCCTAGATGATGTCTGATCGTCCCGGACAATCGGACCGACTTTTTGACCAATTGGCCTATCACAATAATTACACCGGATCGTCCTGGACGATCTTGCGATAGTCCTGGACGATCTGGCTGATTCTTTAAATAGAGCCCAAATTCAGCCATTTTTTCTTCACACCTTCTCTTTGGCTTTCTACTTGCTGTAGCTTACTATTTCCTTGCTTTTTCTTCTAAATGGCTGGCGAAAAGCGTGCTCGTCAGAGGTCTGGCAGCTCCTTGAGGGGCACACTGGACCATCATTTTTGGGAGGCAAACAATCAGGCTGCCTACCATCGTTATAAAGAGTGCAGCATTACTCTCTCCCGAACAATCAATCTAGCCTATCTCTCCTATCCGGTACTGGATCTTTCACTCACACCTCTCTTTGTTTTTTTCTCACCCTCGCAGTCCCCTTTAGTTCTAAACTTCTTTTTGAATTTTATGCAAACCTTTGCATAAATTCTTCCTACACTGCACTCACCTCTTATGTGAATCGACGTCCTGTCGAGATCACATATCAGGATTATGCTGAACTATTGCAGTTGTCCACCACTAGGGATAAGCTGCATACCATTGTCTCTGATCATGACTTTGACTAGTCCACTGCAAATCACATCTTCGCCACACCAATGCAGCCTTTCATGTTGGAGAGATTAGCTCTTTACTTAAAGATGCTAGGACGATCCAGCTCCTTCGCACCTTTGTAATTCCAAAAGCCGGCGACCAAATCCATATCACTCCACTTCTTTCACTCACTACTTTTTACATTCTAGCCGATAGAGAATTCAATGCCACAGACATGATCTTTCGCTACATCGAACATTTGACTACCATTCGAGATCCAGGTCATAGAAGAAAGCCCAATCTTGCTCTAGGACACATCATTGCATATGTTCTAAAATCCAAATACAACCGTCAATATCATGCTCCTCCCAACCATCCGCCACCCTTTTACTCAAACAATTCCTTCAATGCCCTTCATAATACTCGTCTCCACCCAGGGGATGGGGAAGCTCAGGGGGCCGAGGAGGAGCAGGCTCCCACTCCCGCTCCTATTCCTGAACTTGTTCCTCTCCGCCAGCACCTCAGCTGAATCAGTTGGTGGGGAGATTTGATAAGTGGGAGACCTGTTTAAATGTCTATGTAGCACACCAAGAGCAACAGCACGACCAGGACATGGCCTACTTTGGGGCACAGTTTACTAAGCTCTCCAGTTACTTACAGCAGCCACCACCACGACCACCTCCTTCTTCAGATGATCGGGGGCCCTCATTTTACTGATTTTCTTTGTTTTTTTTTTCTCTCTAGTTTGTTTTTCTGTATTTTGTTTCTCTTTTAGTTTTAGTTGCTTTAGTTTGCTTTTAGTTTCCCCCTCCTTTTTGTGATGTCAAAAGGGGGAGTAGCCTGATGTATCTTGTAATTTGATTCTGGAACTTAGTGACTACTTTTTCATCACACTATTTTTACTGAATTGTCATAACTACTTGGAATTCTCTGTTTAAGTTTGCCATCATCAAAAAGGGGGAGATTATTCTGAATCTGAGATTATGGATTAGACTTTTGATGATAGCAAACATTCATGTTTTTCTACGACTGCCTTGCCTACTAATTTTTCAGGTCCACAAGATCGAACATACTGAAGACCAGCTCAAGATTGAGTAGATTTAGGTTGAGTCAGTCTGTAATATTTTTCTTTTTCTTTACTCAATTGTAAAATTGGTTCCTGATGCTAAGTAACCTTGCACACACACACTTGAGGAGTTTTCTGAGTTTTTCTATTTTGAGTATATCGGCCTAGACGATGTTCATATCGGCCAGGACGATTTAACTAAAAATAGAAACCCTAATTAGGGCATCCTGGTTAAGCAACCGTCATTAAGCAAATCGTCCTAGACGATCCTTTTATCAGCCAGGACGATAGGCTCAAATCCGAAAGAATTAGCTACCATGATCAATTTAGGTATTCTTTATTTTAATTCATCATCCAGGACGATCTCAATATCGGCCTGGACGATGTAGTACAGTTATGCCTAAATTAATCTGGTAATTATGGAAAACAATTAAGGCTGATTGATACGATCACATTGGCCGGGCTGATCGTAGGATCGGCCGGTATGATGGCCTGAATGATTGACATTGGCCAGACTCTATTCATGGTGATGTTCTTGACAATTGTACTCATATTTGAACTAATCGGCCAGGACGATATAGTATCAGCCTAGACAATGTAACCAATTTTCTTTTAATCATCTTGACTGTTTGAGCTTATTTTGTACTAATCGACCAGGATGATATTTCTATCAGCCTAGACGATAAAGTCAGCAAGTTGCATTAATGAGCTTGTTTTGAGATATTCTATTTAAGAACTCTTGTTCTTCACTTAGTAAGATCTTTTGCTGCTGTCTTGACCTGTTAGAGCCTAGAGGAGAGAGAGAGAGGATTTTGTGAGGGGGAGCTTGTGAGGGGGATTCACAAGGGTTGCTCCAAGCAATTTTCCACTTCTTCTTCCACTACAGTCTATTGTCCTTGGAAGGGATGAGAGAGGTGAGCTTCAGCAATCGATCAAGGTTCTCTACCTGCTTCAAGAGGAAGCAAAAGGAGTTGGGTTCTCTGGCTCGTCGGGGTTGGCGAAAAGGAGGTTTTGTAAGGGCTTCTTTGCCTTGCTGTGGGAGCAAGAGGAGAGTCACGTTTGTAGTGTAATACCTTGAGGGCGCCTCCAAGGAGTGGACGTAGGTCGAGTTGACTGAACCACTATAAATCTTTATGATCTATTTATACTGCTTATGCGTTTATTTATTTTTCCGCACTTTGATTTCTGTGGTGATTTTGGTTTATGATTGTTGTGTTTTGCTTAAAGAATTTTTAAAATATCAATTCACCCCCCCCCCCTCTTGATTTGCCTCGGGCTAGTTCTTAAGGGCTTAACATCCCTAACGAACTTTCAACACTGTCCTCCGACCCACCATGAACTACCTTGTTCATGCTCTTCCAACAAAGAAAAATTGCTAAACAGTATAGTTTTCCCTTAAAAGGAGAATATACAGAGCAATGCTAAAGAAAAACTAAACATTCCTCAAAAGAAGAAAAAATTGAAAACTAAAAACCCCATTTAGCAAGAATGTTTAACACCTGAATGAGTTTACCACATTGAATCGCAACATGAAGTACATCCTCCTTGAAAGCACAACCCCTCGGGCACCCGTAAGAATCTGCCAACCTCCTATAAAAAAGAAAAGCATTAGAAGGAATAACATCTCTCTTCAAACTCCACCAAAAAAATTCAACGTGAGGTCTATGTTTGATTTTCTTCAGCCAATTCAAAATCATCTTCAGCTGCATCTACAAATAACACCTCTATTGCAAGCGCTGTAACAGTTTTGCCAGAACACTTAAACATCAATTCCACTTGATCTTCCAGTAAGTTAACATTTACTTGTATCTCAAGAATAATCTCCATTAAAAGAATACCAAACCTCTGCTTCAGTTTTTCAACATTCCAAACACCTTCAGTAATGAAGACCAAAAGAAAATCCTCTTCAGAAAGAAAATTATCCATAAAAGTTGGTCAATTGTCTATGCTTCTATCTAGGATCCATACATCTTTAACTGCTGATCTTCATACCTGATGATGTCTTCCACTTAACTAGGGGATGTAAAAATTTTGCTCCATTTAAAATACTTTTCCATGTAGAAGACTAGTTCTTCTTCTCAACATTCTAAGGATATTTTCCATATTTAGCAATCAAAGATCTATTGAGAAGTGTATTTGGTTTGGAAATGAAGCTCCAAGCAAATTTAGCTCTTAATAGGCCAATCTTATCAACAACCGACTGCAACCCCCAACCTCCTATTGACTTAGGCATGCATATAACATTCCAAGCAACATAATGAATACCAAAATGACCATTATTTTTATGCCACAAATAGTTCCTACACATTTTATCAAAATCATTCAAAACCCCCATTGGGACTAATGAATGAGCTGACAAAAATAAAGGTATTGAAAGAAAAGCTGATTTAAGCAAAGTAAGCTTCCCAGCTAGAGAGATAAGTCTATGACCCCAAACATTTAATTTATTAGCAGCTTTCTCAATTAGATTTTGAAAATCTGAATAAACTTTTCTCCTCAATACCATTTTCACCCCTAGATACTCCATCTCATTTTACCTTCCTGAAAACCATTTTCTTTGCTAATTTTCTACACATTCTCCTCTTTACCGACTTACCAAACATGATAGAAGATTTGCATAAATTGATTTTTTGTCCCGTCCACATGCAATAATCACTGATAAATTTCTTAGCTTTCTTCAAACTCTTCCAATTAGCTTTAGAAAAAACAACAACATCGTCTGCATACATCAAATGAGAGATCAACAGGGAAGTCAGAGCCACTTTAATTCCCACACCCCTACCTCTTTGATCAAAAGAATCAGATAAAAGTTGAGAACACAAGATAAAAAGATAAGGAGAAAGTGGACAACCTTGTCTAAACCCACTCTTAGCCTTGATCTAACCATAATTTACTTCATTGACCATAATAGAGAACTTGGAGTTTGTCACACATTCCATTATAAGACTTGAGAGTTTTTTAGGAAAGCTGACATTATCAAGCACAAGATTTAAAGTACCCCAACTCATGCTATCATAAGCTTGCTCCATATCAATTTTCAATGCCATAAACCCCTTCTTCGATTTAGAAAATCTCATTTTATAAAAATTTTCAATAATCAACAACTTGGGTAGTGGATTGTTTAGCTTTAAAAATGCAAAATAAATGAAGCTTAAAGGTCTAAATTAGGTTGTATAGGAAAGAACATAATCTAACCAATTAAAGCCTCTAATATACCATGAGGCAAATACAAGATAATTGGATTTTTAGGTTATTGTTGGCCTTAAAAGCGGCCTTATCAGGTTGACGGGCTTGGGAGGGTGAAGTTTCACTATTTTGTTCAATATTTTAAAGCATAAGATTGTGGTTAGAGTTACTAAAGTTTTAGGATTTTACCCCCACATCATAAGCCAATGTAGAAAAATAGTTTTTCCTATAAATAAAATTTTGACTATGAGAATTTGTACCTTAAGAATCCTAAGTATTGTTAGTATCAGTAATAGATTGAGAGTGAATAGGACTCTGAGTGGAGCTTTAGAATGGCTTCCATTAGACTAATACCCTTATCCCAGATGAATATTTCTTGATCAGTTTAACTATAACAACAGTCGTACCTAAAAGGCCTTGAATAAATAGATCCATATTAATAGCAAGAGGAGAGTGTTATGGGGTAGGTTTTATGTTCTTGACAAAAGCATTAGATAGGATCAAATTGGTAGTTTGAGTTATTGGTTTTCTGCTTCAACTACATCCCTTATGACTGAGAGCAACTGAGGGATTTTTAGAAAGAGAATTTGGGCAAAGGTTGTGAGAATGAACTAATGAACCGCTTTCAATACTTAAAGTAGGTTTCCAATCATACTCAACACAAAAAGAATAATATTTCCCTCCTAACGAAATGGATATTTCATTTGGAAGAGGAATATTTTTATCAATTTGGACACATACGAGCAAAGGTGGGTCTAATTTTCTCGAATCTAAAATTTTCATAAAATTAGGAAGTTTAGAGAGGCCGATAGGGTTCTATCAACTCAAAGGGACATTATGAATTTTTATCCAAAGAAGAAGGGTGGAAAATTCTTCACGCTTTAATTTAGAATCAAGAGTCTATTTTTTAATAATAAAAAGTTTTCCAAAGAAAAATCAATCTCCTCATTGAAATCCATTTCAAAATCCTCAATAGTAAATAATTTAAAAAGAAAACAAATCCATCATTTATGGAGAGTAGAAAGATATCACCTTTGAGTTTCCAAGATTTCTTAGTAGTGGCAAGAAGGGTTTCATAATAAGGTCTCCTTCCAAAAGCATACCCAACTAGAGATAGCTCCTATTCCTTGGATCTATTGAGTGCTTATTGGTCAAAAAACATAACAACCCTGTTCTGTGAGGGGATATTCAGCGGATGCTTAGTTTTTTTACAGAGAGAATAAGCTTTCTAATTTAGGGCTGGATTAGGGTGTAGAATTTTGTAAGTGGCATAGTTTAGAAAAGAGCTAGGGGATTACGAATAGGTGGAAATTCAGCCGAAGCAACGAAACCCGTAAGCAACATCTTATTGAGAGATGCAAATTATCCGACAGTTAATGGGATTGTCCAAGGAGGAGGAGGAGCATAGATGAGGCAATTTCACTGATTGAGGGGACTTTTGTTTTCTTCTCTGATTTTGATGTGTTTTGGTCTATTTGGTTTACTATGAATTTTATGTTGTTGTGCTGGCAGAATTATAATAGATGTTACACATCTCTTTTCAGTTGTTATTGGTTTGTTTTGTTGTATGACAATTTGAGGAAACGTGGTTTCATTTTTCCTTCTAAATGTCAATGTTGTTATCAGTTGGATAATATGCACCAAGTTTTTATCTCAGGCCCATGTGCTGTTAAAGCCTGGACTCATTTTGAGGATATTTTGTAATTAAACTACTTTAATACTAAGGTTTCTATTTATGCTTTATTGATGTGTTGGTTTGTTAATTCCAAAGGTCATATCAGAAATGTTATTTCTTCTCTTATCCTTTGGTTCTTATGATTGGAGAGGAATAATTCTCCCTATAATGTGTTGCGGATCAATGGTTTATGATTTTGATGATAGCAAACATTCTTATTTCTCTACGACTGTCTTATGTACTGACATTTCAGGTGCACACGATTGGACTACAATTTGGAATCAACTCCAGATTGGGTAGACTAGGTCTGAGTCAGTTTGTACTCTTTTTCATTTCTTGAGTCTGTTGAATTTGGTGTGGCATCGGATGATTTGTAACTTGGAAGATTCTCTGTTGTTCTCCTAAAGATTTATATTTTTGGTAACATCGTCCGGGACAATATTTATATCGTCCTGGACGATCTGTCCAAAAACAGAAACCCTAATTAGGACATTCTCATTAAGGTAGCCGTCATTAGCTGATCAGCCTAGACGATACATGTATCGGCCAGGACGATAGTCTCAATTCAGAAAGAATCAGCCGCCATAATCAGTTTAGGTATTCTTTATTTTAGGAAATCTGCCAGGACGAAATTCCTATCGTCAAGGACGATCTAACTCAATTATGCTTAAATTGATCTGATATCTTTGGAAAGCATTAATGGTTGATTGATATGATCACATCGTCCGGGACGATCGTAGGATCGGCCGAAATGATGTCCTGGACGATTTACATCGGACAGCTCGAATTCAGGGCGATGCTCTAGACGATTGAAATCGGTTTTAAACTAATCGGCCTGGACGATCGTGAGATCGGCCAGGACGATGTAACCAATTTTCTTCTGATCGTCCCAAATCGTCCCGGACTGATGAGCTGAATTTATACTGATCGGCCAGGACGATATACCTATCGTCCTGGACGATAATGTCAGCAACTTGCATTAATGAGCTCATTTTGAGCTTTTCTATTTAAGCTTGTTATGACACTTTGTAAGTTTCTTTGGAAGTCATTGTAGCTTCGTTCTTGTGGGGGAGACTTGAAGAGAAAGCTTGAAAGGGAGTGAGGAAAGGGTGGATTTTGAGAGAGGGAGAAGATCCAGTGAGTGAGGGCTCAAGGGAGTGTGGAGGGGGTTCCACACGGTTGCTCCGGAAAGCTCACACCTGAATACCGTCGGATTCAAGGCTTGTCTCTAGGGAAGTTCACCAAAGAAGAAGATCTCTTTGGTGTCAAAGGACCCGACGACTCCGCCGCACCGGGGAAGGCGGAAGTGATTTTGTAAGGGCTTCTCCGCCTAGCTGTGGGGGCTAAAGGAGAGACACTTAGCTTAGTGCAATACTTGGAGGGTGCCTCCAAGGAGTAGACGTAGGTCAAGGTTTGACCGAACCACTATAAATCCGGTGTGTTCTTTTCTTATTATTGCTTCCGCATTTAATTTCCGCATTGGTTTTTATTTGTGGTGATTTTGGTTTGTACTTTGATTAAAGTTTCTTCTTTACCAATTCACCACTCTCTTTATTTAGCCTTGGGCCAGTTCAATAGGGCCTAACATCTCTAACGAACTTTCATAATGGTGTGGTTATGAATCCTCATTAGATTATCTTAAGTTGAAAGATAAAATTAGGGACCTTTTTTCTGCTAAGCTTATAACGTGTTCATTAAGTATTACATTGCTGCTTTTGAATTTTGGATTAATCTTAAAGTGTATAACAGTCAACAGGGTCCGATAAGTTTTCGTTGGCTTAAATCTCATTAAAAAAATTTTAAAGTTAAATGTGGATGGTTTTTTTGACAAGTCTATGGTTGGTTGTGGTGGAGTCATCAGGGACTCTAATGGTAATTACATTCTTGGTTTTGTGGGTCCTATTTATAATGGTGATGTTACTATTGCTATTACTTTTGCTATCCTCTATGGTTTAAGGTTGTGCTTATCTATTTATTGCACTAATTTTATGGTTGAAGTTAGCACATCTTATTGTTTCTAGACCTTTATTTTGAGAAATGACATTACCTGCTCTTTGAAATTGTTTTGCATGAGGAGGGAGATTCAGTTGGTGATGAGTAGGCTTAATTTCTCATTTTTGGCTATTGATGGAAATGGTAATGCTTGTGCTAAAGCTTTGGCTAGATGGGGTTGTGCTTTGGACTCCATGAAGGATTTCTGTTTCTCTAATTTGCCTCTTTCAGTTAGGGGTCTATTATATGTGGATAAACATGGTGTTCCTTATGTTAATTTTTACAAGTTGTGGTTGCTTCTCTTCAATGATGGGTGTTTCTAGTTATGACCTGCTGTTTTCCTTGGCTCTGGATTAATTTCTAGGTTTGTATTGCTAGTGTTTGTGTGCCCAGGTGGTCTAGTGTGTTTAAGTCTCATTTTGATGATGATGATGGTGTGCTGTGCGACACCGACCTTTCTGGGTGGGCTTTGTTTTGCCTGGAGAGGCTGCTGGTTTTTTATTCATGAATGGTTAAGTGCTTTTCTCATCTAGTGGAGGGTAATGTGCTGTTGAACTCCGATTTTTTTGTGGGGACTTTGTATTGCCTGGTTGGTTTGCTGGTTTCTCATAGGTTGCTGGTTCCTGTGAGGATGTGTGGTATTCTGTTTCCTAGGATTTTTTCGTTTTGCCTTGACCCGTTGTTCTCATTTTGTTGTCTGTGCACCGTAGAATGTACCTAGGATTTCGTGTACTTTTGCTTAGTAGGGAACCCAAGCTCGTAGGTTTTTTTACTTTTAATTTTGTAGCTTTTCGGAGCAGTAGAGAGCTTGAGTTCCCTTTAAGAACCCTGTAATCGTTGTTTTAATTTAATGCGTAGGCCCCTCCATGGGTTTCTCCTAAAAAAAAAAGGTTTGTTTTGTAATATCTTTTCTATAACTGTTGTATAACTGGAGGGAGTGGTTGTGTCTATTTGCTTAATTGGTCTTCCGTAATCAATGCTTTTGTTGGTGGGGTTTTGTTTCCTACTGCTCTGTAATGTTTTCAGTCTTTTTTCTACTGTTGCTATCCCTTTGGTTTCTGCTTCTATATTTTTTCTTTGCTTCTCGGGTCTCATATGCCATGATGGCTTGGGCTTGTTGGATTTTCACGATTTCAGGTTTCTGAGGGGTGGTTGTGGCCTTCTTCTGGTTCTGGTGGTTGTTGACTTCCGTAGGTGGTTACTCAGTTATAGTATTGTTTTGGGTTGCCTTATGTCCATGCTCTTCTTGTAGCTCGTAAAGGTCAGTTTTTATTTTCTTCTGTTGTTAGAGTGCTGCTGTCAAGTTTTTGTTATTATCACTAGTAATGAATTCAATGTGCTTATCTATTTTTGGTTGGTTGTTGATTCCCTCATCTACAAGTGCTGCAAGGACACTTTTGCCTTAACCTATTCCACTCATTTGCTCTCTATTTATTTTCTTTTATATGTCTATTATAATGCACTCAATTTACCCTACTTACTGCTCTATTATTATGTTATTTCTTGAATTACTTTCGTTTGTTGCAGCATTTACTTTGTGAAGGTGAACTGGCAAGCTGCTTTGGTTTGCAAGTTTATCTTTTTTTGCAAAAAGATTATGCTGAATATGTTTATTTGGATTTTTTATTTTTGGGTATTGGCTCATGGTTGCTCTAGAGTGTTTCTAGATTTTTTTGTAATTTTGCTTAGAGGAGATTTTTGGCTTATAGGTTTGCTTTTTATTTTTGGCTCCTCTGTGAATTTTAATAAAAAATAATAATAAATAAATAGATAAGAAAAAAAAAGCATAGAGTATAATGAAAAAAAAAACATGGAGTATAATGACCCAAAAAAATACATGGTGTATAATGACACAAATAGCTCCCATTCCGAAGGATTATACTAAACAATCGTCTTGCTTACTACCAAAATAATTTGAAAGCTGCTTGAAGTTTCATTACCGAAAGGAATGAGCAAGACCTGTACGTCTTTGAAATTGAAAAAAAAAAGAACTGGTTATTGCTGTTTCAAATCGATTTGGACATTCGAGCGCAACTCTTCGTGTTTGCAATAGAACTGCTTCACAGACATTCATTTCTTATTTCAGAAAATAAAATATAGCTTCTTTGTAATGAAATATTGCTCACAAAAAAAAAACATTTTTCATATTTTTTCCTTTTTCATATTTTCAAGGAAATATCGCCAAAAGGAAATTACAATTAGGCCATTTGAGAATATTTTGCATTGGAAAACTTCATTTGCTCCTAAAAATCCAAGAGAAAAGATTTCCAATGAATAGCTGCTCAGATTTCCAACTTCATTTCAGGTTTTCTAAAAAATTAAGACTTCGTTTGGAACGGCTTTCTTGCTGTTTTTTAAAGCAGCTTTCTAGTTCAATAATTTTAATTATTTAACTAGAAAGCTGCTTTAAGAAGCAGCAAGAAAGCCATCCCAAACGAAGCCTAAATGTTCAGCGAAAAGCTTGAAGAAACACGCATTGGAACAAATCTTCATGTAATCCTCTGGAAGCAATTTATGGAATAACTTCTAGCGGTTAGAAAATTGATGGAATTTGTTTGGATCAAAAAAGAAAAACATAGTAGAGATGAAATGGCTGCTTGAGTCTTCAGCTTCCATAACCCATAGTTTTTGCTTCTTAGGGTTGCTGAATTTCGGTTTGCTACAGTAGCTTCAGCAAAAGAATGGTGAACGATAGCTTATTTGCTTACGGAAGTTGGTAATTTGTAAACATCGCAAAATAGAACTATCACATAAACACTAATAAATATATGATTTTGATTAGAAATGACATTCTGAATCCAACAAATTTGAAACTAAAGCTCGAAGTAATCCATATATAATGATATTTTTTGTTTTAAAAAAATAGAATTAAAATTCAATCAAATCCGGAATTTCCAAAATAAGTCAAAATTCGATTATAATTTTTGCAAAAGATCTGCTCACAAATTTAAAAAATATTTAAAGAAAAAAATTAAACTTTGTCAAATTTTTGCTTAATTTTGATTTTAGTACATGATACTGTTTAATTTCTTATGGTCAAATTAAATAGTGATACGGTGGTCTTGCTGCTTGTTTGGGCTTTATCTTAATTTTGTGATCTAATTTGTTGATAGGGGACTCTCCTAAGATGCTTAGGAAGTAAGGCTATGTTTGGTGGAGTTTAGATTTAAGTGGAATTAGTGTTAGGAATAAGTAGGAGGTCAACTATCCCAATTCTAGCAAAAAGCCATCAATTTGAGCCCTAGATTATAACTCTTATAACATCCTCTGTAGAAGTCCAAATAACATAAAATAATAAATAAATTGAAGGTTAAGAATTCTAGTTATGATATATATTAAGAATTTGATGAATTTTTGTGACGATTTTATAATATTTCCAGAATTTTTTCAAGAATAATTTGAGAATTACTCTCTTTGCTTGAAGGCTAAATTTGATGTAGAGCTTCTAGATCTTCAGCTTTTTGGAAAAATGAATTCTAATAAATCCATGAAATCAAAGATTAGGGTGTTTGCTATGGATATGGAGATTTTAGGTCTAGTCATGTCAAGGCAACTCTGCAGCTTAGTCAATTCTTATTTGGTTTGGCTGATTCTCACAAAAGTCCTAAATGGATTGGTTTGATTGCTATGATATTTAAGTTTAAACTTTTCTAGAGTGGAAGATAATGTATAGTACAAAATACAAAAGAAAAGATTACATAAATTAAATAATAGACAAACTCTACTACTCACCAAAAAAGTAGTTCTATAGAGGATCACTAATTCCTTTCTAATTTGGACTCCTAACCAAGCCCAACCAATGAATTTTCTTCAAAATTTACTCACAAAACACATCAATCTCCTTATTTCACAACAAATTATGTATTTATATAAATTTAATAGGAGAAATTTGAAATTAGAAAAGAGGAGGGAATGGAAAGGGGGTGGCCCACACAAGTAACCATCATAGATGTGGTGGCCCACACTAGCAACCACCATAACCTCTCCCTCATTTCATGTTTAGCCATAACCTACTCTCCTCCTTGGCCACTTGGCTTAGCCAACCACTCACTCCATCCATAAGGCACTTAATTAATTAAAGTTAATTAAGTACGCTCTACAAGCTAATTAACACGTGAAATCCACAATACAAGTAATTAGCCTTACACAATTACAATTACATTAACACATGAAATTTTCACACACAAAATAATGTAAAAATAACATAAAATATAATAGCTTATGTTCTTCAATTTATTCTTGGAGATTGGCCCACTTTGCTCAGTTGTAATGTTTCTAGATTAATCCCTAGTGGTTAGACTATTTCTATCATTTGGTGCTTTGATACTCTTAGTGCTACATCATTTCCCTTGGACCTGAAAGGTTTATTACCTAAATTGTTAGATAAATGTGTCATGGGGATGAACTTTTAATGGAGATGGGGCATCTGTAGGTGTAAGAATAACAGTATGTGCCACTTATTGAGGAGACCAAATCTATCCTATAAATAGATTAGCTTGAAAGCATTTATACTATTAGTGGAATAACCATATAAGCATGTAGACCATATGGTTTTATTTAAAGAAAATTAAAAGTTTGTGGACAACCATTAGATATAGTCGTAAGAGTTGGTGGATTTAAGGTGATTGTAACTTCACCAACTCAAATAGTGGATTTAAATTCATTTGGGGATTGAAGATTTATTTCTTATGATTCAAAATTAATATCATTTTAATTTACATCATAAAAAATTGCGACTTGAAATTTTATCTCACAATTCTTTCAGTGAAATTATAGTTTTTATAATATTTTTTAAAATTTAATTTTTGCATTAAATATTTCTTTCATAATATTATTTTTTTTCAAGGATTATTCATAATATCATTTAATAAATATAAAATATTAGTCAAATGGTTTATTATGATTTTAAAATTTTTATTAAGATTTTTAGAGAATTTATATAGCCCAATGAAAATATGAAAATTTAATAATACATTTGCAAATATTTTCTTTCCAATAATGCTTCAAGTCTTCAATGGTGTTGCTAATTTTGTGAGCTTTAGATTACTATTGTGATCCAGTTGGTATATCAGGAGTTCTCTTAAGATGCTTAAAAAAGTAAGGCTATGTTTGGAGCAATTTAAATTTTAGTCGAATTAGGATTGGGAAGACGTTAGTGGTTGCGTAAGTGAATAGCCAAGGTCTAGAGCTCTAGATTTTATCCCTTATAACTTCATCTTTGAAATTTTTAATGACATGAAATAAAACCAAAATTGAAGGTTAAGTTTTATAGTTATGATTTGGTGAATTTGGTGATTTTAATAACAGTTTTATAATTTTCTTTAAATTTTTTTCAAGGCTGGGCTGAGAATTTGCCTCTCTAGCTACAGGCAAATTATTGTGTCCAGTGTCCGGATTCGTCCGGACACCAATAAAAACGTGCCACATCACTCAAAAATATCGGGTCCTAGTGTATCCAGGTGAGGTGGCGTGTCCGGATTGGATGTCCGCATGTCAGGTGACCGGACGCATTAATTTGTCCTAGCTACAAGCTCATTTTGAGTTAGGAATTTTTTAATTGTTGCTTTTTGTGAAAAAGAACCATAATAAATGTATCAAAATATAATCTTAACATTCCTTCTATGTTTCTCGAGTTTTTGGTGATTTTTAGAGGATTTAGGTATGTCAAGTAAAGCTAAACCTGCAACTAGGTTTGCTCTGACCTAGTTTGGCTAATAATAAAAAGAGCTCTAAATGGATGGATTTGATTACTATTAAATTTTTGTTTATATATATATATATAAGTGTAAAATTACTGATATTACAAAACACGGAAGAAAATAATGTAGATATTAAATTAAAGGTAAAACTCTATTACTCCCCAAAGTAGTAATCTTAGAGAGGATCAATTACTCATTACATGAAGCACTTAATTAATCCAATTAAGTGACTTTATGAATAAATTAATACATGAATTCAATAATATAAGTACTATTTTCTACGCACATATAGTTACAATATTACTTGAAATTTTCACATTGTTAAGTTAAAAAATATAAACTAATTCACTAGCTTATGGCCTTCAACTTGCTCCTAATTAAATGTACAGTTTACTCATTGGTAATTTTTTTTTTTTTTTTGAATTTTGACCTCGTGGTTGGATGCTTCTATCATCTAGTGCTTTAGATTTTTTTTGGTGCTACACCATACCCATAGGTGTATATTCATTGATGGAGATCTACCATGTTTGTATGTATTAGTTTTGCTCAAACCTATACTATGGTGGAGTTAAGAAATTGAGAATGACCTTTTTCAGAGTGGCAATAAGTACCTTATGGGATTCCACCATTTGAAGTATTTTGCGATCTAACATAACATTATTGTTAATGATTTTTTATTTATAGAATAGTAGGGAGTTGAGGTTATCTAGACTTAAGTTTCGTTTGGGACAGCTTTCTTATTGCTTTAATAAGTAACTTTCTAGTATAAAAAAATTTAATTCAAAAACTTTTTATACAAAAAATCGTGCTTCACGAAGCAATAAGAAACCTATCCTGAAAGTTTGTGAGGGTTGTTAAAACCTAAAGAACTAGTCCTAAGGCTAACTAGGGAAGGGGGGGGGGGGGGGAGGTGAATTGGTATTTAAAAATTCTATAATGATGAAGAAAAAATTTTCATAACTTGAAGTGGAAATTAATTAAATTCACAACAAAAAGATAAATCAATATTTTCACCCACACAATTAGTTGATAGAAAAATAAATGCAGAAATAATAAAAGGAAAGAATACACTAGATTTATAGTGGTTCGGTCTAACCTGGCCTATATCCACTCCCCGGAGGCACCTTCCGAGTATTGCACTAAAATCTTTTAGTGTCTCTCATATTGCTCCCACAACAAGGTAGAGAAGCCCTTACATAATCTTTCCACCAATGCGGTGCATTAGAGGATGAAACTCCTTTCACAGATAAAGAACCTTGACTCCTTTTACTTCCTATAAGAGATGTCATAGAACAACGAATCCCTTTCACCTTACACGATGCAACGGAGTAGCCTGGTCCTTTTACACCAAAGAGATATTCTTCTTCCCAAAACTTCCCTCTTGACCAACCTTGAATTCGATGGTACTAAGATTCAAGCTTGCCAGAGCAACTGTGTGAAATCCCCTCTATGCTCCCTTGAAACCTCATCTAAGGATCTTCTCTCTCTCAAAATCCACCCTTTTATCTCTCCTTTTCAAGTTCTCTCTTTATGTTTTCACTAGAAGAACGAAGACACAATGGCTGTCAAAGACACTTACTAAGTGCATTGAGAAAGCTTAAATAGGTGGCTGTGAAAAAACCCTAGAAATTTAATTCTACCGATTAAGATCATACTAAGATCCTTAGATTGTTCAGTATGATTTATACAAATAGCTCTTTCAGCCAATATGATCAACTTTGTCCTTTACGATTAGTTCATTTATAATCAGTTTAAATATTTAAATAGATTATCCAATATGATATTGAGATCGTCTGGGATGATTAATTCAGCTGAAATGCAATTCATCCAAGATGAATCTTGGTACGACCAAAATCATCTCTATTGATCATCTAGTTTGATCTATTTCATATAATATGAACAGAATATCAAAATTAAGTATACTCGATTGACTAAACACACGATCAATTTAGGCATAATTTTCATAAATCATCTAGTATGATGTACATCATCCTGGATGATTAGAATAAAATATGAAATTCAAAACCATGCTTAAATTATAATTGACGGATATTTTTCATGATCATAACTGATTGTCCTAGATGATCTAAACCATCAAGTATGATTAGTAAAAAGGCTCTATCATACAGTATGATATAAATCGTACAATACAATTAGTTAAAAAATTAAACTTATGATTTAGACTCAATCTCACTCCCCTTGAGTGTGTATGTACATGGTCACTAAGCTAGCATACACCATTATATAACTTGACTCAAGAAATAAAAAATACATCAATGAATATTACAAAAATCTTTATAGTATAACATATTTTACCCAATCTTGAGCTTTGAATCTTCGTTGGATGGTGCATGACAATCCTGAAGTATTAGTACGCACGCAAATAAATATACATTGCAAATACAATAAGATATAAGGATGTAAGTCACAATATTTGTTATAATCAAAAATATAAACTCGTGAGCTGGAGTTGCAACATATCCTAAATGAAACCTTAGTGGTCTAGCACTAAGAGCATAAGAAGCATAATATGATAGGAGGGGTACAACCACAATGACTCAATTCTAAAAAATTTGAAGCTAAGAATGAAGGACTAAACACTATGAGGAAAATAAAGTCCTTCACTTTGGAGATTACTTATTATTCTTATTTGAAAGTTAAGTGAAATATTTTATATGTGTAAAACTTTCTATACTAAATTTTTTGTGTCCATGTATGAAATTTAACTTTTAAATTATTTTTTGAAACTTAAATATTAGTTGAAATTAAAAATTATCCTAAATGAAAATATTATAATTAGTTAAGAAATTAATTATAACATTATCAAGTAGTAGGGTTGGCCTTATTGTGGTTATTCCATAAGAAGGTAGTGGCGTAATTACATGTGGGGCCTGGCCACTATAACATTTCCCTCTTTTTTGTAATTTGAATTATATACTTTCAAAAAACATATAAACTATATTTTTCTCTAGAATTAAATTGTTAGAATGTTTTAAACTAATTTTTAATGAATTTCATGATGGATAGGCTAACCAAAAGAGAGGATTTTGTGATCTTCTCTACACATTCACTTGCACCAATGAGTGAACCTAGTAACATCTTTAAATTTTTGAATTAACAAAATTGAAGGTTTTATTTATTATTTTAATATATATATATATATATATATATATATATATATATATATATATATATATATATATATATATATATATATATATATATATATATATATTTCTCACATTTCCCACAATTATTTTCATCTTAAGTTGTCACACAAGAAAAAGTTAAAACTAGACCAACCTTATACCCCATAAAAGAAATTTTAAATCATATATATTTATTCTTAAGAGAAAGTTAGAGAGAGAATGTCTGAGTAAACTGTTGGGATTTCACAGAAATTTCAAATTTGCTTCTTCGCGGGAGTTGTGGGGAACTCATGGCCGCGGATGTTCGTCGGCATCCTATGGCTGGTGGAACACAGGAAGATCATCGCCCTTCATCTAGGGCTATGGCGGCCCCAATTTGACCATTTTCGTCATTGCCGCCTACATTCAGAGATGGGAAGTCTGGGTTGAATCAGATCATCAAAACTAAGGGAAAATCTGGTATGTCCCTAGTTATCAATGAAGGTGGCTTTTTAGCAAAGAAGGAACCAGAGTTTTTTGGCAAAGGAAAGAACGTTATTTTTGAAGATAAGGTTAAGAGGATCAAATATGGAGCGGTATTGATGCTAACTGAAGGGTTTGAGGCATCCCCTTCTACAAGACCTCAGATTGAAAAAATTATTCCATTTGATGGATTTCTTGATAGCGGGAAGCTGGATAGAGTAACTCCAAGCTCTGTTGAAAATTCAAGTCCAGATGAAGGAAATGTAACAGGGAAATTGGAAGAGGCTTTAAATATTGTGGAGAAGCATCAGGAACCTGTACTGCAGGAAAAAAATGCTCTTTTCTGATTTACTGGAGGTAAGAAATGTTGATTCGACTGATATGGATAGCTATGTGGAAATTGAACCATTTCCTACTCGAAATTCTGATGCAGCTCAAGCGAGTGCATAGAAGAAGAAAGAAAACATTCAAGTTTCAGAACTTCAGCTGGGGGAATTCTTTTCTGAAGATGGAATGATTGTTAGATTGTATGAGAAGAATGAAATGGAAAATGCGAAAAGACTGATCAGCTCACTGGTTATTAAAATATTTTGAGGAGATGCTCCATTGTCAGTAATAAGTTAGGAGACAATAGTCTCAATATGGAAAATTTCATCTCACCATGCTCAGCATTGGTTGGGTGCTTTGTTCTTTTTCTGAACCGGAGCATATGGAATCTATTCTTTCCAATGGGCTGTGGTTTGTCAATGGAAAAATAATTGAGACGGATAAATGGTCTCAAAGCTTCTCGCCAACTTCACTTAGAGGATTGATTGCCTCAATATGGACCAGACTACAAAATCTTCCTCTAAACTACTAGGACAATATAAATATCTGTAGAATTGCATCAATGGTAAGAAAACCATACTTAATTGCTGGGAATTTGTTTCAATGGGGAAGAAGAGAGTTTGGAAGGGTGTGTGTCCGAATTAAGCTTGATACGAAGTTACCAGTAGGAGTTTGGGTGGAAGGTATGTCTGGGAAATTCTATCAGAAGATAGAGTATGAATGAATTCCCAATTTTTGTTTCAAAAGTGGATTATTTGGACACATCAAGGGAGCTTGCAAAGAAGGTGAAGTTGAGTCCATGCTTCAAGAGAAGATGGATTCTACTGTAATTCAAGATGCAGAGAGAAATGTACAAAATAAAGTTGATGATAGTGAGAACAATGAAGCAGCATGTTATGGTCCATGGTTAATAGTAAATCGTGGAAGAAAGAAGGCTAGAAGCAATTTTACAAAAGTTATTCAATGCCCATTGAATAAATGGTGTGGAGGAGATCAGATGTAAAGAAAATCAATGATAAAAAACCAAATGTAGATAAAGATGTTGTTCTGGGCACAAATGATACTCTAGTTTCTAAAATTCTGAAGCCTGAAGCAAATAGAGGTAATTCATCTCGGGCTGTTAGTATTGGTTCTCCTAAGGTTTCTCAACCAGATTGGAGGGAGAGTATTATCATTCCATTAGTTGAAAATAGATATAATGTTCTAAGTGACCCTATTGAAGATGGGGAAATTGTTCATAACAATGGAGATGTCATATTGATTAAGGAAGTACCACCCGATGAGAACAAAAGTGAGAATTTGAATCAAAGTGCATATTCCTTTGCTAAATGCAAAGATGATGATTCCAGTTTAGTTAAAAAGAAGAAGTCAAAGCAATTGAAGGATCTTGGGCCAATCAGCAATAACCCGAGGAGTAGAAGAATGGAGATGAAATGAAAGGCACCATGGGGAATTCTTCCTCTAGCCTATAACAATGAATTCTTTAGCATTCTAGAATTGTAGAGGAGCAAAGAAAAAAGGTGCTTCTCTGTTCATTAAGGAATTTGTTAAACTAAATAGTGCAATATTTTTGGGATTGTTAGAGAGCAAATTTTCTTCATTTGATATTAAATAAGTAAAGATCCTTATTGGTGATGGTTAGGAGTATGTTATGGTGCCTTCGAATGCATTATCAAGTGGTATTATAGTCTTATGGAATTCCCATTTGGATGACTTTACCATTGTTGATTCTTCTTCCCAATGTATCATAGGAGATCTGTCAATTAACAGTAAAGGAAAATGGAGGGTGGCTTCGGTGTATGGAAGGAAAGACATGCATAAAAGGATAGAGCTTTGAGAGTTTTTGGAGCTGCACTCTATAGAAGAATATCCAATGGTGGTTGGTGGAGACTTCAACTGTCTCACTTCCAAGGAAGATAAGAGAGGTGGGAGAAGATTTATTTTGCATAAGGGCCTAAAGAAATGAAGGCTTTCTTCAATAATAATGATTATCATGAGATAGGATTTACTAGCCCTCGATTTACTTGGTGTAACAACAAGTTTGGAGGGGCTCGAATCCTGGAAAGATTTTACTGGTGCTTCCTCAACTCTATGGCTTTAAACTCTTCTTCTCATTTGGTTGTTAGACACCTTGCTAGAATAGCTTCTGATCATAGCCCAGTTATTCTCAACTTACTTGAATTTAAACCATATTCTAAGAGGGTCATTAAATTTGAAGATGTTTGTGCATCTTATCCGGCATCTTCATTTGTGGTAAAGGAGTGGAACAAATCTTATAAGGGAAATTTCTCTCAAATATTGAACTCTAAATTTAAAAGAAAATTAAAATCTCTTTTCTTTTGGAGTAAGGCTAAATTGAAAAATTTGAACCTCCTAAAAGAAAGCTTAATGGAAGATATATTGATTTTGCAAATAAAGGAATCTGAGATAGGATGGCTAACAGATGAAGAGTGTTTGATTTTGAAAGTCAAGGTGATTGAACTCAATGCTACCATGACTCGGTTGAATGCTTGGTGGAAACAAAGAGCGAAGGTCAAATGGATGACTAATGGTGATAGTAATTTAAAGTTCTTCCACTCTTTTGCTACTGCAAGAAGGAGCTTGAACAATATTGCTAAAATAAAGGATGATAACGGAGCTGTGTTGGAAGAGCTGGACCAAATTGAAGAGGTAATTCTTCGGTTCTTCAGGCATAAATGGAGGTAGAGGAATTGTGTAAAGGAAGGATGGCCATTTCCTAGGAATACATTGAATGATGAAGACAGAAGATTGCTATCAAGGGAGTTCTCGGTGGAGGAGATTGAGTTTGTTCTCAATCAATTGGGAGGTAATATTGCCCCCGGTTGTGATGGCATTTATTATTCGTTTATTAAAGCATACTGGAACATGATCAAAGTAGACTTTGTGAATGCAATTAATCAATTTCTTTGTCTTGGTGAGATAGATAAAGATTGGAAGGATACTTTAATTGTTCTTATTCCAAAAGTATCAAATCCTCTGCTACTGTCAAACTTCAGACCCATAAGCTTGTGCAATTCAGTTTACAAGGTGGCTGCAAAGGTGATTTTGAATAGGTTAATTCAAGTTATTCCTCAGCTCATCTCGGAAGAACAGGTTGCTTTTATCAAAGGTAGGTCTATCTCGGACAATGTGTTGGTGGTTTAGGAGTTGTTTCACAAATTCAGGTATTCCAAGGCATCCAAAGGACTTGTTTCTTTTAAAATTGATATGGAGCAGCATATGACTCAATGAGTTGGGTTACTCTTAAAATTGTTTTAAACTATTTTGAATTCCCTACTATGTTCTAAAAGCTAATTTTGGAATGTGTTGTAAAACCAAGACATTCTTTAATCATTAATGGTAAGTTATTAGAATTGATAGGAGCTAAGAGTGAACTCCATCAAGGGTGCCCCTTGTCTCCTCTGCTATTCATCCTTTATTCCCAACTCCTTTCTAATGCTTTTGCCCAAACTTCTATTGGGATTAGCATTTGTCCGAATGGTCCACAAGTATGTCACTTATTATATGAAGATGATGTTATGGTTTTCTCTGAGGCTAATAAGAAGGTGGAAATTGAGATCAAAGGCATTCTTTCCAATTTCAGCAATTGGACAAGACAATGTATCAACATTAACAAATCTTCCATTCTCTTTGGAAAGATTGTTAATAGAAGGAAGAGGAAAATCATCACTCGTATTATGGGGTTCAAAGAAGTAAAAGAGTTTTCTTATCTTGGTATAAAGATGGACTTAAGGAAATTGGTGGCCTCTGATTTTTATTTTATCTTTGAGAAAGTTCTAAGGATGCTCAACATATGGGGAAGCTAATTCTTAGCATTGGCTAGCAAGCTAACATTGATTAAATCGATCATTTTATCCTTCCCAAATTTTTATAGAACACATTCTCTTGTTCCTATCCCTGTGCTTAAAGATAATGACAAACTGTGTAGGAGTTTCCTATGGAATAAATCAAATGGAAAGATGGGAATCCACTATGTTAGCTGGGGTGAATTGTGCAAGCCATTAATGTGGGGAGGACGTGGTTTGTTTTCATCTACATCTAGAGTGGCACCTCTTTGAGCTAGATTGACTTGGAGGTATTTGCAAGACAAAGGCTCACTCCTACATAAAGTTCTAGCTCCAAAATATGGAACCAATGCTGAAGTTGAAGACATTAAGAAAAGCTCCTCTTCTTCATGGAAAATATTATGTGTGAAAGTTCGTTAGGGATGTTAAGCCCTATGAACTTAGTCCCAAGCTACCCAAGAGGGGGGGGGGGGGGGGGGGGGGGTGAATTGGTATTTTAAAAACACTTTTCACAAATAAAAAATTGCATAAACCAAATCACACCACAAGAAATAAATGCGGAATTAAAAGTGCGGAAGCAAGAAAAAGAACACACAAATTTATAGTGGTTCGGTCGACTCGACCTACGTCCACTCCTTGGAGGCACCCTCCAAGTATTGCACTACAAAACGTGACTCTCCTTTAGCCCCCACGGCTAGGCGGAGAAGCCCTCACAAGAACCTCCTTTTTGCCACCCCGGCAAGGCAGAGAACCTACCTCCTTTTGCTTCCTCCTGAAGCTGGCAGAGAACCACAACCAAGAGCAAACTCCTTACCTCTACCGACCCTTCTACAGACGAGAAACTCTAGACGAAGAACGAGCAGAGCGATCCTTGAAGCAACCCTTGTGAATCCCCTCACAAGCTCCCCCTCACAAGATCCTCTCTCTCTCCCTCTCTCTCTTTCTCTCCTCAAGGTCTTCTCAGGTCAAGGCAGTAGCCAAAGATCTTGAAAAACGTTGAACAAGAGCTCTTAAATAGAAGAGCTTCAAAAGAGCTCATTAATTGCAAGTAGCCAACTTTATCGTCCAGGCCGATATGTACATTGGCCTGGTCGATCAGTACAAAACTCAGAAGATCGGCCAGAGCATCGCCCTGGATACACTCCTGGATGATTGAATTTTGGCTTGATCGTCCAGGACGATCTCACGATCATCCTGGCCGATTAGTACAAATCCCATCAGATCGGCCAGAGCATCGCCCTGGATGGACTCCTGGATGATTGAAATTTGGCTTGATCGTCCCGGCCGATCTCACGATTTTCTTGGCTGATCAATTCAAATCAGAGGCAAATCGTCCTGAGCATCGCCCTGTTTTTGAGCTGTCCGATATTTATCGTCTTGAAGTAACTTAAGGTTTTTGACTAGATCATCCCGGCCGATCCTGCGATCGTCCAGGACGATATGATCGTATCAATCATCATTAATTACTCCCTTGATTTCCTGATCAATTAAGGCATAAATGGTAATTTCGTCCAGGCCGATCCGTGGATCGTCCTGGCCGATAATTTAAAAATATAGTATACCTTAATTGTCTATGGCGGTTACTTCTTTCTATTTTGAGCTTATCGTCCTAGACGATACACGTATCGTCCAGGCCGATATGTTAATGATGGCTGCCTTAATTAAGAATTCTTATTTAGACTTTCTGTTTTAAGCCTAATCGTCCAGGACGATGTAAATATCGTCCTGGCCGATGTGAGCAAAAATAGAAATTCTAAGTCTCTCAAGTGTGTGTGTATAGGGTTACTTAGCATCAGTCTCTTTGACCATTACAAGTAGACTCAAAAAGGTGAAAAACAAAAGTACAGACTGACTCAACCCTAAACCTACGCAATCCTGAACTGGCTTCTTCTTAATCATCCGATCTTCGATTCCTGAAAAGTTAGAAGCAATAAGTAGTCCAAGAGAAATAGTGTTTGTCAATCATCAAAACATAAGTCATGAAAAAATAGATTTACAATAATCTCCCCCTTTTTGATGATGACAAACACAAGTAGGAAAATTTAAAAAAATGTTCATTAGAAATTCAAAGTTACAAACACAAACCCAACAGTTTTTTCCTACCACACCCTACTCCCCCTTTTGTCATCACAAAAAGAGGATCCAGATACAAAAGAAAACACCACAACAAACAAAGACTAACTAAAAAAAATAGGAAACAAACAACATAAAGTACAGACTAAAACAACGAGGGATCCAGATCATCAGATGGAGGTGGTGGAGGTGGCTGCTGAAAGTAGGTGGCAAGTGTGGTGAACTGAGCATTGAACCAGGCGATGTCCTGGTCATGCTGCTGCTGCTGGTGAGTAAGGAAACTATCAAATCGGGCTAAATCCTCAGCGCGGTGCTGCTCGTAGCGGGCAATGTCCTCAGAGTGTTGCTACTCCTGTGCAGCAATGTAGGCGTCAAAACGAGTCTCCCAACGATCAAACCTTCCTATCAACTGATCAACCGGTTAGTGCTGGTGGAGAGGAACAGGATCAGGAACGGGAGCGGGAGCGGGAGCCTTCTCCTCTCTAGCCCCCCGAGGTTCCTCAGGGTGGAGACTAGTACTGTGAAGGGTACTGAAGGAACTGTTTGAGTAGAAGAGGATTGGGAGATCGGGAGGTGTAGGATATTGGAGTTGATATTTGGTTTCAAGGACATAGGCTATGATGTGTCCTAAGGCTAGATTGGGTTTCCTCTTATGACCTGGATCGCGAATTGTGGTTAAATGGTTAATGTACTGAAAGAGCAAGTCGGCAGTATTAAATTCTCTATGAGCCATGATATAGAAAGTAAAGGGGTGATGTGGATTTGGTCACCAGCTTTTGGAATTATGGAGGTGCGAAGGACATGTTGGATTGTTCTAGCATCTTTGACTAAAGAGCTAGTCTCTCCAACATGAAAAGGTGCATTGGTCTGGCGAAGGAAGTGATTTGCCGTTGACCAGTCAAAGTCAGGATCTGAAGAAATTAAGTGCAGCTTATCCCCGGTGGTGGATAGCTGTAAAAGATCAACACAATTCTGATATGTGATTTCGACAGGGCGTCTATTCACATAGGAGGTCAGGGCTGTGAAAGTAGGGTTAATGCAAAGATTTGCAAAAAATTCAAAAAGAAGCTCAGTGTGAAAAGGAAAGGCGAGAGAAAGAATGAAGCAAAATGAAGTGTGAGAAAAGAGATCTATTACCGGATATGAAATGTGGGCAGGATTGATGATTCTAGAGACAGTTATCCCACACTCTTTGTAGCGACGGTAGGCAGCCTGATCCTCTGCCTCCCTGAATCGAGGGTCCAGAGTCGCCCTCGAAGAACTCCCAGACGCCTGACGAACACATTTCCCACCAACCATAGAAGAGAGTTAGCAAGAAAACACAAAAGGAAGAAGAGTGGAGAGTGAGAAATCATGGCTGGAACGGCCAGAATTTAAAGAAATGGCCATATCGTCCTGGCCGATCGCAGAATCGTCCAGGCCAATATGGCTCAATAATTACGTACAGGCCGATTGGTCAGAAAGGCGATCCGATCGTCCGGGCCGATCAGATATCAGCCAGGCCGATTAGACATAGGTGATCATCCCGAGGAGTCAATCCGGACGACCGTTGAAAAAGTAGATCATCCGGGCCGATTAGGTGTATCGTCCAGGACGATGCACAATAATTGATCGTACCGGCCGAAGTTAAAACGTTTTAAATTCTTGCCACGTGTATCGTCCAGAATGAACAGTGGATCGACCAGGACGATTGTTCAATAATGGATCATCCGGGGCTGAATTTAAAGATCAAAACGTGCTGACACATGGATCATCCAGAACGATCCAGTGTATCGGCCAGAACGATGCACATAAAATGTATCGGCCAGACGAAATATTCTATCGGCCAGGACTATCATCATGACAGAGTTCGATCATATCGTCCAGGATGATATACGATCGTCCAGGACGATGAGTTACAGCAAGCACAGAAAAGGTCAGCAGATGGATTTTGAACAGAATTTGTCATATCGTCCAGGACGATAAAAGTATCGTCCAGGACGATGTGACTAGAAGTTGAAATCAAGAAAGAATGGTGATGATCAAGACCCTCAAAAATAAAACAAAAGAAAAATAGTCAAAACACAGTAAAAAAACAAAAATACAAGGAAAATATTCTTGGATTTTAATTTTTCTAATTTTTTTTTTTGTTTTATGGAGGCATCATATGAGAATTTTCCAAAAAGTTAAACTTTTAAAGTTCCAAGAGATCAAGGAGTTTAACAAATCCCAATCAGAAGAAGTTAGATCATCTGATTCTGTTAACCCTAGATCAGACATCCTTCAGTGTACAAAATTCTTTTGGAAAACAGAAATCTAACTCAAAATAACTAAATATGATACAAAGATCCATTCAAACTTATTTACAAAGAAAATATCTCATAATTAATAAACCAAAGTAATTTTTCTCAATCATGAAAATTGAAATCAAGTTTTTGAAAGTATCACATAATCAATACGTTCTCTAAGTTTTAAGAGTTTTAGCAAAGAGAGGATAGCTTGCACCTAGTGGGCTCATTTTATTCCTCTTGTCATTTTGATTGGCTCTTTTGAGCATCTTTTGATTTTTTGATACACTTTTATGTATATAGCTTTCTTTTCAATTTGGCTTCATTGGCCTCTTTCCTTTTTAACTCTTGCAGGCTAAAAAATCTTTATTATACCCTTAAAAAAAAACTTAGTTGTGAGTATATTCTCCAAAAATTAGAGAATAGGAGCTCTCTCTCTAACATAGGGAAGAACAATCCACAACACAAAATCAAAATCATGTGATAAATGCAATGGCAAGATTTCAAAAAAACTTGAAAGATATATGAGAACTTTGGCTATTATGCATAGGATAAATTAATGTAACAAAATAAGAAAAGGATCTTAAATAAAAAGCCATTGGTTAAACTGAGTTTAGACTTTTGTTTAGAGAAAAAAATCATACCACTAAACAAAGTCAGAAGGAGGGAAAACATCAACAGTATTACTCCCTTTAACCAATTTAGAAAAGCTAAACACTATCTCCAAAACTCCAAAATCTAAAAGCTTGAAAAGATTCATCATATGGAAGGCCAAATTTAAAGAACAACGTGAAAACAAAAAAACAAAACAAAGCAAACTAAAATAACACAAAGTAAGCACAAAAACAAATAAAAGATAACACAAAAAAACTAAAAATTTCAAGCAAGTGATAAAGCAGTGAGTTTAAGCAATTTTGAGCTGCCAGCCTCCTTATGTCCAGTTATCTTATGCTCCCACGAGGTCTTTGGTGAGAGCATACCTGTAAGGCTTAACAACAGTCAGATTTAGGAACCCAAACAGGTTTGGGATCCTTCTTAGGAAAAGTAGAATGCAATGCAGGCATGGTATGTTGTGAATCATGCATCTTAGGTCTCCCACCCAATGTGTACTACGGCGAATGGTGCAAGTGCGTGAGATGTGTCCTAGCATGCCACAAGAAAAACATCTAACTCCAGAAAAAGGGTTTCTTAAATGATTATAATGCCTCTTGCTAGGTTCTGGCTTAAGATCAAAAGTGGAAGTCATCCGATTTTTCTTACATGTATCAAAATCATTTTGAATTCTCAAGTTAGTTCTTTTTAATGCATCATTCTCAATCCTCAAATTTTTCTCAATCTCTTTAGATTTCTTAAGATAAAAAATAAGTGAGGTGTGTGAAACTTTTAATGCCTTATGTTCATCAATTAATTCTGAATGCTTTTTGTTCAACTCATCAAATTCATCAAGAAGAGCCATGTGATTTGAATCAATCGTTGCATGGTCTTTGGAGAAAAACTTCTTGCTCTTTTTGTAGATTCGAATGTTCTAATTTTAAGCTAGCATGTGTCTTCTTAAGTTTTTTGTATGATGCATAACTATTGTGGAGAAGCATTCAGGAACTGTACTGCAGGAAAAAAATGCTCTTTTCTGATTTACTGGAGGTAAGAAATGTTGATTCGACTGATATGGATAGCTATGTGGAGATTGAACCATTTCCTACTCGAAATTCTGATGCAGCCAAGCGAGTGCATGGAAGAAGAAAGAAAACATTCAAGTTTCAGAACTTCAGCTGGGGGAATTCTTTTCTGAAGATGGAATGATTGTTAGATTATATGAGAAAGAATGAAATGGAAAATGCGAAAAGACTAATCAACTCACTGGTTATTAAATATTTTGAGGAGATGCTCCATTGTCAGTAAAAGTTAGGAGACATAGTCTCAATATGGAAAATTTCATCTCACCATGCTCAGCATTGGTTGGGTGCTTTGTTCTTTTTCTGAACCGGAGCATATGGAATCTATTCTTTCCAATGGGTTGTGGTTTGTCAATGGAAAAATAATTGAGACGGGCCAATGGTCTCAAAGCTTCTCGCCAACTTCACTTAGAGGATTGATTGCCTCAATATGGACCAGACTACAAATTCTCCTCTAAACTACTGGGACAATATAAATATCTGCAGATTGCATCAATGGTTAGAAAACCATACTTAATTGCTGGGAATTTGTTTCAATGGGGAAGAAGAGAGTTTGGAAGGGTGTGTGTCCGAATTAAGCTTGATACGAAGTTACTAGTAGGAGTTTGGGTGAAAGGTATGTTTGGGAATTCTATCAGAAGATTGAGTATGAATGAATTCCCATTTTTGTTTCAAAAGTGGATTATTTGGACACATCAAGGGAGCTTGCAAAGAAGGTGAAGTTGAGTCCATCCTTCAAGAGAAGATGGATTCTACTTTAATTCAAGATGCAGAGAGAAATGTAAAAATAAAGTTGATGATAGTGAGAACAATGAAGCAGCATGTTATGGTCCATGGTAATAGTAAATCATGGAAGAAGAAGGCTAGAAGAAATTTTACAAAAGTTATTCAATGCCCATTGAATAAATGGTGTGGAGGAGATCAGATGTAAAGAAAATCAATGATAAAAAACCAAATGTAGATAAAGAGTTGTTCTGGGCACAAATGATGCTTTAGTTTCTAAAATTCTGAAGCCTGAAGCAAATAGAGGTAATCATCTCAGGCTGTTAGTATTGGTTCTCCTAGGTTTCTCAACCAGATTGGAGGGAGAGTATTATCATTTCATTAGTTGAAAATAGATATAATGTTCTAAGTGACCCTATTGAAGATGGGGAAATTGTTCATAACAATGGGATGTCATATTGATTAAGGAAGTACCACCGATGAGAACAAAGTGAGAATTTGAATCAAAGTGCATATTCCATTGCTAAATGCAAGATGATGATTCCAGTTTAGTTAAAAAGAAGAAGTCAAAGCAATGAAGGATCTTGGGCCAATCAGCAATAACCTGAGGAGTAGAAGAATGGAGATGAAATGAAAGGACACCTGGGGAATTCTTCCCCTAGCCTATATAACAATGAATTCTTTAGCATTCTAGAATTATAGAGGAGCAAAGAAAAAAGGTGCTTCTCTATTCATTAAGGAATTTGTTAAACTACATAGTGCAATATTTGGGATTTTTAGAGAGCAAATTGTCTTCATTTGATATTAAATAAGTAAAGATCCTTATTTGGTGACGTAGGAGTATGTTATGGTGCCTTCGAATGCGTTATCAAGTGGTATTATAGTCTTATGGAATTCCCATTTGGATGACTTTACCATTGTTGATTCTTCTTCCCAATGTATCATAGGAGATCTGTCAATTAACAGTAAAGGAAAATGGAGGGTGGCTTCGGTGTATGGAAGGAAAGCATGCAATAAAGGATAGAGCTTTGAGAGATTTGGAGCTGCACTCTATAGAAGAATATCCAATGGTGGTTGGTGGAGAATTCAACTGTCTCACTTCCAAGGAAGATAAGAGAGGTGGGAGAAGATTTATTTTGCATAAGGGCCAAAGAAATGAAGGCTTTCTTCAATAATAATGATTATCATGAGATAGGATTTACTGGCCCTCGATTTACTTGGTGTAACAACAAGTTTGGAGGGGCTCGAATCCTGGAAAGATTTTATTGGTGCTTCTCAACTCTAGCTTTAAACTCTTCTTCTCATTTGGTTGTTAGACACCTTGCTAGAATAGCTTCTGATCATAGCCCAGTTATTCTCAACTTACTTGAATTAAACCATATTCTAAGAGGGTCATTAAATTTGAAGATGTTTGGGCATCTTATCCGGCATCTCATTTGTGGTAAAGGAGTGGAACAAATCTATAAGGGCAATTTCTCTCAAATATTGAACTCTAAATTTAAAAGAAAATTAAAATCTCTTTTCTTTTGGAGTAAGGCTAAATTGAAAAATTTGAACCTCCAAAAAGAAAGCTTAATGGAAGAATATATTGATTTTGCAAATAAGGGATCTGAGATAGGATGGCTAACAGATGAAGAGTGTTTGATTTTGAAAGTCAAGGTGATTGAACTCAATGCTACCATGACTCGGTTGAATGCTTGGTGGAAACAAAGAGCGAAGGTCAAATGGATGACTGATGGTGATAGTAATTTAAGTTCTTCCACTCTTTTGCTACTGCAAGAAGGAGCTTGAACAATATTTCTAAATAAAGGATGATAACGGAGCTGTGTTGGAAGAGCTGGACCAAATTGAAGAGGTAATTCTTCGGTTCTTCAGGCATAAATGGAGTAGAGGAATTGTGTAAAGGAAGGATGGCCATTTCCTAGGAATACATTGAATGATGAAGACAGAATTTCTATCAAGGGAGTTCTCGGTGGAGGAGATTGATTTTGTTCTCAATCAATTGGGAGGTAATATTGCCCCTGTGTGATGGCATTTTTTTATTCGTTTATTAAAGCATACTGGAACATGATCAAAGTAGACTTTGTGAATGCAATTAATCATTTCTTTGTCTTGGTGAGATAGATAAAGATTGGAAGGATACTTTAATTGTTCTTTTTCCAAAAGTATCAAATCCTCTGCTATTGTCAAACTTCAGACCCATAAGCTTGTGCAATTCAGTTTACAAGGTGGCTGCAAAGGTGATTTTGAATTGGTTAATTCAAGTTATCCCTCAGCTCATCTCAGAAGAACAGGTTGCTTTTATCAAAGGTAGGTTATCTCGGACAATGTGTTGGTGGCTTAGGAGTTGTTTCACAAATTCAGGTATTCCAAGGCATCCAAAGGACTTGTTTCTTTTAAAATGATATGGAGCAGCATATGACTCAATGAGTTGGGTTACTCTTAAAATTTTTAAACTATTTTGAATTCCTACTATGTTCTAAAAGCTAATTTTGGATGTGTTGTAAAACCAAGATTTCTTTAATCATTAATGGGAAGTTATAGAATTGATAGGAGCTAAGAGTGAACTCCATCAAGGGTGCCCCTTGTCTCCTCTGATTCACCTTTATTCCCAACTCCTTTCTAATGCTTTTGCCCCAACTTCTATTGGGATTAGCATTTGTTCGAATGGTCCACAAGTATGTCACTTATTATATGAAGATGATGTTATGGTTTTCTCTGAGGCTAATAAGAAGGTGGAAATTGAGATCAAAAGGCATTCTTTCCAATTTCAGCAATTGGACCAAACAATGTATCAACATTAACAAATCTTCCATTCTCTTTGGAAAGATTGTTAATAGAAGGAAGAGGAAAATCATCACTCGTATTATGGGGTTCAAGAAGTAAAGAGTTTTCTATCTTGGTATGAAGATGGACTTAAGGAAATTGGTGGCCTCTGATTTTTATTTTATCTTTGAGAAAGTTCTAAGGATGCTCAACATATGGGGAAGCTAATTCTTAGCATTGGCTAGCAAGCTAACATTGATTAAATCGATCATTTTATCCTTCCAAATTTTTTTAGAACACATTCTCTTGTTCTTATCCCTGTGCTTAAAGATAATGACAAACTGTGTAGGAGTTTCCTATGGAATAAATCAAATGGAAAGATGGGAATCCCTATGTTAGCTGGGTGAATTGTGCAAGCCTTATGTGGGGAGGACGTGGTTTGTTTTCATCTACATCTAGAGTGGCACCTCTTTGAGTAGATTGACTTGGAGGTATTTGCAAGACAAAGGCTCACTCCTACATAAAGTTCTAGCTCCAAAATATGGAACCAATGCTGAAGTTGAAGACATTAAGAAAAGCTCTCTTCTTATGGAAAATATTATGTGGAAAGTTCGTTAGGGATGTTAAGCCCTATGAACTTAGTCCCAAGCTAACCAAGAGGGGGGGGGGTGAATTGATATTTTAAAAACACTTTTCACAAAGAAAAAATTGCATAAACCAAATCACACCACAGAAAATAAATGTGGAATTAAAAGTGCGGAAGCAAGAAAAAGAACACAAAAATTATAGTGGTTCGTTCGACTCGACTACGTCCACTCCTTGGAGGCACCCTCCAAGTATTGCACTACAAAACGTGACTCTCCTTTAGCCCCCACGGCTAGGCGGAGAAGCCCTCACAAGAACCTCCTTTTTGCCACCCCGGCAAGGCGAGAACCTACCTCCTTTTGCTTCCTCATGAAGCTGGGGAGAGAACCACAACCAAGAGAAAACTCTTACCTCTACCGACCCTTCACAGACGAGAAAATCTAGACGAGAACGAGCAGAGCGATCCTTGAAGCAACCCTTGTGAATCCCCTCCACAGCTCCCCTCACAAGATCCTCTCTCTCTCCCTCTTCTCTTTCTCTCCTCAAGGTCTTCTCAGGTCAAGGCAGCAGCCAAAGGTCTTGAAAAATGTTGAACAAGAGCTCTTAAATAGAAGAGCTTCAAAGGAGCTCATTAATTGCAAGTAGCCGACTTTATCGTCCAGGCGATATGTACATCGGCCTGGTCGATCAGTACAAACCAGAAGATCGGCCAGGGCATCGCCCTGGATACACTCCTAGGAGATTGAATTTTGGCTTGATCGTCCAGGAGATCTCACGATTGTCCTGGCCAATTAGTACAAATCCCATCAGATCGGCCAGGCATCGCCCTGGATGAACTCTGGACGATTAAAATTTGGCTTGATCGTCCCGGCCGATCTCACGATCGTCCTGGCTGATCAGTCAAATCAGAGGCAAATTGTCCTGAGCATCGCCTGTTTTTGAGCTGGCCGATATTTATCATCCTGAAGTAACTTAAGGTTTTTGACTAGATCATCCCGGCGATCCTGCGATCGTCCAGGATGATATGATCGTATCAATCATCCTTAATTACTCCCTTGATTTCCTGATCAATTGAGGCATAAATGGTATTTTCGTCCAGGCCGATCCGTGGATCGTCCTGGCCGATAATTTAAAATATAGTATACCTTAATTGTCTATGGCTGCTACTTCTTTCTGTTTTGAGCTTATCGGCCTAACGATACACGTATCGTCCAGGCCGATATGTTAATGATGGCTGCTTAATTAAGAATTCTTATTTAGACTTTCTTTTTAAGCCTGATCGTTCAGGACGATGTAAATATCATCCTGGCCGATGTGAGCAAAACAGAAATCTAAGTCTCTCAAGTGTGTGTGTGTATAGGGTTACTTAGCATCAGTCTTTTGACCATTACAAGTAGACTAAAAAAGGTGAAAAACAAAAGTACAGACTGACTCAACCCTAAACCTACGCAATCCTGAACTAGCTTCTTCTTGATCGTCCGATCTTCGATTCCTGAAAAGTTAGAAGCCACAAGTAGTCCAAGAGAATAGTGTTTGTCAATCATCAAAATAAGTCATGAAAAAATAGATTTGCAACAATCTTCCCTTTTTGATGATGACAAACACAAGTAGGAAAATTTTAGAAAGGTTCATTAGAAATTCAAAGTTACAAACAAAACCCAACAGCTTTTTCCTACCAACCCTACTCCCCCTTTTTTATCACAAAAAGAGGATCCAGATACAAAAGAACACCACAACAAACAAAGACTAACTAAAAAAAATAGGAAACAAACAACAGAAAGTACAGACTAAAATACGAGGGACCAGATCATCAGATGGAGGTGGTGGAGGTGGCTGCTGAAAGTAGGTGGCAAGTGTGGTGAACTGAGCATTGAACAGGCGATGTCCTGGTCATGCTGCTGCTGCTGTGAGTAAGGAAACTGTCAAATCGAGCTAAATCCTCTGCGCGGTGTGCTCGTAGTGGGCAATGTCCTCAGAGTGTTGTACTCCTGTGCAGCAATGTAGGCATCAAAATGAGTCTCCCAATGATCAAACTTTCTATCAACTAATCAACGGTGAGTGCTGGTGGAGAGGAACGGGTCAGGAATGGGAGCGGGGAGCGGGAGCGGGAGCGGGGCCTCCTCCTCTCTAGCCCCCAAGTTCCTCAGGGTGGAGACGAGTACTGTGAAGGGTACTGAAGGAACTGTTTGAGTAGAGAGGATTGGAGATGGGGGTGTAGGACATTGGAGTTGAATTTGGTTTCAAGGACATAGGCTATGATGTGTCCTAAGGCTAGATGGGTTTCCTCTTATGACCTGGATCGTGAATTGTGGTTAAATGGTCAATGTATCGAAAGAGCAAGTCGGCAGTATTAAATTCTCTATGAGCCATGATATAGAAAGTAAAGGGGTGATGTGGATTTGGTCACCAGCTTTTGGAATTATGGAGGTGCGAAGGACATGTTGGATTATCTAGCATCTTTGACTAAAGAGCTAGGCTTCTCCAACATGAAAAGGTGCATTGGTCTGGCGAAGGAAGTGATTTGCCGTTGATCAGTCAAAGTCAAGATTGAAGCAATTAAGTGCAGCTATCCCCGGTGGTGGATAGCTGTAAAAGATCAACATAATTCTGATATGTGATTTTTGACAGGGCGTCTATCACATAGGAGGTCAGGGCTGTGAAAGTAGGGTTAATGCAAAGATTTGCAAAAAATTAAAAAGAAGCTCAGTGTGAAAAGGAAAGGCGAGAGAAAGAATGAAGCAAAATGAAGTGTGAGAAAGAGATCCATTACCGGATATGAAAATGTCAGGATTGATGATTTAGAGACAGTTATCCCACACTTTTGTAGCGACGGTAGGCAGCCTGATCCTTGCCTCCCTGAATCGAGGGTCCAGAGTCGCCCTCGAAGAACTCCCAGAGCCTGAACGAACATTTCCCACCAATAGAAGAGAGTTAGCAAGAAAACACAAAAGGAAGAAGAGTGGAATCCCTTTCACCTTACACGATGCAACGGAGTAGCCTGGTCCTTTTACACCAAAGAGATATTCTTCTTCCCAAAACTTCCCTCTTGACGAACCTTGAATTCGATGGTACTAAGATTCAAGCTTGCCAGAGCAACTGTATGAAATCCCCTCTATGCTCCCTTGAAACCTCATCTAAGGATCTTCTCTCTCTCAAAATCCACCCTTTTATCTCTCCTTTTCAAGTTCTCTCTTTATGTTTTCACTAGACGAACGAAGACACAATGGCTGTCAAAGACACTTACTAAGTGCATTGAGAAAGCTTAAATAGGTGGCTGTGAAAAAACCCTAGAAATTTAATTCTACCGATTAAGATCATACTAAGATCCTTAGATTGTTCAGTATGATTTATACAAATAGCTCTTTCAGCCAATATGATCAACTTTGTCCTTTACGATTAGTTCATTTATAATCAGTTTAAATATTTAAATAGATTATCCAATATGATATTGAGATCGTCTAGGATGATTAATTCAACTGAAATGCAATTCATCCAAGATGAATCTTGGTACGACCAAAATCATCTCTATTGATCTATTTCATATAATATGAACAGAATATCAAAATTAAGTATACTCGATTGACTAAACACATGATCAATTTAGGCATAATTTTCATAAATCATCTAGTATGATGTACATAATCCTGGATGATTAGAATAAAATATGAAATTCAAAACCATGCTTAAATTATAATTGACGGATATTTTTCATGATCATAACTGATTGTCCTGGATGATCTAAACCATCAAGTATGATTAGTAAAAAGGCTCTATCATACAGTATGATATAAATCGTACAATACAATTAGTTAAAAAATTAAACTTATGATTTAGACTCAATCTCACTCCCCTTGAGTGTGTATGTACATGGTCACTAAGCTAGCATACACCATTATATAACTTGACTCAAGAAATAAAAAATACATCAATGAATATTACAAAAATCTTTATAGTATAACATATTTTACCCAATCTTGAGCTTTGAATCTTCGTTGGATGGTGCATGACAATCCTGAAGTATTAGTACACACGCAAATAAATATACATTGCAAATACAATAAGATATAAGGATGTAAATCACAATATTTGTTATAATCAAAAATATAAACTCGTGAGCTGGAGTTGCAACATATCCTAAATGAAACCTTAGTGGTCTAGCACTAAGAGCATAAGAAGCATAATATGATAGGAGGGGTACAACCACAATGACTCAATTCTAAGAAATTTGAAGCTAAGAATGAAGGACTAAACACTATGAGGAAAATAAAGTCCTTCACTTTGGAGATTACTTATTATTCTTATTTGAAAGTTAAGTGAAATATTTTATATGTGTAAAACTTTCTATACTAAATTTTTTGTGTCCATGTATGAAATTTAACTTTTAAATTATTTTTTGAAACTTAAATATTAGTTGAAATTAGAAATTATCCTAAATGAAAATATTATAATTAGTTAAGAAATTAATTATAACATTATCAAGTAGTAGGGTTGGCCTTATTGTGGTTATTTCATAAGAAGGTAGTGGCGTAATTACATGTGGGGCCCGGCCACTATAACACTTCCCTCTTTTTTGTAATTTGAATTATATACTTTCAAAAAACATATAAACTATATTTTTCTCTAGAATTAAATTGTTAGAATGTTTTAAACAAATTTTTAATGAATTTCATGATGGATAGGCTCCGTGGTTAGCCAGAAGAGAGGATTTTGTGATCTTCTCTACACATTCACTTGCACCAATGAGTGAACCTAGTAACATCTTTAAATTTTTGAATTAACAAAATTGAAGGTTTTATTTATTATTTTAATATATATATATATATATATATATATTTCTCACATTTCCCACAATTATTTTCATCTTAAGTTGTCACACAAGAAAAAGTTAAAACTAGACCAACCTTATACCCCATAAAAGAAATTTTAAATCATATATATTTATTCTTAAGAAATTTCAAATTTGCTTCTTCGCGGGAGTTGTGGGGAACTCATGGCGGCGGATGTTCGCCGGCATCCTATGGCTGGTGGAACACAGGAAGATCATCGCCCTTCATCTAGGGCTATGGCGGCCCCAATTTGACCATTTTCGTCATTGCCGCCTACATTCAGAGATGGGAAGTCTGGGTTGAATCAGATCATCAAAACTAAGGGAAAATCTGGTATGTCCCTAGTTATCAATGAAGGTGGCTTTTTAGCAAAGAAGGAACCAGAGTTTTTTGGCAAAGGAAAGAACGTTATTTTTTAAGATAAGGTTAAGAGGATCAAATATGGAGCGGTATTGATGCTAACTGAAGGGTTTGAGGCATCCCCTTCTACAAGACCTCAGATTGAGAAAATTATTCCATTTGATGGATTTCTTGATAGCGGGAAGCTGGATAGAGTAACTCCAAGCTCTGTTGAAAATTCAAGTCCAGATGAAGGAAATGTAACAGGGAAATTGGAAGAGGCTTTAAATATTGTGGAGAAGCTTCAGGAACCTGTACTGCAGGAAAAAAATGCTCTTTTCTGATTTACTGGAGGTAAGAAATGTTGATTCGACTGATATGGATAGCTATGTGGAGATTGAACCATTTCCTACTCGAAATTCTGATGCAGCTCAAGCGAGTGCATGGAAGAAGAAAGAAAACATTCAAGTTTCAGAACTTCAGCTGGGGGAATTCTTTTCTGAAGATGGAATGATTGTTAGATTATATGAGAAGAATGAAATGGAAAATGCGAAAAGACTAATCAACTCACTGGTTATTAAAATATTTTGAGGAGATGCTCCATTGTCAGTAATAAGTTAGGAGACAATAGTCTCAATATGGAAAATTTCATCTCACCATGCTCAGCATTGGTTGGGTGCTTTGTTCTTTTTCTGAACCGGAGCATATGGAATCTATTCTTTCCAATGGGTTGTGGTTTGTCAATGGAAAAATAATTGAGACGGGCCAATGGTCTCAAAGCTTCTCGCCAACTTCACTTAGAGGATTGATTGCCTCAATATGGACCAGACTACAAAATCTTCCTCTAAACTACTGGGACAATATAAATATCTGCAGAATTGCATCAATGGTTAGAAAACCATACTTAATTGCTGGGAATTTGTTTCAATGGGGAAGAAGAGAGTTTGGAAGGGTGTGTGTCCGAATTAAGCTTGATACGAAGTTACTAGTAGGAGTTTGGGTGAAAGGTATGTTTGGGAAATTCTATCAGAAGATAGAGTATGAATGAATTCCCAATTTTTGTTTCAAAAGTGGATTATTTGGACACATCAAGGGAGCTTGCAAAGAAGGTGAAGTTGAGTCCATCCTTCAAGAGAAGATGGATTCTACTGTAATTCAAGATGCAGAGAGAAATGTACAAAATAAAGTTGATGATAGTGAGAACAATGAAGCAGCATGTTATGGTCCATGGTTAATAGTAAATCATGGAAGAAAGAAGGCTAGAAGAAATTTTACAAAAGTTATTCAATGCCCATTGAATAAATGGTGTGGAGGAGATCAGATGTAAAGAAAATCAATGATAAAAAACCAAATGTAGATAAAGATGTTGTTCTGGGCACAAATGATGCTTTAGTTTCTAAAATTCTGAAGCCTGAAGCAAATAGAGGTAATTCATCTCAGGCTGTTAGTATTGGTTCTCCTAAGGTTTCTCAACCAGATTGGAGGGAGAGTATTATCATTTCATTAGTTGAAAATAGATATAATGTTCTAAGTGACCCTATTGAAGATGGGGAAATTGTTCATAACAATGGAGATGTCATATTGATTAAGGAAGTACCACCCGATGAGAACAAAAGTGAGAATTTGAATCAAAGTGCATATTCCATTGCTAAATGCAAAGATGATGATTCCAGTTTAGTTAAAAAGAAGAAGTCAAAGCAATTGAAGGATCTTGGGCCAATCAGCAATAACCTGAGGAGTAGAAGAATGGAGATGAAATGAAAGGCACCATGGGGAATTCTTCCCCTAGCCTATAACAATGAATTCTTTAGCATTCTAGAATTATAGAGGAGCAAAGAAAAAAGGTGCTTCTCTATTCATTAAGGAATTTGTTAAACTACATAGTGCAATATTTTTGGGATTTTTAGAGAGCAAATTGTCTTCATTTGATATTAAATAAGTAAAGATCCTTATTGGTGATCGTTAGGAGTATGTTATGGTGCCTTCGAATGCGTTATCAAGTGGTATTATAGTCTTATGGAATTCCCATTTGGATGACTTTACCATTGTTGATTCTTCTTCCCAATGTATCATAGGAGATCTGTCAATTAACAGTAAAGGAAAATGGAGGGTGGCTTCGGTGTATGGAAGGAAAGACATGCATAAAAGGATAGAGCTTTGAGAGATTTTGGAGCTGCACTCTATAGAAGAATATCCAATGGTGGTTGGTGGAGACTTCAACTGTCTCACTTCCAAGGAAGATAAGAGAGGTGGGAGAAGATTTATTTTGCATAAGGGCCTAAAGAAATGAAGGCTTTCTTCAATAATAATGATTATCATGAGATAGGATTTACTGGCCCTCGATTTACTTGGTGTAACAACAAGTTTGGAGGGGCTCGAATCCTGGAAAGATTTTATTGGTGCTTCCTCAACTCTATGGCTTTAAACTCTTCTTCTCATTTGGTTGTTAGACACCTTGCTAGAATAGCTTCTGATCATAGCCCAGTTATTCTCAACTTACTTGAATTTAAACCATATTCTAAGAGGGTCATTAAATTTGAAGATGTTTGGGCATCTTATCCGGCATCTTCATTTGTGGTAAAGGAGTGGAACAAATCTTATAAGGGCAATTTCTCTCAAATATTGAACTCTAAATTTAAAAGAAAATTAAAATCTCTTTTCTTTTGGAGTAAGGCTAAATTGAAAAATTTGAACCTCCAAAAAGAAAGCTTAATGGAAGATATATTGATTTTGCAAATAAAGGGATCTGAGATAGGATGGCTAACAGATGAAGAGTGTTTGATTTTGAAAGTCAAGGTGATTGAACTCAATGCTACCATGACTCGGTTGAATGCTTGGTGGAAACAAAGAGCGAAGGTCAAATGGATGACTGATGGTGATAGTAATTTAAAGTTCTTCCACTCTTTTGCTACTGCAAGAAGGAGCTTGAACAATATTTCTAAAATAAAGGATGATAACGGAGCTGTGTTGGAAGAGCTGGACCAAATTGAAGAGGTAATTCTTCGGTTCTTCAGGCATAAATGGAGATAGAGGAATTGTGTAAAGGAAGGATGGCCATTTCCTAGGAATACATTGAATGATGAAGACAGAAGATTTCTATCAAGGGAGTTCTCGGTGGAGGAGATTGATTTTGTTCTCAATCAATTGGGAGGTAATATTGCCCCTGGTTGTGATGGCATTTATTATTCGTTTATTAAAGCATACTGGAACATGATCAAAGTAGACTTTGTGAATGCAATTAATCAATTTCTTTGTCTTGGTGAGATAGATAAAGATTGGAAGGATACTTTAATTGTTCTTATTCCAAAAGTATCAAATCCTCTGCTATTGTCAAACTTCAGACCCATAAGCTTGTGCAATTCAGTTTACAAGGTGGCTGCAAAGGTGATTTTGAATAGGTTAATTCAAGTTATCCCTCAGCTCATCTCAGAAGAACAGGTTGCTTTTATCAAAGGTAGGTCTATCTCGGACAATGTGTTGGTGGCTTAGGAGTTGTTTCACAAATTCAGGTATTCCAAGGCATCCAAAGGACTTGTTTCTTTTAAAATTGATATGGAGCAGCATATGACTCAATGAGTTGGGTTACTCTTAAAATTGTTTTAAACTATTTTGAATTCCCTACTATGTTCTAAAAGCTAATTTTGGAATGTGTTGTAAAACCAAGATTTTCTTTAATCATTAATGGGAAGTTATTAGAATTGATAGGAGCTAAGAGTGAACTCCATCAAGGGTGCCCCTTGTCTCCTCTGCTATTCATCCTTTATTCCCAACTCCTTTCTAATCCTTTTGCCCAAACTTCTATTGGGATTAGCATTTGTTCGAATGGTCCACAAGTATGTCACTTATTATATGAAGATGATGTTATGGTTTTCTCTGAGGCTAATAAGAAGGTGGAAATTGAGATCAAAGGCATTCTTTCCAATTTCAGCAATTGGACCAAACAATGTATCAACATTAACAAATCTTCCATTCTCTTTGGAAAGATTGTTAATAGAAGGAAGAGGAAAATCATCACTCGTATTATGGGGTTCAAAGAAGTAAAAGAGTTTTCTTATCTTGGTATGAAGATGGACTTAAGGAAATTGGTGGCCTCTGATTTTTATTTTATCTTTGAGAAAGTTCTAAGGATGCTCAACATATGGGGAAGCTAATTCTTAGCATTGGCTAGCAAGCTAACATTGATTAAATCGATCATTTTATCCTTCCCAAATTTTTATAGAACACATTCTCTTGTTCTTATCCCTGTGCTTAAAGATAATGACAAACTGTGTAGGAGTTTCCTATGGAATAAATCAAATGGAAAGATGGGAATCCACTATGTTAGCTGGGGTGAATTGTGCAAGCCATTAATGTGGGGAGGACGTGGTTTGTTTTCATCTACATCTAGAGTGGCACCTCTTTGAGCTAGATTGACTTGGAGGTATTTGCAAGACAAAGGCTCACTCCTACATAAAGTTCTAGCTCCAAAATATGGAACCAATGCTGAAGTTGAAGACATTAAGAAAAGCTCCTCTTCTTAATGGAAAATATTATGTGTGAAAGTTCGTTAGGGATGTTAAGCCCTATGAACTTAGTCCCAAGCTAACCAAGAGGGGGGGGGGTGAATTGATATTTTAAAAACACTTTTCACAAAGAAAAAATTGCATAAACCAAATCACACCACAAGAAATAAATGTGGAATTAAAAGTGCGGAAGCAAGAAAAAGAACACAGAAATTTATAGTGGTTCGTTCGACTCGACCTACGTCCACTCCTTGGAGGCACCCTCCAAGTATTGCACTACAAAACGTGACTCTCCTTTAGCCCCCACGGCTAGGCGGAGAAGCCCTCACAAGAACCTCCTTTTTGCCACCCCGGCAAGGCAGAGAACCTACCTCCTTTTGCTTCCTCATGAAGCTGGCAGAGAACCACAACCAAGAGAAAACTCCTTACCTCTACCGACCCTTCCACAGACGAGAAACTCTAGACGAAGAACGAGCAGAGCGATCCTTGAAGCAACCCTTGTGAATCCCCTCACAAGCTCCCCCTCACAAGATCCTCTCTCTCTCCCTCTCTCTCTTTCTCTCCTCAAGGTCTTCTCAGGTCAAGGCAGCAGCCAAAGGTCTTGAAAAATGTTGAACAAGAGCTCTTAAATAGAAGAGCTTCAAAGGAGCTCATTAATTGCAAGTAGCCGACTTTATCGTCCAGGCCGATATGTACATCGGCCTGGTCGATCAGTACAAAACTCAGAAGATCGGCCAGAGCATCGCCCTGGATACACTCCTAGACGATTGAATTTTGGCTTGATCGTCCAGGATGATCTCACGATTGTCCTGGCCAATTAGTACAAATCCCATCAGATCGGCCAGAGCATCGCCCTGGATGAACTCCTGGACGATTAAAATTTGGCTTGATCGTCCCGGCCGATCTCACGATCGTCCTGGCTGATCAGTTCAAATCAGAGGCAAATTGTCCTGAGCATCGCCTTGTTTTTGAGCTGGCCGATATTTATCATCCTGAAGTAACTTAAGGTTTTTGACTAGATCATCCCGGCCGATCCTGCGATCGTCCAGGATGATATGATCGTATCAATCATCCTTAATTACTCCCTTGATTTCCTGATCAATTGAGGCATAAATGGTAATTTCGTCCAGGCCGATCCGTGGATCGTCCTGGCCGATAATTTAAAAATATAGTATACCTTAATTGTCTATGGCTGCTACTTCTTTCTGTTTTGAGCTTATCGTCCTAGACGATACACGTATCGTCCAGGCCGATATGTTAATGATGGCTGCCTTAATTAAGAATTCTTATTTAGACTTTCTATTTTAAGCCTGATCGTTCAGGACGATGTAAATATCATCCTGGCCGATGTGAGCAAAAACAGAAATTCTAAGTCTCTCAAGTGTGTGTGTGTATAGGGTTACTTAGCATCAGTCTCTTTGACCATTACAAGTAGACTAAAAAAGGTGAAAAACAAAAGTACAGACTGACTCAACCCTAAACCTACGCAATCCTGAACTAGCTTCTTCTTGATCGTCCGATCTTCGATTCCTGAAAAGTTAGAAGCAACAAGTAGTCCAAGAGAAATAGTGTTTGTCAATCATCAAAACATAAGTCATGAAAAAATAGATTTGCAACAATCTTCCCCTTTTTGATGATGACAAACACAAGTAGGAAAATTTTAGAAAAGGTTCATTAGAAATTCAAAGTTACAAACACAAACCCAACAGCTTTTTCCTACCACACCCTACTCCCCCTTTTTTCATCACAAAAAGAGGATCCAGATACAAAAGAAAACACCACAACAAACAAAGACTAACTAAAAAAAATAGGAAACAAACAACAGAAAGTACAGACTAAAATAACGAGGGACCCAGATCATCAGATGGAGGTGGTGGAGGTGGCTGCTGAAAGTAGGTGGCAAGTGTGGTGAACTGAGCATTGAACCAGGCGATGTCCTGGTCATGCTGCTGCTGCTGCTGAGTAAGGAAACTGTCAAATCGAGCTAAATCCTCTGCGCGGTGTTGCTCGTAGTGGGCAATGTCCTCAGAGTGTTGCTACTCCTGTGCAGCAATGTAGGCATCAAAATGAGTCTCCCAATGATCAAACCTTTCTATCAACTAATCAACCGGTGAGTGCTGGTGGAGAGGAACGGGATCAGGAATGGGAGCGGGAGCGGGAGCGGGAGCGGGAGCCTCCTCCTCTCTAGCCCCCCAAGGTTCCTCAGGGTGGAGACGAGTACTGTGAAGGGTACTGAAGGAACTGTTTGAGTAGAAGAGGATTGGGAGATCGGGAGGTGTAGGACATTGGAGTTGATATTTGGTTTCAAGGACATAGGCTATGATGTGTCCTAAGGCTAGATTGGGTTTCCTCTTATGACCTGGATCGTGAATTGTGGTTAAATGGTCAATGTATCGAAAGAGCAAGTCGGCAGTATTAAATTCTCTATGAGCCATGATATAGAAAGTAAAGGGGTGATGTGGATTTGGTCACCAGCTTTTGGAATTATGGAGGTGCGAAGGACATGTTGGATTATCCTAGCATCTTTGACTAAAGAGCTAGTCTCTCCAACATGAAAAGGTGCATTGGTCTGGCGAAGGAAGTGATTTGCCGTTGATCAGTCAAAGTCAAGATCTGAAGCAATTAAGTGCAGCTTATCCCCGGTGGTGGATAGCTGTAAAAGATCAACATAATTCTGATATGTGATTTTGACAGGGCGTCTATTCACATAGGAGGTCAGGGCTGTGAAAGTAGGGTTAATGCAAAGATTTGCAAAAAATTTAAAAAGAAGCTCAGTGTGAAAAGGAAAGGCGAGAGAAAGAATGAAGCAAAATGAAGTGTGAGAAAAGAGATCCATTACCGGATATGAAATATGATCAGGATTGATGATTCTAGAGACAGTTATCCCACACTTTTTGTAGCGACGGTAGGCAGCCTGATCCTCTGCCTCCCTGAATCGAGGGTCCAGAGTCGCCCTCGAAGAACTCCCAGATGCCTGACGAGTACGTTTCCCACCAGTCATAGAAGAGAGTTAGCAAGAAAACACAAAAGGAAGAAGAGTGGAGAGTGAGAAATCATGGCTGGAACGACCAGAATTTAAAGAAATGGCCATATCATCCTGGCCGATCGCAGAATCGTCCAGGCCGATATGGCTCAATAATTACGTACAGGCCGATTGGTCAGAAAGGCGGTTCGATCGTCCGGGCCGATCAGATATCGGCCAGGCCGATTAGACATAGGCGATCGTCCCGAGGAGTCAATCCTGACGACCGTTGAAAAAGTAGATCGTCCGGGCCGATTAGGTGTATCGTCCAGGACGATGCACAATAATTGATCGTACCGGCCAAAGTTAAAACATTTTAAATTCTTGCCACGTGTATCGTCCAGGACGAACAGTGGATCGGCCAGAATGATTGTTCAATAATGGATCATCCGGGGCTGAATTTAAAGATCAAAATGTGCTGACACGTGGATCGTCCAGGACGATCCAGTGTATCGGCCAGGACGATGCACATAAAATGCATCGGCCAGATGAAATATTCTATCGGCCAGGACTATTATCATGATAGAGTTCGATCATATCGTCTAGGATGATATACGATCGTCCAGGACGATGAGTTACAGCAAGCACAGAAAAGGTCAGCAGATGGATTTTGAACAGAATTTGTCATATCGTCCAGGATGATAAAAGTATCGTCCAGGACGATGTGACTAGAAGTTGAAATCAAGGAAAGAATGGTGATGATCAAGACCCTCAAAAATAAAACAAAAGAAAAATAGTCAAAACACAGTAAAAGAAAAACAAAAATACAAGGAAAATATTATTGGATTTTAATTTTTCTAATTTTTTTTTCTTTTTTTGTTGTTTTATGGAGGCATCATATGAGAATTTTCCAAAAAGTTAAACTTTTAAAGTTCCAAGAGATCAAGGAGTTTAACAAATCCCAATCAGAAGAAGGTAGATCATTTGATTCTGTTAACCCTAGATCAGACATCCTTCAGTGTACAAAATTCTTTTGGAAAACAGAAATCTAACTCAGAATAACTAAATATGATACAAAGATCCATTCAAAACTTATTTACAAAGAAAATATCTCATAATTAATAAACCAAAGAAATTTTTCTCAATCATGAAAATTGAAATCAAGTTTTTGAAAGTATCACATAATCAATGCGTTCTCTAAGTTTTAAGAGTTTTAGCAAAGAGAGGATAGCTTGCACCTAGTGGGCTCATATTATGCCTCTTGTCATTTTGATTGGCTCTTTTGAGCATCTTTTGATTTTTTGATACACTTTTGTGTATATAGCTTTCTTTTCAATTTAGCTTCATTGGCCTCTTTCCTTTTTAACTCTTGCAGGCTAAAAAATCTTTATTATACCCTTAAAAAAAAACTTAGTTGTGAGTATATCCTCCAAATATTAGAGAATAGGAGCTCTCTCTCTAACATAGGGAAGAACAATCCAAAATAAAAAATCAAAATCATGTGATAAATGCAATGGCAAGATTTCAAAAAGACTTGAAAGATATATGAGAACTTTGGCTATTATGCATAAGATAAATTAATGTAGCAAAATAAGAAAAGGATCTTAAATAAAAAGCCATTGGTTAAACTGAGTTTAGACTTTTGTTTAGAGAAAAAAATCATACCACTAAACAAAGTCAGAAGGAGGGAAAACATCAACAGTATTACTCCCTTTAACCAATTTAGAAAAGCTAAACACTATTTCTAAAACTCCAAAATCTAAAAGCTTGAAAAGATTCATCATATGGAAGGCCAAATTTAAAGAACAACGTGAAAACAAAAAAACAAAACAAAGCAAACTAAAATAACACAAAGTAAGCACAAAAACAAAATAAAAGATAACACAAAAACTAAAAATTTCAAGCAAGTGATAAAGCAACGAGTTTAAGCAATTTTGAGCTGCCAGCCTCCTTATGTCCAGTTATCTTATGCTCCCACGAGGTCTTTGGTGAGAGCATACCTGCAAGGCTTAACAACAGTCAGATTTAGGAACCCAAAAAGGTTTGGGATCCTTTTTAGGAAAAGTAGAATGCAATGCATGCATGGTAGGTTGTGAATCATGCATCTTAGGTCTCCCACCCAATGTGTACTACAGTGAATGGTGCAAGTGTGTGAGATGTGTCCTAGCATGCCACAAGAAAAATATCTAACTCCAGAAAAAGGGTTTCTTAAATGATTATAATGCCTCTTCCTAGGTTCTGGCTTAAGATCAAAAGTGGAAGTCATCCGATTTTTCTTACATGTATCAAAATCATTTTGAATTCTCAAGTTAGTTCTTTTCAATGCATCATTCTCAACCCTCAAATTTTTCTCAATCTCTTTAGATTTCTTAAGATAAAAAATAAGTGAGGTGCGTGAAACTTTTAATGCCTTATGTTTATCAATTAATTCTGAATGCTTTTTGTTCAACTCATCAAATTCATCAAGAAAAGCCATGTGATTTGAATTAATCGTTGCATGGTCTTTGAGAAAAACTTCATGCTCTTTTTGTAGATTCGAATGTTCTAATTTTAAGCTAGCATGTGTTTTCTTAAGTTTTTTGTATGATGCATGGATTTTTTCACAAATTTCAAACAATTCATTATAAGTTGGTTTACATACCTCTTCCTCATCACTTTGATCTTCTCCCATGAAATACAAGTTTGTAGTCTCTTCCTCTGGTTCAGTCTCAGAGGAATCAGTACGAGATTCTGCCCAGAAATCTCTTTGGATTTTCTTCTTGTCCTTCCTAGACTTAGCTTTCTCCTCACCTTTTTCCTTTTCTTTGCTCGCGTGATCTTGAAGTGTAGGACAATCGGCTCTCACATGTCCAGGCTTCCTGCATTCAAAACAAACAACATCAAAATATCCTTTAACATATTTGTGATCCTTACCTTTTCTCCAACTTTGATGATGCTTTTGTTTCTTCCTTAGAAAGCTTTTGAATTGCCTTGTGATGAAGGCAACTTCATCGCATTCAGACCCGGAAGATTTAGAATCCGATTTGTGCGCCTTCAGTGCAATTGTTTTCTCTTTTTTCTTCTCACCTGCATCAAGATTTCTTTGATTCACCCCTTACTGGTAAGCAATGAGTGAGCCAAGTAAGTTATCAATAGAATAGGTGTTCAAATCCTTAGATTCAGTGATTGCAGTGATTTTTGCATCATAAGACGAAGGCAAGCATCTCAAAATCTTGTTAACCTTTTCATAGTTTGAAAGTTCTTTTCCTAGTGCATGCAGTGAAGTAACTATCTGAGTAAATCTAGTGTACATGTCAGAAATCGATTCATGAGATTTCATACGAAAAAGTTCGTAGTCATGCAAGAGAATGTTCAAACGGGATTGTTTAACTTCATAGGTGATGCACAATTTATCCCAAATCTCTTTACCAGTTTTGCAAGTTGAGACACGCATGTAATCCTCAGATTTTAAAGCACAGAAAAAGCAGTTCAAACATTTCACATTTAATTGAGCTAAATCTCGTTCATCAAAAGTCCATTTAGTAAAAGCAACTTCAGTTTTAACACCATTAATTTCACGAGAAGGTGGAGAATAACCTTCTTGAATAAGCATCCACATGCGATAATCAGTAGATTGTAAAAACGTTGACATGCGGGTTTTCCAGAAATCAAAAGGTAGATTATCGAATAGGGGAGGTCGGGTAATAGAATACCCTTCCGTAGTGTTGCGATTCCTAAGGTTAGCCATGGATCTAATTCAAAAAGTTTTCAAACTTAAATTTTTGAATATCGCTCTGATACCACTTGAAAGTTCGTTAGGGATGTTAAGCCCTATGAACTTATTCCCAAGCTAACCAAGAGGGGGGGGGGGTGAATTGGTATTTTAAAAACACTTTTCACAAAGAAAAAATTGCATAAACCAAATCACACCACAAGAAATAAATGCGGAATTAAAAATGCGGAAGCAAGAAAAAGAACACAGAAATTTATAGTAGTTCGATCGACTCGACCTACATCCACTCCTTAGAGGCACCCTCCAAGTATTGCACTACAAAACGTGACTCTCCTTTAGCCCCCATGGCTAGGCGGAGAAGCCCTCACAAGAACCTCATTTTTGCCACCCCGGCAAGGCAGAGAACCTACCTCCTTTTGCTTCCTCCTGCAGCTGGCAGAGAACCACAACCAAGAGCAAACTCCTTACCTCTACCCACCCTTCCACGGATGAGAAACTCTAGACGAAGAATGAGCAGAGCGATCCTTGAAGCAACCCTTGTGAATCCCCTCACAAGCTCCCCCTCACAAGATCCTCTCTCTCTCCCTCTCTCTCTTTCTCTCCTCAAGGTCTTCTCAGGTCAAGGCAGCAGCCAAAGGTCTTGAAAAATATTGAACAAGAGCTCTTAAATAGAAGAGCTTCAAAGGAGCTTATTAATTGCAAGTAGCCGACTTTATCGTCCAGGCCGATATGTACATCAGCCTGGCCGATCAGTACAAAACTTAGAAGATCGGCCAGAGCATCGCCCTGGATACAGTCTTGGATGATTGAATTTTGGCTTGATCGTCCAGGACGATCTCACGATCGTTTTGGCCGATTAGTACAAATCCCATCAGATCGGCCAGAGCATCGCCCTGGATGGACTCCTGGACGATTGAAATTATGCTTGATCGTTCTGGCCGATCAGTTCAAATAAGAGGCAAATCATCCTGAGCATCGCCCTGTTTTTGAGCTGGCCGATATTTATCGTCCTGAAGTAACTTAAGATTTTTGACTAGATCGTCCCGGTCGATCCTGCGATCGTCCAGGATGATATGATCGTATCAATCATCCTTAATTACTCCCTTGATTTCCTGATCAATTAAGGCATAATTTGGTAATTTCGTCCAGGCCGATCCGTGGATCATCCTGGCCGATAATTTAAAAATACAGTATACCTTAATTGTCTATGGCGGCTACATCTTTCTGTTTTGAGCTTATCGTCCTGGACGATACACGTATCGTCCAAGATGATACACGTATCGTCCAGGCTGATATGTTAATGACGGCTGCCTTAATTAAGAATCCTTATTTGGACTTTCTGTTTTAAGCCTGATCGTCCAGGATGATATAAATATCGTCCTGGCCAATGTGAGCAAAAATAGAAATTCTAAGTCTCTCAAGTGTGTATGTATAGGGTTACTTAGCATCAGTCTCTTTGACCATTACAAGTAGACTCAAAAAGGTGAAAAATAAAAGTATAGACTGACTCAACCCTAAACCTACGCAATCCTAAACTGGCTTCTTCTTGATCGTCCGATCTTCAAATCCTGGAAAGTTAGAAGCAACAAGTAGTCCAAGAGAAATAGTGTTTGTCAATCATCAAAACATAAGTCATGAAAAAATAGATTTGCAACAATGTGATGGGGGAAATGTTCTTAGTCCATTTCTAAAATGGAACATTGTAAAGGGATCTTCTATTGACGTCTATAGAGACAAATGGATATTGGATAGAATGGCCAACTTTTGTAGTACCTAAAGTGACGAAGGTCTAAAGTAAGAAAAATTTATTGAAAACAAAAGTTGGAATGTTGCTGAATTGATGCAGGTGTTTGGGAAGAATCTGGTGGATCTTATTCTTCAAATCAACATTAAGTCAAATCAGCAAGAAGATGAGAGGGAGCTGATATTTAAGAATTCAGGAAAAACTATTCCTGGAATGATCTTTGAATCAATGTATCAACCTCAATGTGATTTCAAATTTCGGGATTGGATAAAAAAAGAAAAAGCTAATCTTTGGGTGGAGGTGTTTTGCTGGAGACTATTTAAAAATGCTATACCAACTTATCAAATCTTAGCTCATAGAAGATTACAAGTTGATGAAATATGTCCTAGATGTTATGTTGGCATTGAGGATGTGGAACATATACTTATCAAATGTAACAAATTGATAGATGTGATTTCATTGTTAAACAAATGGGGATTTGGAATTCCCGTGGTTGAAAGCTTTGAAGAATGCTGCTCTTGGATGGAGTCAACTGCAAAACAAAATGGTATGCTTCTAAATATATTTTACATTGTTGTGTATCTTTCATGGAAGGCTAGAAACAAAATGTTACATGAAGGAATGGTTGAAAGTGCAAACTCAATTGCCGCAAATGCTGTTAGCATGTCATCAATTTCTAAATTGGTTTTTAACTTAACTTTAGAAAGATGTGATGTTAATCAGCCTTTTAGGCTGTCAAACATTTGGCATCCCCTGATTGGTTAAAGATCAATGTAGATGCTTCTCTTGGTTCTTCATACATAGCAGACATTGGAGGTGTGATCTGAGACTGCAAAGGAAGGTTCTTGTTGGTCTTTGGCAAATCTTGCATTCACTGAGACATTTTTCAATTAGAGCTTCTAGCTATCAAGTCTTTGAAAGAAGTCATCACAGATTGGATGTTCAAATATAAGGGAGCAATCATTGAAGGTGATAATTCAAATGTAATAAGGACTCTTCGTCATGCTATGCTTGACGGGTTCAAAAAGATGGAAGAGTTACAATTCTTTAAAGATTTTAACTATGTCATCTTAAAATGCATAGATAGAGGGGGTAACAAGCTAGTCTATATGTGTGCTAGTCTTGCTCTTATTAGTAATTTTATTTGGGAGGATTTGTGTTCGAATAAGATTCCTCCTTCTTTTGTTAGGTTGTTGAAGGAGGAATCTACATTGTAGTTTATTTCTTTATTTTTCTAGTAATGCATTTATGCTCTTTTCAAAAATATATTAATTCTTAACCCCGTCCCCTCCTTCACACTCAATTGTTTCTTCTTAGGTTCTTGCACTAAATCTTGTGTTTTTAATGCATGAACCCTAGCTAGGATTAATTATTTTTTTGAACAATGCATAAAGCAAAACTTTTATTAACCACCAATTACTTACATGAAGATTCCTCCTTCAACAAGTCTAGAAATGAAGGAGGAACTTTAAACCTGGAGAAATCATCCCAATAAAATGAAGAAAAATGAGCATAGTTAGCACAATAATCAGCTAACTTATTACAATCTCTATTCACAAAAGAAAAGATGAAATGCTTAAATTTAAAAAGAAAATCTAAATCCTTAGGATTTAGAAATTCTTTATCAAAATAATGTTTGTTTAAGGAATTTTGAAAGATCTTGATGACATTAAAATTGTCACCTTCAATCACAATACCTTTAGCTTCAAGCATCCAATCATGGATATAGTCTCTCAAAGCCAAAATTGTCAATAACTCCATTTGCAAGCAATCCCAATGAAGACAATGAAATCCAAAAGCCGGTAATCCACGGCCTTTACAGTCCCTGAAAATACCACCAATACCGGTTTTGTTGTTAAGAAGAACTGAAGCATCTATATTTACCTTGATCCAACTCGGAGGAGGAGGATGCCAAGAAGATTGAGACAGCTTGAACAGCTGAATAGCATCCCAGTTTTCACGGATTAAACAAGATTCAAAAGTTGATACAGTTTGAATGATCTTAAAGCAATAGAATAATCGGTGTCATCCACTCCTCCATGAACTAGTTTGTTTCTGCTACTCCAGCAGTAGAACACCACAGAACATAGCAGATTACCAAGGAATGGATTTGAAGTAGCCATTTTTTATAATAACTGATAGCATCCAATTAAAGAATCAAAAGGGGGAATATAAAAATTCCAATTAACAAACAGTTTAAAAACCTTCTTCACCAAATAACATTTAAAGATCACATGCTCTGTATCTTCCATCTCCCTGCACCCTCTCGGGCAGCCGCCGAAATTAGCTAACCTCCTATATAAAAGAAAAGCAAATGTAGGAATGCTATTCTTACTTAATCTCCACCAGAATAAATTGATTTTCGGCTTAAGTTTTAGTTTTTTTCACCAGCTGAAATTTTCATCTGCTCCGATATTTTTGAATTTATTTTCATAAGCAATAGCAGCTATAGATCTGCCAGATAACTTGTGAATACACTCCAGCTTGTCTTCATTAAGATCTGATTGTATTGGAATTGAGACAATCAATTCAATAAGTAAAGGACCAAAATAGAGCTTCAATTTTTCCATGTTCCACATTCCTTCAGATATAAAAACCGAAATCTGATTAAATTATGGATCTAAAACTATGACAAAAGTAGGCCATTTATCAATAGTTTTGTCCAGAATCCACATATCTTTGAAAGTATCTACTTTCTTACCATTAGCAATCCTCCACCTCAATACAGGAAATAAAAATTCAGCTCCTATCTGTATCAGTTTCCAAGTTGAAGAACAACAAGTAGTATTAGCACCATTCCTTAATTCTTTACCATACTTGGCTCTTAAAATTCTATTAAGAAGAGAATTTGGATTTGTAATAAAATTCAACGCGTATTTAGATCTCAAAGGGCCCAATTTCTCCACCAAAGATTGTAAACCATAGCCTCCTTTATTTTTCGGTTTACACCAAGATACATAATGCATTCCATAACTACCATCTCTTTTGCTCCAAAAAAAATCTCTACACATTCTCTCCACTTCATATAATACCCCCAAAGGGATCAAAGAGTGGCTGGATTGATAAATAGGCAAAGATAGAACAGAAGCATTAATCAAAGTGTTTTTTCCAGCAAGTGAAATAAAATTTGTACCCCATAGATTCATCTTGGCCGCAATTTTAACAATTAATTTGTTGAAGTCAGATTTGACCAATCTTCTAAGAGCAATCTTTATTCCCAAATATTCCATTTCTTTTACCATTTTCATATTAATCACCTTGAGAAGAGATCTGCACTCTCTTTTTTTCACATTTTTACTAAAAAAAGCAGCAGACTTAAGAAAGTTAACCTTTTGACCTGTCCAACTACAATAGTTCTTCAAGATCTTGTCAACTTTCTTCAAACACCTCTTATTAGCTATAGAGAATATCATAATGTCATCAGCATACATTAAGTGAGAGATCTTAGGCCCATTTGAATTAATATTAACTCCAATATTCATTCCTAAATGTCCAAATTCTTCGATCAATAATTGAGAACATAAGATAAATAGGAAAGGAGACAAAGGGCATCCTTGTCTAAATCCACAATTAGCCTCTATCCACTTTGTGCTTCCACCATTAATCAAAATGGAAAATTTTGGATTAGCAACACATTCCAAAATTAATTTAGAAAAATACTTAGGATACCCAAACCAATCCATCACTTTTTCCAATGTAGCCCAACACATGCTATCATAGGCCTGTTCCATATCAACTTTGATAGCCACCAAGCCTTTCTTAGCTTTAGAATGTCTAAACTTGTTAAACAATTCTTGGGCAATTAAAATTTGATCAGACATAGACCGCCCCTTAATAAAAGCATTCTGTTCTTCAGAAATGATTTTAGGCAATAAGAAAGTCATCCTGTTTAATAACATCTAGGCCACAATTTTATAAATAGCATTTCATAAACTAATTGGACGATAGTTCAAAGGAGTCATTGGCTTCTCTACTTTAGGAATTAAAACCACATTGGTTTCTTTCCAACCAGGACAAAGAGAACCTGAAGTGAAAAAATCATTAATAGCAGCCCAAACATCTTGCTTAATGATTGGCCAATAAGATTTAATAAAGGAATAAGTGATTCCATCAATAACTGGAGAGATATTGGAACCCAAATTTGAAATGATATCCTCCAGCTCCTTCATAGAAAAATCTCTACAAAGAGTTTTGCAATCCTCCTCATCTAGTGTCTTTGAAGGTTCTGGCCACCCATTTAATTTGCAATTCCTTGCCTTCCATTTGCAGTTGAAAAATTTAGTAAATACATCTTCAATGCTCTTCTCATCTTCACATATGACACCTTTCTCATTTTTCACACAATTGATTATGTTAGAATTCCTCCTTGCCGTGGAAAATGCATGGAAGAACTTGGAGTTAGTGTCTCCATCTTTCATCCATTGAACTTTTGCTCTTTGCTTCCACCACATGCTGAGCCTACCCATTGTGTTGTTAAATTCTGCAATTTTGGCTCTTAAACAATCAAGCTTTAGATCTGATAAGCCACCCAAATTAACTTCTTCTTCTTGTAAATCCAGAATATCTTTCTTCGACTTCTCTTTTCCTTCCATTAGATTTTTGTGCTTCTCCTTACTCCAATAGAATAAGGATCTCAAAGTTCTTCTAAACTTAGAATTTAAAATTTCTGGCGCTGAGCCTCTAGTATTTTTGCTCCAAGAGGCTAGAACCACCGAATGCGAAGCCTTATATGATAACCAAGTATCTTCAAACACAAAATTCCTTTTCTTTTTTTTTTTTTTGGAAGCCAATATATTAATAGCAATTGGACAATGGTATGATGCTATTCTTGCAAGATGCCTCACTACCGACATTTGTAGAAGAATTAGAGCCGCACAATTAACCAGGCATTTGTCTAATTTCTCCAAAATCCTACCTTTTCCATCTTTATTATTACACCAAGTGTATTTAGGACCCAAAAATCCAACCTCATGAAGGTCTCCTCTGCTCATGAAAGAGATCATGTCCTGTGATCCTTGAGAATGTACAAACTTCTTACCACCTCTCTTCTCACTTTGGGAGATTATGCAATTAAAATCACCACCAATAATCCATGGAAGATTGTTATCAATTAAATTTTCCAGATTATTCCATAATTTCTTCCTTTTAAAGTTTTCCCTACTACCATACACTGTAGCTATCATCCAGGTTTAATAGTTTTTGATATTAAGTCTTCCCACCACTACCTGTTCACTGGCTTCCATTACTTCAAAAGTTGCTAAATCACTCCTCCAACAAATCAAAATGCAACCAGATAACCCAACTGCAGGATACAAAAAATAATCCCACAAATCACCAACAAAGTTTTTAACCTCCATAAGATCCATTGAAGAAACTTTAGTTTCCATTAGACCCACAAACAAAGCTTCATTATCTTTAACAATCTCTTTCAAATAACTAGAGGCCACCACCTTCCTAGCCCCGCTAAAATTCCAGAAAATTAAGGAACTCATTTCTTCTTTGAAGTGGGATTAGACCCACCACAAATATTTTTAGTCTCTCACTTCCTTGTTTTAGATTTCACTGAGTTATTCCCCAAGGATTTGAGCTCTTTTTGTAATTTAAATTTAACTTCACCACTTACAAAATTCACCACTAAATCTTTCCTGTTACAAATAATTTTAGCAGATTTCTCAACCAGCTCCAGCTCTTCTGCTCCTCTATCTACCAGATGATAATCCTCAGTATGCTCAGTTTTATCTATATCTTTAGCTGCTTGCAGAACAAAAAACCTGTTGTTGCTATGACAATCATCTAAACCTTCCTCTTCATTCAAATTCCCTGATATTTTTTTAGAAGGATTCCTCTTCTCCTGAGCAAATAGATCTTCATTAACAGAATCATTATCTGTATCATCTACTGCAGAAATTTGTTTTACTATATGCACTATAGCATCTTCCTGTACCTTGCCATCTGATCTATGATAGGGAATACTTGAGTTCACAGGTAATATCTTAGGACTTACCTGAGTTTGCAAGCAAACCTTCCCCTTTGAATTGTTTAAACCATCCAGAGAATGGTCTGGAATAGAAGAAGAAAAATTTCCAATACTTTTGATATTTTGCTCCAATAGAACAGGGTTATGGACTATCTGTTCCACTAAACCTCCTTCTTTATTAATTTCACCTTTTTCCATTTGATCAACATCAATACTAACTTTCCCTGGGTTATCCTTGATCAAGTTGTTTCTAATACTTGTATCCACAACTAGCCGATCAGCTTCAACATCTACAACTGGAGCATCTGATTTCTTTAGAAATCTGGGATTGTTAGGATTAATCCACTTGTTGTTCTAAATTGTAAACCTTTTCTTTTTGTTTTTAACCAAGATCCAAGGACCATAAGAAGGTTCATTAAAGCTAGAATGATTACTTTCCCTACCTGACTCTTCAGAATTTCCATGACCAGCCTTCGATTCCTTATGAACTTCTTTAAATGGCACACATTCCTTCTCCACATGACCAATCTTCCCACAAAAAAAGCAAAAGTTTGAAACCTTTTCATACTCCACTTTTTGATAGAATCTACCAGCCATGCTATCAACCCATACACATAAAGGAAGAGGTTGATCAAGTTGAATTCTCACACAAACTCTAGCAAATTCTCTTCTTCCCCAATGAAACATGTTTCCATCTAACATAATTGGTTTTCCAATTCTTGAGGAAATACAAGCTACATTCTTCTCATCCCAACAATGCAATGGTAAGTAAGTCATTCTAATCCAAATAGGAGAAGAAAGCCCTTTTGTAGAAGAAGAATTGAATTCTGGAGACCACTTCTCCATTCCTACTATGTGTTCGTTCACAAACCAAGGTCCTCTAGAGTGAACAGCTTCAACCATTTGTTCCGAAGAAAATGAACATAAAAACCACCCTCTTCCTAAAGTAGTGAAGTGAAATTTCCCAAACTGCCTCCATTGTTTCCTTAACTACCATGCCACTATATGAGAAGGTAGATCCTTCCCAAAAACCTTGATAACCAAAGATTTAGACAATTTTTTAGAATTCAACTCCTCCAATTCCTCATTGAGCCTCACTGCCTTTCCATCCTCCGATAGAAGCACCTCATCATCTTTAAAATCCAATTTAATGTATGGTTTCTTACTCCAAGGATTCTTAATTCCAGAATCTACCAATTTAGGCATATCAACAGGCATCTTAACTCCATCTAACAAAAATTCCTTCTCCAAACCATAATGAACATTGTTGTTAACCATTTTTCATGAATTTTCATTTATCACACTGCAACAAAGTCCAGGTATTACATTCAAATTCACAAATCAATTAACAAAAATTTTCATTCCAGATGTCGACGCAGCATTTTCTGATGGAATTATAGAAGATTTCTTACTATTTGGAGTAACCATATCCACCATATAAACAACAAATTTACCTTTTCCTTCCACATAACCACCATAGGCGATGGTTCTGCTACCTCTTTAATCACCAATGCTCCTTGACGTTTCATTCCAGGATTTTAAATTCTCAGATTTGTATTTAATAGAAATGATCCATCACCATTCTCCTTGATCAACGGTGGCTTTGACAACTCCACTTCCACGCTCTGACCCTGACGGAGGTAATTCGCAACATTCGTAGGCATCTTCTCCTCAGATAAAGAACCACGATCATCCCTTGGAAAATAACCGGCAGATTGCCGGCGATCGTCTGCCTCCATCAACTTCTCCAACCGTTACCGTCAGACGAAAATTTGAATTTCCGTTTCTCTCTCTAAACTCCCAGACTTTCTCTCTCTAAACGGATTAGGTTTTTGGGAAATTCATTAATCAACTTCCCCTCATTTTTGGTTAGCTAGGATTAATTAAGTGTATATATTATAATTAATAGTTGACCAATGAATTTATTATTCATCTTTGAGGAGACATTGGGAATAAAGTAAAACCCTAGGATCAATAGACTCTAAAATATGCCTTTTACTCTATCTTACTCTAGGAAAAATATAATAAGGGGGGATTTACATTTAAATCCATGGGCCAAAACTATATATATAAGACTTTCACATGCCAAAATCAAAGGTTCATTGTTAGACTTAACACTTCATCTGCTAGTATTCAAATCAAGCAATCAACCTTTGAATATATCTCAATGAATGTAAGTTACATAGTTTGCTTTAGATGCCAACATAAAGGGCTTATAAAAATTAGTGCAAAGCAAAATTATGTTCTTCGATGAAAATGAAGATGGCAAGTGAAGATAAGTTAGAGAAAATCTATGATGAAACCCCTTTATTTAATGAGGACTCACTACAGGAAATTCATTAATTACCAGTAGTCTGGACCATTGGTTATATAACCACCGATATTAACGATGGCTTAACCGGAGGGTCGACTGCCAGTGTTTATCAGTGGTTTATCGATGGTTATTTAATTTAACACTGCCAAAAATAACGATAGTCCAATAACAGCTGGTTAGCCTGCTGGTATTATTTCTTACCGGCACGTTACTGGAGGCTTCAACTGCCGGTGTTAAGTGAATTATTTATGACAATCTTAACCACCAGAAAGCCACAAAAAGTGCCCTAAAATTAGTCATCCCAAGCCTTCCATTTTATTTACTCGCATGCTCCTCTCTCTCCTGCGTGAAACTCTCCTACATCTCCTCCACCTCTCACAATTGGGATGCTCCCTCCGGCCACTAACAAGGTCCCTTCGGGAGCTGACAAGGTCCCTCTGGCCGAAGATCTCACCCTGCTCCCCGCTCCTGTGTAAAACCGGCCTTCGATTGCCGTAGGTTTGCATTTTTTATTTTTTTCTTTTTAATTTTCAAGTTGTTTGTGATTTTGTATAATGTCAAGAGGAATTGGGTTAGAGAGTTAATAGGGATCAAAAAGTTTGTCACACCATAAAAGGTTTGTATCGTTAAAGATAAATTTTCAAGTTGCTTCTACCAAGCGAATTGATGTATTATTTATAAGGATGAAAATGTTTGTGGAAAAGTTTGGGGAAATGTTTGTGGAAAAGTTTGGGGAAAAGTTTGTGTCGTTCAAGTTAAATTTACAAGTTAAAGTTTGTAACCCTGCTTAAGTAGGATTGATGTATTTTTTTCCACCAAGAGGATATAGGTGATGCTCTTGGGTGTTGTGTTTAATAATTTGTCACTCACCACTATCCAAGATTGAGCGATAGAGTTCCAAACCTAACTGCCCAAAAAATTGATCTCATAAGGTTACCATCAACTCCTTGTAACATTCTTGCCATATGGATCATTTTAAGGTTTAGAAAGGAGAAACCAAGGCATTAGCACTATGGTTCACAAAATTATGTGAGGAGAAAATGTCATTGAGAACTAGTCCTATAACATAGAAAAGAATTGGAAGAGAATTACCAATAACCTTTGATTTAATTCTCTTGTCATAGAATTTTTCTACTATTTGATTCCTCATTATAGATACTATTGATTCGTCATTGATTTCCCTCAAATCAATGATAATTTCATTATTTCCCTATCTTTCTATGAAAGGGACAAAAAACTGCAATTGAGATCTTTTATGGGTTAACGAATATTTGGATCATGGAAGGAACATACATAAGACATTCAGTGTAGAGGGTAAAGACTCTGCTTGTTGAAGGAAACAACTGCTAGATGAGTTTGAATATTATCAATATAGAGTTTTCCAATATTAATCATAAATAATTGAGTTTAAGAGAAGATTATTATTACTCTTAATATGAGGTAAAAAATAGAGTTGGAGGATCCTTATTTTGGTGAAATAAATGGAATTCATAACAATAAGGCTAACGACTTGGGTTAGAAAGATCTATATGAATTTCTATAAGATGGTTGTGAGACCTACAATACATTCTAATTCAACTAAAGCACACTTATTCGAAAGTACAGCACGTACACTTGTTCAGGGTGCATATCTTCTTTTAATTGATTTCATAACTATGTAGGGGAACGTTTGCTTCAACATCTAAATGACTATCTAAGAAGAGAGATGTTGGATATATAATAGGTTGTTACCGGGTCGAAGAGGATTGACAAATGAATTTATACAGGGAGTTGAGACTTTCATTCAAGTTGCATCTCAACTGTCTTTCTTTAAGTTCGATAAAATGTTTAGATGTTTATGTTTGAAGCATAAAAATCAAGCATTCCTCAAGCCTGGTGATGTGAAACTTAATTTATATTATAGGTGATTTCTTCCAGACTATTGGATTTTGACCTCACATGGCGAGTACGAGCCACACATAGATACTCATGCTGGTCCATCCACAGCTTTTAAAACATTTGATGAAGATTAAATGACTAGATCATATGAATAACTTATTTTTGATGTAGCAGATCCTAATTTAAGGGATAATATGAAAGTGACACTAAATATAAAAACTAAAAAGTTCTTTAAGTTACTACATGTAGCTCAAAAACTAATTTGGGACAGTTGCAAAACTCATTCAGAATTACCAATTGTAGTGAGGATGCTAAGTATTAAAATTGAATATAATATTCCACATGATTGTTTCAATGACTTTATTAGTCTTCTCATGGAAACTAATCCAATAGATAATTTAATTCCCTCAGATTTGTATCGAATGAAGAAATTAGTATCCAAGTTGGGTCTCACTATTATAAAAATTGATTGTTGTATCAATGGATATATGTTATACTACAAGTATGATGCAACAGAAGTTTATTGTCGCACTTACAATGTGCCTCGGTTTAAGCCAAACTTGAGAAAATAACGTTGTCAAAAAAAAGATGTTTCGTATTTTCATTTATTTTATTTATCGATCATTCCAAGACTTTAGCAACTCTATGCATCAATGAGTTCAGCATGCCATATGAGATGGCATAAGAAAAAATTAGAAAATAGTGGTGTTCTTTCTCATCCATCAGATGCTGAAGCGTGGAAATATTTTGATCAAGTGCATGCTTCATTTGCTGCTGAAATCCACAACATAAGATTGAGATTATGTGCCGATGATTTTACCCCATATATTCAAGTAGCTACACCATACTCTTGTTGGCTAGTAATACTAATACCATACAACCTTCCACCAAAGATATGTATGATTACTCCGTACATATTCTTAACACTTATAATACCTGGACCACATAATCTAAAAGAAAAAAATTATATTTTTTGCAACTATTAATTGATGATCTCAAGTTATTATGGGAAGAAGGTATTCTCATATATGACATATCAACAAAATAAAATTTTCTCATTCGAGCAGCATTGCTCGGGACCATTAGCAATTTTTCAACTTATGGTATGTTGTTTGGTTGGAGCACAGTAGGAAAATTAGCTTGCCCTTACTACATGGAGAATACTAAAGCTTTCACATTAAAATATGGAGGGAAAAATACTTGGTTTGATTGTCATCATATGTTCCTACTTGTTGATTATTAGTTTCAGAGGAATAATGAAGAACTCATTAAAAATAGATTTGAGAGGTCACCTCCTCCACCTAGATTAAGTGGTGATGATGTACTACAAAGACTTTTTGACTTTCAAATAATTATTGATTTTCTAATATTATCAGAGTCTAAATATCCAGGGTATGGTGTTTAACATAATTAGATTAACAAAATTATTTTCTAGACATTATCATATTTGAGAACTTATTTGATAAGGAATAATCTGGATGTTATGCACATTAAGAAGAACTTCTAGGATAATATTTTTAATACAATTATTGGTGTTAAAGATAGGAGCAAAGATAATGTCAAAGCAATGATGGAAATTAAAGAGTACTATTACGAAAAAATTTAGAGTTAGTAACAACCACCGATGGAAAAATAATGAAGCCCAAAGCATTTTACTCTTTCATGTTCTAGTAAAAAAGATCAATATGTTAGTGGTTTAAAGGTTTAAAAATGGCTGATGACTGTGGATCAAACATAAGCCAATGTATTGACTTGAAATCTGCGAGATTATTTGGACTAAAAAGTCATGATTGTCACATAATTATGGAAGTTTTTCTTCTGATCATAGTATGTATGTTACCATATTATATATCAAATCCATTGATTGAGTTTACCATTTTCTTTAAAGACTTATATTCATCTAAACTAAGAGAAGATGCTTTACGAATAAGTGAGGAGAATATACCAATCATCCACTACAAGTTAGAAAAAAAATTTCGAAGGGGTTTTTTGATTCTATGAAACATCTTTCAGTCCATCTATCTTACGAAGCTAGAGTAGGTGGACCTGTACAATATTGTTAGATGTATCCTTTCAAGAGGTGAAATATATTTTTATTAAGTTTTCAATATTTTTGAATAATTTAAAAATATATATTTATTAACTTAATAATTATAATTATTTAATAGATATTTAGACAAGTTGAAAAAATATGTTAAGTAGAAAGTACGACCAAAAGGATCGCTATGTGAAGCATATTTATCTCAAGAGACCATTCACTTCTACTCCCACTACTTCGAGCCCCATGTAATGAGTACAAGAACAAAGAATGGTCATAACAAGAACTTTGATGTAGAAGAATAATCACAAGCTGCATTATCAGTATTTAGAAGTCATGGAAAGCCTAGTGGCAAATGTGTTAAAAGATTTTTCAACGATTTAGAAATCAAAATAGCAAATTTATATGTGCTATTGAACTGTGAAGAGGTTGAACCAATCTTAGAGAAAGTTCTTTTATAATGTGCATAATGAGTAATATTTATTTAAAATACTAAAGTATTATTTGGATGATTTATCACTAGGTATTTTATAAGTAATTTGCCTATGATAGATTATATGGATATTGAGCAAGTTGTTGCAAATAAATTCCCAACTTAATTTTGATCTTATGTGAGCTCATAAATTTTAAAATTTTTATTTTAATTACATCTTATTTAATACTAAAAAACTAACAATTAAAAAAAAAATTAGGTACATAACCCTGATAACAATTATTTTGATAAAGATTTACAAGCACTAACATGGGGCCCAATAAGAAAAATAAAGACCTCGCCAATATATATAGTGAATGGGTTCAGATTTCATACCAAGTCGTGGAGTGAAGGAAAAAAATTAAAAATTATGAAGTATGTGTTCGAGGGAATACTCATGAAGAAGGTGAATGTGATTATTATGGTATTCTGAATGAGGTTCTTGACTTGGAGTATCCAGGCAAAGATGAGAACTTTTTATGCTTGTTTAACTGTCAATGGTATCATCCACTACTGAATAGAGGCACAAGGATTCATATTGTGTATGTTTTAGTAGATGTAAAACATAGTAGAAGATACAGGAAATTTGTTCCATTTGTGTTAGCAAGTGAAGCCATTCAAGTTTATTTCAACAAATATCCCAGTGGTCATAGGGATAAAAAAGATTGGCTAGTTGTCATAAAAATAAAAGCACGGGGGATAATTGATCAACAATACATTGTAGCAACTACACATCAAAAGGATGAGATGTCAAGTTATAGACCTATTGAAATTGAGGAAATGTCGACTACTACCCCTAATATTGAAATGTAGTTAGAAGATGTAAATAGTTCAACTTGCTCATCAAGTGAGAATGAGGATGAAAGTGAAGATACCAGTAAAGCAATAAAAATATTTTTTTCCATTCTAATAAGTTTTTGTAATTTAGAATTGTTGTTTTTATAATTTAGAATTGTAGAATTATAGTTTTTGTAATATTTCTGAGTAGTTTTTATACGTACTTATAAAATTATACTTTTTTTTAAACTTATCATTCTTGTAATGTCTGTTGTCAAATCTATTTTGAATGTTAATCATTATTTCATATTCTTTAATTTTTTATTTTTATAATTCATTACTGTTTATTTTGTATTCTTTATTTTTTATATATTATAATACTTTATTAATTGATTCTTTTAATGTAGATGGCTTCAGGTGATAATCCTCCTCATAGATCCTTTGCCTCAAAGTTTTCTCAAAAAAAGTTGAGTGTTGGAACTAATAGACCTAGACAACCTGATGAAAGTGAGGGGAAAATATTAGTTCCACTAGTTATACCATCACCTCCACCACCCAGTAGTCAGTAGTAGTCCCCTAGTGAATTGGGTCAGGGTCAATTAGATCCACCTATTATTGTACCACCACTTTTTTCTGGATACTTCCCTCCTCCGTTGATGAGTTCTCAATTTCCCTCTCTAGACCAGGCACATGTAGCTCCATTCTATCCATATTAACCCCACCATAATCACAAACTAGTCCATCAACCATCCCTTACCCTCCTTACCCCCACCCATATTATTACTCATATCCAGTGCAGCAAGAACACAGTGGACCATCTATACCAGCAGAGGTTGGTGCTGGGGATCATATAGTTGCAGTAGATAAGCGTCAATACATTAAGCATGAGGGTGATACGTAAGTTTAGTTTATGTTGTTAAGTTTATTGTATTTTGATATACTATAAGTTATTGATAAAAAATTAACCTATAGCTTTAATCCTTCAAGGCCACCTACTCACAAGATTTGGAATATCATAAGAAAAAAATATGATGCTCCTTACATATTTTGGAAGAAGATCCCAAAGGAATTTAGGGATATGTGGTTTGGAGAATTTCATGTATACTTAGTTAGATTGAGTTCAAATATTTTATTTAATTTGTATTAATATTTTTTGTTATGTCTATATTTTTCTAAATAAAGATTTTAGATGGTTGCTTGAGCATAACATGAGGATCAGAACAAATTTTGAGAGGAGAGGATCGACCCGTCTTAGGGACATGTTCACGGACATTAAAAAGTCCGGGCAACATCCAATATGGATTAGAGAGAGTGTATGGGTAGATCTGAGTAGAGCTTTGGTGAGCCCTGAGTTCACAAAAATATGAGAGCATAATAGAGCATCTAATTATGGGGGTTTAGGAAGCTCTCTTCATCTGGTGGATCTATTCCTCATATCGAACATAGATGACGATTGGTAAAAGTTTTAAATTAGTTTATTAAATATATTTATATTATTACAAATATATCTTTTATTTTCAGAAAGAGTTTTTGGCCGGGAGCCGACACCACTGGAGTTGCATATAAGGACTCATCAATATTAATCTGACCATTAGTGGGTTGATGAAAATGCTAAAAAAGCTCATGTGAGTATAATTTTTTAAATTTTGGTAATAGAAAATTATTATAATAAAACTTATTCTAATATTAATATATTTTATGGATTTATTCTCATAGGATGATTTTGTACGAGTTCAAGAAAGTCGTTAGTCTACTGGTGAGGGATCATCTTCAAGATCGACCCAGTATTCTGAGTATCATACATGGTCAGATGTTGTTAGAGGAAGGTAGAGGGGGAGAGTATATGGCTTGGGTTTGCAAGGCTATGCTTATGAGGGCAGTTCATCCACCACAGCATTTTATGATCCTAGTGGAGCTAAAGAAAGTGTAAGCCAGAGGGTTGCAGTGCTGACGAGAGAGATAGAAGAGATGAGAAAAGTTCAAAAAGAAATGCAGGTAGAGCTGCGATCATACAGAGATGAAAATCAAAAGAAGAAAGAATATGAGCAAGAGCAGCCACATGCATCACCAGACAACGAGGATACGAAGGAGGATTAGTACTCTTTTTTGTTTGATGAACCTATGATAAACTTATTGTAAACTTATATGGTTTGACGAACTTATGTGTAAACTTATGATGAACTTATTTGATTTGACTTATTATTTGATTATGAACTTATTATGAGTTAATTTATATTGATGAATATATTTATGATAATTGTTATGATTTATTATAGTAGTGTGTTTCCTATATTTGTGAAAATTGTTATATTTTCTATGCTGGTTTAGAGTTTAGGGTGAAAATAAGTGAAATAGAGGGGAGGCTATCAATTTTATTTTAAATGCTATAAGTTTCCTGAGGCTAACCGGCTGTTTGACTACCAAAAACCTTGATACCGGATGGCTAATATCAGTCACCAGAAGATCACTATAACCGCTGGTAGTTTTCGACATCTTACTAATAGTTTTAGACAGTTCTTCGGCGATACACCGGTGGTGGCGCCACAAGTAATTCCTTCAGTTATGACTGCCGGTAAACTGCCGGTGAGTTACCGATGATATTCCGATAGTTTGGCCGTCGAAAAAATTTGACCAAACTGGTGATTAAACAGCCGGTATGCTGCCGGTAAATAACCGACGCTCACCGGCATTATGACCGTTGGAAAACTACTAGTGGTATGGTCCACCTGTAAACTACCGGTTGTGTAAAATCGTTGAAATCAAACCACCGTAATGGTTTCCTATGCAGTTTTTACCGGCGGCTTTTAAATCGCTACAAAGCCACCAATTTTTTACAAACCGTCGGAAAGCTTATGATAACAATTAGAACAAGCCCCCGGTACTAGTGATTTTCCTGTAGTAAAATAGGTCAACCTTTCAAACTAGGTTAACATCCCGAGGTGTGCGATAGTAACTAGGGATAAAGAATGGAGAAAAAAATGTTTGATCTATAATTGTTGAGTGTAGGTATAAAATATGAAAATTAACTATTGATGTGGGCAATGTTGTGAATGTATTATCCACATACCCACATTTAGGATCTAACCATATACATTAACTCCATTCAGAGATATTCACATTGATATGGATGAACCACATATCTTTATCCATCACATATAGATGTTTATTACATATTAAAAATGTAGTTATGAGGAAAACTTATGGTTTGATGTACTTCAAATGAAAATAAAATTTATTTTCTTATAAAGACCATAGTTATTTTATAAGGATGTCATATATTTTTGGAATAGACAACATTTATCTTTTCTAATTCAATGATTAAATAGTTAATTTCTATTCATTTAATCCAACTCTAAGGGCATGTCTAATTCCTTCACAGAAATTATTCATTCCTCTACTTTATAATACATTAGGCATACAATGTAAACATTAACAAGCAACAAATACTATGCTTTATTTAAGTAGGATCAAAGTGTTTCCTTTTGAGAAAAAAATATGGTTATAATTCAAAGAAACCAATTCATCTTGCTTGTGTACCACCACATTCATTTTTTTGGTTAACATAAATATTTGCTAGTGATTTTTAGTGCCTTTTTAATAATATAAGAAAATAGTTGGAACTACAAAATTCTAAGTATATTAAACATAGTCAAAAATAAAACTTTTGAGTATAACTTAGGTGATTATCCATTGGTATGAATCAGACCTATGTTACCTTCCATAAAATTTAAAATGTTACAAATGAGAGTATATGGGTAAGTTAGGATAAATAACAAAATTAATATAAATGGTTATGTCCTTGAATTACCTTAAATAGCTTTATTAGCCTTATTTTTACTGTTGAAGATTTAATATCTTTTAGAGGAGTTGCCGTACCTCAAAATTTATAAGTTAAAGTTCAAGAAGTGATTAAAATCATTTTCGAGTACAAATCCAACCTTCTCTCTTTGAAGTTCAGCACAATACAAAAGTTGGGGCACCATGAGAATAGGAGGTGTATACATGGTTCATTTAAGGTGGAAAGATAAATAAGCATATGAAGAAACTTGGTTGACAAAATGAGAGCTCTAAAAATTCGCAATTGAGTTAATAAAAGACTACATGAATTTAAACTCATCATAGTAAGAGTTCTTAATGGCATAGTGGAATTGATTAGCACCATGAGCTTAACAAGATTAGGAGGACAGGATTGGTCCAATTACAAAGGGATCAATAAAAAAATTATAGCTATGCAAGAAGGTCCCATCAGTAGAAGTAAAATAAAGGCCTTAATTTAGAAAATTACTTAATTTTCTTATTTGAATGATATGTGAAATATTATGTATGCATTAAAATTTTTCTATTATATGCTTTGTGTGTATGCATGAAATTTAGTTTTAAAATTAGTTTATGAAATATAAATTTTAGATGAAATTACAAATTATCCTATATAAAAATATTATAAGTAGTTAAGGAAATAATATAATATTTTCATGAAGGAGGGGCCATTCATGTGCTAGTTTTTAACAGGAAGGTAGGTACACATAGTTACGAGTGATTTGTAATTTGAATTTGATATTTTATAACTAAGTAGTAACAACCATTATAACTCTTCCCTCTCTCCTATTGTAATTAGAATTAGGTTTTTTGTAAACATATATAAAGTTTTTTTATCTCTATAATGAGATGCTTATAACATTTTTAAACTTATTTGGAATGAATTTCTAGAGGCCTATGCTTGTTTATCGGTTATAAGGGAGAGTTTGATGATCTTCCTTACTCATTCACTTTGGTTATTAAATGAACTTGTGCATTCTATAAGATTTTTAATCCTATATCACAAAGACTTATTTTATTATTATTTTTTCATTAAAATTAAAGTCTCATAATTTCCCGTGAAAGTTCGTGAGGGGTGTTAAATCCTAGAGAACTAGCCTTAAGGCTAACCAAGAGGTAGGGGGGGGGGGGGGGGGGGGGGGGGGGGGGGGGGGGGGGGTGAAATGGTAGTTTTAAAAAAACTTAAAAAAATCATTTTGATCTTTTTTAATATTTTAAAATAAAATAATAACTCTTGATGCGAAAGAAAAATAATTTTTATAATAACAATACAGTTAGATATTTCAATCATAGAATAAATCACAGAAAAGTGCATAAATAAAATGTGATGAAAGTAATAAGAAAGAACACACCAAATTTTAAAGTGATTCGGTCAAATCTGACCTACATCCCCTCCTTAGAGGCGCATTCTCAAAGTATTGTACTAAACTAAAGTTACTCTCATTTTGCTCCTATAGCTAGGAAAATAAGCCCTTACTAAAACTTTTAATCAACAGCTGAGGTAGAAAACTTTGAATCCTTTTACTCCCTCCTGGAGTAGGCATAGAACCTCGAAATCCTTACTCCCTCTTGGAGTAGGTGGAGAATCTGGATCTAATACTAAAGATGATCTCTCTAAAGCCACCAAGGAACCAGTAGAGTAGCTCAAAGAAGATGACAAACACCTTGCTTAGAGTAGCCTTTTTATTCCCTCACAAACTCAACCTCACAGGGATCTCTCTCTCTCAAGCTCTCCCTCTTCCTTCTCTAAGCTCCCTCTTGGATCAACTCCATAACAAAATATTAACTCAAGGGTTAATATAATTTCTTAAATATAGAGTCTCCAAAAGAAGCCCTAATTTTCAATTTTGCATAACTAATCATCCAGGGTTATTGAAGAATCGTTATATACGATTAATACAAGACAACCATTTCAGCTTAGATAAATGGCATTGCTCTGTATGATTGGTTCAAGAGATGTAGGCCGACCATCTTATACGATACAAATATCATCTTAGACAATTAATATTAAAGTATTGAACTTCATATAGTACGATGCCTAGTGGTGCCTTATTATCCTGTTGACTTCTCTGTCATCCCGTATGATAGGGGTATATCATATTGGACAATTAGCTGAAAAATTATGATATTCATTTGGTATCATAGTTAGCGATCCCTTATCAAACCAAACATGTTCTCTATCATCCAAGATGATCGTCACTGATCATCCTGTATGATCGTATTGATTTATGTTTTACCATAATTATTCTCTTCATCATAAGATTAATTTAGGAATGATTATCCCAAATTGTCCAGGATGATCAAGATCGTCCTGTACGAATAGTACAAAATTTAAAAATTTAAAAATTTCCTAAATTATGGTTGACAGCTATTTCACAATCTAAATTGATCATCCTGGACGATAGTGATCATCTAGTATGATTAGTTTAATCATTTAGAAATTTAGAAAAATTATGAAACTTTTAAGTAAGAAAGGGACCATTTCTTCTAAAATTTTTAATTTATTTCATACTTTTTAGATTAGTATTTAAGGAGTTCTCATTAATTAAGTTAGGCTAGTTCTATATGTTTCCTTGGCCAAAACCTTAGTATGACACCTATTATAATTCACTCCTTCATAAGAACCTCCAAATTAACTCTACCATCATATTTCTCACATTTATAGGCTCACTGTGAAATGGTTCTCAACATAATTAAACATCTTCAATTGGTGTTACCTTCATGTCACACAAGCTAGTTGTTGGAGATTAGTACTTATGGATATCATTAATACTGGATAAGTTGGAAAAGAATAAGTCATGCATGATTATGTGTTTTGGATCCAATGAGGCACTAACCAAAACATTTATGTCTATTATGGCCATGATTTTTAGATAGGTATTTGAAAGTTCGTTAGGATTGTTAAGCCCTTATGAACTAGCCCGAGGCTAACCATGAGGGGGTGAATTGGTAGTTTTAAATATTCTTAAAACAAAAAGCACAATCTTTTTAAATATTTTAAAATATTAAAACATACAATCACCCATATGAAAATAAAGTATGGAAATTAAAATATGGAAATGTAATAAAAAGAGTACATCAGATTTTATAGTGGTTCAGTCAACTTGACCTATATCCACTCCCTGGAGCCTCTCCTCCAAGTATTGAAATAAAACTTAGTGGCTCTTCCTTTGCTCGCACAGTAAGGTGAAGAAGCTTTTAAAAACTCCTTTCCATCGACCCCAGTGGGATAGAGAACCTGACCTCCTTTTTCTTCCTTCTTAAGTAGGCAAAGAACCTTGATCTATTACTGAAGAAAACCTCCCTAGAGCCTCCAAGGAACCAGGGATGACGATTAAAGAAGATGATTTAGGTTCTTGATTGGAGAAACCTTTATGAAACTATCACAAACTCCCCCTCTTAAGTTCCTCTCTCTCTCTCTCTCTCTCTCTCTCTCTCTCTCTCTCCCAAGTTCTCCCTCTCCTTCTCTTGGCTCTCTCAGGTTAGGACAGTAGCAAAATATCTCAACTTGAATAATCAAGAGATCTTATAAAGAAGTGCTTAAAATTTTCCCTAAATTGTAACAAGCCATCAAAGCCAGGATGATCGATAGATCGTCCAAGATGAATAGTGTATTTTTAGCCATTTCAACCAGGATGATCCGGGAGGGTTGGATGATTGGAATCCTTATTTATTTTGATCATCTAGGATAATGTATACATTATCCTACATGATTAGTTTAAAACTCCACATATCATCTAGTACATCATTTTATTCGTCCAAAGTCATGTATGTTGGATGATGAAGAAATATAATATATAAAATAAGGGATTTTTGTCTAGCATATTATTCTATTCTTCTAGGTGATCTAGGAGAAGATGAAGGTTTTATAACTAATCATCCAGGGTGATCATGTGGTTATCCAGGATGATATAATTGATTCAATCAAGCCTTAATTGCGTTCCTTAATCACTTGATTAATTTATGCACGATTGCAATGAATCTTGTAGGATGATATGGGATTATCCTATATGATAACTTAAAATAAAATCATACCTAAAAGAATTGGCGGTTAATTTTTTCTTATTTGAGCCTATCATCTAAGAGATTGTTATTATTGTCCAGGAAAATTTGCTTAATTTGACTGTCTTAACTAGGATGCAATAGTAAAGGTTTCTATTTTTAATTGATCATCTAGAATGATTTTGGATTACCCCAGATGATATGATAAAAAAATAGAAAACTCTAAAATAAATAGAATTTCTCCCCCTGAGTGTGTGTGCAAAAGGTTACTTAGCATTATAATCCACTTTTTTATAATTGACTCAAGAAAAGGTGAAAAAAATCCTTTAAGTACACTTACAACTTGACTCAGTCCTAATCTATCAAATCTTAAGCTGACTTGAATTATAATTGACCTTATGGACCTGAGATGTTAATTGGCAGGACAACCAAAATAGATATGCAATAATAATCGTAGTAAAAAAATAGGAATGTTAGAAATATTTTCTATCATCAAAATTATAATCCTTGAATCCATGTTCATAATAATCTCCTCCTTTTTTAGGGTGAGCAATATTTATGAGGAAATTCAACTCAAGCATATTAATGAAGCATAAAGTAAAGGAGAATAATATGAACATAAATAAGCAATACAAATTTTACTAAAAATAAGCAAGTGGTACAAACTCTAAACACCAGAGTATAAATAAAAACAACAATTCAACAAAACAACACTAACACGAATACTAACACTACTACCCCTTTTGAAATCACAAAAAGGAGGATGAAGGAGAAAAAACAAACAACTCAGAAACTAACAGTAGTATAAGAAAAAAACATAAAAAACTAGTAAAAATAAAACATAAAACAATGAAAAGACAATAAAAATGATAGAAATAACGAAAAACAAATTTTTTTGGATCAAAGCAAGAATATGATAAATTTTCTATGTGATTGAATTAAAAATTTATAAGAAATGAGTTAACATCACTGAAATCTAAAAAATGGTATAAAATTTGACCTTATTATCCCCAGCTTGAATTCTATATAAGGTAAAAATCTTTTGAAAATAAAAATCTAACTCAAAAAGAAAATTAGCCAATAAAAGTGATCTACTCAACACTTCATTCTGGAAAATATATATGATAGAGTAAAGTACTAAAGTAATTATCCAAAATTAAGGGTTTCAAAAACCAAATGATTGAAGATATCAAGTGACATATGAATTTTTCTAAGATTTAAAATTTTGAAAGAGAAGGAAGCTTAATTTTTGTGGGCTCATTTTGTACATCTTATCAATTGTTTAATGAACTTTATGCATCTTTCGAGTTTTGATACACTTTATATATCTTTCAATTTTTTTTGGCGATTATTGCATATCTTTTCACTTTTTTTAAGCTCATTTTATGCCTCTTATCATTTTTGCGAGCTAGCTCCCTTTTGAAACCTTTAAATACACTCAATTATGAGAATATCTTCTAGATATTAGAGATGAAAATCTCACTCTAATTTAAGAAAGAATAGATCATAAAGCAGAATCATATTCAAATAATAAATGCAACAACATGATCAAGAAAAGCTTGAAAGTGATTTAATGAGTTTTAACATTATTCATATGAGACAGATTACTGTAGGAAGATAGAAAATGTCTCAATTTTAAAGTCCTATTTTTTAATTTGAAAAAGATTTTTGCTTTGAAAAGAAACATACACCTCTAAAGGAGTTAGAAGAAGGGAAACAATAAATAATGTTTCTTCATTTAACTAATTTAAGGATGTCAACCATTGATTACAAATTTTTAAAAATAAAAATAAGGCATAAAATATCAATTCAGTAGTAACCAAAAGAAAAATGAATGGCGCAAAGAAAAAACAATTGTGAAAACACAAAAAATACTAGCAAATAAATGAAAACAACCAATCAAAACAAAAATAAAGGAAAGATCAGAAAACATAAATTTCATAGTTCAGTAATCATCAAATTCATACATTTATGTCAATCATACCTAATTTGGTCCTTAAAATACTAAATGTATCAAAGGTCAGTTGTTTAATAAAGATGTCAGCCAGTTGGTTTTCATTTGCTACTTGATGTAACTCAATATCTCCTTTGGTAACATGGTTCATAATAAAGTGATACCTAATATCAATATGTTTGGTCCTTGAATGTTGGATAGGATTTTTAGAGATGCAGATGGAACTAGTATTATCACATAGAATTGTAATTGTGCCAAAAAGTAATCCTAAATCAAAAATTTGTTACTTCAACCAAAGGACTTGGGCCACACAACTTCCTAAGGTAATGTACTCAGCTTTAGCAGTGGAAAGTGCAATATAGTTTTGTCTTCTATTAGACCAGGAGACTAAGGATTGTCCAATAAATTGGAAAGTTCCAAAAGTGCTCTTTCTATCCACCATACACCCTACAAAATTAGAATCACAATATCTAATAATTTCAAAAGAAGTATTGTGCCTAGGATATCATATTCTTAAGTTCTAGATCCCTAAGAGATATCTAAGGATTCTCTTAACTACAGTCAGAAGAAATTCTTTAGGATGCGTTTGAAATCTAGCACAAAGATAAACACTAAAATCTATTTTAGGTCGGCTAGTAGTCAAGTAAAGCAGTGATCCAATCATTCCTCCATACTTCTTTTGATCAATTAATTTTTATTTGGAGCCCTCATCTAACTGGACACTAGAACTCATGAGTGTTTTTATTCGCTTGGCTTTATCCATTTCATATTTTTTCAAGCTATCCATAAATTACTTTAATTGATTAAGAAAGGTTCCATCATCCAATTTTCTGATACTAAATCCCAAAAAATAGGACAATTCACCCATCACACTCATCTCAAATTCTTTACTCATTATTATAAAAAAATCATCACATAATGTTTTATCAAAAGATCCAAAAAGTATATTATCAATATAGATATGAATAATGAGTAACTCATCTCCTTATTTCCTTAAAAAAAGGTGGTGTCTACGCTCCCCTTAACAAGCTCTCTCTATTGTAGGAATGTGCTAAGAATCTCATACCAAGCTTTAGGTGCCTATTTTAATCAACATAAGGCCTTTTTTTAATTTGTAAATATGATTTGGAAATTAGGAACTCTTAAAACCTAGGGGTTGCTTTATAAATATATCCTCTTTTATTATCCCATTTAAAAAGGCACTCTTGATATTCATTTAAAAAAGCTTAAATCTCTTATAACAGGCAAAGGCTAGTAGCACTCTAATAGCTTCAAATCTAGCTACAGAGGCATTGGTCTCCTCAAATTTAATCCCTTCTATTTGGTTGTACCCCTTAGCCACCAATCTTATCTTATTCCTAACCACCACACCAGAATCATTCATTTTATTCTTAAAGACCCATTTGGTTCCTACCACACTTTGATTCTTAGGACTTTCTACTAACTCTAAAACATTATTCCTCATAAATTGGTTAAGTTCTTCGTGCATATCTAAGATCCAAATTTCATCATAAAGTGTTTGATTGATATTGGTGGATTCAGTTAATGAGATAAAGGCAGATTGGTTTACTTCCTTCCTAAATCCCTGCCTATTTCTAACACCTTCAGAAGGATCTCCTAAGATCAGTTCTTTAGGATGACTTGAAAAATATTTCTAATCTCTAGGCAAAGTGTTTTGAGCTTCTACCCTTTCCTCCATATTTTCAATTTCTACTCCTTGGGTGATCTCTCCAACTTCATCTTCTTCCTCAACTTTAGACTTCTTAGGATCAGATTCATCAAACACTATATGAGTAGTCTCCTCTACCACCAATGTCCTCTTATTAAATACTCTAAAGGATTTCCCCACACTTAAATATCCTAAGAACACTCCTTCATTAGATTTTGGGACAAAATTTTCTAAGAGTGATTTCACAGTATTAAGAATAAAAACCTTACAGCCAAAGACATAGAGGTGTGAAAGGTTGGGTGTCCTACCCTTAATGATATCATAGGGTATCTTATTTAGTTTGGTTCTAACATTCACCCTATTCAACACAGAATAAGCTATGTTTATCACTTCAGCCCAAAAGTATTTTAGAAGTGAATACTCAGCAAGTATAGCTCTAACAGCTTCAACTAAGGTCCAGTTCTTCTTTTCAACTATCCTATTCTAGTGAGGGATCCTAAGAGCTGAGAAGTTGTGATAATCCCTTGATCCTTATAGAAAGTTTCAAATCTCATATTTTCAAACTCTCCACTATGGTCACTATGAATGGTCAAGATCTCACAACCTAGCTTTTTTTGAATCCAAGTGGAGAAGGATTTAAATTCATCAAAAGACTCACTTTTATGTGACAGAAATTTAATCCAAGTGAACCTCGAGTAGCCATCGACAATCATAAATCCATAGATTTTTAATAGGTCCAAAAAAATCCATGTGAAGGACTTCTAAAGGTCTAGAGGTGCTAATATCCTTAATGAAATAGAAAGAAGATTGAACTTGTTTCCCTAGTTGACAAGCTTCACACAGGTGGTCCTTAGTGAACTTAATCTTAGAGACACCTGTAACTAGTTCCTTTTGAGTTACTCTACTAAGTGTTTTCATGCTGGCATGACATAATCTCCTATTCCACTACCATGACTCATCAGCAATAATTTTTAAGCAAAATGAAGTAGAACACTCAATGTTATTTAAATCTAGCATGTAAACATTGTTAATCCTTTTCCCTGCAAAATAGTGTTGTTATTCAAGCTAATGATTCATATGTTTGCAAAAAAGTTTATGATAAATCCCTTATCATAAAGCTGATTGATGCTGAACAAGTTAAAAATTCATTATGGTTAAGATATTTTAAAACAGTAAAATAAAAAGTATGATCTATTTGAAATATTTTAAAACATTAAAACAAACGATCACCCACATGAAAATAAAGTGCAGAAATTAAAATGAAAAAATGAAATAAGAAAGAGCACACAAAATTTTATAGTGGTCCAGTCAACTTGACTTACAATCACTCTTCGTAGTCTCTCCACTAGCTATTGCACTAAAACTCATTGACTCTCCTTTTGCTCCCATAGTAAGGCGGAGAAGCATTTATAAACTCCTTTCCACCAACCCCATTGAGGCAGAGAACCTGACCTCCTTTTACTTCCTCTTGAAGCAGAATGAGAATCTTGATCGATTACTAAAGAAGACCTCCCTAGAGCCTCCAAGGAACCAAGGATAATGATTAGAGAAGATGACTCAGATCCGTGCTTGGAGTAACCTTTGTGAAACACTCACAAACTCCCCGTCACAAGATTCTCTCTCTCTCTCTCTCTCTCTCTCTCTCTCTCTCTTTCCCAAGCTCTCCCTTTCCGTCTCCTAGCCCTCTCAAGTTAGGACAGCAACAAAAGATTTCTACTTAAATAATTAAGAGATCTTATAAAGAAGAGCTTAAAATTTGCCCTAAATTACAATAAGCCATCAAAGATCATCCAAGACAATCGAACGATCATCCAGGATGATCAGTGTATTTTCAGCCCTTTCAGGCAGGACGATCTGGGATGGCTAGATGATTGGAATCCTTATTTATTTTAATCATTCAGGATGATTTCTGCATTGTCCTGTATAATTAGTTCCCAACCCCATATATCATCTAGCATATCATTCTATTCATCAAGAGTCTTATATGTTGGATGATGAAGAAATATAACATATCGTCTAGGACGATCATTGAATCATCATGTATGATTAGTTCAAAATTAGGGATTTTCATCCAACACTTCATTCTGTTCGTCCAAGTGATCCAGGAGAAGATGAAGGTTTTATAACTAATCATCTAGGATCATCCAGGATGATCCTATGATTGAGGACGATTCTACGATCGTCTAGGATGACATGATCAATTCAATCAAACCTTAATTACTTTTTTTAATCACTTGATTAATTTAGGCATGGTTATAATGAATCATCTAGGATAATATGAGATTGTCTTATACGAATATTAAAATAAAATCATACCTAAAAGGTTTGGCGGCTAATTCTTTTTTATTTGAATCTATCATCTAGGACAATTTGCTTAATTTGGTTGCCTTAACCAGGATGCCCTAATTAGGATTTCTATTTTTAACTGATTGTCTAGGACGATTTTGGATCATCCCAAATGATATGATCAAAAAAATAGAAAACTCTAAAATAGTCATGATTTCTCCCTCTAAGTGTGTGTATTTTAGGTTACTTAGCATCAGGATCCACTTTATTATAAGTAAAAAATCCTTAAAGTACACTTACAAACTAACTCAGTTCTAATCTACCTAATCTTGAGCTGGTTTGAATTATAATTGACCTTGTGGACCAAAAATGTTAGTAGACATGACAACAAAAATAGATATGTAATAATAACTATAGTAAGAAAATAGGAATGTCAGAAATGTTTGCTATCATCAAATATATAATCCTTGACTCCAAGTTCACAATAGTATTTAGTCAGGATTAGTTATTAATGGGGAAATGTGTTGTGGATCTATTTTCATGATTTATGATTTTGATGATAGCAAACACTTCTATTTTTCTACGACGGCCTTATTTACTAACATTTCAGGTCCACACGATCAGACTGCAATTTGGAACTAGCTCAAGTTTGGGTAGAATAGATCTGAGTCAGTTTGTACACTTTTTTCTTTCTTGAGTCTATTGTATTTGGTGTGGCTCCTGATGCTTTGTAACTTGGAAGATTTTCTGACTGTTCCCTAGAGTTTATTATTTTTTGTAACATCGTCCGGGATGATTTTATATCGTCCTAGACGATCGGTTCAAAAGAAGAAACCCTAATTAGGGCATCCTCATTAAAGCAGATGTCATTATGCAAAACACATCGTCCTGGATGATTTTTTATCAGTCAGGATGATAGGCTAAATTCAGAAAGAATCTGTCGCCAGATCTACTTAGGAAATACTTATTTTTGGATATCATCTCAGTGGATCAGCCTGGCCTATCAGGATCGGCCTGGCCGATCCAGAGCAATTTTTTTAAATAAATTTGGAGATTAATGAAAGCAATTAATGGTGATTTGCATGATCACATCAGTCGGGCCGATCGCAAGATCGTCCGGGCTGATCGCAAGATCGTCTGGGCCGATTGGACATCTTCCAGCTTTATTTCAGGGCGATGTTCAGGACGATTTTCATCATATTTGAACTAATCGGCCAGGATGATATGCCTATCGTCCTGGACAAAAATGTCGGCAATTTGCATTAATGAGCTCATTTTAAGATCTTCTACTTAAGCTATGACATGACATTTTATAAGTGTCTTTGGCAGCCATTGTAGCTTCATTCTTTTAGAAGAAACTTGAAAAGAGAGCTTGAAAGGGAGTGAGGAAAGGGTGGAGTTTGAGAGAGGGAGAAGATCTTGTGAGGGGGGACACATGGAGTGTGGAGGGGGTTCCACATGGTTGCTCCGGCAAGCTCGCACCTGAATACCGCCAGATTCAAGGCTTGTCTCGAAGGAAGTTCACCAAAGAAGAAGATCTCTGTGGTGTCAAAGGACCCAGCGACTCCACCGCACCGGGAAAGGTGGAAGTGATTTTGCAAGGGCTTCTCCGCCTAACTGTGGGGGCTAAAGGAGAGACACTTGTTTTAGTATAATACTTGGAGGGTGCCTCCAAGGAGTGGACGTAGGTCAAGGTTTGACCGAACCACTATAAATCTGATGTGTTATTTTCTTATTATTACTTTCGTATTTGATTTCTTTGTGGTGATATTGATTGTTGTGCTTTGGTTTAAAGAATTTCTTAAACAACCAATTCACCTCAATATTGTTTAGCCTTGGGCCAGTTCATAAGGGGCCTAACATCCCTAACGAACTTTCAAGTGGTATCAGAGCACTTTTTTGTGTCATTTGAGCACTTTCAAGTGGTATCAAAGCCGTTTTAAAAAATTAAGTTTTTAAAAGCTTTTGAATTTTGATCCATGGCTAATTTTTCAAATCATAATTTTGCAGAAGGTTATTCAATCACCAGACCACCTTTGTTTGAAAATATTACATTTGATTTTTGGAAAATTCTCATGTCTATTTTTTGCAATCGATTGATTTTCGCATGTGGCATATGATTTTAACTGGTTATTCATCACCGTCACGTATTTTAGATGGAATTAAAACTGACATTCCTTTTAGTCAATAGAATAGAGATGAACGAATCGACGCTTAATTGAATACAAAATCTTTAAATTGTTTTTTCTATGCTTTAAATTCTGAAGATTTTATGTTAGTATCCACATGCACTACTGGTAAGGAATTTTGGGATAAACTATGCACCATATACGAAGGCACTAGTGAAATCAAGCAATCTAAGTTGAATATGTTAATGCATAATTTTAAACTATTTTCCATGAAATCTTATGAGACGATCTTAGACATGTATACTAGGTTTATTAAAATTGTGACATCATTACAAGCTTTAGGAAAACAATTTTCAAATTTTTAAAAAGTTAACAAAATTCTTTGCTGTCTACTGGATAAGTTTGATGCTAAAATTGTTGATATTTATGAATAAAAAATATTGAATGAATATTCTATTACTAATTTGATTGACTCACTCATTTCCTACGAGCAAGGTTTGGGTCAAAGACTTTTGGATACAGGTGAAACGATTGTTCTAAAAGCTGAAGATACGGAAAGAGGAAGCTTAGTTGGTGACGATAGCAATGACTTGACAAGCAAATCAAAAGGCTCACCAAAGCATGAGCATCAACAAAAATGGAATAAAGGTAAAAATGGTAAGGATGTTAATATTTCTTCTGATATTATTTGCTTTGAATATAGGAAACCTGGACATATGAAAAATTAGTGCCCTAATTTGAGAATTCTTCCTACAAAAGAAAAGGATAAAGTAAAGCAAATTATAAACTTGTCAAATAATGAAAAGCAAAAAATTTCTTGGGCAGAGCTGGTCTCTGAAGCATAGGACCAGGAGCAAGATGATGCTTAAACCTTTGTTTGTATTTTTTTTTTTGCATGTTTTGTTTGATATTTTGTTTTTGTGATTTTTTTATATTTTTCTTACTTTTCCTTTTTCGTTAAATTTTTATGTGTCTTTTCTCTGATCAACACTCACATCACCTTTCTAAAAACGAAAACCTACCTCTTATTTTTTCTTGAATTCTTATGAAAATTATGTTTGACTTCTCTAAAAATAGTCAAAGGAAGGAAACTCATGATTTTGACTATCAATCTCGATTTCCTTAAAGAGGTTATTCTACTTTTGATTTCAAATCTTCATCATGTTTTAAATTAGATTTTGAAACTGAATTTTTTTTTCATCTCCCTACATTTTATTTATCGCATAGAAAACTTTTGCAAGATTATTGAATCTACCTCATAATTTTTCTAATCAAGTAGTTCCTTGTGTCAATAGAATGGGCTTACTTTTCTTTTTAAAATTTAAGAAAGGTAGCATATTAAAAAAAATGGCCAATGACGCAAATAAAAAGAAAAATTGGCCAATGACGCCAAATCAAAAGATGCGCAATGACGCCAAATTGAGAAAGATACACAAAGTGTATCAAAAGAAAAAAGATGCGCAAAGTGCGCTAAAAACTTGACAAGAGGTATAAAATGGGGCCACAAAGAGTATGCTCACTTTTTCTGTTTTATTCAAAGCTTAAGAAAACCCTTGATATTTTTGATACTTGATTTTTAAATCTTGATTCCTGATTCAACAATTCGTGCATTAATCTTCTATTATATATATTTTATGAAAAGAGTTTTAAGAAATTAGTGTTTTTTTTTCTAATTTATTCCTTAATTTAGATATTGAATTAAAAAGTTTTTTAGCCTTTTTAAAGAACTTGAGTTTGGATTATCAAATTCTAAATTTTTAACCTTTTCTGGGCTATGCGTTGTCAATCCAATACTACTAAGTTTTTGATTAAAACTAAGAGGCAATTTTCTTATTTTAAGAATATTTGTTTTTCACTAGATCAGAAAATATTTTTTTCTTTTGGTCATTTTATTTTTTGTTTGTGCCTCATCTCTTTTTGATAATGTCAAAGGGGGAGAACGTATTGTTGAATTTTTGTACTATTGTCGTATTTGTATCTTTTGTTCAAAAATTTAAAAAATAACAAAAATATTTTTATCTCCCTTATTTTTAAAGTGTTATTCTAGTGAGTGGGAGATTATGAGAAAATATTTCTTTTTGTAAATTCAAATTATAGTGTTTGCCATCATCAAAAAGGGGGAGATTATTGCGGATCAGTTTTTATGATTTATGATTTTGATGATAGCAAATACTTCTATTTCTCTACGATAGTCTTATTTACTAATAATTTAGGTCCACACGATCAGACTGCAATTTGGAACCAGCTCAAGATTGGGTAGACTAGGTCTGAGTTAGTTTGTACACTTTTTCTTTTCTTGAGTCTATTATATTTGGTGTGGCTCCTGATGCTTTGTAACTTGGAAGATTTTCTAACTGTTCCCTAGAGTTTACTATTTTGGGTAACATCGTCCGGGATGATTTTATATCGTCCTGGATGATCGGTTCAAAAGCAGAAACCCTAATTAGGGCATCCTCATTAAAGCAGTCGTCATTATTCAAAACACATCATCCTAGACGATTTTGCATCGGCCAGGACAATAGGCTCAAGTCAGAAAGAATCTACCGCCAGATCTAATTAGGAAATACTTATTTTTGGACATAGTCCCGATGGATCGGCCTGGCCTATCAGGATCGGCCTGGCCGATCCAGAGCAATTTTTTTTTAAATAAATCTAGCGATTAAGGAAAGCAATTAATGGTGATTTTCATGATCACATCGGTCGGGTCGATCGCAAGATCGTCCGGGCCGATTGGACATCGTCCAGCTTCATTTTAGGGCGATGTTCAGGACGATTTTCCTCATATTTGAATTAATCGGCCAGAACGATATGCATATCATCCTGGACGATAATGTCGGCAACTTGCATTAATTAGCTCATTTTGAGATCTTCTACTTAAGCTATGATATGACACTTTGTAAGTGTCTTTGACAACCATTATAGCTTCATTCTTTTGGGGGAAACTTGAAGAGAGAGCTTAAAAGGGAGTGAGGAAAGGGTGGAGTTTGAGAGAGGGAGAAGATCCTGTGAGGGGGGACTCAAGGGAGTGTGGAGGGGGTTCCACACGGTTGCTCCGGCAAGCTCGCACCTAAATACCGTCGGATTCAAGGCTTGTCTCGAAGGAAGTTCACCAAAGAAGAAGATCTCTTTGGTGTCAAAGGACCCGGCGACTTCACCGCATCGGGGATGGTGGAAGTGATTTTGTAAGGGCTTCTCCACCTAGCTGTGGGGGCTAAATGAGAGACACTTGTTTTAGAGCAATACTTGGAGGGTGCCTCCAAGGAGTGGATAGGTCAAGGTTTGACCTAACCACTATAAATCCGGTGTGTTCTTTTCTTATTATTGCTTCCATATTTAATTTTCGCATTTGATTTCTTTGTGGTGATATTGATTGTTGTGCTTTGGTTTAAAGAATTTCTTAAACAATAATTCACCTCTATATTATTTAGCCTTGGGCCAGTTCATAAGGGGCTTAACATACCTAACGAACTTTCAAGTGGTATCAGAGCACTTTCTTGCGTCATCTGAGCACTTTCAAAATGATGAAGCTTGTTTTTTAGTTTAATGATATAGACAATTTATAGATAGTGGTCCTTACTTAATGGTAGTCAATTTTTTTGTGCAAGAGTCATGGTTGAGAACATATCAATTAAATGGTGTGGAGATGGCATAATAAAGAGTAATGAAAATGTTTTGGTTTATGAGAATCAAGTATTAATATTGAGCAATTGAGTAATAGAACCTTCATCCATAACTACTTATTTAGGAATGCATATGGTGGATCCATCGAGTTGCGCATTAAAATAATTATCTTCTAATATTTTGATAAAGTGTAGTCTTTATGTTGTGTAGTTCTCCAGTGAATGTTGGATGGTGATGATGTTTGTGATGTTGGACATATAAGTGTTTGTTGAGTAGGGATCATTGTATCCTCAATTTTTAGGGGAGAGCTTTTATCATTGTTTGATTGTCAATTACTGAGGTTATTGAGAGATCCATGAAGAATAGAAGTACAATATAGGGCAGGAACTAGTGAAAAAGAAGGTGGTAGGAGATATGTGTAAAGGAATGTTGTGTCATTGTGCTCTTTACTTAATAACATGAAGACTTGATTTGAGTAATCCGTACTAGTAGATGTGAAGTAGTGAAGAGGAGGAAACACAATCAATCGAAGTTGTTTAAAGACATTTATGGTTCCTTTTTTATAGAGAAATTTGGAGCATATCCTCTCAATCTCTTTAAGAGTACATATCTAAAGGATTAAGAATTTGAACAACCTTAAAAGTTATCTTTTATATGCTAGAATTATTTGTCATGGACATGTCTGAATTTTCAGCCAATTAATGGATTGGGGGTTGAATGAAATAATCAAGCCATTCTTGGCCTTTTATACTAGGAACATAGTCGTGTGATTTTAGCCACCATAAGAAAAACTTTTTATCATCAAGTAAGATGAAGGAATATTTAGAGTTCTTGATTAAATTAATCTATTAATTACTTTCTTCCATGAAATAATCTATAACACATACACCTATGATATGCACTGCCATTCAAAATATTTTTATGATTAACATACGGAAAAATAAAATTATATTATTCTACTATTAAAATTTTATACATACCAGACCAATCTTAACAAATAAATTTATTTATATAATTAAAAAATAATTAAATTGACTAGATTTAATTTTATAAACATCCAAAGCACAAACATCTAAACTTGCTAAAACTATCTACTCATAAATTTATTAGAACAATATTATGTTAAATATTTCAAATGAAACTACACTTCAACGACTTTATGAAATTTAAATATCTTAATGAATGAATTAGCACCAATTAAAACCCATGTTAAGGTGGTTCACCACTTAGAAAAACTATTATATAGAGGAATATATATAAATTTACTTAAAAAAAGGCTTATTAATATCAACCATTGCGATAAGAAATATTTGTGTCGCATAGGTGGATGTCATAATATTATAAAAGAACATACTTTGGCCACAATCTGAGTTAATATAATAACACTTTGAGGTGATGTGATCAATATCTAATGTGACAAATAAATAATTTCACAATCATAAAATAATTATTATTTTCAATGGTATCGCTAAAAAATATTTAATTACATCTTAGGCTTCATTTGGGATGGCTTTTTACTGCTTCTTAAAGTAGCTTTTTAGTCCAAAGGTTTTAATTTTTGTACTAAAAAACTGCTTCAAGAAGCAGTTGGAAAGTCGTCCCAAACGGAGCCTTAACAAGTGTTTCATGCTACAACTATGTTGCAATAAACATTTTTTGAGGTTATTTTCATGTGAAACATTTAACAAATATTGTAACGCAAAAAAAGATTATTATTTATGTGCTGTATATTTTTATTTGTCGTAATAAATTCCTTTTATAGCTTACTTAAATATTTTTTCACTATTATTTTGTTTCACTTATATTTCAGTTTATTAGCAATTATTATATTATAATTTTAAAAGAATGGACATTGATTTTGACAATAATCCACATTTGGGTGTATGGAATAGAGGAATGGCAGGGTATTAAAATTTGTAATGAAATTTGAACTTCGAGTATTTATGCAAGTATTTATTTTATGATATATTTATTAAATTATTTCGAGGCATATAATTTTGAACGTTAAGATACAGGTGTTGTTAAAAGTATATATTTTTTTGTAGTTTAATAGCAACTATTAATTCATAGCAAATGATTAAGCTTCCACCAGCCAAAAATTTACCGGCAAACTTATGTCTCCTCCTTGACGAATTTGAAATCAACTAGGCAGGCACCAAAGTTTTAGAAGATGATTTATTGTTTGAAGTAGAGCACTTGTGTGACTTGCGTTTCATTTTCCAATAACTCTAGAAATTTCTCACATTATTGTCCCTCTTTTAAATCTTTTTTGAAAGCATGCTGTCCTTTAGCATATCAAATCTATAGACTTGAGATCTTACCCAGTTCTTTTTCTTTTTCTTTTTTCATCGTAAGGCAAAGACCTTACCCTTCACTCAATAACCCTTATCTTCCGAAAGAATTCAATCGTGGAATTAATTCAGAGTTTTCTATCAAAAGACATGGTTCTTGAATGTAGGTACTTGATGTAGTCTTTTAATTTTGGCACTAAGATTCTGTCTGGGATGACGATCTTACTATTTCTTCAAATAACTTTTAGTATAAAAATTATATTTTTGGTTTCAAAAAACTACTTTAAGAAGCAGTAAGAAAGTTGTCCCAGAAGAAGAATAAATGTTTCTTGAAAAGAAAATTTCAAGTTCTCTTCTAAGACCTTTGGTTTCTTAGGCCCATTCTAACTTTTGAACGAAGATTATCACTAAAACTTCAGCATTTATCATGAGGGAAGACATTGGCTCAAAAGAAACTCTTCAAGAATATAGATTCACCATCATGTTACTCACAACGAATTTATTCATGCAAAGATTTACTGCATTCTGGCAAACTATTTTCTTCTTAACGTGGTTTCTTGTTACTGTACGTGGTCTATGCATTTTACTTTTCTCTCTAAAAGAAAATAATTGAGCTTTGCCCAGCTTGCCATTTTTTCCCTGTATAAAAGGCTGCCTGGTGGGGATGGGTAACTTCAAATGCATCAAATCTATAAAAGAGAAAATTAAGAGAAATCTTATTCTCCACGGCAAGCCTAAATCTTGTAAGTTTTTTTTTTTCTTCTTTATTTTTGAAGCTTTCCCTATTTAATATGTTAAGGTTCTTCCCCTTTTATAATCTGATCATTCACCGCCTATTATATCTATAATGCCTCCAACCCCTAAAAATTATATATTTCCTTCTTAAAAACTTTGGAAATCACAGGAAAAATTCCAAACTGCTCAAAGCCTCCACTTCAAAAAAAATTATAGTAGGAGATCCAATCGATGTGCTATATCAGGAGGTCGGATTAGTTAATTTTGCTCTCAAAGTTTCCCATCCTACCAACTGCTCTCACTTGTTATCCAAGCTATCTACTCTTAATGACAAACGACTTTGGATTCATTCCTTGTTTGATAGAAATCCCATTGACCCTTCATTAATTCTTAATCCAATCTTATCTAAAAAAAATCAACACCACTGGTAGACATTTCCTTTCTCAGAATAATATATATTCTGCTGATCTCAACTACTTGTCCAATTTCTGCAAAGATTTATCGCCCATATCTACTGATTGTTCTGTTAGATCCACCATACTCTCAAAGCGTCAGAACTCCCTCACTTTTTTGTTTATTTATTTATTTATTTTATTTTAGCTCCCTCACTTGGATTTGGTCGAGAGTCACATCTTAAAATGAATAGTATTTTAGTTTCGCAGAAGGAGACAAGGGATTAGTGTTAATAAATTCAAAATATTTAATCATATTATTTGAATGGATGTGTCTTTTCATTTGTGTGGATGTGGTTTGTTTTCTTAATTAAATGTAGTTAATTGTAAGTGAAAGGGTGTGTGAAGCAATGTTTCATTTGAAAGTGAAAGGGTGTATGTGAAGTGATGTCTAATTTAGATAAAAGAGTTGTAATGTGTGCATGAGACAATTAATAGAAGAAAAAAAAAAAAAAGTTTGTGTGTTTCTACTTCTCCCATTTTTTCTCTTCTTCTTCTTCTTCCAATTTTCTTTTCTGTTTATTTCACAATTTGGTATCAGAGCGTCATGGCAAATTCTGGAAGTTTTCCGATGGGACAAATACCTCTACCATGACTCACGAAGACAAATTATGATAATTGGAGTATTCAGATGCGGGCATTGTTGGGCGCACAAGATGCATGGGAAGTCGTTGAGAACGGCTTCGTTGAAGTGATGGATACGGCGGGCATGACGGCGAACCAATTAAAGGCGTTGAAAGAGACGCGTGCGAAGGATAAAACGGCTCTCTACTTGCTATATCAAGCAATAGATGAGTCGGGCTTTGAGAAGATTGTCGGAGCGACAACTTCAAAAGAAGCGTGGAACACTTTAGAGAAAGTGTTCAAAGGTGCTGATCGTGTCAAGCAAGTACGCCTCCAAACTTTGAGAGGTGAATTGGAAGGGATGAAAATGAAAGAGTCAGAAGGTGTATCTGATTACATCACTCGTGTGCAAGCCGTAGTAAATCAACTCAAGCGAAATGGTGAGATGTTAACCGATGCCCGAGTAGTGGAGAAGATATTGCGGTCATTAACCAATAATTTTGAGAATGTTGTACGCGCGATTGAAGAATCAAAGGATCTCGGCACACTAACTGTTGAAGAGCTTGCTGGCTCTCTTGAGGCACATGAGCAATGAAAGAAGAAAAAGAAGGAGGAGACGCTCGAAGAAGTTCTTCAATCAAAGGCAACAATTAAAGATGATAAGGTACTATATTCTCAAAATTTTCGTGGAAGAGGACGAGGAAGAAGAGGTCGTGGAAATGAACGTGGTGGAAGAGGTCGTGGTTATGGAAGACAATTTGAAGAGAAGGAACAGTCAAATCAACAAAATTGGCGAGGTCGAGGACGAGGTCGTGGAAGAGGCGGTCGGCAAAATCATTCAAATGTTGAATGTTACAAATGTGGCAAGTATGGTCACTATGCAAAGGACTGCAACTCTGAAAAATGTTACAATTGTGGCAAATTTGGGCATTATGCAAGAGATTGTTATGGTGAAAAGAAAATTGAGGAGAATACAAATCTTGTAACAGAAGAAGAGGTGAAAGATGGGCTTCTCATGATAGCTCATGATGAAAAGAACAGTAGTGACGAGACGACTTGGTATCTCGACACTGGTGCTAGTAACCACATGTGCGGGCATAGACATTTGTTCAAAGAAATGCGGGTCGTTGAGGATGGGCATGTTTCATTTGGTGATGCATCAAAGATTCAAGTAAAAGGTCAAGGTACAATTTCTTACATGCAAAAAGATGGCGCAAAAGGCCTAATTGAAAATGTGTATTTTGTACCTGATCTTAAAAGCAACATACTTAGTATGGGGCAACTCATGGAGAAAGGATATTCAGTGTTCATGAAAGATGAAGTTCTACAATTGAAAGATAAGAAGGGGCGGTTAGTCACACAAATTAATATGGCGAAGAATAGAATGTACAAGATCAACTTGGTTTATGTACAAGAAAAATGCTTTCAAGTTGATGTAGAAGACAAGGCGTCTCTATGGCATTTACGATTTGGTCATTTGCACTATGGAGGCCTACAAAAATTGTTGAAGAAGAAAATGGTGTATGGACTACCAGAAGTAGATTACACCAACAAGCTTTGTGAAGATTGTATATTTGGGAAACATGCAAGAAATTCATTTCAGAAAAAGGCAGAATATCGAGCATCAAGTATTCTTGAATTGGTACACACTGACATTTGTGGGCCAATCACTCCTGAATATTTCAGTGGTAAAAGGTATTTTATTACTTTTATCGATGATTATTCCAGAAAAACTTGGGTTTATTTTTTGAAGGAAAAATCCGAGACTTTCAATGTGTTTAAGAAATTCAAAGCCATTGTGGAGAAGACGACCGGAAAGTTTATTAGAGCATTGCGATCTGGTAGAGGTGGTGAATACAACTCAACAGAGTTTACAAGTTTCTGTGAGCAACAAGGAGTAAGAAGGTTTCTAACCACACCATATTCACCCAAACAAAATGGTGTGGCCGAGAGAAAGAATCGGACCATTCTTGATATGGTTCGGTCAATGTTGAAGAGTAAAGAAATGCCTAAAGAATTCTGGGCGGAAGCAGTGCAATGTTCAATTTACATACAAAATAGATGTCCACATATGAAGTTAGAAGATAAAACTCCGCAAGAGGCATGGAGTGGTAAAAAACCGACAGTCTCGCATCTTAAAATATTTGGCAGTGTAGCCTATGCACATGTGCCGGATCAACAAAGAACAAAGCTAGAAGATAAAAGCAAGAAGTATGTGTTTATTGGGTATGATGAGCAAACTAAGGGTTACAAACTACTTGATCCAATAAACAAGAAGGTGGCGGTAAGTCGAGATGTTCGGGTGAATGAAGCAAGCAAATGGGATTGGAACAATTTATCGGAAGAACAAATGGAAAATGGAGAATCACCAACTATTTCACTAACAAATTTTCCTACATGTTCTCAGGTACCTAGAAATCCACAAACATCCGATGATGAGCAAGAACCAAGACAATCAAAAATGCGAAGCCTACAAGAGTTGTATGATTCTACAAGTGAAGCACACCTTATTTGTCTTCTTGCTGATGGTGAAAATATAAGTTTTGAAGAAGCAGTGAAGAATGAAAAGTGGAAAGAAGCTATGGATGAGGAGATCAAGTCCATCGAACGAAACAAGACATGGGAACTTGCAGAATTACCTAACGGAAGTCGACCTATTGGAGTAAAGTGGGTGTTCAAGAAAAAGATGAATGCTCAAGGTGAGATAGATCGATACAAGGCTCGACTTGTGGCAAAGGGCTATATACAAAAGGCGGGGATAGACTATGATGAGGTTTTTGCCCCAGTTACAAGAATGGAGACAATTCGACTTCTTATCTCTTATGCGGCACAGTTTGAATGGCCAATATATCAGATGGATGTGAAGTCGGCATTTTTGAATGGAGTGATAAAAGAGGAGATTTATCTTGAACAACCACCTGGTTACAAGAAGATTGGAGAGGAACAAAAAGTATTGAAGTTAAGAAAGGCACTTTATGGGTTAAAGCAAGCACCTCGAGCTTGGAATACTCGTATCGACATTTATTTCAAGAAAAATGGGTTCACTCAATGCCCATATGAGCATGCACTGTATGTGAAGAAGAAAGGAGGTAACTTGTTATTTGTAGCACTTTATGTTGATGATCTTCTTTTCATGGGGAATAATGGCAAGATGATTGAAAATTTTAAATGTAAGATGGAACAAGAATTTGAAATGACAGATTTGGGCTTAATGAAGTATTTTCTTGGTCTAGAAGTTAGACAAGGAAAATCAGGAATTTTTGTGTCACAAGAAGCATACTCAAAAGACATCTTAAAGAAGAACAAGATGGAAAATTGTAATCCAGTAACAATGCCAATGGAATTAGGTGCCAAACTCTCAAGGTTTGATGGTGGAGATCGAGTCGACGCAACAAAATATCAAAGTTTGGTGGGGAGTTTGCGTTATCTCACAAGCACTCGGCCAGATATTTCTTATAGTGTTGGAGTGGTAAGTCGGTTCATGGAAGAGCCGACCTATACGCATTGGAAGGCATTGAAGAGAATTCTTCGATATGTCCGAGGAACAGAATCACTCGGATTATTTTACTCGAAGACGGATGAATATAAATTGGTGGGTTACTCCGACAGTGATTGGTGCAGAGATATAGATGATCGAAAGAGTACATCGGGGTACGTATTTTTTTTGGGAGATACGACATTCACATGGATATCAAAGAAACAACCGATAGTGACACTTTCGACATGTGAGGCAGAATATGTGGCGGCAGCATTGTGTGTCTGTCATGCAGTTTGGCTAAGGAATTTACTCTATGAAATGAATCTCCAACAAACAGAAGCTACCGAGATTCGTGTTGATAACAAATCTGCAATTGAGTTAGCAAAGAATCTGGTACATCATGAAAGAAGCAAGCATATCGATGTCAAATTTCATTTCATCCGTGAACATGTGAAGGAAGGGAGTAGGAGAATGATTCATGTTGCAAGTCATGATCAAGTAGCAGATATATTTACAAAGCCATTACCCACAATATTGTTCGAGAAATGCAAAATGGCGATCGGCATGAAGGATGAAAGAGATTTTGAATTTAAAGGAGGAATTTGTTAATAAATTCAAAATATTTAATCATATTATTTGAATGGATGTGTCTTTTCATTTGTGTGGATGTGGTTTGTTTCCTTAATTAAATGTAGTTAATTGTAAGTGAAAGGGTGTGTGAAGCAATGTTTCATTTGAAAGTGAAAGGGTGTATGTGAAGTGATGTCTAATTTAGATAAAAGAGTTGTAATGTGTGCATGAGACAATTAATAGAAGAAGAAAAAAAAAAAAAGTTTGTGTGTTTCTACTTCTCCCATTTTTTCTCTTCTTCTTCTTCTTCCAATTTTCTTTTCTGTTTATTTCACAATTAGAAGATGTACGCCATGGAGATTTAAATTAGTATTAAATTTACTACTAAATAATAATGGGAAAATAAATGCAAAATTATTAACCTTTTTTACTTTAGCTACAGTTGCAGCACAAATTCTTGCGATGTGATAACACCTTGCTGCATCCTCTATAAATGTTAGCTATGCGATGTGAATCTGTTTCTCTTTTAAAGATTTGAACTTGAGATATTGGTGACATGTGAGCATGGTTAAGATGAATCCTATTGAGTTAGCACGTCCAAGTGTCAAACATTCAAAGAAAGTGACCTTTTGCCTTGACAAAGCTTGTAAATTAACCACAGAAGGAATTTAACGACACTTTGCTTAGTACGGAGATCAATGGAGGTGAGTGGACTGTACAATGGTTTGCTGAGGTTGCTGCCGCCACTTCTACAAAAAGGAATAAATTACAAAGTGGGGAAATGAAGGCAACTATATATGGTGCCCAGCGGTTATGCCCTATGCTAAGGAGGCAGTATTTACGAGTATAATTACAACCCCTTATGGAATTTAGAAGGTGCCTCTAGCAGGTGAAGGTAAGAAGATGAAATGATATCTCTACTATTTGAGGTGAGCTCTATTACGAGAGCGAGTGTCTACTATGAAAGAGCTTGTGGTTTATGTTTTCTGGAGTTAGTTGCTTAGGCACTCACTTAATAGTCAGTATTTTAACTTAAACAAATAATTTTTTATGAGTCATTTTAAGTCCAAATAACAAGCCGTCTCTGTCATAAGGTTGATATTATTTTGTTTTAATTATAATAATTTTTCATAATTTTTGGGCACCGGTGCAAATCTTTAAGAAATTGATACATGTTGGTAAAAGTAGGGACTTTAGGACTGTCAAATGTCCGTTTTCCAAACTGATTTCATCTAAAATTTTCAAATAAAATAAGCAATTTTATAATTGTTTTTCTATAATTTTTGAAACTCTAAAAGAATGTTTATGAATTTTATACTGAAAAATTATTTAATTATATAATTATATTATTACTTTATCATAAAATATCCTAAGTCACTAAAGAATCATTAAAATGGTTTTAAAGCCCCTTTCCCAATTCATTTTCAGATAACCGTGAAGGATTAGGAAACAAATAGAGAGAAAAGAGAGGAGAGAAAAGAGAAGTTTGGATTTGGAGGCTGTAGAGCGTTTTTCGTCCACTGACCTTATTGGGAAATTTGCTTATCTCATGTAAGGAACCATTATCATATCTTTTATTTTAATAATTTTATATTTTTGATATTTTTTTTATCATATTTGTATTTATGTTACCAAAAAATAAGGATAATTTTTTATTGGTATAAGTTTCACTTCATAGCTTTTGGTATGTGATAGATGTTATCAATATGAGCATTTTGACTGAAACATATTAATTTTTTACCAGTTAAATTAGAAGTTATGATTTTTTTAAGTACATCCTTAGTAGATTAATTTGGTAATTTTTTTTTGTATTTTTTATTATTGCATTTCACATATGATATTCATTTACATGGCATAGAAAATATAACATTTGCATGTAAGAAAGGAAGGCTAGTTGCAAGCACTATAATGAATATGATTTAACTTTTAAAATAAAATACTAAGCACAGGAGGTTGGCAAACTGACTTTTATTTAAGAAAATGGTTAGTGGTGTAATGATAATTGTAGTTTGTAATCGTTTCACCAAATTTTGCTGAAGCATAGAGGGTGACGACTCTTAAATGATTATTAAAAATTGCATGTGAAAATAAATGATTAATATAAGATAAGATTGAGAGATTGATAGCTATGACAATAGATAACAGACGTAAAGAAGAAAATATAGCATTAAAGCTACATGTCTTGCCTTGCTTTTCATAATCATAGTCATGATGATATTTATGTGATAGTACATTAAACTGATTGATATATATATATCTGAACTCATATTGACATTAATATTGATACAATATAGCATAACATTCTAGCATGGCTTATTGAGTGATAGTCTTTTTTACTATTTTTTATAAGTTTGATAGTTAAAAGATCTCTTTTGACTTTACTAATTATACTGATTTTATTATTAATTTTGAGATGTTTATTGCTCATATTAAGTGATGATTGATGTTGACTAGAATTTAAAATATATATTGATTTTTTTTGCCTAGCATTGAAAGCACTTATGTAATTTTAGTTACTTATTGGGCTTTTATGCTAACTATGTGGATTTTTATGATTTTAGGTTAGGAAAGGGATTAGGAGTAGTTGGAGCGAGAATGACAGGGATTCTCATTTTTTTTTTCTAATTTTACTTGTATTTTTTCTTTTTTTTGTAGTTAGGAGTTTGTGAAAGAATAGTTATGATATTGATTTCCTGGCTCACTGCAGGAAAAATGTCAATTTTTGGCGTCTATTTTCGTCAAAAAATGGCCAAAATCCATGGAAATTAGTTTTTTTGGGAGATTTCCGACGAAAATATTTACGCTGGTTCAATGCACATCAGAAAAGTGTTATATGCTTAAAACTTTCCGCCGGAAAAATTTTCGGCAAAATTATGGCGAAAAATTTGTTGGAATATTTCTGGTGAATATAAACTACGCCAGAAATATAAAAAAAAATGAAAAAAAACCTAATCTCTCTAAAGCCAGCATCAACCCACTGAAGCCCCCCTCCCCCCATCCAGCCAGCTGGGCTCACCCGCGTGTGACCCGATTTCCCCCACTCGCTGTGCTAAGCCCGTGACCCGCCTGGCTCAACCCATGCTGACCCGTGACCTGCTGCCCATTATGCATGACCCACCCGCAACGCTTGCGCCTAGCGGGGTTCGAACCCCCGTCATTCAGTAATCCTGCTGTCCACCAAACCATCAGGCCACCACTGCAAAATGAATAAACTTGTGAGTTATTTTTTATTTATATTACTAAAAATAGAAAGTATTATTTAAAATAGTTAATATACTAAAAGATTAAAATAAATAATATATTTAATATATTTATAATTTGAGTTTATATTTTATTTTAATTTTTTTTTTGGGAAATTTTTATTTAAAATATAAACTTAATAAAATTCAAAATAATTAAATTAATTTTTAATGTTTTAATTTAATTTATATTTAAAATAATTACTATATTTAAAAGCTAAGTTTTTTTAAGATAAAAAATATTATTATATTTAATTTAGCAATAAATTATTAAACTTTTTAATTTATTTTATTTTACAAATATTTAATTTAATTTAACAAAGTGAATAATTTTAAATATTACTAATTGCCATTTTCCAAAATTTTTTTAATTTTATCAGAAATCTGCCAAAAATTCTGCCGGAAAAGCCAACAGAAAATGCGCTAGAAATAACTTCAAAAATTATGTTGGAAGTACGCCAGAAAATCTGCCAAAAATATTTCATCAAAAATTCATCGGAAAATCTGTCAGAATTGCAGATGGATTTATTTCCGCCAGAAAGTTCGCTGGAAATTAACAATTTTCCTGTAGTGGCTATTATATATTAATTTTTATAGAATAAATATAGTAACATATTTTGAGATATGTAATTGTTAATTTATTTACTAGATAAATAGATTTATTTTTTTGATGATTTATAGAAGCTATGGTTGATTAATTAAGAAAATAAAATAAATAATTCTTCAAGTTTTGATTTTGGGACATTATACCATCAAGTGAATTCAAAGTCAACCGTTCTGCATAACAAGCATCTTATGGTTCCTTTAAAATTTTTAAATAAAGAGTTTTGAATCACCATACTTTAATATTAAATAAAGAGTTGTGAATATATATTGGTTTACCTAATCGGTGCTATGCATTAGAGCAGATGTAACTCCTCATTTTTGTCGAGTTCATCAAAGTCTTTAGAAAATTGAAACTGCATTATGTTTTTACTATCTCAATAATTCCAAAGATGTAACCATAATATGTGTATACTTGAAAGTACTATGTTCTAGTTCCCTTAGTTATTCATTCACACCTCCATTGATGATATATAAATCACAATATATTTTAATTTTGTGTATGCCCTATACACAAATTAAATAAGTTTGAAGAAACAAAAATTAGATGTGAAATGTTTAAAACACTAAAACCTTTACTATAAAACATATGCATTCTTATCACATCATAAGCCTAAAGAACAATTTAGCCTATCATTGTAATTAACACAATCAATGCTATGCAAATAATTTTTCGTTAGGGAAGAATTCACTAATGTCACAATCATTAAATGCTTCATTACAAACATAAAAACAAGTATGAAATCTCAACCATGATTAGTCATGTAATTATAAAGTTCACAATGTCACTATACCAAGGTGCACACAATTAATACTATGCAAACAATTTTTAATCAGGGAAGAATTCACTAATGTCACAATCATTATACTTATAACCCTTCCTCTCCAACCTAGACTTTTTATCAGCCACATGATCTTTAAATCCTTTTATATGAAGAATTTCTACATGAAACTCCTGTAACAATAAAATTCATCTAATTAATTTGGATTGTGCTTATTTTTTAGTTAACATGTATTTATAAGCAAACTATTAAGTAAAAATAGTTACTTTGGTGCAAATTAAATATGATATAAAGTTATTAAAGGAAAAAAGAAAATTGCTAACAGCTCTTATTCAGTAGTTGTGTAGTTAATTTTAGCATCATTTACTGTTCAATTAGCTTAATAAATGGCATGGAATTTCTTACCAAGCCTTTGACCTAATATTGCTCCAATTGTGTAATCACTAGCAATACTCATCAATTGGGAAAAAAAACTAGGAATACTCATTAATTAAAAATTTAGTGACAATTTAGGTAAAACGATGGTAGATACAAAAAGTAATCAATTCTTTATTTTCTTAAATGCTACTAAATAATAAGAATTTATATCAAAAGGTGTATTCTTTCTAGGAAATGGCAAAGCGGTTTTATAATTTTAGAATTTTCATTTATGAAACACCTATAAATCCATCGTGACTTAGAAAACTATGGATTTCCTTAATATAAGTAGAATGTGGAAAATTATAAATAACTTTGATCTTCACCTTATTGACTGCTACACCTCTCTTCGAGATCTTGTTTCCAAGGACATTGCCTTCCTTTACCATGAACTGACATTTCTCCCAATTTATCATAAGGTTGGTTTCGTTGCGTCTCTATAAGTCCAACTCTAAATGATCTAAACAAGCTTCAAAAACTATTCCAAAGACTAAAAAATCATACATCAAATTTCAATACCTTGCTCAATTAAATTTGAAAAAGATAAACATCATACATCATTGAAATGTTGTAGGGTAATTGCACAATCTAAAGAGCATTCATTTAAATGAAAAGGTTCCATAAGGACTTGCAAATGTAATCATATACTAATCTTCTGGGGCAATTAGAATTTGATGGTACCTAGAGTAGTCATCTAAGAAATGATAGAAAAGATCTCCTGCTAATTTATCCAACATTTAATCAAGAAAGGACAAGGATAAATGATCCTACCTAGTAGCATTGTTAAGCTTTTAAGAATTAATTTAGATTATTCACCCAATCATAGTCCTAGATTGAATAAGCTCATTCTTCTCATTTGAAATGACAATTAATCCTCATTTATTTTAAAAATAGTATATTGGACTAACCCAATTATTGTTAGAAACAAGATAATTGATACCCATAACCAAATATTTAAAAATCTTTCTTTTCTATTTCTTTCATGGTTAGATTAGCCTCTTTTGTAGGTCAGCTTTAAGTTGGTAGGATTCTTCTAATTGGAACTTATGCATGTAAATGGATGGACTAATCCCCAAAATATTAGCAATATACTCACCAAATGCTCTCTCATACGTGCTAAGCACTTTAATCAACTTAACTTCTAAGTCTTCTTCAAGCTTATAAGAGATATTAATAGTTATAGTTGACTCCTCTCCCAGAAAGGCACATTTCAAATAAGCAAACTATGTTTTAAGTTCTAGCTTAGGTCCATATTCTATTGATGTTTTCAAAGGTTTCCCTAGAGATGATGTATTTAATACCTCATATATCTCCCTAAAAATCCTAGGGGTATCAGTAATAATATGAATAGAATCTCCCTCTATCTTTTCTAAGTTTTCCTAAGATAATGACTATTAACAAGCAATTAATCCATAACATCCTCCTCCAAGAATAAACTAAATATACTCTATAGAAATCCTCACTCTTATATATATGAAACTTCATAAATTTAGGAATTTAAAATTAACTTCATGATACTGAACTCTCATGGTTAGTTGCCCCTTTTAAACATCAATGACAACCCTTATTTTCACTAAAAAAGGTTTACCCAAAATGACAGATCTCTCCCTATCTTCCTCCATATCTAAACAAATAAATTCTACAATGAAGGTAAATTATCAACCATTACTAAAATATCCTATATTGTTTCCTTAGGATTGGTGAATGATCGGTTAATTAACTAGGTCTAATCCCTTAAAGATGGAAAATGCAATAAGATTGATACTATAACCTAACTCATATAACACTCTTCCATAAAATTTATATATTATAGTTACATGAATGGTAAATCTACTAGGATTCTTAAACTTTTTAGGGATTTTCTTTTAAATGATGACACTACAATCCTCTCTAAGGACTATAGTTTCAAATTCTCCAGATTTTTGATTTTTTACTTAAATTATCTTTCATAAATTTGGCATAATCAATCATTTGTTCCTGAGTTTCTATAAAGGATATATTAATTGTCAATATCTTAAACACCTCTAAGAATCTAGAAAATTGCCTATTTAAATTTCATTTTAATAATTTTTGAGAAAATTGTGGTGGTGGACTCTCAAATACCTTCCCAACTGGTCTTTCTATTGTCTTAGTAGGTTGGAAATATTCCTTAAACTTAGTGGGTTCTAATGATTCTTCCTCAAAACTTTCTTCTTCATGTTTTTCTTCTTTCTTAGCCACTTCATCTAATTCCTTTTTCACTTGAAAATTGAATAGCCTTATAATATTCCTTATTTTTTTCTTTGGGATTTACATAGACGTTACTTGGCACAGTTCCCTTAGATTTACTTTTCAAAGAGCTAGCTAACTTCCCTAATTAATTTTTTATAGCAATAGACTAACTTTGCAGTTGAGTACCCATCTATGAAACTAAATTTTGTAATGAAGTATTTTTATTATATGAGTCAAAATAAGAGAATAATTAGGCCTTGGGTTTGTATCATTTTTAGGTGGGTGGTTCCAATTTCCAACTTGACTTAGTTTGTTAGAGTTCTAATTATTATTCCTATTTTGATTATTACTCTAATTAAAATTTTGGTGATATCTCCAACTAGGATTCTAGATATTCAAAAAAAGGGTTGTTAGTTATATAATTAATGACATTTAGGGATTCAATTCCTCATTCATTTGAATCACTAAAGGGTCAAGAAACACATTCTTCTATTGGAAAATGTGTACTTTGAGATGAACTACGTCCAATGGTCTCTAGCTTCCTATATATGGAAGTTACATATATAGATAATATTGATAAAATATCCAACTCATAAACTCTAGCTAGCTTCTAGGGTTATATATTCTAAATAAAGGATACAAATTATTGTTGGCCATTTCCTAAAATGAAAGCTTATGCTTTATTGAAGGGTTTGAGCATCAATGATCCACCAACAGTTGCATTGATATTGGATCTAAGAGAACTTACTAGACCATTATAGAACATCTGAATAATAAGTCAATCTAGTAATGCATGATAGTTAAGTAATGGGGGCCATGGAGTGCACTTTTGAATTATGAAAATGTTTAAGGCTCTATCTCCCTTAGATAATTCTTAAGCATTCTTCCATATATAAAAATAACAAATCCTACTTAATGTACAAAATTATACGTCACAAATCAAGTAATTAAGTGATAGAATAGAGTATCAAACCTATAAGAAAGTATACTTCTTAGCAATGAACTACTATTATTTATTTTAATTATAAAATTATCCTACTAAAAAAATTTTGGTCATGGAAATTCAATCACAAGATAAAAAAAGTAAAATAATAGATACAAAATTTAAATAAACTATTTTGGATAGATGAATGTAAATTATATATCTTTTATAATGAATTTCTTATTTGTAAAATGATTCAAAATATATGTATCCCTAGATCTCTGTTGAGCTTATAGAGGTGAAAAGGATATCGGCTAACCTACTATAGTTATAACATCTACTCAAGAACCTAGCATATTTTAAAACATATGTTTAGGTATGCAAACATACTTTTGTAATATTTCTTATGAAATTATAGAATAATGAAAATATAAGAGAATGATATTACCAGGAAGGATCAATATATCTCCTCTACACTTCATCTTCCATAATATTTGGAGTTGCTTGAACAAAGTCTAACTAGACACTCTAATAATTGTATCTAGTACTTTCCTAGTCTCCCTTAGAATTGAATCTAAGAGAGATTTAAAGCAATACTATAAAATGTACTAAAATTATACAACTTGCTAAACTCCCTAAAAAACATAATACAATGCTAATTTATAGAAACACGCAAATTAAGCAATTTGCACTGCAGAGCTTGAAAAATTGGCACCACTGCACCTATAAATTTTACTAACATAGCTATGTTAATGTTTTTGATCTGCTGTGGTACTTCTTGATGTGGATAAATTAATTAGTGAATAGTCGCATCGCTTCACTGGTAGATCATGTCTTTTGAAAGTTACAATTGCTATGTTATGGAACTATTGACTTTCAAATGCTGTAGTACCTAAGTGACAAATTTGGCTCTAATGCCTGATAAGTTGTGAAGCTACGGCACTTGAAGATAGTGAACATGACACCACTAAGCTTATAATTTTATGGCACTTCGGCGGTGTCCTTGATAGCATTGTGGCATTGATTGTTAAGATGCCAGGGTACTATATAATACTTATAATTTTGTGCCCTTTCAATATTTTTCCTACACATTACAACTAAAATAATAAGGTTTTACTTAAAATATAACAAGTAAAATAATACATTATTTTCACTTATCAAATTCTCCCTAGCTTAAACTCTTACTGATCTTTAAGTAAATAAAGTTTTTTGCAATTATGATTAAATGATTAACCAAAGTAAAAACTGATAATTTAAAATTACTAAAATATAGGATAATACATCATGCTCTAAAAGTAGTAAAAATGAACAAATTTATAATTCTAATTTGAAAAAAATACTAATAATTATAATAAGCAGATATTCGTGTTATTAATTAATTTTAATTCACAAGTTATAGATTTAATTATTAACATATGAATTTTAAAGTGAATAATGTAGCTTAAGGATTATATATATTAGTAGTTAAAATTGAAACTTCATTTGTTCACCATCATTTATAATAATTTTCTTATTTTATCCTTTATAAATTTAAGTGTAAGATTGTAATTAGATTTTAAGCTTTTAATTGATACCAATTTTTAAATGTACTCATATTTTTTATTTTTGTCTATTTATTTTCTTTATCTTTTTAGAACTATTTCATAGTTCTTTTTTATTTTTATTTTATAGAGTATATAGTTAATAATTTTGAATATCTATTTTTTCTTCAAACTCTTTTACAATCTTAATAAATTTTATGTAAGGATTTAGTAAGATTACCAATTTGAAATTTAGGTGGCTTATGATTTCTAATTTTAATATACTCATATATAATCTTTAATACTAATTATTCATATTTATTTCAAAAATTAATACCCCAAGGTATAACTGATAATTTGAAATTAAAATAATAACATAAATGATCTAAGTTAGTTAATTATTAGTTTTTCTAATCTACAAAATATAAATACTGTTTATTTAAACTATGATTTAGGATTTTATTATTATCCTATATTTACATAAATTTTAATTATAATTTTTACTATAGTTAATTAAATAATAAGAATACATAAAATAATAAAAATAATAGTAAGCATAAGTAGAATTTTAATAAAATATAATGAAAATACAAACAACAATCAACACTACACATGCTTTCATATGAATGATAAAAGATGCATAAAATATGTGATACCATGGTATAAATATAACACAAGTTATAAGATAACTAGTGTATTAAGCCCCATACATATCATAACATGTGGGTTACCTCTCATAAGCATTAAGTTTTAAGTGTTCAGCAAGACTATAAATTAACATATAATATCCCTTCCCAATTTAAAATTGAAATTTAAACTTGCTACACAACCAAAGTTGCCTCCAAACTCTCGCTCCCTCTCTCAAGTAAATGAAATCAAACCCTAACCCTCTAAATCAGGGTCATCCTCCTCCTCATCATTTTTATGTCCTTTCTATTGAGGCTACCAAACAAAGGGATTATAGGTAGGTGTAGAGGGGAACACAGCTGTTAAAGATACTACATGAAAGGGATACTCTTGAACATACCAATAAGTGCTTAATTGATGTTTAAGGTGTAACTATAATACCTTTCTTGTTGGTCCAGACTATGATCCATCCTCATATTGATCTCAAATTGCCAGTCCTTTATTTCATCACTAAAGTGGGTCAACTCTTCCATTTTTCCACTCAGATTTGCAACCTACTCTCCAAATATTTTGGGAGCTCTGGTACTTTTACTATTGTTGTTGCTTCATGGTCAACTAGATAACCTAGGCTCATTGAAATTACCCTCTTCCTCATCCTTCCTTGCTTGCTTAACACCCATAATTTTCTTTTTGTGGGAGCCTAAATGGGAAATAAATATTCTTGATTATGTTCCCCATGACACCTACTACTATACACAAAGCATATATAAGAGAAGGGTGTTGTTAACCAAGAGGTGCGGTACCCCTAATTATGTACAAAAGAGGAAAAAAAAAATTGTTTACATCAATGGAATATCCCATTTGAATTGAATAGTTCAAAAGAGCATAATCATGAGTGACTTCAATGATATTTTGGCTAGAAAACAAATGAGTATAATGGAATATTGCCAGGCTTTGAAAGTTTGAATCATATAAGAAGTAGGGAAATTGATGATTATATTTTCTTTTTTTTCCACTAAGCTCCACTATTAGGTCAACACAAACTATTTAGGATCTTTTTAGATTTATAGGTGTATTAATAAAAGTATTATATTTATCAAATTCCTTATCCTCAATTTTGTAATTTTTTTTAATGGATATTGATTCAGATGGGAGCCACTTACCCTGAACATAACAACAATTATCCACTACCGCTTTTCCATTTATAAAAAAATTTCTAGATGACATTAATAATATTAGTGTATGGCACTTGATAAAAAGTTTCCAAGCATCTATGCACTATGATATGCATAATGGGTTTAGTAGGAATATAAAAACCTCATTCTAGAATTAATTGCTTATTTATAATTGAGTCAGCAAATCAGGCATCAATAAAGATGAATATGCTCTTATCAAAAGAACAAGAAGCTCTCTTATTGCCAAGCATCTTAGGACTCATTATTCTAGAGAAAATTTCAAAGAAAATAGTAGAGTTTAAAGGAAATGGAAGGTGTGAATGAAATGAAGATGGATCCTCTACTTATAATATGATGAAGCACTATGATGATGCAAGACAAAATATTGTGGCATTCAAAGGAATAAAATGATGGAATGGTAAATTGATTAGCACTGCAATGGTTTAGGTCTCGTAGCATAAAGGCATTGGTTTTTGGAAATTTGAGCATCTCTATGGAAAGAACCACCATTATGGCATTTAACATGTGGCAATATTGTGGAGCTTATAAAAGGGAACTACTGTGGTGCTATGAATATAATAATTATAATACATACTAATGCCATGATGTTTGTTAGTAAAGTTATAACCATACAATGTACTTTTAACTTTTAGTAGAGGTGTACTTTTTGACTTGAATATTTGAGTGCGGCATTGATCAAACAAGAATTGCTGTGATGCTTTACTTATTAACACAAAACATAATGCAAACTATTAAATATAATAATAAATGTAACAATGAATATGCAATCACAAACAAATGAAATAATATAAATAATATATGTAAGTCTAATTATATAATTAATTTAATAATATAGTTAAAAATTACAAAAATAAATAACTTCCTTGATGATGATGCCAAAAATTTGAGGGGGCTGTGGAGTGCACTTTTGAATTATGAAAATTTTTAATTTTGTTTTCTCTAAATATTTCTTAGCTTTTCTTTGATATATGAAATTAACAAACCCCACTTAATATATGCAAGTATACATACCAAATCAAGCAATAAAGTGATAGAGTAGAGTGTCGTCCCTATGAGGAAGCATAACTTTTAGTAATAAATTACTATAATTTACTCTAATTGCAAAATTAGCATACTAAAATAAAATTTTTATTATTTTATTTTTAAGATCAATCATTGAATAAAAATAGTAAAATAATGGATATAATATTTAAATAATATGTTTAAGATTGATGAAAATAAATTACATATCTTTCCTAGTGAATTTATTATTTATAATGTGATTCATAGTAGATGCATCCCTAGATTTCTATCAAGCTTGTAGGGGTGAAAAGGATATCTATTGACCTCCAATAGCTATATTATATCCTTAAGAACCTAGCATATTTTACATCCTATGTCTTGGTATGCAAATAAACTATTTAAATATTCTTGGTTGCTCTCGTATTCCTCCATCGAGGATATATATTACACTAGGTTTTAATTACACATATAATCAATATGTACATTAAATGAAGAATGAGATAATATCGAAAACATCAATTAGCTTTAGAGCACAAGAATCTTCATTTGTACTTATTATATTTTCTACATCATCAATCCAAAATTAGAGAATTAGCCAGACATGAAAGAAAATATAAGCAAACTATTTTTAATTGAGATCATAAAAGAACAAAAATATAAGAGAATGGTATCACCAGGAAGGATCAATGTATCTTCACTTCATTCATTCTTAATACATGAATTTTCTCAAACAAATATTGACTTAACACTCTAATGATTGTATTTAGTACTTCCCTAGTCTCTCGTAGAGTTGGCGCTTAGAGAGATCTAAAGAAGTACTCTAAAAAGTACTAAAATTATGATAGTGAGTGAACTCCCTTACAAACCTAACACAATGACTATTTATAAGAAAATATAATAAGAGAGAGTTCTTGCAAGTGGAGTGTGAAGGATTCACAGGATTACTCAAATGTAAGAATCTCTTTTGTGTTTATGTCACTTTCTTCCTTTCTTCTTTCTAGTTGCTCGAGAGAAGATCTTTGAAAATGATCTAGTACTCTGCCGACACTTAGAGTGTGTGAAAAGACTACGGTACTCTACCATCATATGAAAGGATGATGGTACTTTGCTGACACTTGGAGGGTGTGAAAGGATGACGATACTTTGCTGCACCGATGGATTGGTGGCAGAAAGGAAAATAATAAAGGCTTCTCCGCCTTGCTGTGGGGGCAAAAGGAGAGTCACTTTGGTAATAGTGTAATACTTGAAAAGGGAGTCTTCAGGGAGTCGACATAGGTCTTGTTATATCGAACCACTATAAATATTTGTGTTCTTTTTATTTTCACATTTTATTTTTTAGAATTTTAATTTTTATGGTTGAAAAATTTTTGTTTCATAAAATCTAAAAAGGTTTTCTTAAAATTTATCAAGAGTCTTTTAAAATAACCAATTCACCCCCCTTTTAGTTAGCCTTGGGATAATTGCATAGGTTTAACAACCTATATAGACTTTTCAAGTGGTATCAGAGCTTTGTTTCAAAACATAAAATTTAGATTACTATTTGAAAATGAAAATGAATAATTTTGGAAATTGTAACACACCTGAAGGGTATTCGATCACTAGACATACACTATCTGATAACATCCCTTTTAATTTTTAGAAAACATGAATGTCTACTTTTCTTCAATCGCTTAACTATCGCATGTGGATTTTAGTTTAGGATGGGTACAATAGTCTAACTAGACTTATAGATGGCATTAAAACTAAAACACCCTTTACTGACTGGACTGTAGATGAATGAGATTTAGCATAATTAAATATAAAGTCTTTGAATAGTTTCTTTTGTGCTCTTAAATCTGAAGGCTACATACATGTTTCTACTTGCAAAAGTGGAAAATAAATTTTGGATAGACTTTGTATTACATATGGAGGGACTAATAAAGTGAAATAATCTAGATAAAATATTTTATTACATGATTTTAAACTATTTCATATGAAACCAGATGAATCTATATCTGACATGTACACATGTTTTACTCAAATAGTCACTTCTATGCATGTATTAGGTAGGGAACTTATGAATGCTAAAAAAGTTAATTAAATTATTTATTATTTTCCTATTACTTATGATGCTAAAATAACAGCTATTATAGGGTCTAAGGATTTAAATGTGTATTATATTGATAATCTTCTTAGATCACTAATTGCTTATGAGCAAGAAATGACTCAAAGACATATTGATGTAGGAGAAAAGCAAAAGGAGAAGAACATAGATTTGAAAGTGGATGACTCAGAGAGTGATCACTCATAGCCTGAGGATGAGGATGACATTGCCTTGATGACAAGGCAATTCAGGAGTTTTCTAAAAGGAAGCAAAGGAGATAGACGTTAGCAGTGGAATAAAGGTAAGTTCCACAAAAATGTTAAGATTTCTACTAATGTTATTTGCTATGAATGCTTCTGAACATATCAAATTAGACTGTTCTAATCTTAAAGCCACTCCTAATAAGGAGAAAGAAGAGGAGAAAACAAATGTGAGGAAGGGCAAGAAGAGATTTCAGAGATCTTTTTAGGTAGACTCAGCTTCAGATTCATCAAAAATAGAAAAGAAAGAATAAGTCACCAATCTGTGCTTAATGGATAATAAGCTTGATCAATCAGATCAAGAAGAGGTATGTGACTTAAGTTATGATGAATTAGTTGAAGTTTCCGAAAGAATTTATACGATATACATAAAATGTTAAAAGATGCATGCTAGGTTAAACTTAGATTTTCTTGAACTATGGAAAGATCATGAAATCCTTAGGAAAAATCATGCACAAATTGATAGCAACCATATAAAATTTCTAGATAAGTATGTTGAATTGAATAAATAATACGAGCTATTAAAATCATCCCACATTGAACTTGAAAAATATTTTAAATCTTTTATGGATGAATCTAATAATAGAGATCACTATTTAAAAGTTCATAAGGTTGTATTAGAAAGTGCAAATTCATTTTTTAAAACTCAATTGAATGTATATGAGAAGAACAGGATTCCAGCTACACCTGAACAATTTTTTAATCTTGGAAAGAATTCAAAAATTATAAAGCCTAGGAAATTATAATTTTATACTCATAGATTAAAAATTATTTTTCCTAGAGTTAAATATTTTTCTTATGGAATGATAGGGCATATCTCTCACAATTGTACTATTCATAGTAAAACTCATTTAGTGCGGAGATCTAAGATGCATAAAATAAGTCATATCATACATGCATCTAGATTAATTTTCCCAATTGGTAAACCCAAACTTGTTTGGGTTGCCAAGTCTAATGTTTGATTATTTTGTAGATACACTCTCATAAAAGACCTCATGAGAGTATTTGGTACTTAGATAAAAAATGTTCAAAGAATATGAGTGGAGACACTACACAATTCATTTCATTGGAAGCCAGGAATTGAGGATAGGTTACACTAGGAGATAATACCACTAGGAAAGTGGTAGGCACAGGTATGATAAGAAACTTGAATAATTTTTTTCATTAAAAATATTTTACTTGTAGAAGGCTTAAAGTATAATCTTTTGAGTATTAGTCAGCTATGTGATAAGGGCTATAGTATAAATGTTTTTACTACTAGCTATATATTAAGCCAAAATGGAAATGATGTATTGCATTAAACTAGGGTAAATAATATATATATGCTAGATTTAAATTGTATTAAGTCTTCTAATTCTTTTTGTTTGAGAATAATATTTGATGAATCATGGTTATGACATAGGTGGCTTTATCAAAAAGAGCTTGTTAGAGGTATATCAAAACTAGACTTTATTAAGGATCACCTATGTGATGCATGTCAATTAGGAAAATAGGTGATGCCCGCCTTTCATTCCACTAAGAATAAAAGAACTAGAAAACTATTAGAGATTATTCATATGGATCTTTTTGGACCGGTTATCACTGTAACTATAGGAGGAAAGGTATTTGGATTTATGATTGTGGGCAATTTTTCTAGATTCACTTGGGTTAAATTTTTATTTCATAAAAGTAAATCATTTGAAGAATTTAGGAATTTTTTTTACTTGGATTTAGAGAAAACTAGGTTGTAAAATTATTTCAATTCAAAGTGACCATGGAGGAGAATTTAAAAATGAAAAATTTGGGGAGTTTTATAAAGAAAAGGGAATTGATCATAATTTTTTTGCACCTAGGACCCCTCAATAGAATGGGATAGTAAAAAAAAAACAAAATATTATTTGAAGTTGTTAGAGCCATGTTGACAAATACTCACTTCTAAAATATTTTTAAGCTGATGCGGTAAGTTTAACTTATTATGTTTAGAATAGGATGAACATTATATGTAAATTAAATAAAATACCCTATGAGTTTCTTAAGGGAAGAACACCTAATTTATCATATTTATGTATCTTTGGATGTAAGATGTTCATTCATAACAATAGAAAATCTCCTTTAAGAAAATTTAATCCAAAATCTGATGAAAGGATTTTTCTTGGATACTCTATTGGAAAATTTTATAGTGTTTATTAAAAGAACTATAGTAATTGAGGAGACCACACATGTTATATTTAATGAATTTGGTATTTTGGAAGAGCCAAGTTTGGAAGAGTATCATATAGAAAATAACTCCCAAGGAATTGAAAAGATAAATTTGGAAGAAAAAGATGAAAAAGAAAACCCTTTACCTAGAGAATTTTTAAGAATCACTCTAAGGAATTAATTTTAGGTGAACCTAGTGAGGGTGTTAGGACTAGGCATGGACTTAGCAAAGAGGTGAACCATTCTACCTTTATATCAATGATTGAACCAAAAAATGTTAAACAAGCAATTTTAGATAAATTTTGGATTTTGGCCATGCAAGAGGAGTTGAATCAATTTGTACGGAATGATATTTGAGAATTTATTGAAAGGCCAAAAGATCAAAGTGTAATTGGAATTAAGTGGGTGTTCAAAAATAAAATGGATGATTATGGAGTTGTGATTAGAAATAAGACTAGATTGATGGCTAAGGGCTATAATTAAATTAAAGGCATTGATTATGAAGAAACTTTTGCCCTTATAGCAAGACTTGAAATGATTAGGGTTTTGTTAGCCTTTATCTGTTTTAAAGGATTTAAATTATTTCGAATGGATGTTAAGAGTGCCTTTTTAAATTGGATGATATAAGATGATGTTTATGTTGAGCAACCTTAAGGTTTTGAAAATTCTAAATTTTTTAATCATATTTTTTAAATTAAAAAAGATATTATATGGATTGAAAAAGGCACCTAGGGCTTGGTATAAGAGTTAACCATTTTCTTATTAGAGAGATCTTTAGGTAAATGGAAGTGGGGATACCACTCTCTTTTTAAGAAATTAGGAGATAATATACTCATTATTTAGATATATATTGATGATATCAATTTTGGATGCACAAATAAAAATCTTTATGATGATTTTTCAAAAATATTGAGTAGCGAATTTTAGATGAGTTTAATGGGAGATTTAAGTTACTTTTTTGATTTTAGCATTAAACAAAATGAGGAGGGAACTTTTCTTAGTTAGTCAAAGTATATTAAGGACATCCTTAAGAAATATGAAATGGATAATACTAAATTAGTTACTATATCATTGAGTTCCTCAGTTCAATTGGATAAGGACCCAAAGGGAAAATCTATTGATCAAAAGAAATTTAGAGGTATAATTAGATCATTACTTTATTTAACTGCTAATGGACCAGATATAATATTTAGAATTTGTTTGTGTGCTAGATTTTAATGTGATCCAAAAGAATCATATTTGATAGTAATAAAAAGAATTTTAAGATATCTTTTGGGAACTCAAAACTAAGGGATTTGGCATCCTAAGTATAACTCTTCATTTGAAATTGTTGGATATTCTGATTTAGACTTTACAGGTTGCAGGATAGATCAAAAGAGTATATATAGAACTTATCAATTCATAGGAAATTATTAGTTTATTAGTTTAGTAGAAAATAAAATTCTGTAGCCCTATCTATTGCTGAAGCTGAATATATTGCCTTATGAAATTGTTTGGCATAAATAATATGTTTAAAATAATAGTTGATCGATTTAGGATTTATAATCGACATAATTCCAATTTATTTTGATAATATTAGTGCCATTTTCATTTTAAAGAATCTTATTCAACATTATAGAACCAAATATATAGACATAAAACATCACTTCATTAGAGATCATTTAGCCAAAGGAGAAATTGAAATGAATCATGTTTCTACTAAAAATCAACATCCAGATATTTTCACTAAACCATTGGTTTTTGATACTTTTAGCACCTTAAGAACCAGGTTAGGTGTGATTGATCTTAATGCTAAAATTGAAACCACTGCAAACATGATATGTGTAAATTTTTGTGTTTGTTTAGCTTGTTCGTGTTTATTTGTTTTCTGTTGATTGTTATTTGATTTGTTTAGTTGTGTGTTATGTTATTTTTTTCTTATTGATAAGTATGTCACTTATTGAAGGATGATGGATTTTGAGAAGCTTTTATGTTTTTAATGCTTTTTATTCTAAGTGTTTTGTTTGTATTCTATACGAAATATTTTTGTACTGTACAAATTTTATAGCATGACTATAATCGGATTTGGAGTTGAACACACAAAATTTATGTTTCTCATAGATTTCATACTATATGACGATGTCATAGTATTGTACGAAATGTATAGATTCATCTTTATGCATGGGGACGATTTACCAGTTAGGATCAGTTATTATTACTGATTATACATACAAAATCATTTTTTGTCTGTACGATCTAGTTGATAGTTTTTGTGAGTGACAAACCTAACTGCCTTTGAAATGATCTTTAATATTTTGATCATCTCCGACAAATACCTATTCATTTATACGAATGCGTGGTCAAAATGTCTGTATGAAAGAATGCCTCGTAAATGGCATTTTATTAAAAATCATTTCATTTTTGGCCATTTCCATTCATACATACAAAAATAATTTATCCCATACGATCTCATGATCGTATGTATGAACACAATTTTGTACTATATGATAGGTAGGTTTTTTAAACTTTGAAGGGTTTTAGAAATGGTTTTCATTCACTTTCATTTTCACTTCTAAACCTTCAAGAGCCCTCAACTTAGGAATGGCTAGCTCAAGCAACTGTTCTCATGTTTCAAAGGGGTCATCATCTAGGGGTAGTGGGGATGATATCTTTCTTTCTAGGGATAATGAAGATGCCTTCTTTAGGTATGTAGCCACCAAGATCACTCACTGTAGACTCCTTATCCAGGATGATATCCATTTTGTTATGCCTGTCTTTGCATCAACCCAATTCTCTTTCATTCTCACTTTGATCTATGCCTACCATAAGGAGACCTTTCAATATTTCTTAGAAAATATGAGGTTTAATGAGGACCAAATTAGGATAAGTTCTTTTATTAAAAAACAATGTGTTGAAATCATAAAAGAAAACTTCAAAAATTTCCTTCATTTGAGAACTCATGGCATTCGAGCTCACTCTTTGACTTCCAAATTTGATTATGATTGGACCAAAATTAATAAAACTCTTAGAGGTGTCTCTCAAGTATTCCATTTAGCAAGAGTCTACACTTTGTATCAAAATACTCGGATCATCCAACATGTCTTAAGAACCTCAATTATTCATAAGGCTGGTGATTGTATACTCCTCTCTTGTCCACTATAATATACCTGGTTATGAACGGAATACTATTTGAAGAGGCTCAACTTATCATGGATTACACTTATAATCTTTCTGAAATTGGGCTTCCATATTATAAGAGAAAAACAATGTTTCTCTAGGTCACTTGTGGCATAAATCTTAGATAAGAAGTACCACATACTTCATCCTGATCCTCCCACAGAACTTCCTATCTTTTTCACTGATGTTTCTTTTTGATCTTTGTTTGGGAGAGACCAGTGTTCTAGTAGTGAATCTGAAGAAGAATGGGGAGCTCCTGCACATGCACCTGGACATGATCAGCACTACTTTCAAGAGATGGTCCAACATTTTGATCAATTAGAGACTCACTTTGATTAATGTTTTGATCAAATTGAGGCTCATCAGATTTAGCTGGATGCAAGGTACTAGGAGGACATGCGGTGGATCCATGGTCAGTTTGAAACTCTAAATACAAATGTAGCTATAATGAATAGTTATTTTTTTAGTGCTCAACCAGCCACCTCCTCCAGACCAGGGCCCCTCTGAGTTTTAGATGTATTGCTTTGTTGTTTCTTATACCTATCTTTTGCTAGTGATGTGATGATGTTTTCATTTTCTTATTTATAGTGGTTGTTTGGTGTTGTGATGTTTATGTGATGATGTTATGGTTTTGTTTTAAATTGATATCAATGTATTAAATGTATCAAATCTTTTTGATATCAATAGAAAATGTCATGTTTTGAGAACTTGTATTTATTTCTATTTTTTTTTTGAAATATTAGTATGCCTATACAAAAAACCTTTTGTAATTGATCTAAAAATGTGTTATAAATCAATATGCATTACAAAATTAATTTTATTATGAAATCTAATTTTTTTAAAAAATTTAAATTAAATTATAACTGGATTTAGTTAAGAAGATCAATTTCAAGTTCTTTTAGGCAAACATAATTAGAATATCATTATTACAATATTGATATCTTATTACTATTTTTATTTCTTTTTCAATATACTTATTTTTTTATTAGATAAATTTTATTTTAGATTATTGATTTAGGAAAGACTCAAAAGTATATCAAAATAAATATACAATATATTCAAAAATCAAAAGATTGTGCAATGATTCGCAAAGTAAAAAGAGGTAAAAAAATTAGCCCAAATAGAAAAAAATGCACAAAGTGTGTCATAAATATTTAAAAAGATGCGCAATGTCACCTATTGAATTTTTTTTATTACGTTCTTTTCAGTATACTTTAATCTTTAGTTCAAATCATTCTAATTCACAATTATATTCTATATTGAAATTGAAGTCAACTAATCTTCATTTCATCATTTTTGCAATAATCATCTTTATTTAATTTATCTAGGATGAATTATGGCCTTGATTAACTTTTCTTATCTTAGTTGTTCTTTGATTTAAAATTTTGAATTTTTCTTTTTAGTCTTATGAAATTAATATTGTTATTACAATTGTTTTAAAATAATTTTCAAGGTCAATTCTTTTGGTTTATCATTTGACTTCTTTCATTTTTAATTTCTACTTCCCTTTTCATTGTGTCAAAAGGGGTAGTAATAATATTATTTATTATTGTGTTTTTATTGTTTGCTTGATGTTTGTTACTTTGTATTCTTTGTGTGCATATTTTGTGTTCATGTTGTGTTCGTGTTTTTTAATTTTTTTAAAGTTTAGAGTTCCTTGATCTTCATGGGAATCCCTATTCAAATATGTTCATTCGTTTAGGGGGAGCTAAGGAGAAATTTAAGGTTTAAATGTTAAAACAAATAATAAGTGTTTTGCCATCTTAAAAAAGAGAGAGGTTATTACAACTTAGTTTTCATAACTATATTTTTCATATCATGTTTGTTATTGATGATTCCAAATATTATTATTTGGATTATTATTTCTTCTAACATATATTAGATATATTTCTTTTGTTGTTTTTTTGTACTAACATTTAGAGGAAATTAAACTCCAAACTTTTGAAGAATTTAAATCAGATAAGATTAGGCTTTATTATAAATGGAGTCTATATTTTTCATTTTTATTGAGTCTAAGAGAGTGTGATTGTAATTAGGTAACCATACAGATACACTCTAGGGAGTGTTAAAAATTTGAAATTTTTTAACACACGCATTGTATGATTTCAATTCATATTGAATGATTTGTTTAGTTATTTCCTCCAATGAGCAATTAAATAAACTACAGGAAGAAAAATTTTTAAGTACTGATCATACTATACGAAGAGCCCTTTGTACAGATGACGTCTAGAGTATAAAATAGATATGCACATGTTCATCCCGATGATCATCAAAATTTTTTTGAACTGATCATATTGTACGAAGTAACCTTCGTACAGAAGACGTCTAGAGTATGAAAATATTAGGTATCTTTTCATCTCAATGATGTTCAAAATTTTCTAAACTGATTATACTATATGAAGTGACCATTGTACAGACGATGTCCAGAGTATAAAAGAATGGGTCCCTTTTGTCCCAACGAATAACAAATTTTTCCTACGATCTCATGTTCGTACATGTCCAGAGTATGAAATTATGGGGCATCTTTTTCGTCCCGATGAATCAAAATTTTTTTTGAACAGTTCATATAGTACAAAAATGGTTTGTACCAGATGATTATCGTGTATGAAAATGGTTCATACAGGTTCGCATGAGCAATTTTTTGAAGTGTTTATACGTATGATTGTCGATCGTACTGTACGATCGTTTACATTGAAAATTGTAATTATTAGTTTTCTGTATAGTTTTTCATGTCTTTAATATATAACGTCATCAAAAACTGACTTGGATGAATTTGGTCTTCGTGTTTTCTTTGAGAGCAAGTTAAAGGGTGATTTGGGGGAGTGTTTAAGAGAGCGTTCTTTCAAGTGGAGTGTGAAGAGTTCACAAGGTTACTGAAATATAAGAATCTCTTTTGTGGTTGTGTTACTTTCTTCCTTTCTTCTTTCTAGTTACTCAGGAGAAGATCTTTAATGAAGATCTTGTACTATATTGAGACTTGGAGGGTGTGAATAGATGACGCTACTGTATCGACACTTAGAAGGTGTGGAAGGATGACGATACTCTGCGAAGACTTCGAGGTTGTTAAAGAATAATGGTACTCTGCTGCAATAGGGATTGGTGGAAGAGAGGAAAACTATAAAGGCTTCTCTGCCTTATTGTGTGGAAAAAAAGAGAGTTACTTTGGTAATAGTGTAATACCTGAAGAGGGAGTCTTCAAGGAGTGGACGTAGGTCTTATTGGACCAAACCACTATAAATCTTGTGTTCTTTTTTATTTTTGCATTTTTATTTTTGTGGTTGAAATTTGTTTTTGCATAAAATCTATAGTGTTTTTCTTAAAATTTACCAGGACTCTTTTAAAATAACGAATTCACCCCCCCCTCTTGGTTAGTCCTGGGATAGTTGCATAGGTTTAACAACCTATAAGGACTTTTCATACAAATTAGGTAATTGGCACTACGGTACTAAAAAATTTAGCGCCATTGCACAAATAATTTTTTGTAAAGCCGTTGCGTTGATATTTTTGCTTTACCACGGTGGTTGCTGATGTGGATCTTTGCCCAAACAAAAATTTTTGTACTATTTGAATTATTACATGTTTTTAATTCAAAGTTATTAGCATGAAGGTTTGGTCTATTTACTCTTTTGTTAATGCCTCCAGCCATATATCATAGTCCCTAAGCGGTCTAGGTTGATATTTTTCATGAACAAGTTTAACCATTTTTATATTATTGAAATTTTTTAGATTTTTAACTTTTTAAGAGTTCTTTCTATTTCATTGCCAAACAAAGTTTTAACTTGTAGTTCCTTACTTCATATTCAATGTTAATAAATGCAAAATAAAAAATTAATGTACCACACATTTAAGCAACTAACATTATAATTAAACTAATTTTTAGTAAAAAAAAAAAATGGAAACGCTGAATAATAAAAATAAAAATAATGATAAGATAAAATAGTAGCTTATTTAGCAAAGTACAAGAAATGATAATTAATTTCATTTCCTCAAAAATGGTACAAAAAACTTAAGAAGTTTTTTTTTTTCACACTACGTATATTTTTAACTTTTAGTTATTATTAAATAGTGAAACTTTTGTTCTATGCAAGTATATGTGCTGTGTTAAGTAAATAAATGATATGATGAGTATTATTCACATAAGGAGTGCAATTTCCCTAAAATAACTTTTGTACTAGCTAATAAAACCCTTATATTTATTTTATCAATTGATTGACAATGGTTGATGTAGTTTAAGCTAAATGCTACGATTACGAAAGATAGATTCAACACTTTTAAATACTTTGAACCTATGATATTTAAATAAACATTCTTGTATTAGGTAGATGATTCTTAATGTTGCTATGAATCAAAGCATAAGTACTCCTTATCATTACCATGGTTAACAGAGTGTTAACTAAGACTCCTCGCAACTATAGTTCTGTTATCACCTTACGATCCTAAAACCATGAATAACATATGTCTATGCATTATAAAGTTACATTTTAAATCACCTATTTGTTCTTTTATTCCTCTATTGAAGTTATAAACTACACTATATTTTAGTTTATGCGATGCTTCTACACAAACTAAATGAAGCTTGAAGGATTTAAAAATAACATTTAATAATTCAATTAATCATAATTCTTCTTTATTTAATATTAGGATTATAAGCTATCATAAGCTCAAACAAAATATTTTAGCCACATATAGAGATAAAAGTAAGCACAAAATATCCATATTTCACTAATAAAATAAAAGTACAAATAAGTAGGATAAAAAGATCAAAATGTTTGTGGCTGTAGTTATAGGCTCCTTGCACTCTTTCCATTTCTCTATGAAAGTACATGACTCACACCACAGATATATAGGGATAGCCTCCACAAACTCATGCACTCACTCCATTAGATTGCTTAACCTTTCTAACCTTTTAATATGAATATTAGGCTTCCTATTTAAGGAAATCCAAATTAGCTGAACTGGCTCTATGTCACTTATTTGGTGGCTCTATGGAACTTTGGAACTATCATGTTAGTTCACCATTTGCTGTAAAAGTTTTCTATTCAACCATCTCTAACTATCTTCCAGCATATAAATGGGGGTGATTTGGTGTTGTGATGCTCCCTGGGTAGCTTCTCAACACTATGCTCTTGGATTAAATTAGGGACTTCTATCTATGTGGCACTAGTACTGTGGTGCTGTAGTGCTAGGGAAAACTATATTCCTGCTATATGTGGCTATGGTGTTATGGTGCTAATCCTATTTTTTTAATAATTTTTTTATTTTTTTCCAGAAAAGAGATTTAAAAAGAACTTTTTATAACAACCTATATACTTTAGAGTAAACAATTTTCTACTTATCAATTCCTTGAAAATTTAGAAAGCGATAACATTTTGGATGGGTAAGCTTTTTTATTTTTTTAGGGTGTGCAAGTTCCTCGAGCATCAATTATTTTTAGAGGTGAGTTTGCCTTACCAAAATTTTATTATCATGGATTTTATTTTATCACCAGACATATATTAGAACATGCTCTTATAGGGTTGTATGAAAAGATAGAATGGGAAATACAACTTTTCATGAAAGAAAATTTCAAATAGAAATACAAGAAGTATAAGAAGTCCTTTAGGGATAGACTATTTTCAAGTCATCATTACTACCCGTCCTAAACACCTTCACCAAGTGTGTTTAAAGTTATTAAGCTCCTAGGATGACACACTTTTAAATGATTTAGGGAGCTTCCCATATTGAAACCAATTGGTTAAGAATAGATTAGTTGCTTTCACCATCTGACTTCTTGAGAATATGGTCGCCTAGATGGAGGGTTTTCACTCTAATATATTTGTTCTTTCTACTTGTTCTTGCTGAGGATAGCTTGTGGTCCATGTTTTTCCAAGAGGTTAGAGATTATAGATGAGGTTTTTTGTTTACTACCTCCCACTATTCAAGTTTAATTTCTTTGTAGTTGCTGGGGGCGACCATCAATTGACTGTATAACTAGAACTTGATAGGTAGGAGTGTCTCAACGCCGTGGGAGTTTGGGAAGATGTTTTCCTAATGGATGAGGAATGAGCTCTCCTATGTGACCATAAGATAGAAGGTTTAACCTCCACCCACTTACCTCCTACTCCCTCAACCTTATATTAGAAGGTTGAATATTTTATTGTTCTTCAATTCAACTTGCCCATCAATTTGAGGATTGTGGAATCAAGTGAATTATTTGAGTTTGGCATAAATATCAAGCTCTTGTTGATGAATTGGGGCCCATTTTCAATGATGATGATGAAAGGCATGCTATATCTTTATTTGGTTTCTATCTATATGAAGGATTTGATAATGGTTGAGGTCATCTTAGCAATTGCCTTAGCTTTTATCTACTTGGAGAACTAGCTGACCATGAAAAGAATTAAACCCCATTACATAATAAATGGCTATTGGTTATTGATATTTTGCAACTCATAAGAAAATTTCAACTTTAAGGGGGTGAATGTTTTCACAAAGGATAATTTTTTTTTTTGCATCCTTCGTAAGATCGACAAAATATATTTTTGTGTTATAATTCTTTAGGTGATTATCCTTTCTTTAAGGTCAATACCACACACTCTCAAGTTGAATTCTCTAAGTATAATTGATTTTTCATCTTCTATGAAACATCTTTGATCAACCGAAGTCAACAATCTTCGTAATTATTCTACTCAAATTATTAAGTTATGAGCCAAATTGATTTTTAATAGCCTCTACTCACTGACTTTCATTTTTATTTCTCTTTCCTTAGATACCATAGGATGAAATCTATACACTCGCTGGGTTGCCAACATCTATCTTCATGATTTCATCTTCTACAATTATTATCCTCACCATCTTCACAACAAGTTACACATATTGTTTTCCTTATTTGGAAGGTAGTTAGTGAGTTGATTTTGTTTTCTTGGTACTTTGATTATTTTAAAGTATGACATGCTTCTAATATTTAGTTTCACTTCTTTTTGATACTTTAATAGCATCTCATCCAAAACTTTCCACTCATCATTTATTTTTTCACCATTAGTTTTGAATTATAATACATGACTAGTTAAGTTGCTCTAAGCCCTGAGATAAGTTATAAGCCTATAAGGTCTCATACTTTTCTTTGATATTAGTCACTTTAAAATAAATATTAGTGGCTTATGTGATCAAAATTTATGTTGGGAACTTCAAAACTATGCTTATGCGCATTCCTTGCTTGCTGAAAACCCAATCAATATAAAGTTTCTAGTGTTGTCTCTTAGCTACTACCTCTTGCATGTCACCTTGCGTATTAAAATTAGTAAGAACGTCAGCAAGTTCTTGAGACTTCATGGCTGCTATCATGGTGTATGTAATTTTGAACATGCCTAGCTCTTCGAACCAATTTAGTAGCCTCCTAGAGTGATAGACTTGGCAATTTTTTCTTTGAGTTGATGGTCAATAATAAGTTTTATTTATTGTGCCTTAAGGTATTATTTTAGATACCTAATTAAACTTACTAATTACCATATGAGCTTCCCATGAATTGATATCTTTTCTCTATTCCTCTTAAGGTTTATGTCATATTGTAAAATGTCCATTGATTCCCTTCTTCCTAGAAAGTGCTAAGTATATGGTGTCCAGGTCTACTCCTACGTACAACATAATTACTCATGCAAAGGAAGTTGGGAGAAAGGAACTTTAATTACTAGAAGGAAACCATACACATTCATCACTCTTGGTGAATTTCTTAACATTTCATAGAATTTAAAGAAGAAAAACACCTTTTATGAAGCTAAGAGATAAAGTCTTGAGCTATTATCTTGCCTAGAAAATCACTGGACTTCCTTAGTAATAATTAGTTTAAAAATATTTGTGTATGAATTTATCCTTTTTTTATATTAAAATTGACTAACCTGATGACCTTGTGTTAGAAAATTAAGAAAAACAAAGAAAGTAAAAGAAAAATCCCAATGTTGCGGCTCTAGACTTTCAGAATGCTGAGGCATTGAAGCCTAAATTATAACATCAAGAAATCGAGTAAGGTGCCAAAGCATATAGGTTTTTAGAGCTACAATGTCATCTAAGCATTGTAGTGCCAAATCACCACAATGTTGTAATGCTGACAAAGGTTGACAAAGGCTCCTAGAATAGAATTATTAGATCACCATGGAAAAGTAGTTAATTCAGTTATTCTTCTAAATGACATGTCAATTTTGATTGAGGACCACAGTGTTGTTCTTCAAGAGTTCCATGATAGTATTTGAATTTAAGAATATTGAATTGCTACCACTCTGAATGTCATGATGTTAGTGGCAGTTATTTATTTATTACATAAATAGCATGGAAGAATTAGTGAAGGCCATTAGTCAAATTTATATCTTATACATAGTCATAGGTAGGGTCAGTAGTGATGGAGCGTGTTTGTAAAGCAAGGATGGAAAGATAAAAGGGCTAGAAAGTGTTATATTTCCTATTACAAGAGACATATGGTTCTTTCTATCATTAAAATTATACTCTTATATTTGTTTTATCTTTATAGTGAATATTTTCTTCTTTATATTAATTAGAATGTTTGGCCAAATCATTTTTTGGGCTAATTAAAGGATAGGAATGAATATGTTACATGGAATAGGTCTTGATGCTTAAAGTTTATAACATTTATTTATAATTCCTTTGAACTTCATTTAGTTTGTGTATAGGACAAGCATAAAATTAAAACTTTGTGTGATCAAGATCCTTGATGGAGTAGTGGAATATAATTAGTGAGATTAGAATGAAGTTCTTCCAGACATGGACATATTCTAGTTCATGGACATATGCTAGTTTAGGACTTTTGGATTTTTAAGGAGATAGTATAACTGAACTAAAGTTAAGCATTGCTAAAGACTTTATCAAACTTGAAGGAGATGAGGGGACACATATTAACCTATTCACAAAACCTCTTAGAATAGACCAATCTGTGTTCATAAAATTTCTTATCTTTCTTAAATTATGAACTATTTAAACATAGAATTTCTTCCTAGGTTATTAATGGTCATTGCTTTTAGTTAGCTAAAAACCTTTAATTCACGTGATAAGATAAGTTTGGAAATGAGTAGAAGTAGTACTAACTTGGTATTGAGATCATTTTAATCCTCATGGGAATGATACTCGTCTCATCTTGATATTACTTAACATGACACGTTAACTTGCATAGTATCCATTAAAGTCTATAATTGTAGGGTATAGTGTTGATCATGTTTTCGGAGCCATTTTCTTAGGAATCTATCATTATTATCTCTTTACTCCTTATATATCACTTTAAGAATTATTAATTTATTCTTATTTTTTTCTTGTTCCATTTAATTTTATTTGTAAGATTTTATATTTTGTTGCATTATAAGTTGGGAGTAGAAGTGAATCTTATTATTTGTAATTATTAGTGCAATTTACCTTTTAAGACGTACAATATTAATTTGTTTACTTATAAAACATGGTGTAGTTTTTATTCTCTTGTGATAGTAGTTCTTGCATGTGTAGGGATTTAAAAGTATTATTATTTGTCCTTGAAATTGGAAAAAAAAAATAAAAAGTGAAAAACTTAAAAAAGAAGTAGAAATAAAAATCTAGTTCATAAGGATGAACAACATATATCCTTAAGAGACTATGCTAATCTATTGGTAGATGGAATTCACCACTGAATTAACAGACCAAATATTCAATAAATAAGTTTGTGCTTAAACACACAATTATCAATATGGTACAAAATTTATAGTCTCGAGGAACACTTATTAACGATCCAAACCACCATTTTTTATGTTTCATAAAAATTTGTGCAATCTCAAGTATAAAAGAGTCTCTAATGATGCTAGTTGCTCCTTTTTCATTATAAGACAAAGTAAAAGTGTGGTTAAATTTTATACCCAAGGCTCAACTACTGGTTGGAATGATCTTTCTCATAAGTTTTAGTCAAATATTTCACATCATCTAAAAGAACCATTCTTAGTAATGTTAGTATATCTTTTACCTAATTAGATGTGGATTCTACTTATGAAACATGGGAAAATTTTTAGAAATTACTTAGGAAGTGCCCACATCATGGACCACCAAATTAGTTTATAATTCAAAGTTTTTAAAACAGCTTAGTAGGTGCTCTTAGGCAATTCTAGATGTTATTACTGGAAGAACAAAATGACTAAACCTGTTAATGAAACTTATGCTTTAATCAAGGAGATGGATACTATTAATTTCTAATAGCCTTATGATTGACTCAATCTCAAGAAAGTTACCACTACATGTGAGTTTGATCATTATCTATCTTGACTTATTAAGTTGTTACCATTTTTTGGTTGTTATACCTAGGAGCTAGTTCAACACAGAGAGCATCAATGCCAGTAGATGTAAATCTGTGTGGACCATCCGATGTACTTCAATCTTCAGACATTAAATCTTTAAATCCAATTAATAATAGGAAGAACAATCCTTATTCCAACACTTACAACCCTAGTAAGAAATCATCAAAATTTTCAATGGAACAATTATCAAAGTTGGTGTTATAATTAGAATAACAACCAACCAAATAGAATAAAAATTTGAAGTAGTCTCAACCCTTCTTTGGAAATGTTAGACCAAATTATCCTATAGGTTTTAATGCTAACAATCAATATAAGAATAAAAAACCATCAATGAATGATTTAGTGTTGTAAATGGAGACTTCTTTTCAAAGCCAACTAGCGACCAATAGAGATAAAAAAAAAAAATTAAGCTAGTTGTCTAATTTTCTAAACATTAGATCCCATTAATCCTTCCTAATAATATTGAGGTTAATCCTAAAGACAAGGGTATAGAGTAGTGTAAATCGATTAAGTTGAGAAGTGGTAAGGAGTTTAGGAGGTAGATAGAGAGAAAGACAAGCCTGATGAAGATAAGCTCAAGAAAGTGCTTGTAAAATCCACCCTATATAAGAGCAACCCAAGTAAGATAAGGAATTAGAAAAAGACAAAAAGACGGTTCTAGAAAGCTCACCACTACCTTTTACAGGGAAACTTCTAAAGCAAAACATAGATAGTTCTCTAGAATTTTGTAAGTGTTCAAGAATTTGTCTATTAATATTCCCTTGGTAGTTGCCCTAGAGCAATTACCTAGTTAGGGCAAGTTTATGAAAGACATCCTTATTAAGGAAAGAAATATTGGTCATTTTGTTATTTTTTCTCTCTTTAAAGATTATAGTGCCCTTTTGTAGAAGAAACTTTTCCAAAAGAAAAAAATTACCCTAGTAGCTTTACTATTCCTTATGCTATAAGGGATAAATTCTAAGGAAGTGGATTATGTGACTTAGGAGAAAGCATTAATCTATGTAGTTCACCAAAAATACTACTGAGGATCAGTACTATATATTTGATTTGGTAGAGAGTTACGTGGGGGATTTAATGGAAGGGATGTAAACTTATGATTTGATTGACATTCTTTGATATAGGATGACATAGGAGAGTTTTATAGAAATATGGCTTATACATTAGATGATGCCTCTAATGTTTTTAGGGAGAGATATAATAAATTAGACACATCTTCCTTAGGGAAACCCTTGAGACCTTCAATCTCAAAAGCACTCTCCTTAGAGTTGAAATCCTTGCCATACTATTTGAAGTATGCATTATAGGCAATGGAACAAACTTACGCATTACAATCTATGATGATTTAAAAGAATGTCAGGAGGGTAGATTGATAAGAATTTAAAAAAACATCATGAATGCATTTGGTTATTAGATAGTTGATATATGTGGGATTAGTTCATTATTGTGTATGTAAAAAATTTTGATGGAATAATACTTCCAAATAAATGTTGATCCTCAAAGAAGATTGATATTGATAATGAAAGATGTTGTAAAAAAGGAGATGCTTAAGTGGCTAGATGTTGGAATAATATACCTTATTTTTGATAGTGCATGGTTTAGTCCCATTCACTCTGTGCCTAAGAAGGGGGTCTAACTATTTCTAAACAATTAAAATAATGAATTGTTTCCAATTAGATTGGTTACAGGTTGTAGAGTGTTTATTGACTTTTAGAAATTGAACAATACCATTAATAAAGACTATGTACTTTTTCCATTCATTGACTAGTTGCTAAAAGATTTGTTGGGTAGTCATTCTTTATTAGATGGATACTCAAGTTATAATAAGATTTCTATAGCATTGATAAGCAAGATAATATGAAACCCTTAAAGTAGAAAGAAGTTGAACTCTTTACTTTTGATGTATTGTCCACTTTGGCCTAGTGGCCTCGAAGTTTTGTACTTTCTACTTAATGGGTTTGATAAATAAATCCTTATTTACTTGCCCAATGGTACATTTTATTTTCATAAAATGCCTTTTAAACTATGCAATTCCCTTGCAACTTTTCAAAGAGGCATGATGTTTATCTTTTTTAGATTTATTTAATTAGGGTATTGATATTTCCATAGATAACTTTTCTATATTTGATGCTTCATTTTATTCTTGTCTTGAGCATTTAGAGTTTGTTTCAAGAGATGTGAGGAATCTAACTCAATGTTGAATTGATAAAGGTTTTAGTTAATGGTCTATGAAGGCATTATAAGGGTTCATAAGATATTTGAGAATGGTTTTGACGTGGAAGGCAAAAGTTTAGGTAAGAGAAAATTTGCAACTTCTTACCTCTATTAAAGGAGTGAGTTTTGTAGGTCACACTGGTTTTGTAGGATATTTATTTAGGGCTTTTCTAAAATAATGAAGCCCTTTTGTCATTTATTAGAAAATGGAATCCCTTTTTATTTTGTTAGTAAATGCCTAGTTTCTTTTGAGGCTTTAAAAAGCATTTTATTTTAACTCTAAGTTTTATTGTTCCTAATTGATTTCTAAATTTGAGACTTATGTTTGATGCTAGTATCTTTCCTTTTGGAGAAGTATTAGGGCAGAGACAGCAAAATAGTTTCATCTTATATACCACATTAATGAAGAACAAATTAATTACATAACAACTAAAAATGAACTACTAGCCTTAATTTTGCCTTTGATAAGTTTAGGTCAAATTCGAGTAGCATGAAGGTTATAGTAAATAATGATTACTTTTTCATAAATTGTTTTGTAATTAGGAAAGATGCCAAACCTAGGCTAATTAGATGGATTCTATTATTACATGAATTTTATGTGGAGATACTAGATAAAAAGGGAACTAAAAAACAAAGTTGCATATCATTTTTTTATTGGAGTTTGAAAAACTAGTGCATAACAAGTGTGACTTAAATGAGTTTTCCCCATTTGAGAAATTATTTACAATGAGTTACCAAAATATTTCTTGGTATACTTATATATTGAATTATATTGTGAGTGGTGTTATACCATTTGACATAGCACATAACCAAAAAGAATAGTATGATGATGAATTCTATTTTTGTGATGTACCATATATTTTTAGGAGATGAAAAGATCAAATTATCATGAGATATATTACATCAGAGGATATTGGTAGCATTATTAGTTAGCGTCAATACTCTAGCTATGGAGAATATTTTAGTGGATATAGAACTTCTCCAAGAGTTTACAAACTAGATTTTCTTAGCCTACTCTATTTAGGCATGTTCTTGAATATGTTTAGAAATATGATAAGTGTCAACAAGTGCAAAATATGACACAACATAGTAAAATGAATGTAATTACATGCTATAAGTGGAAATTTTTGAAGTTGGGTTTAGATTTTAAGGGGACCTTTATTCCATCATTTAAGAATTTATATATTTTTGGTAGTAGTAGACTATGTTTCTAAGTGTATTATGGGAGTCGCTACATCCAAAAATAATGCTTATGTTATTGATACATTTTTAAAGACAATTATTTCTACCATATTTAAGATGCCTAGAACACTCTTTAGTAATGGGCAAAGTCATATCTGTAATAGTAGAGTTGAGAAATTGATTTAAAAATTTGGAATCAAGCATATGGTAGCATTTACTTATCATCCCAAACTAATGGACATGAGAATTTTGAAGAAAATGTTAAATCCTAATTGAAAGGATTGGCCATTATAATTAGATGATGCTTTATGGGCTTATATGATTGATTTTAAAACTCCAATTGGAATGTCTACATATAGACTTGTGCTTAGAAAAGCTTGTTATTTGCTAGAACAAGTTAAAAATAAGGCTTATTGTGCAGTTAAAGAATCAAATTATAATATCAAAGATGCCTAGGAGAAGAGATTATTATAGTTGAATGAGTTGGATTTGTTTAGACTTGAGGGTTATGAGAATGTTAGGTTAAATAATGAGAAAATTAAAAGATGGCATAATCAGAAGCTAATTAAGAAAAAAATTAACACTAGGCATGTTGTACTTTCAAATAACTCAAAAAATTAAATTATTTCTTGGAAAATTAAAGTCAAAGTGGCTTGGTCCATTAATTGTAATAAAGATATTCATATATGAAACTATAAAAATCTAGGATTAAAATATTGCAAAAACTATTATATTGAATGGTCAAAGATTTAGACCTTATTTAGGAGTGGATTTAGATAATAGTAAAGTTATAATTGATGTAGCTAGTCCTATATAAAATGCAACATAGGCTTACTCAAGACTTAAAACTTAGTTCTTAATGGGAGGCAACACAAAGTTGTGATGTGTGTTATTAGAGTATGATTGAGTTCATAGTGTGTGTTGAGTATCTACCTAGTTGGACTGAATGGAGCATGTTTAGAAAGTTTTTATTTTAGCATCATATCATTGAACCATTGTGTATCACAATACTTAACTAATATATAAAAAAATACTAAGTAGTGCCACAGTGATAGAGAACCATATGTTGCAGTATAAAATAACAAGTCTGCATCGCAATGCAAAGCATTTTGAGTGTTGTAGCATAAAGCACTTGGATTTGATTTATTGAAGTGGGTACTGCAGCTCTATCCCAAGTGCTAAAAAACCCACATAAAATACTTTAAAGTGATTTGGTGAGCATTGCGAAAGTGGTCTCACTCAATGCCACAAAACTAATATGTTTTGAGAGCCAGTGTGATGGAATAATAGAAAGCTAGCATTTTGAGTTTCAATATAGAGCACCATAGTGCTATTTGAAAACAACCCCATAATTCAAGTCATTTTATTTAACATTTTGACATGTTGACTAGTGAGTACCTTAATACTGAAATGATCAACACCACAATGCTATAAGTTTTATAAATATGAATCACAATTTAATTCATTTCTCCTATGCATTTCAAATCTCTAACACTCATAGTGATAAGTATTCCTCTGAAGATAAATGACACCAAAGATAACTCTTAGAAAGAAGAGATCCTCATCATCCTCTTGTTCAATTAATAAGAAAACGTTTGGGAGCATTGATGTTGAAGAAAGGTATAATCACTACGTTTCTTATAAGCTATTGATCCTTGAGAGAGGATTTAAGAGTTTAGGGGTCACTTAGAGCTTATTAGTGTTATTTAGGGGTGGGAAAACTTTTGTGTTGATCCTATTTGGAAACCCTAAGATAACAATGTTTTTATTAGAGATAAGTGGCTATCATAAGATAACATCTCAATAAATAAAATACGTGGGACCAAAAATAATGATTTTGATGACTATACATCTTTAATAAACAAACTTGTAATTTACGATAATATCTCAAAATCCGTTACTATTGCAGTCTCTAATGCCCAATAGAAAATAACAGAGGAAAAAATAATAAATCTTCCAACATCTACTCTTACCCAAGTTTCTAAGGATTGATATTTTTTCATCTCTGCCAAATTATTGCCATGTACTAACATTAGTGAAGTCATAAAAGATAGAGCCTTTTGGAATTATGCCATTAAAATTGGCCACCCTACAAATGTAGGAAAAATATTCGTCAATCCATCATGTATATGATTGAAGGTTCTACTTCCAAAGGTTCAGATAGCCTTGTTTAGTTTATTCTCTTCGTATTTAGGCTAAACTGTTAGGAAACCATAGGGAGTAGTAGTTATTTCTTATTTTTGTACTAAAAGAAATGAGAATCTAGTCATTTAAGGCCACCACTAGGGAGCCTAGAGAATGTTCGAATCAGCCTATCCATCCTATATAACTTAGCTAGCATGTATAACCTAAATTTCTATCCCCATGGACCTTAGTAGATCATGTTGCCAATCTCAGGGATCAAGTTAAAGGGTTCTAGAGTTTTCTAGATGTAAGTAGGTAGTGTAAAAAGGGAATGAGCAAGAAAAAGGATTATATGATGGACATGTAGTATAATCATTACTTATGTGCTTATGACTTTAATGAGGCACTGGTTGGCATTTTTAGGAACATATAAAAATTTTAAGGCCTAGAGAGAACAATTTTCTTTTCACCCATAGCCTACTAATCTAATAGGAAGCCTAGTTTAATAATATCAGATGTAGCTGAAAAAGAAGAAGAAGAAGAAGATGTGTGTGTGTGTGTGTGTGTGTGTGTGTGTGTGTGTGTGTGTGTCTGTGCGGGAGGGGGGGGGGGGGGGGGGGGGGGGGGGGTGGGTGGAAGAGAATGGACTGGAAGAAAATAAAAATCTTTTTTTTCATATATTTTTTTTTATTTTCTTTTAATTTTGTGAAAGATATAAATTTGCGAGATTAATGGAAATCATGTTTTTTTCAAATCTATACAGTTTTTTTTTTTAATTTTTTTCAAAATTTTCTTTTGCATTTATTATTATTAATTAATTATTACCTTATAATTTTTAAGAATGTAAAATTAGAAATTCTAAAAAATAAAATAAAAACATATGTGGTTAATAAGGCATAAATTGAAAAATAAAAAATAATGCAACTGGTATAACAAGTAGTAATTTTATTACAACTAGCACTTTTTAATAAATAAGACTCCTAAAAACACCAAACATCTTGACTTTTTATCTCACAATTAATTAATTAAAGCCTTAGTTAGAATGCATCATTTAGAACAATTTTAAAGAATATTATAAATATGTACTTGTGGAATCAATAGAACTCTAATGAACCTTAGATTTTAATAACTTAGATTAAAAAAGGGAGAGTAAAAAAATAGGTATTACAAATATTAAGAGCTACATAGAAAAAAAATATTAAAAAAAGCAAAAGGAAAAGAAAGAAAAAGTGAAAAAGCTTTATACTAAAACATACAAAATTGGTTCCTTAAAGTCTAAAACCAACTTAAGGATTTAAGGAGGAATTTAGCTAAGTAAAATTGTAGGAATTTTGGTATATAAAAAAACATGTGTTTTGAATATAAAATTAAATAAGTTTGATGTTCTCCTAAATTTAAGTTCATTAACCCTAGATATGCAAATCAAAATTTTCACATACATATTTAGGAGTGAATTTATGTGGACTAATTGTGAAGATGAAATATTTGGCTATTAAAAATTGTATTAATTGATTTATTTACAATTGATGCAACTATTTAATCTATTATATTATTATTTTCTTATATTTAAAATTTAAAAATTGTATTTCCATAAAACTAGATAATTCTAAATTAACGTGCATGTGGATTACTTAAGAACAAGTAATAATTTATGTTTGGAGGATTTAATTTGTTTAAAATTGTGTTGTTTTATGTTAACTTCTTTAACAATAAAATTGCCTTAGTTGATGGTCTTATGCAATAAAATTCTAGGAAAAAAGAAAAAAAAAAGAAGAAAATATCTTGTAGAGTGGGTATGGACTTTTGGGATGTTGCGACATTCAATACCAAATTGCAAACTCAAGGCAAAGAGAAGGGCACTACAATATATAATTTTTTAGTAATTTAGCACCATCCAAGTAATACGATGCTAGATCTCTATAGCACTATATCACCAATGAATTGTGATGGAGCAATTAATTTAGTTATTATTTGATAATGACACATTGATTTGGATTGAGAGATGAAGCACTATTCTTTATGAACATAACGATAACATTTCAATTTATGAGAGCCATTGTGCAACCACTCTGAATGTCATGGAACTAGTAATTGTTATTTATTTTTTATACAAATATCATGGCTATAATAATAATGACAACAACATCAGGCATTTATCCAATTATGTGGGGTCGGGTACATGAATTTGTTTTCCTTATTATGTCATATTAAGAGTCAAATTCCCTTTTAAATCTAATAATAAAGGTCATTTCTAAAATTTTCTAATAAATTCATTTTACTTCTACCTCTACATTTCTTAACATAAGACAAATATAATATATCTACTCTCCTATATGGGTCATTAAAAGCTCATCATTTTATATGACTAGACCATTTAATATGACTAACTCTAATCTTATTTTCCACTAGAGCTATTCCAACATCTTCAATTATATGATCATTTCATATCCTATCTCTAAGAGTAAAGCCATTCATCCAACTTAGTTTTCTAATATATGCAACACTTAACTTTTATGCTTCTCTTTTAATGGTCAGCTCTCTACGCCATAAAGCGTTACAGGTCTCACCACCAATTTATATAATTTCCCCTTAAGTTTGAGGGGTACATTTCTATCATACAAAAAGCTCGATGCATTCCTCTACTTCATCCATCCAACATGAATTTTTCTAAAACATCCCCATCTATTCACCATTGCTCTGAACAATAGACCCAAGATATCTAAACTACATACTCTTATTAATGACTTAAACACCAAAAGTCATTATCCCCATAATAGATCTAAAACTACTAAAACTATATTCCATGCATTCAAATTTATAAATACTCAAACAAAAGCCTTTAGACTAAATAATTTAAGTTTACCTTAAACTCCCTCTCTAGTCTTATCAATAAGGAATTATTATTATTTTGGTTAAAACCCACTAACGGGCCTTCATGTTAATATTAAACAAAGGTACAAGGTCCATAAAGGTTCCTCTAGCTCACTACTACTCCAAAGAGCTATAATCAAAGAAAAAAAGAAAATTAAGAGCTGGAAGTCCCTTCTAAGCAAAATAACAAAGAACCCTAATAACATTATACAACCAAAAATGGAAAGGGAAAGATAAATCACATTTAGCACCACCTTTCCAATCACAATTAGGTCATGCACAAAATGAGAGCGAGTATTAAAAGCCTTCAAAAGAGGCCTGCAAGGACACTAAACAAAAAATTTAAGAATAAGAAGAAGTTAAAAATGAAATTAACAAAGTTAGTCCCATTGGTTAAACTCCAAGCTAAAATGAATTTCTGCATATTCCTATAAAAGGAAATGATATTAATAATAAGATCATCTTTGTGAACACAATGGATAACAACCAATATCAACTTTAAACTATTGATACTGAGCATAAAATCCCCCAAAAAACACATCAAACTATAGTTGCTCCAACCCAGCTAAGAAACATCCCAATTCCACATATCACCAAAAGCCAAGCAATCACAATTGTTCCAAGGGGTAGCCAGATCATAGCAGTACAACAAAGTAACATACATGAAATCAAGAAGATAATTGTAAATAGAAGAAATGAAACCCAAATGAGCATTCTAAAAGCAGGCCATAGCCCTACAGCTCCTAAAGTAAGGCAGATCAAAATATTGGAGTGTAGGACAAAGATCACCTAGCAACTTGTTGTCACAACCAGGAATAACCACAGGATGAAAATAAAAAAGTGCTAAAGCCAAACTCCCCAATAGAATCCACCCAAGAATAAGAATGCAGTCATGAGGGCCGAAACTAGAGATATTAAACTTCTAGTCAATGTTATTACTCTAGCAACCACAATAGGAGAACAAAATTAAAAAATAGGATATTGGATAATAACACATGACATCATGTCTCAATCCAGTATTATCCATGAAAGAAAACCAAGACAACACCAGTCTGAAGAGAACCAAACTTCTCATCAAAACCAATATGATATATGCATCAGTCCAACAAAAATCATCAAGGGCCCAGCTGACAAAAGAAATAGTTAAATACACTCCGTAAGTAGACAACCAGTAGATAAACAAGAAGAAGACCAAATAAAGACCAAACTAGATGCTAATCATCAAAAAAGAAGAAATCAAGAACACCAATGTACAAGGACCAATAATTAAACTGAATATAGGGGAGTCCAAAATGATCTAATCTGGCAAAACTTTTGATCTCTTTAGGGGAATGCTCATTGCATTTAGTGAAACTCGGCAAATTGCAACCCATTGTGGTTAAAGCATTACCAATTGCATTACCCTCTTTTAGAATATGGGTAATAGTGTAATTAATGAGTGAGATTCAATAATTAATATCCCTTATTGCATAGAAATTTGTAGGATGAGGAGAAGTGTTACCTTCAAGATAATGAATCAAGAGCATCATATCAACTTCGATCCAAATAGTTGTAATGCCAAGAGAAATGCATAATTGGATACCAAAAAGAAGACTTTCAATTTTAGCTTTGATAGCATTATTAGCAGTGGAGGAACTTGCAAAAGACACAATAACAAAGCCATTATAATCCTGGATAGTGCCACCATAACCTGCATTAAAATATTCCTGGAACCATCAATATTAAGTTTTAAACATCCCTCCAATGACTTCCTCGAATAAAAAAATCTATCTTTACAGCTAGGAAGACAGAGACAGTTTTTAAAAGAGTCAGCATTAACTAACTTAGCACCATACAACTGAAGAATTTTATTTTTAACTTTAGCAATGACACTTAAAGCATCCATTTTGATATTGTCATGCTTGGAAGCATTCCTACCGCTCCATAAAAACCAATAAATAATGTCAGGAAGAATATTCCTAATATGACCTTTAGTAGGAATGAACAATCTTTTAGCAAATAACAAATAGAATCACAACGAATAGTAGAAAGCACGTTAAACATATTGTCAAGATAAATCCAAACTTTCATAGCAATAGGGCCCTGGATAAACACATGGTTCAAATTCTCAACATGATAACAACATTGACATTTAGAGACAATATAAAAACCTTTCCTTAATAAAAGATAATCAACAGGTAAATTTTTATGTAAAATCCTCCAAAGAAGAAAGGAGTAAGAAGGGTAAATGCTAACATGCCAAAGAGACACAAAAAGAGAATTTTTTGGCAAACTTTGTCTAATAGAATTCCAAACTTATTTAGTATCAAAATTGCCATCATTAGAATGATTAAATAAAATGCAATCCTCATTGTCCAAATGAATAGAGATCTTAATAATTAAATTAATAATAAAGTCAAGAACAAAATTGGCAAGTAAATCAATATTCCAATTCTCATTAATAATAAAATCCTTGACTTTCCAGGCAGAAGTAGAATGAGTATATAAGAGATTACCATTAGAAAATTGCCCAACCATTTATCTTGCCAAAAAAATATGTTCCCATCTTGCATGGCCCATTGAATGAACTCTTTAGCTTCCCACTTAATACTACAAACTCTTTTCCAGTTTAATGAGTCCCCTTGTTTAAAATAATAGTTTAAAGGGTGATTCCCAACACAATACTTAGAAACCATGAACTTAGCCCATAAGCTTTTTTTGGCTTTAAAAGCAAACCACAGTTTGTGATTATAAGTCTTGATTATATCAGTAAAGGTCCGAAAACCTAATCTACCCTCATCCATAGCCCCCGAAAAATTACTCCAAGAACCCCACACAATAGATCGATTGCTATCCTTGAAACTCCAAAGGAATTTATTAATTAAAATCTCCATTCTACTATAAACATTAAAGGTCGGGCACAAAGTATGCATCAAATGTATAGGAATCAAGCACAAAACATGTTTAATGAGAAGAAGCCTTCAGCCATAAGAAAGAAAATTGAAAGCCCAAGAAGAAAGTTTGTTATCTATAGTACTAAAAAAAGCATCAAATAAATGAGAACATTTTTTACCCTCATAAAGCAGAACACCCAAATACTTTAACAGAAGAAGCCTTTTTTTCAAACCAAAATTTCTTTCAATACTAGTAATGTAGCTAGTGGGAATAGATTTAGTAGGAATAAAGCAACTCTTAGAAGAGTTAAAAATTAAAACACTTGCATGCTAAAAAGAGTTAAGAAATTTGAAAAGGATGTTCGTCATTTTAATAGAGCCATAAGAGAAAATGATAAAATCATCCACAAAGCTCAAATGAGTAATGGGAAAACCACCATTCATTTTAAAAAGCAGGCTAGGGTGGATCCTAAAAAGATTGTTAATACCTCGAGACAATAATTCCACATCAATGATAAAGAGTGTAGGAGATAATGGGTCCCCTTGTCTAAGACCTTGAGAAGACTTAAAAAAACCTTGGGACTTACCATTAATAATAATAGAGAAATAACAGAACTCAATACTATTTTTTAATAAGATTGATGAATAGCAACTTAAAACCAAAAATCTTTAAAATAGTATAAAGAAATTCCCAATTGAGATTATCATAGGCTTTAGTAACGTCAGCTTTGAAAATAATATTACGACCAGCCACCTTAGCATGAAAATCATGAACTAATTCTTAAGTACATAACAAATTATCAAATATAGATACCTTTAACAAAATTAGTTTGTTCTAACAAAATAAATGTAAGAAGAATTAATGGAAGCCTCCCCATAATAATTTTAGCAATGAGCTTGTTAAAAAAGGTACATAAGCTAATAGGACGGTATTATTCCAAAAATTAATAGCATTAGATTTGGGATTAAAGCTATGGAAGTAGAAGTAAAGAATTTAGGGATTGGATTACCCCTAAAAAAATTAACCATAAGATTGATAAGGTCCTCTTTAATGATATCCTAAGATTTCTGAAAAAATTGGTTAGTAAAGCCATCCGGACCAGCAACAAACTTATAGTTCATATCTTTCATAGTATTCCAAATTTCCTCTTCAGAGGGAATGTTATTCAACATCAAAATATCCTCATCAGAGACAAAAGTAGGAATAAAAGAAAAATCAATATTTTAATGAGAGTTATTTGGTACAATTTTTTTGGAAAATCAAATTTAGTCTCTACCAACCATTTGGCACGATCAAATTATACAATACGATCGACTAATATTAATTAATTCATGATTTAATTGACTGATCACTAGGGTTAATTTTAGCAAGATTTAAAGTATTCGTATAGTATGATAATTCTTTCATATGGTGATCATATAATATGATAGTAAGTTATACATTTTGATTAGTACAAAAAAAATTAACTTTTAAAATTCATATCACTACCCCTCTATGTGTGTGCACAATCACCTAATTGTATACACTCTTATTTGGCTAGACTAAAGGAGTTAAAAATATAGGAAAATAAAATTATAGACTTTGTTACTTGATATTCCTATTTTACTCATTCCTAAACTTTTAGTAGCCTTGAGAAATGTATATTTTACCTACAATATTAGTGCTGACAAATAAGAGAAATATCTAAAATATTTAATGTGAAAAAAATAATTCAATCAATAATATTTGTCACCATCAAATTAACATACCAGGGATCTTGAATTACAACAATCTCTCCCTTTTTGATGATGTCAAACAATGTTAGTTCATAAGAAAGATAACAATTCTTTTCTCTTGAGCTCCCCCTAAATAGGTGATGGAATTAAAAATTAGGTGTTATAATTTTCAAATTTTTATTATTTTATTTATTTATTTATTTGTTTTTTTTTTGGAAAGGCAATAATAAATAAAAAAATAAAAAACAAAGTAACACAAATGTGAGATTCTATTAAGCTAAAAATTTAACAAAACATACATTTTCTCCCTCTTTTGACATCACTTAAAAGATGAGGAACAATCAAACAAAGAGAATAATACAAAATAAAATAGTAAGACAAAACAAATAAACACTCCAAGTAAGGTGAATCCTAATAAGGTGGTGGTGGTGGTTGTTAAAAGTATTAATGAATAGAGAACAATTGATTGTCAATCAAGGAAAATCTTTCTCCCAACCATCTCATATCTTCATTGTGCTATTGATATTATTGTTGAATGCGATAATCCATCATGGTTTCTAACCACTCAAGCCACTTAATTATGTCATCGTGAGTGTATGCCGGGTATGAAGGTGTAGGGGGTGATATTGGTGCGGTGGAGGTCTACCTGCAGGATCAGCTTCCCCTTCTTCATCAAATTCTATCTTGGCATGTTCTTGCCCCTGATGGAAAATGATACGAAAGGAGGCATCCATATAGAAAATATGAACATTATCGGGTTGAGCAGGGTAATTGATTCAATATTTTTTATCGAGGAAATATCCTATTATATATCCTAAGGAAACATTTTGTTTTCTTTGGTTACTGGGATGTCAAATATGAGTCATGTTTTGGATATAATCAAGAATCATTTGGGATTCATCAAATTGGGTATTCAACTTTATGAGGTAAGTGACTACAGAAAGAAGTGGGGTTATGTTAACTAGATCCCAAACTTTGGGTATATTGTGGTTCTATGGACATGCTAAATGATACGAGCATTCTGAGTTAAATTGTGGACTAGTGGTTAATATTGGTTTATGGGCACATTCCTAATGATTAGGTTGATAGAGGTCCAGTTAAAATTATTTTAGATAAGTGATAGTAGATGAGGTCGTTCGGTAGAAAGTCCTATAGGTTATACTAAATTGGCCTTAGTGATTTCTATAGGTTATCGGCAAACAAAGAAGGTTTTAGTAAAGGTTTCCAGATTTGGCCTAAGGTTGGCTAAGAATTCATAAAGAAGTTCAGAATTGTAGGGAAAAGCCAGTGTGAGGAGAAATTGAAGAGTTATGGAGGCAAAGAGGTTCATCACCTTGAAGTTCGGTGCTGGTTGATTTAACATTTGAGAAGGATTTATTTTTGCCTCCTACATATAATAGGTATCTTCATCCCTTGATATCAAGAAATGATCATGAAAACAACAAGAGGAGGAGGAGCTCCTCTGAGTCATTCTGCCATATTTACTTCCACTAGCCATTAAACATGTAGGTTTAGATGGTATGAGTTTGAAAGAGTAGTAGTTTGAGTGAGTTTGAAATGTTCAAATATTTCTAATTTATAGATCTTAGGTAGATCATATAGTAAAATCAAGTTTGTACAATATGATTAGGAAAGTTTATTCGTCTAGATGACTTATGAAAAAAGTGGTTAAATCATACAGTACAATTAGGTATCATACTAGATGATCTTAAGGAATTGCATTCATCCCGAGGATTCATTTGTATGGTGTTTGACAAAAAATATTTTAAAGTATAAGCGGGTGTTCGTAAAAAATGATACATAATAATTATTGTACTGGTGGAATTGAATTTTTCATTACCCAGTTTCACACGTGTATCATACATTACAAAGTGATGTATTGTACCATACGGTTTGCAATAATTTTGTACCAAATGAATTGAATTCCTTAACAATTAGTTACATGTGGATCATACAATATGAGCAGTGGTTTATATAGAATGATGTATATTTGATCGAATATGGATCGTTGATTAAATGAAGGGTTGTGATCTTAGCATCTATGCATATCGTACAGTACGATTGTGGATCATATAATGCAATAAGATGAAAATTTTGAAAGATTGTTTTGAGTAAGTGAGGTGTGTGTGTGTAATGATCAGGAAATATTTCAAACCAAACAAAAAAATTATTATTTTTAATTGTTTTTTAAACATAACCATCAAATAATAACACAAAAATAAGTATAAGAATAAACACAGGCATGTTAACATATGTGAATGATTGATTTCAAATAATTTTTTTTATTTTTATCTTGAATTAAGCATGAATATCTATAACACCTTATTTTGTGCTCAAGGTGCTGAATGATAGTTTGTGAAGGCTATTAAACCATTATGAACTAGCCTGAGACTAACCAAGAGGGGTGGGGGGTGAATTGGTTATTTTAATAATTTATTAAGGTAAAAAAAAATCATTTTGAAATCTTTTTAAATATTTTAAAATAAACAATTTTATCCCATAATGTTGAAGCAAAACTACTTTCACAATAACTAAGATAAGAGATTTCAAACACAAATAAAATCACAAAAAATACAGAAATTAAATGCAAAAACGTAAATAGGAAGAACACACCAGAATTATAGTTATTCAGTCAACTTGACCTATGTCTACTCCCCGAAAACCTCCTTTCTAAGTATTGCACTAAAAATAGTGTCTCTCCTTTTCCCCCATAGCAAGGCTGAGAAGCCGTTACAAAATCTTTCCACCAACATCGTGAGGCAGCGCACCTTGAATCCTTTTACTCCCTCCTAGAATAGGGATAGAACCTAAAAATACTTTTACTCCCTCCTAGAGTAGACAGAGAACCTTAGAATCTTTTTATTCCCTCTTTGAGTAGTAAGAGAACCTTGGAATCCTTTTTCACCCTCTCTGTGAAGGTAAAGAACAAGGATTTTAAGCTGATGAAAGCCTCCCAAAAGAAACCAATGAACTAAGGAAGAAGCTTGAAAAGGTGGTGGATACCTTGCTTGGAGCAACCTTTATGAATCCCTCCCAACTCCCCATCACAAGAAACTCTCTCTCAAAGCTCTCCTCTTCCTTCTTTAATATATCTCTCAAGATAACTCAACAGCAAAAGACCTCTCAAAAGATAATATGAGAGATAAAATAGAGATCCTCCAAAAGAAGACCTAAATTTTAATTTGTCATCAAAGATCATCTAAAATCAGTCTTGAGATTTTCCTATATAATTAGAACAAATAGCCCTTTCAGCCAGTACGATCAGCATTGCCTTGTACGATCATGTTAGGTATTTATATAAATTGTTAAGTATGATTCTGCAATCATCCAAGATGATTAGTTCAAGATATTATATTGATAGTCCAGTATGATATGGGATGATGGGAGGTGATTTATATATTATCACATCCCTCGAGACTTCCACTACGATCTCCTGTATGATTAGGAGAAAATTATGGTTTTTATCTTGGAAGATGGGGGATCGTCCCATGAAATATCAAAGGTCATCTAGTATGATTGTTGTGGATCATTATGTATGATCTAATCAATCAATATAACCATAATTTGTCCCCTAATCATAGGATCAATTTAGATGTAATTTTCATATATTATCTATGATGATGTATACCATCCTGTATGATTAGAACAAAATTTAAAGATTAAAACACTACCTAAATTATGATTAGCGGCTGATTTTCATGTCTATAATGGATCATCCTATACGATTTGAATCATCCAGTATGATTAGTTAAATAATATTACCTAATAATGGGTGCCCTAATTAGGGCTTTTTGTATCACTAAATATCAAGTATAATTTATATCATACTATAAGATTAGTTCTAAAATCCATTTTTTCTCTTAATCACTAACTCACCCCCTTGAGTGTGTGTTTATAAGGTTACTTTGCTTGAAGTCCACTAGATATATAACTTGACTAAATAAGTTTAAAAATATTAAAATTAAAACTACAAACAGACTCAACCCTAGTTTACCCGATCTTGAACTTATTTGCATTACAAGTGAACTTGTGAACCTGAAAGGTTAGTAAGAAGGGAAAAGAAAAGAAATAAGAAATAATAGTAATAGTAAAGAAACAATAATATTTGTTATCAGTAAAATCACCGTACTTGTGCCTAGATCTACAATAATCTCCCTCTTTTTGATGATGGCAAACATTGTTGTTAAAACTTTTCAAAGCCCTTTGACATTACTGAAACTTCCCTTAGAATATGAAATTCTAAAAGTCAGGGTAGTTAAATAAAATTTGTTTATATATATATTTTTATTTAAAAAAAAATTCAAAGCATAAGTAAAAGTAGAAAATTAGTCAGAAGGAAAACAAACTAATTTTAATAAAACATAATAAGAAAACAACACACTACTATCCCTTTTGACATCACAAAAAGGAGACAAAAATACTAAAAAAAAAGTACATCATAAAGTGCACAAGTAAAGACTTGTACATATACTAAAAAAAAAGAATTGAGCAAACTAGAAAAAGGAATAATCCTGATCATGTGGAGGTGGTGGTGGTGGATGAAAGAGGCAGTGAAGAGAGGTAAACTACTCTCCAATCCATGCCATATCATTATCATGCTAATGCTGCTGCTATGCTGCATAGCTTTCAAAATGAGTGAGATCATTTGCATGATGTTGCTACAGCTCAGCTATGTTGTTTTCAAATCTAGCCTCTTACTAATCAAACCTTTGAACTAGCTAATCAATATGAGACTACTGGCGGATAGAGCAGGTGCAGGAATAGGTTCTGCCTCTTTAGCCACAAGCTTGTTGTGAACAGGGTGACAATGAGCACTGTGAAAGATGGTGAAGGAGATATTAGAATAGAATACAAGGAGGTGATCAGGTGGAGCAGGGAATTAAAGATTATATTTTGTCTCAAGAATATAGATAATGAGGTGTCCTAAAGCTAGATTGAGCTTTCTTTTATGTCTTGGATCCCTAATGTAGGTTAAATGTTTAATGTAGCGAATGATAAGATCAGGTGAATTTAAATCAAAGTTATTCATGATTTACTAAGTGGTGAGTGAAAGAATAGGAGTAATGTAAATATAATCAGCTGCTTTAGGAATAATTTATTGCGAAGAATGTACTAGATGGTTTGGGTATCTTTGTCTAAGGTGGTGACAGTGGATTCATGATCATGAACATTAGTTTCCCTATGAATATTGATAGCAAGGGTCCAATTAAAACAAAGATCAGAAGCTAAGAAATGGATTTTGTCTTCAGTGGTGGACAAGTGAAGAAATTCATGAAAATCATGGAAGGCTATCTCCATATGCATTTTATTCACATATGATTATAGAATAGTAAAATCATCATTATGGTAAAGGCTTACAAAGAATTTGAATAACATTTTAGAGTTGAAAGGAAAGGTAAGGGTATGAATAAATCCAAGAGTTATAAGAGCGAATAGGTCTAGTACCTAAAAGTTTAGAGTATTTTGATTGACAATCTTGGAAGGGTTGATACAAACAGTTTTATAAAAGTTGTAGGCTACTTCATTCGATTCCTCAGTGCATTGAGGATCAATAGAATGCTAGAAGAGCTTCCTACAAGCACTCTAGATCTTTTCCCACCAGCCATTACAAGAGTATGAGTCAATAAGGAAGAAGAAAGGATCGGAAGGGTGTGAAGAAAATAAAGAAAACCATCCATTTATAAAGAAATCACCAGATCATCCTCGACGATTGGGTGTAATCAATTCATCCAAAAAATTGGTTAAAAAAGTTACTAGTATCATATTGTGAGATCAATAATCATACTAGACGATTAGACACAAAGTGATCATCCCGAGGAGACATCCTGTATGATCGTTGACTAATTAGATTGTATAGTACAAACACATGGATTGTACTAGATGATGTGCTATGAAGGATCATATTAACAACATTTAAATCATCCAACAATTTATTCCATATGGATCATACAATACTATGGTGTAATTGTACATGATGATCACCAATAATTGATTAATTTAAATCCTTGGATGTGCTAGTTATGGGTTTGGAATTTTTGTTAAGCTCAATTAGGATAATGTGGATCATCCAGGATGATGTGAACAAAAATTGAAGAATTTAGGGGATGGAATGTGATGATCAAAAGGGTTTCAAACTAAAAAATAAAATATGAAAAATATAACACAAAATAAGAACAAGCCAAAAACAGTCATAAATCAAAATAAAAGACACTTTTTATTTTTTTATTTTTATTTTTTAGAAACATTTAATTCCAATAAATGATAAATTTACCTTATTATTAGATTTAAAAACTCGTAAGAAATTAATTGATAATGTTGAAATCCATAAAGGTTAGAAAATCGATCTTGTTAATCCTAGCTCGTACTCCTTACATGTCAAAATTTTTTATTTTTAAACCTAATTGAAAATAGAAATTTGATAGGAAAATTGATTGTCTCAAACTTTGTTTCAAAAAAAAAATCTTATAGAATAGTACTGCAAAGTAATGAACCAGGAATCATGATTTTTAATTATAAATGATTGAATATATCAAGTAGCACATGGATTATTCTATGATTTAAGTTTTGAAAAAGAAGGAAGTTTGTTTCTTTGTGTGCTTTTGTTGTTCCTCTGTTTCATTTATTTAATGCACATTGCGCATCTTTGGATTTTTTATATGCTTTATGTATCTTGTAATTATTTGGCAGTTATTGCGGTTCTTTTCAATTTTAGGCTCATTTTGTGCCCCTTCTCATTTTTGCGAGCTTGCTTCCTTTCAAAACTTTTAAAGACTCTGTTGTTAGATTATCTTCCAGATATAAGAGAAGAATAACTTAATCTCTAATATAATGAAGAGTAAACTGGAAATAGAATAATATCCATATGATAAATGCAACAACCTGGTTAAGAATACTTGAAAGTGATTCATTGACTTGGAATATGATTGAAATGAGATAGATTATTGTAGGAAAATAAAATAGATCTCTATTTCAAATTATAATTTTTAATTTAAAATGGATTTTGATTCAAAAAAAAAAAAAAAAAAAACCCCACTAAAGTAGTCAGAGGAAGAGAAACAATCAATAATATTTCTTCCTTTAACTGTTTCAAAGAAGTGAATCACTACTTACATGTTGTTAAATAAAAATAAGGCAAAAGTGTCATAAGAAAGTAAAATCAACATCAGAAGTAAGCAGTGATTTGATTCTTAAAAAACTGAAGGAAATCAATAGAAAATCAAAAGCATAAAACAAGAACACATAAAAAAAAAAGAAATAGAAAGATCTAACGCAGAAAGCATCAATTTCAAGCTTGAATATTTATCACATCTAATGCGGTTCTTAAGGTGCTGAAGGTTTCAAAGGCTAGTGGTTTTGTAGAGATAACTGCAATCAAATTTTCAATGGTTACATGGTGTAGCTCTATGTCTCCTTCGGTAATATTATCCCTAATGAAATAGTGCCTTAAGTCTATGTATTTGGTCAAGGAGTGTTGGATTATATTCTTTGAATTGCAAATTGCACTGGAGTTATCACATAAGATTGAAATGGTGCATATAGGAAATCCTAAATCTATTATTTGTTACTTTAACTAGAGAACTTGGGCCACAAAACTTCCTAAGGCTATGTATTCAAATTTAGCAGTGGACAGGGCAACTGTGTTTTGTTTTCTACTGAACTAGGAGACTAAAGATTGTCCTAGGAATTAACATGTTCCAGAAGTTTTTTTTTTTCATATCAACCCTATATCCTGCAAAATCAAAATTAGAAATTCCTATGATTTCAAAGGAGATGATATGCCTAGGATACCAGATTCCTAAGTTTTGGGTTCCTAAGAGATATCTAAGGATTCTCTTAGTAGTAGTCAGGTGGGACTCTTTTAGATCAGCTTGAAATCTAGCACAGAGATAAACACTAAACATAATATTAGGTATGGTAGCTATTAAATAAAGAAGTGAACCAATTATTCCTTTTTATTTCTTCTAATCAATGAATTTTGAATTTGAGTCTTTATCTAATTGATCAGTGGAGCTCATAAGAGTGTTTATTGGTTTTGCTTTATCCATTTCATATTTTTTAAGGATGTCCTTAATGTACTTTGATTGACTAAGGAAAGTTCCATCAACCATCTGCCTTATGCTAAATCCCAAAAGGAAGATCAATTCTCCCATCATACTCATTTCACACTATTTACTCAATATTTTTGAAAAATCATCACATAGAATTTTATCCAAAGATTATAAAATATCATCATTATAAATTTGGACAAAGAGTAGTTCTTCTCTTGCCTTTCCAAAAATATATTGGTCTCTACGCTCTCCTTAGCAAAGGTTCTCTCTAGTAGGGATGTGCTTAACCATTCATACCATGCTCTCGGTGCCTATTTTAGTCCATATAATGACTGTTTTAATTTGAACACATTATTAGAAAATTGTGAATTTGTAAAGCCTAGCAATTGTTCAACAAAAACATCTTCTTTTATTACCCCTTTTAGAAAGGTACTTTTGACATCCATTTGATACAGTTTAAATCCCTTAAAGTAGGCAAAATCTAGTAACACTCTAATTGCTTCCAATCTACCTATAGGGGCAAAGGTCTCATCAAAGTTAATGATTTCTAACTGGTTATACCTCTTAGCAACAAATCTTACTTTATGTCTAACAACAACACAAGAATCATTCATTTTATTTTTAAAAACCCATTTAGTTCTAACCACACTCTGGTCCTTAGTTCTTTCAATAAGTTCCTAAACATCATTCCTCACAAATTGATTTAACTCTTCTTGCATGGCTAGGATTCAAAATTCATCAGATAGGGCATGATTTATGTTGGTGCATTCAATCATTGAAATTAAGGCAGAGTTGTTTATTTCTTTTATAAGTCAATGCCTAATTTTAACACCTTCAGATGGGTCTACTAAGATAGTTCTTGGGGATGACTTGAAGAATATCTCCATTCTCTAGGCAGTGTGTTTTCAAGTTCTTCTCTTTCCTCCTAATTTGTAAATTCTATTCCCTGAGTAATTTCTAAAAACTCTTCTTCTTATACCCTAAACCCTCTAGAATTATCTGATTAATCAAATATAATATGAGTGGTCTCCTATACTATCAATGTTCTTTTATTAAAAACTCTATAGGATTTCCCAACATTTGAGAAACCTAGCAACACTTCTTCATCAGATTTGAGTGATTTCCCATTATTTGAGTGATTTCCCATTATTTAAAATGAACACTTTACATCCAAGGACTTGAAGGTGAGAGGTTTGGTGTCTTACCCTTTAGTATTTCATAGGATGTATTATTTAGATTGGATCTAAAATTAACTCTATTCATAACATAATAGGTTGTATTCACTGCTTCTGCCCAAAAATATTTAAGAAGTGAGAATTCAACTAACATGGCTCTAATGGCTTCTACCTTGATTCTATTCTTTCTTTTGGCTTACCCTTTTTACTGAGGGGTTTTAGGAGCTAAAAACTTATGATCTATCCCTTGCTCCTTAAAGTAGATTTCAAATTTCTCATTTTTGAATTCTCTAACATAATTAATATGAATGGTTAGAATTTCACAACCTAGCTTTCTTTGATTCCAAGTGAAGAATGTCCTAAATTCTTTGAATGATTCATTTTTATGAGATAGGAATCTAACCCAAGTAAGCCTCGAATAATCTTAAATAATCACATACCCAAAGACTTTTCCTCCTAGGCTTGTAGTGCTGCAGGTCCAAAGAGATCCATGTGAAAAACATCAAGGGTTTGCTAGTGTTAATGTCCTTAATTGAGTGGAAGGAGGATTTGACTTTCTTTCCTAACTATCAGGCATTATACAAGTGGTCCACAGTGAACTCTAGTTTGGGTTTGCCTCTCACTAAGTCTTTTCGAGTGATTTTTCTAAGATTTTTTATGCTTGCATGACACAATCTCATATGTTATAACTAGGATTTAGCAGTAATAGTTTTAGGCAAAAATAAGCAGCATGCTCAACACAGTTTAAATCAAGCATGTAAATATTATTAATTCTATTTCCTTATAGCATAGAATTTCTATTTAAGCTAATCATACGGCTAGTATATAAAACTCTAATGCTAAATCCTTTATCTAAAAGCTAGCTTATGCTAAGTAGGTTATGTTTTAAGCCATTTATCACTATAGTTATTTTAATAATGAAATTTTTTGAGTTGCCAATTATACCTGATCCCACCACTCTCGTGGTAGTGTTATCTCCAAGTGCCAGCTTGCCTCCTACCCAGGCCTCCATTGAAATGAATTGATTTGCAACTCCAGTCATGTGCCTTGAATATCTGTTGTCTACGTACCATATACTCTCACAAGGCCTTTTATGAGATCACATCTAAAAAATCATCAGATGCTAGATTTGAAAATCTGAATAAGTTTGGGTCCTATCATATGGAAATAAGAATGAAATACATGCATGCTATGCTATAAATATTGAAATTTTTGTCTCCACACCAATTGTGCTTTATAGTTAATGGTGCAAATGTGGGAGATATGTCCTAGCATGCAACAAAAAATATCTAACCCCATGAAAAGGATTTAATAATTTACTTGGGTTATGGTGCATCTTCCTAGATCTAAATGTTTCATGCTTTGATTATGGTTTTTGAAACTCTTCATTTGAAGGTGGTTTTTGTTTTCCTTAAAAGCAGATAATTGAGCTTGCAAAATCTTATTTTAACATTCAAGAATTGAATTTTCTACTTTCAATGTGTGCTCCCTATTATTTAATTGAGATGCAAGAGTTTCTAATTCATTGAATTCATTTTTTAATTCACCATGTGATATTTTTAAGGAATCTTGCTCAAAAGTTAATTTAGAATGCTTATTGTTTAAAATATTAAATTCATCTAGCAAAGCCATATGATTACTATCCACAGTGGAATGATCATTCCTTAGACATTCATGCTCTTTTTACAGAATTGAAAAGTCAGATTTAAGGCTAGCATGTAATTTTTTAAGCTTCATATATGCAGCATAAAGTTTTTCATAAACTTTGAATAATTGATCATAGGTAAGCTCAAATACCTCCTCTTGATCAAAATGATCAAGATGATCATATGCAATTAAGTATTTATTGGTTACCTCCTCTTCTACTTTAGTTTCAAAAGAGTCTAATGCTAAATCTGCCTAGAAAGCTTTTTGAGTCCTTGGCTTACCCTTTTAGAATTTAGGTTTTTCTTAACCCTTCTCCTTGCTTGGGTGAGCTTTAAGAGTCGGACAATCAGACTTCAAGCGCCCTGACTTCCTGCATTCAAAGCATATAATATTAGAAGAAATTATAGAATTTTTACCATTCTTACCTTTATTCCTTTCCTGATGACATTCTTTCTTTTTCTTTAAAAAGCTCTTAAATTGCTTAGTCATCAGTTCAATGTCATCATCATCTTATCCATAATAGTAGCTATTAAAATCATTTGCCTTTAAGGCTACATATTCTCTTTTCTCTTTTTCACCTCCATAAAGCTATCTTTGACTCACTCCTAGCTCATAGGCAATGAGTGACCCAAAAAAGTTTTTAATAGAATAAACATTCAGATCTTTAGATTCAGTAATGATAGTAATTTTTGCATTATATGTAGAAGGTAAACAATGTAAAATCTTGTAAGCTTTTTTATAGTTAGTAAGTTCTATTCCTAAGGCATGCAGGTTAGTAACAATCTGAGCAAATCTTGTATATATTTAAGAAATAGATTCACTATTTTTCTTGCAAAAAAGTTCATAATCATGAAGAAGAATGTTTAATCGACATTTTTTCACAACCTTTGTTTCTTCATATGCTATGTAGAGTTTAACCCAAATCTCCTTACCAGTAGTGCAAGTGGAACCAAGCATGTTGTCTTCATATTTTAAAGCACAAAAAAAAATTGAAATATTTGCCAATCAGTTGGGCTAAATCTCTATCTTATTTGCTCCATTCAAAAAAGGGGAGTTCAATTTTTATGCCATTAACAAAGTGGGAAGGTGTAGAATAACCGCCTTGAACTAACATCTACATGATATAATCAATTGATTGTAAAAAGATGGACAAACAAATTTTCTAAAAATTAAAAGGAATATTATCAAATAGAGATAGTCAAGTGATTGAATATCCTTTTACAGTATTACGATTACAAAAGTTAGCCATAGATCTTTTTTTAAAGTTTTCCAATACCTAAATTATGAATCCCACTATGATGCCACTTGAAGGTATGTAAGGGTTATTAAACCTTTATGAAATAGCCCAAGGCTAACCTAGAGGGAAATGAATTGGTTATTTTAAAAATTTTCTTAAGAAAAAAAGAAAATATTTTTTTTGAAATCTTTTTGAATATTTTAAAATAAACAATTTTATCCCATAATACGAAATAAAAACTACTTTCATAATAGCTAAAACTAGAGATTTCAAACATAAAACAAATCATAGAAAAATACAAAAATCAAATGCGAAAAAGTAAACATAAAGAATGCACCAGAATTAAAGTGTTTTGCTCAACTTGTCCTAAGTCCACCCCCATAAACCTTCTTTCCAGGCATTGCACTAAATCTAGTGTCTATCCTTTCAACCTCATAGCAAGGCAGAGAAGCCCTTAAAAATCTTTTGATCGACCTAGTGAGCCAGAGTACCCTGTATCCTTTTACTCCTAACTATAGTAGGTAGTGAACCTGGAAATCCTTTTACACCCTCTTGGAGTAGGTACAGAACCTTAGAATCCTTTTACTTCCTCTTGGAGTAGTTAGAGAACCTTGAAATACTTTTTCATCTTCCATGTTAAGGCATAAAACCTAGATCTGATGCTGATGAAAGTCTCCCTAGATCCACCAAGGAACCAAGGAAGAAGCTTGAAGAAGATGGTGGAAACTTTGCATGGAGAGACCTTTGTAAATCCCTCATAACTCCTCCTAATAAGAATCTCTTTCTCTATCAAATCTCTCCTCATCCTTCTCTATGCTCTCTCTCAAGACAACTCAATAACAAAAGATCTCTCAAAATGTAATATTAAATATTAAATAAAGATCATCTAAAAGCAGGCCTAATTTTTAATTTGCTGCTAAAGATCATCCAATATGATCCTGAGATCATCATATATGATTAGTACAAAATAACCCTTTTAGCCAGTATGATCTGCATTACCCTGTATGATTAGTTCAGGTATTTGTACATATTATTTGATATGATTATACAATCATCCAGGATGATTAGGTCAAGATAATGTATTGATTGTACAGTACAATATGGGATGATGGGCGACGATTTATATATCATATTGCACATCCCACGGGATGTCCACTAGGATTAGAAGAAAATTATGGTTTTCATCATGGATGATGAGGGATCATCCCATGAGATATCAAAGTTCATCTAGTATAATCATCATAGGTCATCCTATACTATCTGATCAAGCAATCTAACCATAATTAGTCCTTTAATTACATGATCAATTTAGGCATGATTGTCATATATAATCCAATATGATGTATATCATTTTATAGGATTATAAAAAATTTGAATATTAAATTATTTCCTAAATTATAATTGGTGACTATTTTCATGCCTATAATGGATCATTTTGTATGATCTGAATCATCTAGTACGATTAGTTAAACAACCTTTCTTCACAAAGGGTGCCCAAATTAGGGGTTTTTGTATAATTGATCGTCTAGTACAATTTACATCATACTATATGATTAGTTCAAAAATCCATTTTCTTCTAACTCACTAAATCACCCCCTTGAGTGTGTGTATGTATGGTTACATAGCTTAGGGTCCACCAGATATATAACTTGATTGAAAAGGATAAAAAGTACATTGAAATTAAAATTGCAGACAAACTCAACCCTATTCTACCCGATCTTAAGCTTATTTGCATAGCAAGTGAACTTGTGAACGTGAAAGTTAGTGAGCATGGAAAATAAAATAAATATGGAATAATAACAGTAGTAAATAAATAATAATATTTGTTATCATTAAAATTATAGTATTTGGGCCCAGATTTACAACTTTAAAGGTGTCATAGGCTAGAGATTTTATGAAGATGTTTGTCAATTGATCTTCTATTATTATATGATGTAATTCTAAATCTCTTTTAGCTATATGATCTCTTGTAAAGTGATGCCTAATGAATATATACTTTGTAAAGGAGTGTTGAATTAGATTTTTGGATATGCAAATAGCACTAGTGTTGTCACACATAATATGAATGGTTCCTACAAGTTGTTTAAGATCTAAGAGTTATTTATTTAGCCATTAGAATTTTGAAAAACAACTTCCTACTGTTATATATTCTGCCTCAATTATGGAAAGTGCTACTGAGTTTTATTTTTTAGTAGACCACAAAACTAAAGATTGTACTATCAATTAGAAGATTCTAGAAGTACTTTTTCTATCTACCCTATATCATATAAAATTAGATTCTGAATTTCCTATTATTTCAAAGGAAGTGTTGTGTCTAGGATACTAGATTCCTAGGTTAGGAGTGCCTAATAGGTATCTAAGGATTTTTTTAATAGTAGTCATGTGGGATTCATTTGGATTAACGTAAAATCTAGCATAAAGGTAAATACTAAACATAATATCTAGTTTGCTAGCAATTAAGTAAATAACTTATCCAATTATTTCCCTATACTTTTTTTGATCTATTAATTTTCTATTTGGATCCTTTTCTAATTGAACAGTAGAGCTCATGGGAGTGTTTATGGCCTTAACATTATCTATTTGATATGTTTTAAGGATTTCTTTGATGTATTTATATTGGCTATGGAAGGTTCCATCATCTATCTATTTTACACTAAATTCAAGAAAGTAGCTTAGCTCTCCCATCATACTCATCCTAAATTCTTTACTCATTATTTTTGAAAATTCATCACATAGGTTTTTATTTTAGGATCCAAACAAGATGTCATGAACATAAATTTTAATAATGAGTAAGTCATCTCTTCTCTTTCTTTCTTAAGGAAGAGGGTGATGTCTACACTAACCTTTACAAAGCCTCTATCTAGAAGGAAAGTACTCAGTCTTTCATATCAGGCTCTAGGTGCTTTCTTCAACCAATATAATCCCTTTTTTTAATTTGATTATATGATTTAGGAATTATGAATTTTCAAAACCTGGGGATTTCTCAACATAAATATTCTCTTTAATCGCCCAATTTAGAAGGCACTCTTAACTTATATTTGATACAATTTAAAACCCTTAAAGAAAGTAAAGGATAACAACAATGTAATGGTTTTTTATCTTGCTATAGGGGCAAAGGTTTCATTAAAATCTATTTCATTAATCTAGTTATAATTCTTAGCAATTAGTTTGACCTTATTCCATACTACTTTTCCAGAGTCATTCATCTTATTTTTGAAAACCCACTTTGTTCTACCCATACTCTGGTTCTTAGGTCTCTTGACTAGTTCCTATAGATAATTTCTTATAAATTGGTTTACCTCTTCTTATATTACAAGGATCTAAAATCCATCAGTTAGTGCCTTATCAATGTTGGTGGAATATATCATAGAGATAAAAGCTAAATGACTTCCTAGTTAGTGCCTTATCAATGTTGGTGGAATATATCATAGAGATAAAAGCTAAATGACTTCCTTCCTTCCTAAGTCAATGCCTAATTCTAATACATTCTAATGAGTCTCCTAAATTAAGTTCTTTAGGTTGACTAATAGAATATCTTATTTCCCTTGGCAATTTTTCATGAGGTTCTTTTCTTTCTCCTATAATAATTGTTTATACCCCTCGAATGACCACCACTTCTTCTTATTTAGGTTTGATTCGTAGGTCCAATCTGATTCATCAAATATAATATAAGTAGACTCTTTTACTATCAGGGTCCTCTTATTGAAGATTATATAGGCCTTACCTACAGATGAGTAACTTAAGATGACACCTTCACCAGAGTTGGGGTCAAATTTTTCTAATGGAAAATTTTCATTAATTAAGATGAAACATCTATAGCCAAAGACACACAAGTGAGAAAGGTTGGGTGTCCTACCCTTATAGAGTTCATAGGGTATTCATAAGGTGTCTTATTGAGTTTTGATCTATCATTCACCCTATTTAAAACATAACAAGCATTATTCAATATTTCTACCTCAAAATACTTAGGGAGTGAATACTCAGCTACTATTGCCTTAGTAGCTTCCATAAGGGTTCCATTTTTTCATTTAGCTATCCCATTCTGCTGGGGTCCTAGGGGTAGATAAATTATATTTTATTCATTTCTCTTGACAGAAGGATTCAAACTTATCATTTTTTTAACTCTCCACCATAATCACTATGAATTGTTGAGATTTTATATCCTAATTTCCTTTGAATCTAGGTGGAAAATTTCTAAATTGCTCACCCTTATGTTCTAGGAATCTAAAAAAAAAAAAATGTTCTAGGAATCTAACTTAAGTAAATCTAGAGTAGTTATCCACTATTACAAATCCATGTCTTCCCTCATAGGGTGGTTGTACTAAAAGGTCAAAATAGGCATTGTGAAGGATTTTTAGTGGCCTAAAGGTGTTAATGTCTTTAATTAAATGAAATGAAGACCATATTTGCTTTTTTTGTTGATAGGCATCACATAGGTGGTCTTTCATGAAGTCTAACTTAGATATGTCTCTAACTAGGTTTTTTTGGGTGATATTCCTAAGAATCTTCATTCTCGTAAGATATAGTCTCCTATGCCATAACCAAGATTCATTAATTATAATATTTAATTATATGAATTTGAATATTCAATGCAGTTCAAGTCTAACATTAAACATTGTTCATTCATTTTCCTTCTAACACAAGTTTTCCATCTAAGCTAAACATGCATTTGTTAGAAAGAAATTTAATATCAAAGCCTTTATCACATAGTTGACTAATACTTAATAAATTATTCTGTAAACCATCAACTAATAAGACATTTTCAATCATATAGTTTTTAGAGTTGCTAATTATACTTGAGCTCACTACTTTCCTACGGTGTTGTCTCCTAATGTTACCTTGCCTCCTGACCTGGCCTCCAGTGTGATGAACTACTTCATATCACACGTCATGTGCCTTGAGCATCCACTATATAGGTACAACATGCGCTCACTAGGCCTTTTAGGAGAGTACCCCAATATAGTCATTCAGAGCTTATATTTGGGAACCCAAGTGAGTGTGAGTTCTACCTTATGCTTAATTCAATGAGATGTATGCACACTTTATTATGATGAATGCAATTTAGTCCTCTACACTTGATTTGTCTTATGGTCGATTTTGCAAGTGTGGCCTATGTGACCTAACATTCCATAAGAGTAACACTTAACACTTGGAAATAGATTTACTAATCTATGTAGGCTATTGATGCATCATTCTAAGTTTAGGTGATACATGCTGTATTGAGGGGTTGAACCACTTAGCTAGTGTGGGAGATGGTTTATTGTCCTCATGTACAATGAATTTTGCTCTAAAAAAATTATTAGCATTTTAATAGCTTTCCACTTCAAATTTTAATGCATGTTCACTACTATCTAGTTGATATGCTAGTTTTTCTAATTCCTTAAATTAGTTTTCTAGTTCAATATGTGATGTTTTCATGGAATCATGTGCATTAGATAGGTCAATATGCTTCTTATTTAATACATCAAATTGATTAAACAAAGTTATATGATCTCTACCTAAAGTAGAGTGCTTAATAATTAAACTAGCATGCTCCTTTTATAAACTGAAGAATTCAGTATTAAGACTATCATGCATCTTTTTTAGCTTCCTATATGAATCATGAATATTTTTAGAAATATTGAGTAATTCATCATAGTAAAGTTGGCTCACCTCATCCTTATCTGATTGATCAAGATTATCATTAGCCAAAAGACACTGCTTTGTTACTTCTCTTCTTTTGCTTATGATGATTCAGAAGAAGAGTCGGCCAAAAAATCTTTCAGCGTCTTTTGCTTGCCCCTCTTAAACTTTGGCTTCTCTTCACCCTTATCCTCGATAGGGTGAGTTTTTAGGTTGGGGTAGTTAGCTCAGAGATTACCTAGTTTCCAGCACTCAAAGCAAATTATGTCAGAAGAAGCTTTCATATTTTTGTTGCTTTTACCTTTTCTCTAATTGTGCTGATGACGTCTCTATTTTCTTTTCAAGAAACTCTTGAATCATCGTGTCATCAAGGTGATGTTTTCATCCTCCTCTATTGTAGAACTATCACTTTTTGAATTATTTTCTTTTAGTGATACAATTCTCTCTTGCTACACTTTGCCTTTGACTCACTCCTTGTTCATAGACAATGAGTGACCCAAGTAAATTCTAAATGGAGTAAACGTTGAAGTCTTTTGATTCAGTAATTGTAGCTATCTTGGTATTATAAGAACTAGGAAAATGGCATGAAATCTTATTAACCTTTTTAAAGTTTGATAGTTCTCTACCTAGTGCATGTAAGGATGTCACTATTTGTGTGAGCCTAGTATACATTTAAAATACACCCTTGCTAGGTTTAATGTGAAAGAATTCATAGTCATGTAGTAGAATATTCAGTATAGACTGTTTAACTTCACTAGTTCTCTCATTAGTGATACACAACCTATCCCAAATCTCCATTCTCGTTGTGCAGGTAGAAACTCACATATAATATTCAAATTTTAAAGCAAAACAAAAATTCAAATATTTAGCATTTAACTATGTGGGATTCCTATCCTAATTGCTTCATTCATTAAAAAGAATATTAGTTTTGATTATATTAACTACAAATGGTGGAAGTGAATAGTTAGTTTGAATCATATGACAAATTTTATAGTTAATGGATTATAAAAAAAGTAGACATGCTAATTTTCTAGAAATCAAAAGGAATATATTCAAATAGTGGTGGATGGATTATAAAATAACCCTATACAGTGTTATGATTACCAATATGTGCCACTGATCATTCTTCAAAAGTTTTCTAAAATCTTGGTTTTGAAACTGCTTTGTTACTACTTGAAAGTTTACAAGGGTCGATGAACCTTAAAGAACTAGCCTGAGGATCACTAAGGCGTGGGGGGTGGGGGGGGGGGGGGGGGGGGGGGGGGGGTTGGGGGGGGCGGTGAATTAGTAATTTTAAAATATTTTCTTAACTCCAAAATAATAATGAGAATATTTTTGAAACAATTTTGAAAAATTAAAAATATCGAATTATAATTTATTGTGGAAGCGAATGAGTTTATCAAAATTATTGATTTTACTATGATGATATTTTGATATATAAAACAAAGTAATAATCACTAAATTTCCTAAGCAGTTCTAAGAAAAATAAAAATACATGAATATAAAAGTGTGAAAAGGAAAAAACACACGAAAATTTTTTAAATGGTTTGGTCAACCTTGACCTACGTCCACACCCTAGAGTTCTCTGATATGAGAATTATACTAAAATAAAGTACTCTAATTTTGCTCCCACAGCATGTTGGAGAAGCCCTTACATACTCACTTTCAGCAAACCTGATGTGGCGGAGTTTTGGACACTATGTCACTCTCTCAGTGATGATAACAGACCTTGACTCTTTTTTCTCCCTCCTAGAGAAGGTAGAGAACCTTCACTCATTTTTCTCCCTTCTAGAGAAGGAAGAGTACCTCCAGGATATGACCTAGAAGCCTCTCTCTCTAGAGAGCTTCCCAAGACTCACCAAGGTTATAGCAGGAGCAAGGGTGTAGCTAGCTCAGAGCAACCGTGTGATCCCCTCATACTCTTTCTCCCTCACACTCAACCTCACCTTTTCTTTCCTATCAAACTAAGGATTACTCAAAGCTTCTATCTCAGAGTACCATTAATAGTCACACCATATTATCAAGATTGCAAAGAGAATCTTTAAAATATGCTTATGTAATGGGCTTCAAGAAACTAAAAAATTTAAGTTAGCCATCACTATTCATATAGTACAATTAGTTCAAAACTAGTCCCGTCCAATGCGATGTAAATATTTATTTAAAAGAATTATTCAATTAATTTAAATACATCATATAATATAATCTAGAGATTTCCACATATGATCTTTTTAATTTCCTCTATTCGTGCATGATGATTCCTACAACGATTAAAAATCATCTCTACTGATCATCCAGTACTGCTCTAATTGTACTATACAATTAGTTAGTTACAAGTTGGTTGTCTAAAGTGATATTAATATTGTATGGTATGATTTGTTCAAAAATCTTGATTTCATTTGGTACGATCATGGGATTGAAAAATTTCATCTCTGCCAATTATTTGGTACGATCAATACCATACAATACAATTGGCTATTATTAATCAAACCATAATTTGATTGGTTAATCATGGGAGTTCATTTTAGCAATATTTCAAATATTCGTACAATATAATTAGAATTGAATAATACAATTAGTTCAAAAATCAAATTCCAAAATCTTACTAAAATTAATATGGTGGTAAGGGTTTTTAGATTGTAACAAATCATATAATACGATCAGAATCGGACAATATGATTAGTTCATAGAAACTAATTTTTTAATTAGCCATTAAGCCCATTCTTTCTATACTAATCATGTAGTACAATTGTAAGTCGTACAATATAATTAGTACAAAAAATTTTAACATTATAAGTTCATATCACTTTCCCTGTGCGTGTGCACATCACTCAATTGCATAAACTCTTATATGGCCAGACTCAAGAAATAGAAAATAAAGAAAATAAAACTATAAATTTTATTACTGAACATTCCTATTCTACCCATTCTTAAACTTTTAGTATCCTTGAGTGGTGTATGTATTACCTACAATGCTTGTGCTCATAGATAAAAGAAATATCTAAAATATTTAATGAGAAAAGCAACAATTCAATCAAAAATGTTTATCATCATTAAAATTATATATTAGTAATCTTGGATAACAATAAGTTGGAATTATTCCCTAAGCATTGATCACCTTAACATGAATTTATTTTTTAAATGAAATAAAATTTTCTTTTGAGAAAAATGTAGGTTCAATTGCATAAAATGATTGAGTATTTAATTTATAGTAATTTTCCTAAGTTTTGTAGTTAAAAATACTTTTTAATTTTAGTTTTATTATTAAAAAGGGTGATGGCGGAGGAGGAACACGCGTTGGCATGAGATAGGACCATTCATAATGGTCACATCGCCCTTTATATACAATGGAATGGCATCCAGCCATGTAACAAAGTGTTATATGCTACTTAACCACATTGAATTCCCCCAAAACCATTCAATCTATGTTGTTTGGGACATATTGTACTAATCTGACTGAACAAGAATGATATGTTTCATAGTTATACATAATTGGATAGAGCGCATAAACTGATGAGATACTGGCCATATAATGCAAATATGAAGAATCAGATAGTCAAGGGTTAATCTTCATACTCTACCTTGTCATAACCTTAAAATTAGATTTTCTTTACCTCAAATTATCCTCACAGTGGATTTAATGTTATAAAACTTAAGAAATTAGTGACAAATGATCAGAGAGAAGCAATGGGAAGGTCATTTTAAAGCTTATAATTACACATCCTGAAAGCTATTTAGATACCTAGAGAAATGGTAAGGGCTTGGGGTATACCTGCTTTGAGATGATATTTAAGGATGTAGAAGGGCTTGTTATCCTTGTTGAAAGCTCCTCTATTAATTCTACAAAAAGCTCAAGAGCAAGGAAATGTTGTCTAAGAAATTAGATGGCATAGGATGAAGAAGCATTTATTCCTTCATCAGCCTTGATGCCGAGGAGCTCCAAGCAATAGGGAATCACTAGGGGTATACACTAGAACCATTGAGGGAGAAAAATAAAAAGAAAAAAAGATCTAGGTAGCAACTAGGTTGAGAGTTAAGCTCAAATAAGTGTTTCAAACAATTTTTGGAAATTCAAGGTTTGTGATTTCTTTGAATGGCTGTGACCGATCAAAGATATTGTGTGGATGCTAGAAATGTATATTAGGCCATCAGATAGCAAGGAGGCAAGTTGAAGTAGGAGAAAATGATTGGGTGTCATTTTCATATGGGGGACCACTAGGGTTTGTTAGGGATGAACCAGGGGTTAAGTAGGGTTAAACTGGAGTTTAGGAATGATCTAGAGCTATTTGAATAGTTTGATGGGTTTTAATTAGGATAAAACTATTTGGGCTATGTGTGTTGACCAACAAACCAATTTTAGATGTTTAGTTGACTATTTGATAAGTAAACTTATCAAGCATGCTGACGTGGACTTGAGAGGATACATGGGTGATGTTTGAGTGAACTCCCTGGTGTCTAAGGTAGTATATTTAATGTATAAGCAAATGAGTCCATGTATGTTGGAGTTTGATCACACATGGTGGTTTGACCGAGTTAAACATTGTGTAACTCTGGTGTGTAGGGACATGCTTGCTATGTAATGAATTCTTTGTTAATGGGTAAGAGACTTGATTGATTTGCATAAAGTGGTTGAGCTCAATTAGGCCTAGTTTGACCTGATATAGGTTTAGTTGACTAAGTCAACTATTGACTAGACCTGGATGATTATTCATGAGAAATCAACTAGGAGTGATTTTTAGGTAAGTTTAGTAAAAATAGAGTTTATTTAGAACTTGATTCGAGTGTATGTTGGGTTATTTAGGTTTGGTACGTTATAGGAATGGTGATTGATTGATGTGACTAAACATCTAAGGATGGCTACAAACTTATTGAGTGTATAGTAGAGGCATATTAAAAATTTATTAGAAGTTTAAATAATGTGTAGTTGAAATGATGATTGATTCATTGAAATATACAAGGATAAAGATGGATGGTTATATGATTGGTTTAAGGGTTAATTATAGAGAAGATTGAAGTGTAGATTATAGAGATGGCCACTAGTGAGGTGATTGAAGATAATTGTAGATTGAGGTATTGATTCTTTGATTGAATATTGATATAAATTATTCATTATAAAGGGTGATCACGGAGATGTAGATCACGATGAAATCAAGGAAAAATAAGGTCAACAATATCAATTCTTGGACAAGGAGATTGATTCTCAAAATAGAAAATTTAAAGAGAAGAGGTTTTATAAACCCAGTCTTTTCATATGGACTCTATCACTACATAGCTTTAACAATATAGCCAATTTAAACTTCAAGATTTATTTTATTAAAAAAATCATGTAATGTATCAACCATTATAATACTTCTTTAGATATTGCCCATTTAAAGAAAACATGGGATGATCTCCTTTATAATTTATCAACTGATATGATCCTCTTTTGTAGACTTTTTCCACTATGAATGGACCTTCCCATGTTGGCTCAAATTTTTCTCTATCTTTAGATAAGCTGAAATGGGTCATTGTAAAACTAGCACCAAGTCACCTACTTGGAAAATTCTCTGATGAACAAATTTGTCATGAGTCTGGATCATTTTATCTTTATTCAAATCGAGGTTCTATTGAGATTTCAGATGCTTCTCTTCCAAACCATCAAGCTATTTTATCAGCATTTAGCATTGTTATATGAAATTATCTTGTAATTTATTGTAAGTCTAAGTAAAGGTTATTTTACTTCTAAATGAATAGCAACTTCTACACTAAAGACTAAAGCATAGGACATAAATTGAGTTAGAGATCTATAAGTGGTTTGGTATTCCCATAAACCCTCAACCAACTTCTCGTGCCATTGATTCTTATTATCATCTAAGTATTTCTTTAATATCTGAACCAAAATTTTTCCTGATGGCCTCTACCAACCCATTTTTCTAAGGTAAATAAATGGTACAAAACCTCCAATTGATGTTGTGACATTTAGCAAAAAAATTTTATGTTAGTCATTCTGAATGATGGACCATTATATGAGATAATTCAACAAGGAACATCGAATCTATATATGATATTTTCTTTAAAAAAATTTATAACATGATGAGCTTTAAATTCTCTCAAAGGAATTGTATATGCTCATTTTGAGAATTAATCTATAGCTGCTAATATGAAATGATAATATATTGCCCAACTTTCAAAAGGCCATAAAGCAATGGTTAGATGTAGGTCATTGGGTAGCTAATGTAAATTATAAAGGACAACATTCATGCAGCCATCTATTATTGACGACTAGTTATATCCCAATCTTTTAATTTTTATTTTCTTCTTAGGTCCAGTCTTATGTGCATCACAAAATATGGCATGCTCGCATTATATGATCTTTCATGCTTTTGTTTATGTTAGACACCACAACCACATCTAATTGAATGATCTTTTATATATAGTGTCAATAATCAGAGCATACGATAATGATCTATTTTTGATTTGATCTACTAGTAATTTATCATGACAATTTATTCTCTCACAAATATTGGATGAAAGGTTTTCACCAATCAAATATTTCATTATCTACTACTAAAATAATTTTCACCTCTTTTGAAGGTTTTCCATTTATGTAGTCAAAGTCTATAGAAGATAACCTTATATGCTTGCACTTTAATTAGAATTGAATCTCCTTTAGGACATGTTAGTGCTTTGGATAACTTAGTAAGAATATTTGCATTGGAATTCTTTCCACAAGGAATCTTTTATAATGTCACTTTTATGATTCAATCTAGAAGATGCATAATATTATTGTGATATGGAATCAAAGTTTCTTTCAATACTTTATAAATTCTAGCTACTTTATTAATCACAAGCTACAAATCTATAAAGATTTTGACCAATTTCATTCCACTTATCAATGCCTCATACTCAGCTTCATTGTTCATACAATGTTATAAAAAATGGTAAGAATAAAACATCAAACATTCATCTGACTTGACAAATACTATATCGATTCTAGCTTGCATTGGAAAAATATCATTTGATGCTCCTTGTTGACTAGAAGAAGCACCGTTAACATAGAATTCTCTGATGGGCTTCTCATTTGACTTGTATCATGATTTATTTATATGGTAATTCATCATTTATTAGGTAATCATCTTGCACTGGATAGTTGTTAAGAAATCTGTTATAACTTATTTCTTCATTTCTCATAAATGGATAAATATAATCTCAAAATAATAGAATTATTGACCATCAAGCAAATCTTTTGGATTGCATCAATTAGGTAATTAGATATTGCAGTGGGTTTACTCTTGATATCAAATTTACTTTGCGAAAATGCATGTAATGCCTCAAGTTCTGAATGATGAATATCAAGGCTAAATAATTCTTCTTTATCAGAAGATAATTTATTTTAGTGGGAAGTAAACATATACCGAAATAATAAAGCGCATTCTTTTTTCCTTTCTCAATAATTTGTGATAACAAAGTGCAAAGAGATTAACTTAAAGTTGTTGTATAAAATTAGCAGCATGTCTGGTATGGAAGCTGCTATAACTTGGGGTTTTATGAGATACATTTTTATATTGTCAAAAGCATTATTGCAAATCTTATCCCAACAAAATGGAGCATCTTTTTGGAGTAATGCTGTAAATGGTTGGCATCTTCCTAAAAGTTTGATATGAATCTTCTAAGATACACTAATCGACCTTGGAAAAATCTTAAATTGGTAAGGCTTTTAGGTGGAGGCATTTCTATTATCTCTTTAATTTTATTCAGATTAATTTTGATTCCATGGTGTCGAATTATGAAACAAAAAAATTTCTCTAAAGTGGTGTTGAAAGCATACTTCAAAGGATTCATTTTTTAAACTACATTACCATAATATTTGGAAAATAATTCTGATGTTATATAAATGATTATGTTATTTGAGTTTTTTAACAACTAGATCATTGATATTACACTTCACTTAATAGTGGCTTAGTACGTCAAAAATCCTCAACATTTCTTGTTGATAAGTTACTTAGATGTTCTTTAGAATGAGTGGCATAACTTTATAGCTGCAGATCCCTATCGACATTTTGAACTTTATATATATTTCATCTTAAGGATCCATCTTAATTTGATTGTATCCAGATGAACCATCCATAAAATAAAATATCTCATGCAAATATGTGACATTTGCCATGAGTTCCAAAATTTGAAGCTAAAACTTGTCTTTTGGATATGCCTTATTTAAATCTCTAAAATCAATACAAATGTGTATCTCACCATTCTTTATTTGACTGGAATGGTGCTAGCTAGCTAGATTGGATATTTCTTCTCCTTAATAAAGTTAGCATCAATTAACTTTTTTACTTCAAGTACAACTTACTATTTAATGTTGAGTCATATCTCCTGAGGTGTTTATTTTATAGGAGCCATTTTTGGTTGAATTGCTAATTTATGAACTTCTAAATTTGAATATATGGAGTGTAATTTTTTTAGAAATAGACCTAGTGCGGTGATTGTGACTTTGGGCGATCAAGTAATTAATAAGAGTATATATTTTAGATATCTTGCTTTTATTTTTCAAAGTGATTGTGAAATAGATGGGGATATTATCAGCAGAATTCAAGTTGGATGGTTGAAGTGGAGGAATGCATTGGGCTTATTATGCGATAGAAAAGTGCCCCTCAAACTTATGGGAAAATTCTATAAGTTGGTGGTGAGACCTGTAATGATTTATGGTGCTGAATGTTGGCAATTTAAAGAGAAGCATAATACTAAGTTAAGTGTTGTAGAGATGAGGATACTTAGGTGGATGAGTGGCTTGACCCTTAGAGATTGGATATGAAATGACCATATACATGAAAGGTTGGAGTAGCTCCAATGGAAGATAAGATTAGAGAGAGTCACCTTTGATGGTTTAGTCACATTAAACGAAGGCCTTTCAATGACCTGGTTAGGAAAGCTGAGGTATTAGATTGGACTTATGTTAAGAAAGGTAGAAGTAGACCTAAAAAGATTTGGTTAAGAAATATTAGAAATGATCTTTCTTTATTAAATTTAAATGAGAAATTGACTTTTAACCGGACACAATGGCAAAAAAGGATTCATGTAGCTGACCCCACGTAGTGGGACAAAGGCTTGATGTTGTTGTTATTTATTGTTCATAACTCTTGGAAAAATAGTTTTTGAATTCTAATAATAACTCGATCATGTTGTTTTCCTCAACGTCTCTAAATAAAGAGCTTATTATAATTAAATGAGGGTCTTCTTTCATGGATTAATTTATTTCTTTTAAATCATCAATTACATATTTAATCTCCTCTTCAAGTTTAGGAGGAGGACTTTTTACTTGAGAGTCACCCAAATTATATGAAGGTTATAAATAGAGTTTTTTAAAAATTTAATATTTTCTTAAAAGATACTACTAGACTCTAGATTCTTTGATATTAATAAGCAATATTCATCATCATTAAATAGGCATAGAGATACAAACCCATTACTACATCTTGATGTATTTTTATGATATTTTATAATCCATAGGTGCTGAAATTGTTGGGCTTCACCTCTAGTCAAATTTGAAGGAACTAAAATTTTCTTATATAATTTATTTACACAATTCGAGTACCATTCAAAAGGAAGTTCTATTATCTAATCAATAAATGTATTAACAAGGGTTACATGGGTTTATTGGTGGAAGGTACAAAGGTATTGGCAATGTAATGTTTATTTAAGAAAGTGAGGCTTTCACCTCCAACCTTTTTACATCACTTTTAGATAGTGGGGTTAAGATAATACTTTTCACATACATTTTTAACGTCTCCATGGTAGATAAGTCTTAATTATATTAACTAGTGACTTAGACCCAATCCTCATCGCTGTCAATTTCTATAGAAATATCAAATTTTGGTTGATTGATAAATTTCCTATATTATATATGTTATGGGTCATTCTCAAACAAAAAAGAATCTTCATCCAAACTAGATTCTAAATCAATATGTATTACAGGTTCCCTTTCTTGCATGTATTGATTTTCACTTTCTTGTATCATTTAGTTTTGTCATCCTTGAAATCTTCCTCTAGATTATTATGCCATTCTACCACCTCTTTGTGATGGTGGTAGAAACTTTTTTCTTCTTCCTTTTTTTTTTCTTTTCATTTTCTTTATTTTGTATCATTTCTTTTGCTTCAGTTTAAGCCAATTAAAGATTTTTAGATAAAAAAGCTAGCTTCTTAGGCATATAGTATGAAGCATCTTCATATATACTTACTGATTAAAAACTAGTTACAAATCACCTTAGATGCAGTGATCTACCCCTTCTTGAGAGTTTTTGATACATTGATGATTGGTGGAAGCACCATTCTGTATTCATGTAGTTATGGTCTACCTAAAAGAGCATTAAAATAATCTTCAAAATCAATTCTAAAGAATTTGCATTTGGTTTTAAAGGTTTCTATTTCTAAAGTAAGGTTATTGAGCCCGCACCTAGATCAATAAGGACACGAGATAATTTGAACTTATATATATTCATAAAAGTATAGAATGGATGATTATGATTTGTAGTTCCAAAAGTAAATCTTCATCTAAAAATATGAATCCTGGAACTTCCTTAAGAGTTTTTTTTTACTGTGTTGATGCTAGCTAAGCCATACAGATCTTTATATTGAGTCAAGCTTTAACTAAAGCCTCTCTCAACTCTCTAGAAAGACTAAAGCATCTTAAATACTCAATTTCATAGTAATTTTTTTTAGATGAGCTGACATGTTGAAATCTACTTTATAAATCTCTATGTTTGCTACATCTAGTAATTAATCTAGTTGAGGTTGATTTGAAGATTCTGGATTGTCTATAACTTGCTTCCCATTATCAATAATTCTAGTTTATGGAAGTAAATTTTTTTTTTTTTGTGATTCTAATTTCAAAGAATATAACTTTGATGATAGAAAAAATTTCTATTTTTTTATGACTGCCTTGCCTACTAACGTTTCAGGTCCACAAGATTAAACTACACATAAAACTAGCTCAAGATTGGGTAGATTAGGACTGAGTCAATTTCTAATGTACGACAAGTGTCTTTTATCTTTTCTGGAGTCTATTTTAACATTGTGGGTCATGATGCTAAGTAACCTTGCACACACACACTTGGGGGAAAATTTTCTAACTATTTTAGAGTTTTCTATTTTCAATCACATTGTACAGGACAATCCACAAATTGGCATGGATGATCAGTTAAAAATAAAAACCCTAATTAGGACATCCTGGTTAAGGCAACCACAATTAAGTGCATCGTTCTGGATAATATTAGCATCGGTCGGAATGATAGGCTTAAATAAGAAAGAATCAGTTACCAGATCTATTTAGACATCTTTTATTTTTGGATCATCTTGGATGATGTAGTGTAATTATGCCTAAATTAATCTGGTAATGATGGAAATAAATTAAAGTTTTATTGTTTGATCATATCAGCCTGGACGATCGAAGGATCATCCAGGATGACAAGTTCACAAACCTCAATTCTTTCTGGATGATTTTTCATCATATAGAAATCCATTCAGGGCGATGCTCCGGATGATATGAATTGAATTGAACTAATTGGCCCATACGATCTAGTTATTTTTCTATTATCCAGATATCCATCCAGGGTGATAGTTTGGATGATATTCGTCGAGTTGAATTAATCGTATAGGATGATATACTCCATTAGTTGTAATTAGGGTTATTTTGGAGCCCTTGTTTAAAGGATCTATTATTTTCTTCATGGAAAATATTTTATGATTGTGTTGACCTGAGAGAGCCAAGAGGAGACGGAGAGCAAGGAAGAGAGAGAGAGAGGATCTTGTGAGGGATTTAACAAAGGTTACTCCAAGTAAGGATCCATCATTATCTTCTCTGGTCGTCATCCATGGGTCCTTGGAGGTTCGAGAGAGGTCTTCTTCAGTAACTGATTGAGGTTGTCTTCCTGCTTCTAGATGAAGAAAAAGGAATTGGGTTCTCTGTCTGCTTTTGGAGGAAGCAAAAGAGTTGGATTCTCTGCCTGCTTCTAGAGAAAGAAAAAGGAGTTGGGTTCTCTGCCTCACTAGGGTCGATGGAAAGGAGTTTATGTACAGGCTTCTCTGCCTTGCTATAGGGGAAAAAGGAGAGAGATATAGTTTAGTGCAATACCCAGAAGAGAGGCTTCAAGGAGTGGACGTAGGTCAAGTTGATCGAACCACTATAAAATCTAGTGTGTCCTTTCTTATTATACTTTCATATTTAATTTTTGTATTTTATTTATGTGGTGACTGTTTGGTTATGTTTGTGATTTTTACTCAAAGAATTTTAAATACCAATTCACCCCCCTCTTGGTTAGCCTTGGGACTAGTTCATAAGAGCTTAACATCCCTAATGAACTTTCAAGTGGATTCATAAAATTGAGTTTTTGAAAACTTTTGAATTTTGATTAATGGCTAACTTTGGTAATTATATTGCTGCGGAAGGGTGTTCTATTACCTGACCACCTTTGTTTGATAATATTCCTTTTGAGTTTTGGAAAAGGTCCATGTCTACTTTTTTATAATCAATTGATTATCGCATGTGGATGCTTGTTAAAGAAGGTTATACATCTCCATCTCGTAAAACTAATGGCATTAATATTATTCATCATTTCACTGAATGGACTCTTGAGGATAGGGATTTATCTCAATTGAATGCAAAATACTTGAACTATTTTTTCTATGCTTTGAAATTGAAAGATTATATGCTTGTTCCAACTTATATAACCGGTAAAGAATTTGGGATAGATTGTGTATTACTTATGAAAGAACCAATGAAGTTAAACAATCTAGGTTGAATATTTTTAGCATGACTAAGAACTATTTCATATGAAACCTATTGAATCAATTTTTGACATGTATACTAAGTTTACTCAAATTATTACGTCATTGCATCCCTTAGGAAGAGAGCTAACTAACTATGAAAGAGTAAATAAAAATTTGAGATGCTTACCTTCTTCCTTTGATGCTAAGATCACTGTAATTACTGAATCCATGGATTTGAATACTTATTCTATTGATAACTTACTTGGATCACTCATTACTTACAAGAAAGGAGTGAACCAAAGATAACTTGATGCAAATGAGTGAAATAAGGAGAAAAATATGGTGCTGAAGGCCAACAATACGGACACTGATTCTTCCAGGTCTGAAAGCGATGATGTTTCCTTAATCACTAGGTAATTCAAAAGCTTTCTAAGGAAGAATCACAAGCACCATCAGAAATGAAACAAAGGTTTGGGTAGAAAAAATTATAAAAGTTATTATGATGTTGTTTGTTTTTATTGCTGGAAGCCTAGACATGTCAAAGCTGATTGTCCTACATTTAAGGATCACCCAATCAAGGAGAAGGGTGAAGAGAAACCCAAGTACAAGAAGGACAAGAAGCGGTTCCAAAAAGCATTCTGGGTGGATCTTGCTCTGACTCCTCTAAGACTAAAGCTGAGGAGGAGACAACAAACTTGTGCTTGATGGGTGATCATCTTGGTCGGTCTGACCAAGAAGAGGTATGTGAACCAACCTATGATCAATTACTTGAATTTTGTGAAAATATTCATGCATCATATAGAAAATTTAAGAAATCTCATGCTAGTTTGAAATTAGAGTATTACAATTTGCAAAAAGAGCATGGAATTTTATTGAAAGATCACTCCCAAATTGCTAGCAATTACATGTCATTACTTAATGAGTTTGATGAATTGAATAAAAAGTATTATGAGTTGGTTGTTAAGTATGATTCATTAAAAAACATCCTACACCTCACTTGAAACTGATTTTAAAACATATATTGAAGAATCTAAGCATCGGAGCACTATTTGAATGTTGATAATGCTATTTTAAAAAGTGCTAACTCGAGATTTAGAGCTAAATTATATACTCTTGAGAAAAATAGGAATACACCCACACATGAATAGTTTATCAATCATGATCCAAAACCAAAATTTTTGAAACCTGGGAAGAGGTACTATAACCCGAACAGATTATTAAACCTTTTTCCTGATGTTAATTGTATTTTATGTGGCATGCTAGTGCACATTTCACACACTTGCATTATTCAAATTACATGATTCACAGCATAACACATATGCATTGCATTCTTCTTTCTATAAAAATGGACCCAAACTTGTTTGGATTCCTAAATATGATGTTTGATGATTATGTAGGTGTGCTCTCACCAAAGACCTCATGAAAGTGTGTGGTACTTGGACAGCAGAAGCTCATGGCTCTTAATTGCATAAACTTGCTGCTTAATAAATTTTGATTTTCATGGTTTCTGCTCTATTACTTGTTATTTTCTATTCTTTCATTTTAGTTTTGAGTGTTATTTTTTATTTGCTATTATTTTGTAGTGGTTTCATCTTTGATACTTTTTTTTGTTAATTTTTCTTTTTAGTCATAGTTAAAATGATATTTTGAGCCTTATTTATATTTTTGAAAATTTTTAGTCAATATTTTACATCTCTAAATCAATTAAAGGGAGAAATACTATTGATTATTTCCCTCCCTCTAACTTCTTTTAGCAGTGTAATTTTCTTTTTTAAATAAAAGTCTATCTTAAATTAACAACTGGACTTTGCGATTGAGATTTTTTTTATCTTTCTACATCAATCTATCTTATATATATAAAGTTCAAAGTCCTCATATTACTTTCAAGTTCTTTGAAATCTTGTTGTTGCATTTATCATATGATTTTTATTCTGTTTTGTGGCTTGTTTTTGCATAAATTAGAGAGTGATTTTTTTTTCTCTAATATCTTGAAGATATGCTCATAACTATAGTATTTAAGAGTTTTGAAAAAGAATCTAGCTTCTAAAGAATGATAAGGGCATAAAATGAGCCAAAATTTTTTTTGAAATTATGCACAATTACCGCCAAAATTTTTAAAGATACACAAAATATATCAAAAATCAAAATATGCACAAAGTGCGTCAATCAGTTGATAAGAGGCATAAATGAGCCCACAAAAAGCATGCTTCCTTCTCTTTCAAACCTTTAAATCTTAGAAGAATTCATGTATCACTTGATATTTTTAAAGGCTTGATTTTGAATTTTTTGATTATGATAAATTACTGTGGCATATTATTCTATAAAATATTTTTCTAAAACCAAGTTTTAAATGGATCTCTTTTTTTTTATCCAATTGGTTTTTCTGAGTTAGGTCTTTTATTTTTAAAAGATAGTTTGCCCTGAGAGAAGTCCGAGCTAGGGCTAACAAGGTCGGCTATTCTACCATTTTTTGGATTTCGACGATGTTAACTCATTGTTCTTAAAAATTTTTAAATTCAATTCCATGGAGAATTTATCATTTTTTTGCTTTGATTAAAAAACCTTTACTTTTGTTCTTCTTTTCTATTTTCTATTATGCTTTTCCTTTCTAGTTTTTCCTCCTCCTTTTTTCTGATGTCAAAAGGAGTAGTGTTTGAGTTATTTTGTCATACTGTTTTCACTTTTGTTCATGTTTTATTTTGATTTTTGTTTGCCATCATCATAAAGGGGTAGATTATTTTGAATTTGATTTCAGGGAATATAATTTTGATAATAACAAAAATTTCTATTTTTCTACAACTACCTTGCTTACTGATGTTTCAGGTCCACAAGATCAAACTACAAATCGAACCAGCTCAAGATTGGGTAGATTAGGACTGAGTTAGTTTGTAATATACGACAAGTATCTTTTACCTTTTCTTGAGTCCATTATATTTATGGGTCATGATGCTAAGTAACCTTGCAGACACACACTTAGGGGAAAATTTCTAACTATTTAGAGTTTTTTTGTTTTTAATCACATCGTCCATGATGATCCACAAATCAGCATGGACAATTAGTTAAAAATAGAAACCCTAATTATGACATCCTAGTTAAGGCAGATGCAATTAAGCACATCATCCTGGATGATATTAGCATCGGCCAGGATGATAGGCTCAAATTTGAAAGAATCAGCCACCAGATCTATTTAGGCATCTTTTATTTTTGGACATCATCCAGAACATCATCCTAGATGATGCAGTGTAATTATGCCTAAATTAATCTAGTAGTTAGGAAAAGTAATTAAGGTTTGATTGCTCGATCATATTAGCTTGGACGATCACAGGATAGTTCAGGATGATTAGTTTACAAATCTTAGTTCTTTCAGGATGATTTTTCATCATCCAGAGATCCATTCAGGGTGTTGCTCTGGATGATATGAACTGAATTGAACTAAATGGTTCGAACAATTATGAGATCATCCTAGACGATCAAGTTATTTTTCCATCATCCAGATATCCATCTAGGGCGATGGTCTGGATGATATTCGTTGAGTTAAACTAATCATATAAAATGATATACTATCATCCTAGAAGATATTTGATGATTAGTTATTAATTAGGGCTATTTGGGAGCCCTAGTTTAAAAGATCTCTTATTTTCTCAAGGGAAAATCTTTTGCTATTGTCCTGACCTGAGAAAGCCAAGAGGATAGGGAGAGCAGGGGAGAGAGAGAGGATCTTATGAGGGGGAGTTTGTGAGGGATTTCACAAAGGTTACTCCAAGCAAGGATTCGTCGTCGTCTTCTACGGTCGTCATCCATGGGTCCTTGGTGGTTTGAGAGAGGTCTTCCTCAGCAACTGATCGAGGTTCTTTGCTATCTTTTGGAGGAAGCAAAAGGAGTTAGGTTCTCTGCCTTCTTCTGGAGGAAGCAAAAGGAGTTGGGTTCTCTACGTGCTTTTGGAGGAATAAAAAAGAATTGTGTTCTCTATCTCATAGGAGTCAGTGGAAAGGAGTTTTTATACGAGCTTCTCTGCGTTGCTGTGAGGGAAAATGGAGAGACACTGAGTTTAGTGCAATACCTAGAGGAGAGGCTTCGGGGAGTGGATGTAGGTCAAGTTGACCGAACTACTATAAAATCTGGTGTGTTCTTTCTTATTGTACTTCATATTTAATTTTCACATTTAATTTCTGTGGTGACTATTTGTTGTGTTTATGATTTTTTCTTAAAGAATTTTTAAATACCAATCCAACCCTCTTCTTGGTTAGCCTTGGGACTAGTTCATAAGGGCTTAACATTCCTAACGAACTTTCATTTTCCACTATGAATGTTAAATCACACTACTTCTTCAACGAAGGATATTCATTAGATTTTGTTTATTGATCATCCATTGTCATTTAATTGTCTTATAGTGGACTATTTAAATTATAGATTCCTAATTCAGTTTTTATTGGATCCCCTTTCACATCAGGTACAGAGGAATCACTATCATAATAATATTGGAATTGTCATCTATATTATTCATAAATATTTCTTGAGAATTATTTTCATAATTATTTATATTTTTATCCAGATATTTATCAGCAGAAACAAATAAGATGTATGTTAAATCTTTCTTCATTAATTTCTTAGTCCAACGAGGGACAATATAAAAGCAATATTATGTTAAAGGCTTAAGTGACATATATTCACAATTTGTAGAAATAACTATTTTATCAAAACCTAACTCTATTTTATTCTTTTCCACCTCCCTCGAGAATTTAAAAGTTTGATAAACTCACACTTCCTTAGGCTCTTCATATGAAAATTTATTCTACTTCTCCTCATGACTTACTAGATAAACTTGAATGGGAATATGTGCTTTTGGGGGTTTCTAGAAGGATGAACGATATAATTTATTAACGGTTCTTTTAGAAGAATGGGATAATGCTACATCCTTCCTGTCATCAGATTATGAATTAGGAAAGGGTGAAGAAGGCTCACTAATTAAAGATTAAGCTGATCCTTGAGATGAATTTGCAAAATATTATTTGGGTATCATAAGTGTCCTGCCTCTATAATTCGTGTCAAGCCACTTCTAGAAGGTTATGTAATTTTCCAACTCATGGCCAAGCATTTGTTGATATGGATAGTAATTAGGGTTCCTTAATTTTCCCACTTCTTCTGGTTTCTTAGGCTCTATAATCTTAAATCTTAACTTCTTTGTGAGGCTTCAAAATAACTTCTTAATGGCTTATCTCTTGATTGGATATGTTTTATTCTTAAAGTAGTCAAATTTTTTTATTTCTCTATTTTGGACTCAAATAAGGTCAAGGTCTAGATTGTTGATCACTATATCATCTATTATAATATTAGTACTAAGGAGGTTGGCTAAGATTTGTTGACTAAATTTATATTGATTCTTTAAAGAAAATGAAGGGTGGAAAAGCTGTTGGACCTGATGATATTCCTATAGAGGTGTGGAAATGTTTAGGAGATGAAGGAATTTCTTGGCTTACTAAACTTTTTAATACTATTTTGAAGACTAAAAAGATGCCAGATGTGTTAAGATAGTTGCTATTTGCATGCTTTACATTTTTGCAACTTATGAAGTTTTGATGATTCCAAACATTATTGTTCAAATGTGTAGTTATCTCCTGACAATTTTGGAAGAATTGTATTTGCTCTTGTGTGTACTAACATTTCAGGGAAAACGAACTCCAGATTACGATGACTTCAAATTGAATTCAACATGAGATACTCTGTAATATTTGAAGCTTGCACTTTTCTTTGAAATAAAAATTGAAAGGGAGTGATTGTAACTTGAGTGAATAAAAACATACACACACACATGAGGAGATCATATAAAATTTATATTGATCGTACAGGATGATATACGTTCGTACTGGACGATTAGACAGTTATCTCCTATAGAGCATATGGAACGAATAGGAACTTGCTCGAAAAATTTTTTTTCTAAGTCCTATTCGTCCAGGACGAAATTAATTATCGTTCAGGACGATTGGTTCTCTGTAAAATTTTCGTCCAGACAAAATTAAATTATCATCTATGGCGATTGGTCCTCTGGAAAATTTTCGTTCAGACGAAGTCAAGAATCGTCCAGGACGATCGGTCCTCTGTAAAAATTTCGTCTATACGAATAATTTTTCGTCCAAACGATTAACCGACTTAGGACAGTTTTCAGCAGTTTCTAGAACCGACCTTGTAATAACCGTTCGTACTGGACGAACCAAGTTCGTACAGGACGATCATCTGTACGAAGACATTTCTTACACATATTCAAATAGGGTCGTTTCAGATCATTTAAGTAAAATCGTCCAGGACGATCCACGATCGTACAGGACGATCCACTGCGTACAGAATTGAATACTTGCAGTTTTTGGGCGATTTTTCTTGTCTTTTGTATAAATAGTCCAAATTAGACTGCCACCCAATCTTTTTGTCATTTTGATCTTCGTGCCTCTTGAGAGAATAGCCAAGGAGAGAGTGGAAGAGAGCATTCAAGGGATGATTCCTACCACTGGAGCGAGAAGGCTTCACTTGGATTTCAAAGGTAAGAGTCTCTACTTGTGAATTGGGATTACTTCACTCTTTTCCTTCTTCCTTCTAGATTCTTGTGAGAAGATCTGTCAAGGAGATCCGGTTCTCTGCCGACACTTGGAGAGTGTGAACAGCCGAAGGGTTCTCTGCCCACACTAGGAGAGTGTGAAAGGACGACGGTTCTCTGCCCACACTAGGAGAGTGTGAAAGGATGACGGTTCTCTGCCAACACTGGGGATAGTGTCAAAGGACAGACAGTTCTCTGCCAACACTAGGAATTGTGTAAAAGGACGGACGGTTCTCTACCGCACCGGGGAGTGGTGAAAAGAGTGTGTTGTAAAGGCTTCTCCGCCTTGCTGTGGGTGCTAAAGGAGAGTCACTATTGGTATTAGTGCAATACTCAGAGGGTGCCTCTGGGGAGTGGATGTAGGTCTGGTTATAGACTGAACCACTATAAATTTGGTGTCATTTACTTTACTATTTTTACATTTCCGCACTTTATATTTCAGTTTTAAAAACTCTGTGGTTGAAAAACATCTTTCTACAAAATTTAAAAGAAATAATTTATTTCGGTTCAATAATTTTCTAAAGGGGACTTAAATCTTTTAAACTACCAATTTACCCCCCTCTTGGTAGCCTTGGGACATTCACTTAGGATTAACAACCTAATTACTAGACTCAACAAGTGGTATCAGAGCATCGTTTCAAAATCATAAGTTTGAACTACTTTTTGATTAACGTAGATGGCTACTTTCGGAAATCAAAGCACACCTGAGGGTTACTCTATCACTAGACCTCCACTGTTTGACAATATTCCTTTTGATTTTTTGAAAACACGCATGTCTACTTTCTTACAGTCACTTGATTATCACATGTGGATGCTAGTCCAGGATGGCTACACAAAACCAACTAGATTAGTTGATGGAGTAATGGTAGAAATACCTTTTACAGATTGGACTGTAGAAGAATGTGACTTAGCACAATTAAATGCTAAACGTTTAAATAGTTTCTTTTGTGCTTTAAAATCTGAAGACTACATGCAGGTTTCCACTTGCAAAAGCGGAAAGGACATATGGGATAGACTTTGTATAACTTATGAAGGGACAAATGAGGTTAAACAATCAAGGCTCAATATCTTGTTACATGACTATGAATTGTTTCGCATGAAACCTAATGAATCTATTTCCGACATGTACACAAGATTTACTCAAATTGTCACTTCTTTGCATGCACTTGGTAGGAAATTAACTAATGCTGAAATGGTTAATAAGATTCTTCATTGTTTACCTACTGCTTATGATGCAAAAATTACTGCAATTACAGAGTCTAAAGATTTAAACATTTATTCTATTGACAATCTTCTTGGTTCACTCCTTGCTTATGAGCAAGGAGTAAGTCAAAGGAAGATGATGCATGTGAATCTCGAAAGGAGAAGAATATAGCACTAAAAGTGGAAGAGTCAGAGAGTGAACACTCACAACCTGATGATGAAGATGATATTGCACTGATGACTAGACAATTCAAAGCTTTTTAAAGAGGAAGCAGAAGAGACGCCAGCAATGGAATAGAGGTAAGTTTAACAGAAATGGCAAAGTTTCTAATGAAGTGATTTGTTATGAATGCAGAAAACCAGGTCATATCAAGACTGATTGCCCAAAACTCAAAGCCACTTCTGGTAAGGAGAAGGTGGAGGAGAAACCTATGGTAAAGAAGGGCAAGAAGAAGTTTCAAAGAGCTTTCTGGGCGGACTCAGCTTCAGACTCATCTGAGACGGAAAAAGAAGAAGAAGTCTTTAATCTTTGCTTGATGGCAGACAATGTGGATCACTCAGATCAAGAAGAGGTATGTGAATTAACCTATGATGAATTATTTGAAGTTTCTGAACACATGCATGATACATATAGGAAAATAAAAAAGATGCATGCTAGTTTAAGTTTAGAATTTGAAAAGCTCAAGAAGGAACATGAAATCCTTAGGAAAGATCATGCATTAATAGATGACAACCACATGAAACTACTTGATGAATATGATGACTTGAATAAGAATTTTGAAAATCTAAAATCATCCTATGCTGATCTTGAAAAAGATTTTAAAAATTTTAAGGATGAATCTGAGAGGAAAACATATCGAATCAATTATACAAATAGACTCTTGGAAGAAATGAATGCATTTTATAAATTGACAATAAGAGCTCTTGAGGATAATATGATACCCCCCAAAATTGAAGATTTTACAAATCCTATATATTATCCTAAATATATGGAATCTCTTAGAAGACAATCAAATGGAAGAAAACTTAGGAATATTTCCTAATGTTAAAAGTAATAATTGTGGATTTTTGGGACATATAGCTCACACCTGTACTTTGAAGATGAAATCTAATCTAGTGTGGAGACTTAAGATGCATAAACCTAGACATATCATACATGCATCTGATTATAAATTGCTAAAAGGTGAACCCAAACTTGTTTGGGTTCCCAGGTCTAACATTTGATATTTTTGCAGGATTGCTCTCACACAAGACCTCATGGGAGCATATGGTACCTGGATAGCGAATGTTCAAAGCATATGACTGGAGACACTACACAATTCATATCGCTAGAAGCCAGGAATGGAGGCAAGGTTACACTTGGAGATAATACCACAAAGAAAGTGGTTGGATCTGGTAAGATTGGTAATTTCAAAAACTTTTTATAGACAATGTGTTATTGGTTGAAGGCTTAAAGCATAATTTGTTAAGTATAAGTCAGCTATGTGACAAGGGATATAATGTAAAATTTTTACCTACTAGCTGCATATTAAGCCTAAATGAGAAAGAAGTTTTAAATGGAAAAAGGGTAAATAATGTTTACATGCTAGATTTGAATTCATTTCATACTCCTATTGCTTTCTATTTGAAAACTCTTTCTGATGAATCATGGCTTTGGCATAGGAGACTTTGTCATTCTAGTATGAAAAATCTTAGGAGAATTACCCAAAAGAATTTAGTAAGAGGTATACCAAAACTAGACTTTACTAAGGACCACCTTTGTGATGCATGTCAATTAGGAAAACAAGTGAAGTCTTCTTTTAAGTCCAATAATGATCTTAGAACTTGTAAACCATTGAAAATTCTTCACATGGATCTTTTTGGACCAGTAGGAACTGTAAGTCTAGGAGGGAAGGTATACGGATTTGTTATTGTGGATGATTTCTCTAGATTCACTTGGGTTAGATTTCTTTTTCATAAAAGTGAATCATTTGAGGAATTCAGAAATTTTTCAACTTGGATACAGAAAAAACTAGGATGTGAAATAATGTCTTTACAAAGTGATCATGGAGGAGAATTTGAAAATGAAAGATTTGAAAATTTTTATAAAGAAAAAGGGATTGATCACAATTTTTTTGCACCTAGAACCCCTCAATAAAATGGGGTAGTTGAAAGGAAAAATAGAACATTAATAGAAGCCACCAGAGCAATGTTGGCAGAATACTCACTTCCTAGATATTTTTGGGCCGAGGCGGTTAGCACTGCATGTTATGTTCTGAATAGGGTGAATGTGAGATCAAATTTAAATAAAACACCCTATGAGTTACTAAAAGGTAGAACACCAAATTTGTCTCATTTGCATGTTTTTGGTTGCAAGGTGTTCATTCATAATAATGGAAAATCTGCCTTAGGAAAATTTGATCCAAAATCAGGTGAAAGAATTTTTGTTGGATATTCAAGTGTTGGAAAATCTTATAGGGTATTCAACAAAAGAACTTTAGTTATTGAAGAAACCACACATGTTGTATTTGATGAATCTGAAAATTTAGAAGAGCCAAATATTGTTGAAGAAGAAATTGAGGAAAACTCCCAAAAGATTGATAGATTAAATTTGGAAGAAAATGTGGAAGAAAATTTGGAAAGAGAAAACCCTTTTCCTAGAGATTTGTGATTTTCTAAAAACCACCCAAGAGAATTGATTATAGGAGAACCTAGTGAGGGTGTTAGAACTAAGCGTGGATTAAATAAGGAAGTCAATCATTCAGCCTTTATTTCAACCATAGAACCCACTAATATTGATCAGGCACTTTCTGATGAATTTTGGATATTGGCCATGCAAGAAGAGTTAAATTAATTTGTAAGAAATAAAGTTTGGGAATTAACTACAAGGCCAAAAGATCAAAGTGTTGTTGGAACTAAGTGGGTGTTCAAAAATAAAATGAATGACTCAGGAGTAGTCATTAGAAATAAGGCTAGATTAGTTGCTAAGGGGTATAATCAAATTGAAGGAATTGATTTTGAGGAGACCTTTGCCCCTGTAGCAAGACTTGAAGCAATTAGGGTTTTACTTGCCTTTGCCTGTTTTAAAAGTTTTAAATTGTTTCAAATGGATGTCAAAAGTGCCTTTTTGAATGGTGTTATTGAAGAAGATGTTTTTGTAGAACAACCTCCAGGATTTGAAAATTCAAAATACCCAAACCATATTTTTAAGTTAAAAAAAGGCATTATATGGATTGAAACAGGCACCTAAGGCTTGGTATGAGAGATTGAGCACTTTCCTACTTGAAAGATCTTTTGAAAAAGGAAGTGTGGATACAACTCTCTTCTTAAAGAAATTTGGAAAGGAAATACTCATTGTTCAAATTTATGTGGATGATATCATCTTTGGATCTTCAAATAAAAATCTTTGTGATGATTTTTTTAATACAATGAGTAGTGAATTTGAAATGAGTCTAATGGGAGATTTAAATTACTTTCTAGGTTTTAGCATCAAGCAACTTGAGGAAGGGACATTTCTTAGTCAAACTAAATATATTAAGGACATCCTCAAGAAATATGAAATGGACAATGCTAAACCTGTTAGTACACCAATGAGTTCCTCAGTTCAGTTGGATAAGGACCTTAAGGGAAAATCTATTGATCAAAAGAAATATAGAGGGATTATTGGATCTTTGCTTTACTTGACTGCTAGCCGACCAGATATTATGTTCAGTGTTTGCTTATGTGCTAGATTTCAATCAGATCCAAAAGAATCACATTTGACAATAGTGAAAAGAATTTTAAGATACTAGGAACTCAAAACTTAGGAATTTGGTATCCTAAGTTTAGCTCTTCATTTGAAATTATTGGTTATTCAGATTCTGACTTTGCAGGCTGTAGAGTGGATAGGAAAAGCACTTCTGGAACATGTAAATTCATTGGAAATTCATTAGTTTCTTGGTCCAGTAGAAAATAAAATTCAGTAGCCCTATCTACTGCAGAAGCAGAATACATTGCATTAAGAAGTTGTGTGGCACAAGTACTTTGGTTAAAACAACAGTTGATTGATTTAGGATTATCTGTAGGCACTATTCCAATTTATTGTGGCAATACTAGTGCTATTTGTATTTCCAAAAATCCTATTCAACATTCTAGAACCAAACACATTGATATAAGACATCATTTCATAAGGGATCATGTATCCAAAGGAGAAATTGAACTCACACATGTTTCAACTGAAAATCAACTTGCGACATTTTTACAAAACCTTTAGCCCTTGATACCTTCAGTACTTTAAGAACAAGGCTTGGTGTTATTGATTTAAATTCCTAAATAAAATGTCTTTGCAACATTGATATTTATGTTTATATTTTGTTTTTGATTTTGTGAAATTTTGAGTGTTTTGAATGAATTTGTTTTTGAGTCTATTGTTTTGCTTTATGTTTTCTGTGTTTTTAAATGTTTAGTTTGATTTTCTTAAATTAAAATTTAAAATTAAAAAATTGGAGGAAATCGTCCGGGACGACTTTTGTTTCGTACTGGACGATGTGAGAAAAATTGGTTTGCACGAATTTTAACCGTTTTGAGAGCAGTTTTTAATTAGATCGTCTGTACGATCTGACGATCGTCCAGGACGAAATTTTTCTTTTTCTCAAACATCGAGACGATTGAATGCAGCGGTTGAGTGGATAAGACAGTTTTAAATATGGATTTTGTCTGTACGAATTTTTGGTTCGTCCAGACGAATAAATGTCGTTTCATTGTAGGGGACGGTTTTCAAGAGACTGGAAAATAAGTTACTTTTGGATCGTCTGTACGAAATTATTTTTTCTGTACGATAGTTTCAAGAATTATTATTATGTTGCTCCTGATTTTGGCATTAGATTGGGTGAGCTTTTGCCTGTCTCTGAGGCTCGGTATGTTTCTTGGGTTAAACCCTCTTTGGGCTGTTACAAGCTGAATATTGGTGTTTGTGATAATGATATTAGCTTGGGGCATGGTTGGAATAGAAGAGAATACCAAGGTATTGTTACTATGGCTTTTGCGAGTCCTTTTCATAATGGTAATTATCATCTTGCTCTTCTTAATGCTTTACTTTATGGGCTGAGAATTTGTATGTCTCTTGAAATTACTAATAATGGGATTGAGGTTGAGTCTATTCATAATATTCATTGCATTATCAATGTTGCTGACTCAGTTTGCAATTCTGAGCTTTTTTATCTTGTTAAGGATATTAAATAGTTTATGACTTTTGTCAATGTGTCATTTTATCAAGTGTTTAGGGAAGTAATGCCTTTGCTAATTAGTTGGCCCATTTTGAGTCTAAGATTGATTGCTTCATTGACTTTTTGGAGGCTAAGGTTCTTGTTCCCTTAAAAGGCCTCTTAAGATTGGACAAAATCTGTTTGCCTTCTATTAGGAGATAATTTTGTGTTTCTCTATTTTTTGAATTATGTGTGGCCATTCCTTCTATTGTTGTCCTTCTAGAGGTTTGGCTTGGTGGGCCTTTTCCCTGTGGTTAGCCTTTTATGGAGGCTTCTCTTGGTGGGCATCCCTTTTTTTGTTTTTCTGTTGTGGTGCTGCATGTCAAGTTTAATTTTTTCAGGCTTTTGGGGTTGAGCTGTGATTACACTAGATTTTTTTTTAAAAGTTATCCAAGTTGTCACTCTCCTTCCTCTTACTAATGTGTTGGGCTTTGGCATTTCCTGATCCTTTTGGTAGTGGGTTTTATTGGGAATTCTTATAGGGGATAAAGGCCTTTGGTTATTGAGTTGGCTTTATTTGGTTTGGGGTATTTTGGTGGTTGTATGGAGGTTAGTTGGGTTGCCCAAGGTGTTTCTTCTTTTCATGTTTGCTGGTGTTATTGGGGCTATTTTGTTTGGGTTGTTGCTATTTTCCTTGAGGCTATATGGGCTTTCCTGTGAAGGATTTTGTTCCTTTTGTTGTGGTTTTTTGGTTTTTTGTTCAGGTTGGCCTCTTATTGGGTGTGGGTGGATGCCCTCTTTATGTCTTTATCTTGGTGTTCTTTGGAGCTGATTACTTGGGGGTGTTGGCTTTGGCTTGTTGGATGGATGGAGTGGCATTGGGATTATCCTAGTGATGTTTGTTGGATCCACTTTATCCTGAGCTCATTCTGCCTGAACCCTTTTTGTCATTGCTTTGGTATTTATTTTTTAGCTAGTATTTTTTGGATCAGTGCTATTCTTATTGTGTGTTGGTTGTACTTTGTGATTAGTTGCCTCTCCTTGTTGAGTCTTGCTAGGTAGATATTGAGGTCTTCTTGTAGGACCCTCTCGATTGGTATGTATTTTAAGGGCAAAATATTATGCCATGATTTTTTTCTGTTAGTGTATGAAGATATTAAATGCCCCACTGTTCTTAGCTATGTTTTTTCCCTCTATTGGAACTTATATTATGGACAACTGATGGGATGATTTCTCTACCCTTTCCTTTAATTAATGTTATACTTATCCTAGGTTTTAGATTATTTTGCATAATTTTAATTTTGTAGGTGCTTGTATTAATCTCTTCTTGGTTGGGAAGATGGAGATGGTTGCTTTTTTTTTGTTCTCTCCTTTTTTTTTGGGTGCTCGTTCATGTCCATCATAGATTGTACCTAGGGTTTTTTGTAATTGTGCTTAGTAGGGACCCTATGCTTTTTGGTTTTTTTTTGCTTTCTTTTTGTAGCTTGTTTGAGTAGTAGTGAGCTCGAGGTCCCATTAAGAATTGTGAATTTTTTTTTTATATTAACGCGAAGGCTCCTTTGATGGTTTCCCCTAAAAAAACACTAATATCACTAAACCATAAGAACTAAATAGTAAAACCCTAAATAATAAATGCACAAAAACCATAAACCCTAAATATTAATCCCTAAAACATAAAAAATAAACACTAAACCTTTGTATTTATTGCATATGAAATGAGTATTAAATGCATATTTTTTATATTTTTACTATGTATTTGATGCATATTTTCCGCATATTTTGTGCAAATATACTATGTATAGAATGCATATTTTTTTAGGTATTTAGTGCATAATCACTTGCTATTTATATGTGTATTGATATGATGTGTATTTACTAGGTATTCAGTGCATATCTATTATGTATATGATGCGTGTCTGATGCATATCTTTTGCGTATAAAATAAACATTTCTTTAATTTTCATTAGCAAATTATTTTACAAAAATATTTTTAAATTTTTTAATAAAATTTTTCATGTTGTTACAATTGTACCAAGTTTTATTTTCCTTAACTTGTAAAACTATATTAATATGGTGGCATACCTGCTGCGCATCTTATTCATTTTTGCTACATGTAAGTTAAAATATTCTTGAATTTTCATCATTAAAGAAATTTACAAAATTTTTTATTTTACATAATTTAAAAAATATATTTTATAGAAAAATTAATGAAAGAATAAGGACAGCTTATGCACTAAAAAATTAATTAAACTATTTACATTGGACAATTTTATTTTATAGACTAATTAAAAACTTATATACAGAAAATTCCATTTGAATGATGCACAAAATAATGCTTGTGCGAATTTCGCCCAATATTTTTTGCATTTCTTCATGCTAATTTTTACTTTCAGTCAAGGTACTATTTCCATCAATAACAATCTTTTTCATGTATTTGCAAATAAACATTTTGCAATCGATACTGTTAGTATGAGTTGTCACACCACAAATATCCTAGATCTTTCATTGTGTGATATTAGCATTAAAAGCACCTTTTGTATGATCATATAAGTCTTTAATCAGAATAATACATTGAATATATATTAATTCACTATAATTTTAAAAAAATTTAACACTTCTCACAGTTACGATCTTTGGAAGAACTTGTTTATGAATGAGGTTGGGAAAAGAATTGTAAACTTTTCACTTCTCATCCTTCAGCATTCCAACCAGAAGGGTCCAATGTGAACCATCAATGATTGTTTTAAGTAGAATGTTGCATGAATTAATAGTAACATTAGTGATATGTTTGACATACAAAGTCACAACTTTGTCAATTTGCTTGTAATATTGCATAAAGCTGTTTGTTTGATTTAAAAGATGTAGTTTTGAAAAGTATTAATTTTCTTTGGGAATATTTTTTTTATTTTGAAATTAAACATGTCATTATGAATAATATATCTCCTCAGAAGGTGAACATATCATTCCCTAATGGATTCGAATTATTAAATTTAAATTCATCCTGATTATCGTAGTCAAACTCAGGAAAGAATCATATATGACCCCGTAGGGTCAACAAAAAATTTAACTGAGTGTTTGACTACATTAATCTAGATAAAAGATCATTAATTTCATAATCAACATTAGGATAGTAATTGATATATCTCTCCAAGGAAAGAATTTATCTATCACTATTGATCGTTAGAAAATGGAGATAACGATCGTTGAATTTTGAAATTTCACAAAGATAATTAATTAAAGTTTTGAAAACATGATTTTAAAAATCTAGTATGGGTTTTTAAATCTCCTACTACTACAATCCCTCGTAGTTAATTACATCGTAGGGGAAACCAGAGTTTTTCTATGAATACTCTAAATTAAAATAGCGATAAAAATTTCATTTAAGATTTCAAATCTTGATTTCAAAGGAGGTTAAGGGTTGGGATTTTCAAATGAAATTGGATCGAAGTTGAGCACTTATTTTTGGAGTCAAAGGAAGAAGTGTAGGAGGTGTTTTGAGATTATGAATTTCTGCAAAAACACCCCGGCCTATCCTAAGTGTTAGGCATAAATTTGATTGAGAGAGATTTTACATTTGAGTGATCAATTTTATTAGAAAAATTGGATTCAATTCCCGGAGGTTGAGGTCTTATAGCCCAAGCTTGCCTCAAAACCTAAGTCTAAAGTGGGTACTGAGAACTAGTGACCCAAACATACCGAATACAATGCAAATCTATACTTACCCAGGCCTTGAATGGAGAGCCAGCTAAACCACGTAGGTACTTTAAAATCTTGTATCCAGTCTTTTGATGTTGAGTGGTAAGGACATTGCTTAAGAAAAGTTTTTGAGAGTAGGGCCGACATCTAGAGCAGATCCTAATTAGCCATTTGAAATATGTTGGACATTTGATGTCTAAACAAATGCAATTAAAATTTAGACTCTATTTAATTTGTTACTAATGCAATGCATGCTAATTGACTCGATTAAAAGCTTAAATTTGAAATGAAAAAGTTTTAAAAAGGCTTAAAAAATAGATTTTATCCTAGAAGAATGCACAAATTCCCCTTGGATAGATCTGCACCCTTATAGGCCAGGTGGTCTGCCAAAACCCGCAGGCCGGGAGGTGCCTAACAAAAAGAAAGAAGATGCAATAATTATGCATGAGAACTCCCGGCGGTCCCGGACTTACTTCTTAAAATATTAGAGTTTCTATGTTGACTTAAAATTTTTAATTGGATTTAGGTAAAAATTTTTTAATAAGTCCTTAAGAGGCTACAATCGGATTCTAGGTAAAACCAAAATAGGCATGTAGGTAAAAAGAATAGAAAAGCAAGTAGTTCTACTATACAATTAATTAAATAAATCAATTACTCAAATTGAATGTCCATTTGGCAAGTGCCACTTATTATTACATCATAGAATTTGAAGAAAAGTAAAGTGGTCGGGCACCACTGACAATAACCCAGATTCTACTCCTAAGACTCAAGTGACTTTGAGAATGGGTCTTCTCGCTATCCACTTCTTTGTCCTTCTGCAACTCCTTGGATCATCGAGTCCGGATATTTAAATGAAAAGAAACTATCCCTTTGGATGGGGTTTTATCTTTCCTCTTTGGATATTTTTAAAATCATCCAAATTCAAAGTTCCAAAAGAAGAGGTACTCTCCCCTAAGGGATGTCCCTTCCTCTTTAGATTCCAAATTAGAAGTTTTCACATCCCATTCTCAAGTCACTTTTAATATTTATAACCATAATATAATCAAATTACATTTGAAAAATAAAATTCAAGACTCGATCCTACAAGATTATCCTAATAATTAGTAGTTATATATATAATCCCAAGCAATTATAATCAATCTCAAGCAATTAATATTTGAAATTTAAAGTGCTCATACTCATAACACATAGCGCAGAAAAGTAAGTAAACAAACACATCAATTATAAGCTAGCAAATAGCATGTAGTGAAAACTCAAAAACTCAGCACACAATAACAAAGTAAACACTAGCCTAGCTTAAGAATAGAGTTGGTTGTCCTATCAAACCATCTAAAGTTGTGCAAAGGCTGTGTGGTTTGGATATATCTTAGGTAGGGCAATTAGTTAAAGTTGTTTAAAGATTTGATTGGTTGAAAGGCTTAAGGGAAGAGTTTAAGTGTTAATGACTTAAAGTTGATTTTAAAATATGTTTTAAAGGGTTATAAGCTACCACCTTTGTTTCTCACCGAGGTCGTGAAGTTTATTTCATCTTCGTTGGAGCTAATTTAATAACCTCGTAGGCCTCAGTTACCTAATGGTACCCGATATGATTAAGTGATTTGATTTGATTAAAGTTTGGAAATTAATAAATTTTAATTAAGTTTGTTTGATTGTTGGTTTTATGGTTGATTAGAGATTTTTGAAATTTTAAAGTGATTTTCAAGTTTTAGGAATTTTTGGATTATTTTAATCATTAATTAAGGATTAAAAAATGTCTTTTTGATTAAAATTATTTTATGTAAAGTTAGTATTTTATTAAATTATTAGACCTTAAGATTAGTTGTTAGAGACTAAGTTTGATGGATTTGGATTTTCTACATTTAGTAATGTTGGTTTGACGATTTGACTTGGATTTTGACTTAAGTTTGACCAAAAGTTGACTTTTTTAAATTTGAATGATTTCTAGAAGTTTGATATTTTTCATAAATGTTATAATTAATTATGAGTTTAATTCCTTTGAGTTTGTTAAATTTGGATTTTTCTTCAATTAGTTATGATTTTCAAAATTTGATAATTATTTGAATTATTTAAATTGTTTAATTAAGGGCCCTTTGTAGATTTGAATCCAAACGGACTCCAAACTCCTTGAAATCAGCTCCAAAGGTCACAAATGACCTAAGGAGAGATTACCAAGTGTTTGAAAATTTTCTAGAATTTTTAATATTTTTTATTAATTAAATTAATTAAAACATTAAGTTTTATTTAAAATTAAATTAAGTTCAGGTTTGCTGTCAAATTAAATTAGTTTTAATTCTCATTAATTAAAGATTGAATTCTGGTCAGTTAGAGGTATTATATGTATTTTTTAGATTTAAATTTGATTTATTAGAATTTTTAGAAATTTTAAAGCTTAATTAAGTGTTTAAATTTAATTAGATTAATTAAAAGGCTTAATGATCTCTAAAACTAGTGAAACTTTTTTTTAGGTCTCGACATGTCACTAAGTTCAAGTGTTCAAAGTTTTGAGTCAAAAGGATGTGTATCCTAATTTCTATAATTAATCTAAATATTCTAGACAAATATTCTTAATTATTGTCCTTAACGATCTAACTAAGTTAATAGGTTTAAATCAAAGTCTTGCTAAACCTTGACTTAACGTATAAATAACATGAACAAACACATAAACACATTCAACACCTAAATCAAGGAGAGCCCTAAGCGTGTGTGTTCACCTGCACATGCAAATTAAATGATTACTTAAATGCTTAATAATTTGATTAGTGAATAATTAATAATTATCCACTAATCATTCCTATTAATTCTATTCAATCATGCTTAATCTAGTTTTAAAATCTCAAGGGATCTCTCAAATATTAAGGATTTAAAAGATATAATTTTAAAATAAATATATATAAACTTATATATGTAAATATAATTTTTAAAATTAAATAAATAAAAATATCATAAAAAATGATTTAAAAAATACTTTGAGAGAACCTTTGTTTTTTTAGAGTATTTTAAAATGAAGCTTTGATTTTCAAAATATTTAATTTAATATTCAAACATGGCTTAAATATTTAAATAATTAAAAATTTAAATTATTTAAAGAATCTTAAATATTTTAAATATATTAAAATTTAATTAAAGATATATATATATATATATATATAATAATTCAAAAATAAACCTATTTTGAAATTACTAAATTAATATTATTTATTTTAATTAATCAATAATTAAAATATTAAATTTTAGATGTTTTAAAATTTTTTAAAATATATTAAATATTTTTAAAATAATTTTAATATTATTTAAAAGGTTTTAAAATTTTTAGTAATTTGATATAAAATGAGAATTTTTTTATTTAAAATTATTTTTTAATGATTTTTAAAATTTTTCTATCAATTAAAATAATAAAAATATTAATTAAAAGCTAATTAAGAGTTCTGGCAGTTGGATGCATGCGGTATTCTTTGATTGGGAAATACTCAAGCCATGGTTTGGAGTTAATTTGAAGCTTGAAAGGAGTGTGATAGGTTATATGGGTTGGAATAACCCATTCAAAGTCTCAAAGGATACTTAGGTCGTCAACCTAGGTTGACTTGGTCAACTAGGTTGACCCAGGGGGTGGGTCAAGGCTCAATAAGTTTGATTTGATTTTAAAAAATTATTGGAAGTGGTTCCAAGCGATTTGAAAGTTCATTTGGTTTGAAATGGCTATTCACCCTAAGAAGTATTTTGGTCATTTTGATCCCTTGTCAACTAGGGGTCAAAGTGGGTCCAACAAAATACAGTTTAATATTCAATTGATCATAATCAAGTGTTTAGAAGTGAATGGAGGCTTTATAGAAAGCTGTAAATATTTGAAAGTTTTATAGCCTTTGGGTTTCAATTCAATTTCTAGGGTTAGAGGCCTCAAAATGGGCTCAAATTTAGAGGGTTGGCTCCAGAGATATGTCCAATCAATATGAAATTGAAAGAATCTAAATCAAAGGTTTTTTCATTGGGTTTTGAGGTATTTGAAAATTCAATAGAAAAGGCCTTCATGACTTGGACATTCGGCCTTGGATTTGAGTCTGGATTTATCTATGATCTAGGTAGATCGTAAGGCCTAGATTGATCTAAGATCTATGTAGATCCTAAGGACTAGATCGATCCTAGTGATCTCATACAAAAATGAGATCAACAAATGGACCCCTAATATGTGTGATAGAATGAAGTTCTATTGCACATATTGGTGTTGACCGAATTGAAAGGTCAAGTCTAGAGTTTTGATCCTAAGGGAAGGAAAAATTCTAACCCTAGGGAATCAGGGTTTGAATTTATACTAGGGTAGTTCCATGGAGGGCGTACTCTACTACTAGTGGGTCGAATCCTAATGGATGAGGAAGTCTATCCCTAGAGGAAAAGAAAACCTGGGTGATCGTACAGGCAGAAAAAATTCCTAACTATAGAGGATCAAATATTTGTTTTGATTCTAAGGGAAGACTAACCTTAGAAGATTGAGTTTGGATTTTATTGTAAGTGAAGGGAAGACCTAACCCAAGAGGATTGAGTTTTAAATTGGTTCTATGGAAAGGGAAGACATAACCCTAGAGGATTGAGTTTTGATTTGGTACTAGGGTAGTGCCACTAAGGGCGTACTCTACCACTAGTTGATCTTATCCTAAGGGAAGGGAGAACCTAAAGCCTAAGGAAGAGAAGGTTGGATTGATAGGAAGGAAGAACTCCTAACTATAGAGGATCAAATTTGAGTTTAATACTAGGGTAGTACCACGAGGGGTGTACTCTACCACTAGTGGGTCTAATCCTAAGGGAAGAACTTAACCTCAAGGATAAGAAGGGTTGAATGATTATATAGGAAGGAAGAATTCCTAACTATAGAGGATCAAATTTGAGTTTAATACTAGGGTAGTGCCATGAGGGGCGTACTCTACCACTAGTAAAACTAATCCTAAGGGAGGAAAGAACCTGACCTTAAGGAGAAGAAGGCTGGAGGACCCAGTGGGAAGGAAGCACTGCTTCATACAGAAGATCTAATCTGGATTTTAAAACTAGGATGGTGCCATAAAGGACATGCTCTATCACTAGTGGATCTAATCCTAAGGAAAGGAAGCTCTAGGACTCACACCTAAGCTTAAGAAGAAGAGGATGATCATGTGGGGAGGAAGCATTACTTCCCACAAAGGATCGAATTTGAAATTTGAAAGAAGGATGGTGCCATAGAGGGCGTGCTCTATCACTAGTGGATCTAATCCTAAGGAAAGGAAGCTCTGGGACTCACTCCTAAAATTAAAATACTAAAAGGTGATTGAACTATGGTGGGGCCCAGCAACCTTAAATCCACCACTATTTAATCGAGATCCTAGGAGATAGGAAGCACAGGTGTGCTCCATCACTAGTAATTCTAATCCTAAGGAAATGAAGCTCTAGGACTCACACCTAACTATAAGGAAAAGAAAGTGACTAAACTATAGTGGGGCCCAATAGGCTTAAATCCACCACTAGTTAGTCGAGATCTTAGGAGATAGGAAGCACAAGGACTCACGCCTACTCCTAAAAGATCAAATTTAGATTTGAAATTAGGATGGTGCCACAACAGGCGTGCTCAACCACTAGTAATTCTAATCCTAAGGAAAGGAAGCTCTGGGACTGACACCTAACCTCAAGGAAAAGAAGACTAGAAAGGTCTAGTGGGAAGGAAGCATTGCTTCCCACAAAAGATTGAATCTAGATTTTGAATTTAGGATGGTGCCATAGAGGGCGTACTCCTTCACTAAAGGAAATCTTGTGGAGAGAAGACTTACTCTACACAAAGAACCAGGTCTGGATGATCATATGTGAAGGAAACTTGCTCCAGAAAAAGGATCAAGTTCGGAATGATCATATATGGAGGAAACTTGCTCCACACAGAGGATTGGGCCTAGAATGATCGTATGTGGAGGTAACTTGCTCCAAAAAGAGGATCGGGTCTGGAATGAACATATATGGAGGAAACTTTCACCATATAGGGGATCAGGTATGGAATAATTATATGTGGAGGGAACTTGCTCCACCTAGAGGATCGAGTCTGGAATGATCATATATGGAGGAAATTTGCTCCATATAGAGGATCAGGTTTGGAATGATTGTAAGTGGAGGAAACTTACTCTACATAGAGGATCGTGTATGGAATGATCATATATGGTGGAAACTTGCTCCATATAGAGGATCGGGTTTGGAATGATCATATGTAGAGGAAACTTGCTCTACATAGAGGATAGAGTTTGAGTTTTGAATGATTTTTTAGTTTGAATTTATTTGATTTTAAATTTGAATGTGTTTGAATTTAAAGTTTGATTTGATGAATTTGAATTTGAAGGTTTTTGAATATGAGTTTTGATTTGATTTCAAATTTTGAAACTTGAATTTTATTTTGAATTTAAAGTAATTTAAAATTGATTTTTAGTTTGACACTCATCTGTCATGATACTTTCTAAAGAGTCGCCCTGATGTTTAAAATTATTAGGTGGCATCCTTCAGGGTTGATTAGTTAATATTTCAAAGATCGTCACTATGATAAGAGGATAGTCTTCTATTGGTTTGAACCCCTCCACAAATCTCTCGGAAGGCTAAGATATGCATCTAAAGAACCTAGACCAAGTCTCCTGTTTGGAAGGTTCTAAGTCACTCTATCTTATCACGAGCTTAAACCACTCAAGCTTTGTATGATTCTAAGTTTTATTGAGCCTTAAAGACAAAGCTCTGTAAGGACTAGAGCTCCTTAAATTGGAGTCAGGCACTCTGCTCAGTGGTGATTTGATTTTGAATAACAATTCCTAGCTTTACAAAATACTCCTTTAGTAGGGTTAATCTTGGACCCAATATAGAGTGCAATTTTATTGAAAAGGCCTTGGAGGAAAAAATGCCTACACATATGGGCTCACACACTCCTCAAGGATTGGATTTGAATTTTATTAAGAGTAGAGGATTCGTTCTTTTTATTAAAAATTTCCTCTAACTATTTGGACCCTATCGGAATGACAAACAGGAACAAATCTATAATTAGAGGGAGAAGTACAGCCGACTCCAACTAACCTTGAAAAGGTTTAAGGATTTAGGTTTTGTTGACCCAGACCAAGTTACATAGAAATTGAATTGGGGTCTCCCTTGTATAGATTTTGAATTAAAATTAAGTTCAAAGGGTTTAAGTTGGAGGTAGAAATTTAATCTTTCAACTTTCTTGCACAATGTTCTTTTATCTGATAGATAATTTATACATGGTGAAGAATCTGGATTCAAGATTTTCAAAGTCAAGTATTTTAAGGTGATCGGGTTTTCTGAGATTTAAGGATTTAAAGGAAGGAAGCCATCTTACTCTTCTTCTCTTTTTTTGGTGACACTATTTGCAAATCTTTTGACTTTTGGCGCATTTGCGCATTTTTTATTTCAATTGAATTTGAGAAGGGGCCTCACTTTCTTTAAAATCTCAAAACAATTGCTTTCTTTTTGAATGTTGGGATTATATCCAAGTAATAGAGAAGAAAAATCATTCTCTTAAACAAAGAGGAATAATCCTCAAAGCACATCCAATATTTTTTAAAAGAATATCATATTGACTTTTGAAAAACATTGAACAGTTTTTAGATATGCAAGAGACATCTATTAAGATAGAAAATTACTAAAAGATTGATAAAATTTTCATTTTTGAAGTCAACTTAAGTTTGAGGTAGATTTTAATTTAAAAGTTAAATCAATCCATGGAAGCGGTGGGAAGGAGAGACATCCAAACATTTGATGGAGTCAACTACAACTCTTTCCTGTTTAAGACTTAAGGTAGAGGTCAATTTCAATTAAAAAAAAGGAATCAACTATCTTGAAAATTTGGACCTGGTACACTTGAGAAATTGATAATTTTTCCTTCATTATTGCAAGTCTAGGTGGCAAGACCTTTGTCAATATGGAATCGATTCCTATAATCTTTTGAAGGGAGAGACTATTATAGGGTCTGCAGCATCCCTAAAAAGCACGACATTACTATAAACAAAATATTTATCTTGATAGGACCCTGTTGAAAGTTAGTTTTCAATGGTATCACTATCTGATATAATCTTAGATTATTTCTCCCTCTCATTACTACTAGGCTAGTAGTTAAGAGAGTGGCACCCCGAGTGATTTGTACTCCTCCTCCTCTGTAGGTGATGTAGTGGAACATGCCTAGTATTGCACCCTAACATCCTTTAGTTGATTGGATGGATCATAATCCTCAGTTGGGGGTCTACAGCCTATTGCTGGTGATCGCTCAATTCTGTCTTACTTAAGTCTTTCTATGTAGTAGAGGTATTGAAGATCACGCTCTTGTCCTTACAACCTCCCTCCTTTATGCAAGGAGAGGGTACGTAAAAGGAGCAACGGGTTCTCGATTGGCCTCAAATTTGCCTTGATTTAAGGCTTCTAACTTAGTAGTCTTTCTAGCCTTAAAAACCTTCTTTCTAACTCTTCGAAGGTAGTTCATTCTCTTATTCTTGCCGATAACAGGGGTGCTAGAACTTGAACCAATCTCAGACTGAGATGGTCCTTCGTCGATCGTTATTGACTTCTAGTTCTTATCCTCCCGAGTAGAGGATACAATGGGTAAAGTGGTGACATCAACCTCCATCTTAGAGATGGGAGAGGATAGATCTAAGGGGAAATCTTTTTGAGTACCAGTGGATAGATATAAGATTCTTTCTCCATCAGTTGAAAGTTTATGGTTTTGAAATTCTATCCCATACTAAATTAATCTGCCATTGAGAATTTCTTCTACAGGCACGTCTCTATTCAGTGAGAAGATTAGTTTCCCAACTATTTGAGTATGTTTAATTTCTTGGAATTAAGAACATGATTTCAATTAGTTAATCTTAAAATTGAGTTTGAATTTTGAGTTTGATTGATTTTATTCAAAATATTTTATAACTCAATCGTGTTCAGTTTACAATGAACTAGGTAGTTCATAAAGTTGACAAGTGGAATTTAAGAGCTAGACTTGACTCTTTTTCCCCGTCAACTGACTTGGGGGAAAAATGTCAAAGTCATGATTTGAATTTGCAATCAAATTTGAGATGGAATCTAAAGTTGAATCCAAGCTTGAGTTTAATGTTAAGATTGAGTTTAAACTTAAAGTTGAATTTGAATTTGAATTTGAGGTCAAAGTTGGGTGGATCTTCTTCAAATTTTGTGACTCAAAATTCTGAGTTTCACTCAATCATTTAGGTTCACAAAATTGAAAAGAAAAATCCAAAAATTGGGATTGACTCCTTCATTTTACCAATCAACTTGGGATGAAATGTCAAAGCCTAGATCTTGACTTTAAAATAAAAATTGAAGTTGAATTTAAGGTTGGAATAAAATTTGAATTCAATTTTGAGATTGAATTTGGACTTAAGTTTTTATTTAACTTTAAGGTTGGAATTGGATAAATCTTCTTCGAGCTTTGAAACTCAACATACTAATTTTTAATCAGATATGTAGGTTTACAAAATTAACTTGAAGATCTCAAGATTTAGGCTTGACTCTTTCATCCCAACAAGCAGTATATGGGTGAAATGTCAATTCCTAAAATTAACTGAAAAGATTTAGATTTGTGTTGCATGTGTTCAACTACAACAAAATATTATAGATGACACATAACACTGATGGTTGAAGTTGATTCGAAAGATTTTGAAAGAGATTTGAAAATTTGAAAATCCGACATAATCTCCCCAGATTTTGAAACTCAATGTGTGGAATTCCCATTCAACATAAAGGTTTACAAATTTTGGGGGATGATTCTTAGAAGTTGACCCTACTCTTTCATCCTGTCAAATTGTTTAGGAATGAAATTTCAAAGATAAACTTTACCGAAAAAATTAATCTTTTGTATCAAATTTAAAGAAGGTGCATATATTCTATCACTTGTACTGACTTATAAGAGCTACAATTCTGCTTCTAGTGATAGAATATAGAGATCAATATGATTTGAAAATGTTTGAATTTTGCTAAATGCTTGAAACTATGACTTTGAAATTGAAGAGTCTTTTGTAAATTGTGAAACTTAGCATGCTAGATATTTGTTCGCAAGCGAATTTGCAACATATACAGTAGTATTTTGGCTTGACTCTTTTGCTCTACCAATCAAGTTGGAGGCAAAATGTCAAAACCCAACTTAGAGGGAGGTTTCCTACACTCACCTCTCTTTTGACATGTCTTAATTGAGTTGGCCACACTCACCCAAGGGAGAAATGGGTAGAGGGACCAACAAAAAGAAAGGTATTCAAAACTACTGATGCAAAAAAATTTGTATTGCTATTAAAGGTGGAGAGTGAGTCTTATTGTTACGGATCTATGGTTTATGATTTTGATGCTAGCAAACATTTCTTATTTCTCTACGATTGCCTTTTTGTACTAACGTTTCAGGTCCACATGATGAGACTACAACTTGGAACCAGCTCAAGATTGGGTAGACTAGGATTGAGTCTGTTTGTATCTTTTTTCTTTCTTGAGCCTATTATTTTTGGTGTGACTCCTGATATTTTGTAACTTGGAAGAAATTCTCTTTTTCCCTATATGATTTTGTTTTTGGTAACATTGTCCGGGATGATAGTAATATCAGCCTGGACGATCTGTCCAAAATCAGAAACCCTAATTAGGGCATCCTCATTAAGGCAGCCGTCATAAACTGATCGGCCTGGACGATACTTGTATCGGCCAGGACGATATGTTCAATTAAGAAAGAATTAGCCGCCATGATCAGATTAGGCATTATATCTTTTAGGAAATTGGCCAGGACGATATACCCATCGTCCAGGATGATCTAACTCAATTATGCCTAAAATGATCTGGTATCTTTGGAAAGAATTAATGGCTGATTGATACGATCAGATCGGCCAGGACAATCGTGAGATCGGCCGGGATGATATCCTGGATGATTTACATTGGCCAGCTTCTATCCAGGGCGATGATCAATATAATAGAATCGGTTTTAAACTAATCGGCCAGGACGATCGTGAGATCGGCCTGGACGATGCAACCAATTTCCTTCTGATCGTCCCATATCGTCCCTGGCTAATGAGCTTAATTTGTACTGATCGTACCGGATGATATACATATCGTTCTGGATGATAATGTCGGCAACTTGCATTAATGAGCTCATTTTGAGAGCTTCTATTTAAGCTATGGCATGACAACTTTTGTAAGTGTCTTTGGCAGCCATTGGAGCTTCGTTCTTGTGGGGGAGACTAGAAGAGAGAGCTTGAAAGAGAGTGAGGAATGGGTGAAGTTTGAGAGGGAGAAGATCCTGTGAGTGGGGGATCAAGGGAGTGTGGAGGGGATTCCACACGGTTGCTCCGGTAGGCTTGCATTTTAATACCGTCGGATTCAAGGCTCGTCTCGAGGGAAGCTCACCAAAGAAGAAGATCTCTTTCGTGTCAAAGGACCCGACGACTCCGCCGCACCGGGGAAGGTGGAAGTGATTTTGTAAGGGCTTCTCTGCCTAGCCATGGGGGCTAAAGGAGAGACACTTGGTTTAGTGCAATACTTGGAGGGTGCCTCCAAGGAGTGGACGTAGGTCAAGGTTTGACCGAACCACTATAAATCCAGTGTGTTCTTTTCTTATTATTGCTTCCGCATTTAATTTCCGCATCGTTGATTTCTTTGTGATATTTTGGTTTGGAGTTTTGTTTTAAAAGGTCTTTAACAACCAATTCACCTCTCTCTTCTTAATTAGCTTTGGGACTAGTTCAATAGGGCCTAACATCCCTAACGAACTTTCAAGTGGTATCAGAGCGGGTTTCATAAAATAAGTTTTTAAAAGCTTTTGAATTTTTGATCCATGGCTAATCGTAATATTGCAGAAGGTTATTCAATCACCAGACCACCTTTATTTGAAAATATGTCATTTGATTTTTGGAAAACTCGCATGTCTATTTTCTTGCAATTGATTGATTTTCGTATGTGGCATATGATTTTAACAGGTTATTCATCACCGTCACGTATCATTAATTGAATTAAAACTGATATTCCTTTTAATCAATGGAATAGGGATGAACGAATGGATGCTCAATTGAATGCAAAGTCTTTAAATTGCTTTTTCTGTGCTTTAAATTCTGATGATTTATTGTTAATTTTCACGTGCACTACTGGTAAGGAAGTTTGGGATAAATTGCACACCATATACGAAGGCTCTAATAAAATCAAGCAATCAAAGTTGAATATTTTAATGTATGATTTTGAAATGTTTTCTATGAAACCTTTTGAAATAATTTTAGACATGTATACAAGGTTTATTCAAATTACTACATCATTGCATGCCTTAGGAAAACATTTTTCAAAATTTGAAAAAGCTAACAAAATTCTTCGTTGTTTACTTGAAAAATTCAATGCTAAAGTAGTTGCTATTTGTGAATCTAAAGATTTGAATGTATATTCTATTGATAATTTGATTGGCTCACTCATTGCTTACGAGCAAGGGTTGGGTCAAAGACTTTTGGATGCCGGTGAAACGATCATTCTAAAAGCTGAAGATACGGAAAGAGGAAGCTTAGTTGGTGACGATAGCAATAACTTCGCAAGCAAATCACAAAGCTCACCAAAGCACAAGCAAAAGTGGAAGAAAGGTAAAAATGATAAGGATGTGAATATTTCCTCTGACATTATTTGTTTTCGATGCAGGAAACCTGGACATATGAAAAATGAGTGCCCTAATTTAAGAATTCTACCTGCAAAAGAAAAGGGCAAGGCTAAACAAAATTTAAATTGGGGAAATAATGAAAAGCAAAAAATTTCATGGGCAGAGCTGGTTTTTGAAGAATCGGACCAGGAGAGAGATAATGGTTAAAATGCACTTTATGTTTTCCTTTTTTTCTTTTATTTTTGTCTTTTTTGTTTTTGTTTATTCTTTGAAATTTGTTTAATTCGTAGATTTTTTTTTCGATCAACACACACACTCACCTTTCTAAAAATGAAAAATCTACTTCCTATTTTTTCTTGAAATCTTTGGTAAGTTGTGTTTAACTTCTCTAAAACAGTCAAAGGAAGGAAATTCATTTTTTTCAAATCTCTATTTCCTAAAAGAGGATATTTCTACTTTTCATTTAAAATCTTATTCATCTTTTAAATTGGTTTTTGAAACTAATTTTTTTATATATCTCCCTACCTTTTATTTATCGCATAGAAATCTTTTGCAAAGTGTTGAATCTACCTCATAATTTTCTTAATCAAGAATTTCGTTTCTGTCAATAGTATGTGTTTACTTTTGTTTTTCAAGATTTTAGGAAAGTAGCATATTCAAAAAATTGGCCAATGATACCAAAAAAAAAATAATAAATAAAAGATGCGCAAAGCGCCAAATTGAAAATTATAGAATACACAAAGTGTATCAAAAGATGCGCAGTGCGCCAACCAACTGTCAAGAGGCTTAAAATGAGCCCACAAAAGGTAATGCTTACCATTCTTGGACTTCTTAAAATATAAGAAAACCCTTGATTTTTTTCGATACTTGAGTTTGAAAATCTTGATTCCTGATTCAACAATTCGTGCATTGATCTTCTATTAGATATATATTTTATGGAAGGAGTTTTGAAAAATGATTGTTTCTTTCTGTAATTTATTTTATGATTTAGATATTAAATTAAAAAGTTTTTGAGCCTTTTTAAAGAACTTGAGTTTGGATTATCGAATCTTGAATTTCTAACCTTTACTGGGTTATGCGTTGTCAATCCAATTCTACTAAAATTTTGATTAAAACTAAGAGGTAACTTTCTCATTTTAAGATTTTTTTTACTAGATCAGGAAACTTTTTTCTATTTTGTTTTTTGTGCCTTCTCTCTTTTTGATAATGTCAAAGGGGGTGAACATACTTGTATCCCTTATTTTCTTTTCAAAAATTTAAAACTATAAAAATATTTTTATCTCCCTTATTTTTAAAGTGTTATTCAAGTGAGGGGGAGATTAGGAGAAAATATTATTTTTTGGAAAATTCAAAATTGAAATGTTTTTGCCATCATCAAAAAGGGGGAGATTGTTACGGATCTATGGTTTATGATTTTGAAGCTAGCAAACATTTCTTATTTCTCTATGATTGCCTTTTTGTACTAACGTTTCAGGTCCACACGATGAGACTGCAACTTGCAACCAGCTCAAGATTGGGTAGACTAGGATTGAGTCAGTTTGTATCTTTTTCCTTTCTTGAGTCTACTATTTTTGGTGTGGCTCCTGATGTTTTGTAACTTGGTAGAAATTCTCTTTTTCCCTATATGATTTCTATTTTTGGTAACATCATCCGGGACGATAATAATATCCGCCGAGACGATCTGTCCAAAATCAGAAACCCTAATTAGGGCATCCTCTTTAAGGCAGCCATCATAAACTGATCGGCCTAGACGATACTTGTATCGGCCAGGACGATATGTTCAATTAAGAAAGAATCAGCTACCATGATCAGATTAGGCATTATATCTTTAAGGAAATTGGCCAGGACGATATACCCATCGTCCAGGATGATCTAACTCAATTATGCCTAAAATGATCTGGTATGTTTGGAAAGATTTAATGGCTGATTGATACGATCAAATCGGCCAGTACAATCGTGAGATCGGCCGGGACGATATCCTGGATGATTTACATCGGCCAGCATCTATCCAGGGTGATGATCAGGATGATAGAATCGATTTTAAACTAATCAGCCAGGATGATCGTGAGATCGGCCTGGACGATGCAACCAATTTCCTTCTGATCGTCCCATATCGTCCCAGGCTAATGAGCTTAATTTGTACTGATCGTACAGGACAATATACATATCGTCTTGGACGATAATGTCGGCAACTTGCATTAATGAGCTTATTTTGAGAGCATCTATTTAAGCTATGGCATGGCAATTTTTGTAAGTGTCTTTGGCAGCCATTGGAGCTTCATTCTTGTGGGGGAGACTAGAAGAGAGAGCTTGAAAGGGAGTGAGGAATGGGTGAAGTTTGAGAGGGAGAAGATCCTGTGAGTGGGGGCTCAAGGGAGTGTGGAGGGGATTCCACACGGTTGTTCCGGCAGGCTTGCACCTTAATACTGTCAGATTCAAGGCTCATCTCGAGGGAAGCTCACCAAAGAAGAAGATCTCTTTGGTGTCAAAGGATCCGGTGACTCCGCCGCACTGGGGAAGGTGGAAGTGATTTTGTAAGGGCTTCTCCGCCTAGCCGTGGGGGCTAAAGGATAGACACTTGGTTTAGTACAATACTTGGAGGGTGCCTCCAAGGAGTGGACGTAGGTCAAGGTTTGACCGAACCACTATAAATCCGGTGTGTTCTTTTCTTATTATTGCTTCCGCATTTATTTTCCGCATCGTTGATTTCTGTATGATATTTTGGTTTGGAGTTTTGTTTTAAAATGTCTTTAACAACCAATTCACCTCTCTCTTCTTAATTAGCTTTGGGACTAGTTCAATAGGGCCTAACATCCCTAACGAACTTTCACTTTTCTCCAGCGGAGTCACCATTTTTTTGTTTGTTTGATTTAAAAGATGCAGTTTTGAAAAGTATTAATTTTCTTTGGGAATTTTTTTTTTTAATTTTGAAATTGAACACACCATTATGAATAATATATCACATCGGGAGGTGAATATATCATTTCCTAATGGGTTCAAATTATAAAATTTAATTTCATCCTGATTATCGAAGTCAAACTTAAAAAAGAATTACATATGACCCCGACATCCTGATCGAAGTTAAACTCAAGAAAGAATCATATATGACCCCGGAGGGTCAATATAAAATTTAACTCAGTATTTTACTACATTAATCTGGATAAAAGATCATTAATTTCATAATCAACATTACGATAGTAATTACTATCTCTCAAATGAAAGAATTGATAAATCACTATTGATCGTTAGAAAATGGAGATAACGATCATTCAATTTTGAATTTTCCCAAAGATAATTAATTAAAGTTTTAAAAACTTGATTTTAAAAATCTGGTCTGAGTTTCTAAATTTCCTACGAGCATAAGCCCTCATAGTTAATTACATCAAATGGGAAACTGGAGTTTTCCTACAAATACTCTCGATTAAAATAGCGGTAAAAATTTCATTTAAGATTTCAAAGCTTGATGTCAAAGGAGGATAAGGGTTGGAATTTTTAAATGGGCATGGCTCAAAGTTGAGCACTTATTTCTGGAGTCAAAGGAAGAAGTGTAAGAGGTGTTTTGAGTTTCTGACTTGCTTCAGAAACACCTAAGTCTATCCCAAGTGTTAGGCTCAAATTTGATTGAGAGAGATTTTAAGTTTGAGTGATAAATTTTATTAGAAAATTGGGATTCAATTCCCAGAGGTTGAGATTTATAGCCCGAGCTTGTCTCAGAAATTAAGTCTAAAGTGGGTACAAAAAATTAGAGACCCAAACTTAGCTAATGCAATGCAAATTTGGACTTACCCCGGACTAGATTGGACAGCAAGCTAAACCACTTAGGCGCTTTAAAACTATGTGTACAGTCTTTTAATGTTGAGTGGTAGGGATGTTGCTTAAGAAAAGTTTTTGAGAATAGAGCCGACATCTAGAGCAGATCCTAATTGGCCCTTTGAAATATGTTGGATATTTGATGTCTAAATAAATGCAATTAAAATTTAGACTTTATTTAATTTATTACCAATGCAATGCATGCTAATTGACTCGATTAAATGCTTAAATTTGATATGAAGAAGTTTTAAAAAAGGCTTAAAAAATAGATTTTATCCTAGAAGAATGCACAAATTCGCCTTGGACAGATCTGCACCCTTATAGGCCAGGTGATCTGTCAAAACTCGCTGGCGGGGAGGTGCCTAACAAAAGGAAAAAAGATGTAACAATTATGTATGAGAACTCCCGGCGGTAGCAAGCTTACTTCTTAAAATGTTAGAGTTTCTATGTTGACTTAAAATTTTTAATTTGATTTTAAAATGTGTTTTAAAGTATTATAGGCTACCACCTTTATTTCTCATCGAGGCCATGAAGTTTATTTCATCTTTCTTGGGGTTAATTTAATAGCCTCGTAGGCCTGGGTTACCTAGCGGTACCCGATATGATTAAGTGATTTGATTATATTAAGGTTTAGAAATTAATAGATTTTAATTAAGATTGGTTGATTTCTGGTTTTAAGGTTATTAGAGATTTCTGGAATTTTAAAATGATTTTCGAGTTTTAGGAATTTTTGGATTATTTTAATCATTTAATTAAGGATTAAAAATGAGTTTTTAATTATAAGTAATTTCTAGAAAGTTAATATTTTATTAAAATATTAGACCTTAAGCTGAGTTGTTAGATACTAAGTTTACTGGATTTGGATTTTTCTACATTTAGTTATGTTGGTTTGAAGATTTGACTTGGATTTTGACTTAAGTTTGACCAAAAGTTGACTTTTCAAATTTGAGTGATTTCTAAATATTTGATATTTTTAATAAATATTAGAATTAATTATGGTTTGAATGCCTTTGAGTTTGTTCAATTTGGATTTGTCTTGAATTAGTTATAATTTTCCAATGTTTGATAATTATTTGAATTATTTAAATTGTTTTTATTAAGGGCCCTTTGTTGATTTGAATCCAAATGGACTCCAAACTCCTTGAAATCAGCTCCAATGGTGAAAAATGATCTAAGGAGAGATTACCAAATGTTTGGAAATTTTTTGGAATTTTTAAATACTTTTATTTATTAAATTAATTAAACAAATCATTTTCATTTAAAACTAAATTAAGTTCAGGTTTGCTGTCAAATTAAATTGGTTTTAATTTTTATTTATTAAGGATTGAAATCTGGTCTGTTAGAGGTGTTATGTGTATTTTTTGGATTAAATTTGATTTATTAGAATTTTTAGAAGTTTTAAAGCTTAATTAAGTGTTTGAATTTAATTAGATTAATTAAGGGGCTTAATGATCTCTAAAACCAATTTAGAGCTAAACTTGTCACTAAGTTCAACTGTACAAAGTTTTGAGTCAAAAGGATGTGTATCCTAATTTCTAGAATTAATCTAAGTTTTCTAGTCAAAGGTCCTTAATTATTATCCTTAACGATGTCACTAAGTTAAATAGGTTTAAATCAAAGTCTTGCTAACCCTTGAACATAACATATAAATAGCATGCACAAACACATAAACACATTTAACACCTTAATCTAGGAAAGCCCTAAGTGTATGTGTGCACCGACACATACAAATCAAATGATAACTTAAATGCTTAATAATTTGATTAGTGAATAATTAATAATTATCCACTAATCATTCCCATTAATTCTATTCAATCATTCTTAATCTAGGTTTAAAATCACAAGGGATCTCTCAAATATTAATGATTTAAAAGTATATAATTTTAAAATAAAATTTAAAATATATAAATACTTATACACCAATATATATAAATATAAGTTTTAAAATTAAATAATTAAAAATATCATAAAAGAAATGATTTAAAAAAATACTTTGAGAGATCCTCTAATTTTTTTTTAAATTATTTTAAAACGAAGCTTTGATTTTCAAAATATTTAATTTAATATTCAAACATGGCTTAAACATTTAACTAATTAAATAATTTAAATAATTTAAAGATTCTTAAATATTTTAAATATATTAAAATTTAATTAAAGATATATATATATATATATATATATATATATATATATATATATATTATAATATATATATATATATATATATATATATTGATCTAAAATAATTCAAAAATAAACTTATTTTGAAGTTACTTAATTAATATGATTTATTTTAATTAATCAATAATTAAAATATCAAATTTTTTATGTTTTAAAATTATTTAAAATATATTAAATATTTTTAAAATAATTTTAATTTTATTTAAAAGGTTTTAAAATTCTGAGTAATATTATATAAATTGTGAATTTGTTTTATTTGATATTATTTTTTTAATGATTTTTTTGATTTTTCGATCAATTGGAATAATTAAAATATTAATTAAAAGCTAATTAAGAGTTATGGTGGCTGGATGACACACGGTAACCTTTGATTGGGAAATACTCAAGCCATGGTTTGGAGTTAATATGAATCTTGAAAGGAGTGTGATAGGCTATATGGGTTAGAATAACCCATTCAAAGCCTTAAAGGATACTTAGGTTAACCTAGGTTGACTTGGTCAGCTAGGTTGACCCAAGGGATGGGTCAAGGCTCAATAAGTTTGATTTGATATTCAAAAATTGTTTGAAGTGGTTCCAAGCGAGTTGAAGTTCATTTGGTTTGAAATGGCTATTCAAACCCCTGAGGGGTATTTTGGTCATTTTGACCCCTAATCAACTGGGGGTCAAAGTGGATCCAACAAAATGTAGTTTAATATTTAATGGGTCATATTCAAGTGTCTAGAAGTGATTGGAGGCTTTGTAGAAATCTCCAAGTTCAAAATCCACGGGGTGATAGGTCTAATGGCATAGGCTATAAATATTTGAAGGTTTTACAGCCTTTAGGTTTCAATTCAATTTTTGGGGTTAGAGGCCTCAGAATGGGCTCAAATTTGGAGGGTTTCCTCCAGAGACATATCATATCAATATGAAATTGATAAACTTATAATCAGATGTCATTTGACTGGCTTTTTAAGTGTTTTAAAATTCAATAGAAAAGGCTTTAGGACTTGGACCTTTGGCCTTGGATTTGAGTATGGATTGATCTAAGATCTAGGTAGATTCTAAGGTCTGGATTGATCTAAGATTTATGTAGATCCCAAGGTTTGGATTGGCCCTAGTGACCTCGTATAAAAATGAGGTTAACAAAAGCAAAAATAAGATATGGAAAATGATACATCTAAAAATATTATATAAAAATGAAACATGGATACAAACCTTAATATATTGGCGAGGCATATAGAAATTATAGTATTTTTTAGGGCTAAGTTTATTCTTCTCATGTAATAATAGGGGGAAGATATCCACATGATTATTATCAAGGTATTTATCAATTATTAATTCATCAATCTACGCTCTAAAAATTGAAATATTACCAGAATTAAATATTGTATAACCTCAGCAAAAAAACACGCATGAAATATGCAATAAAAAATCATATAATATCCAATAAATTTGTAGTAAAAATGCAATAAATACATAGTAAAAATGCTATAAAATCATGTACATATTCAGTAAATACGTTGCAAATATGTAGTAAAACCATGTACATACACAATAAATACGTAGTAAAAATGCATTAAAAACTGAACCAAAATGTACTATATATGCAGAAAAAATGTAGCAAAGATGGAGTAAATAACATAGTGGTGCATATTTAAGTTACTTGTTAGTGAACTTCCTAAAACATTCATCCAGAAACTTATTCTTTTCATTAGTCAGCATCTCCCTACCATTGTATTCCATTATTTTACATGCAAGTTGAAGCAGTATTTGAACGTCATCAACAATTATTACTTCAGCGGGGGAAAGGTTCTCTATTTTCTCATTATTCACATTCCCACTCTTTTGAAATTGTACATATTCATCTTTTGGTACATAAGCACCATTCATTTTGCTAATGTCAGGAAGATCAATTTGTTGGTGTGGGGCTTCCTGCTTTATTTTGACTAGAGGATGATGTATCCTTTTATTTTGGTTAAGTTGTTAGTAGGATGCAGAGGAAGGAGCAAGAGGTTATTCAGGATCAAATTTGTAGTCAGTAATGTGGTGGACGAGCTTGATATCAATGAATTCTACTCTTTCATGTAGATGCTCAAATGTCATGTTTAGCTTACCTTCAAGCTAATGGAAGAAGCTTGTGCTGGTATCCGGATTGATTTCATCATTTTCTCCTGGAGAACATCCAATGCCTGAGCTGAAGTTTGAAAGATTGCCTTCACAGAGATTTGTGTGGTGTTGGGGGGGGGGGAGGGATAGCTTGTTAGGGTGGAGGGGGTTTATGTGGAAAATGTGGTGTGCAAGGTATTTCCAAATGGGAAGGAGGAAGGCTGCGTGATGGATAGTTCTAGATACAGGTAGTTGTCTACTTCCTCTTAGGTAAACTCCCTAGAGGGGATCAAGAATTTGTAAAGAATTTATGTGTTAGCAATCTTCATTCTTTTTATAAGTATCTATTTAAATTTTGAGCATGAAAAATCTCCATACGTACCTATATTTTCTTTTAAATTAATAAATAAATTAATGATCTTCTCGAAAGAATATACAATGTCATCACCCCATTGAAGGAAATGGGACCTTTGGTCAGTATACCAAGGTACATGAATTGAAATGTGCTCCAGGAACAAAATCTGCATAAGTTCGAAGATAATTTTGGCAAATGAATTAATAAAATGAAATAAAAATTAGAATAATGATGTTAGCACTCACAAATGGTAGAGGCATAAAATAATTGATGTAACCAACTAGCTAGTTCATTGAAATATTCGTGGAGGCATTATTAAACTCTTAAACTAAAAATTCCCTAATCAATGATTTCAAGTTAACTCATAAAAACTCATATACATTATTTCATATTAAAAGGAGCCTCCTAGGGTTTTTGAAGTTTTTACATTGGAAAAATAAATTTGAATAATAAATGTTATTGACATAGTCATTGAGGAGGTTTGTCTATCCAACTCAAGCATTTTGGACTTTATTTGTTTTAATGAAAATTCTATTGGTGCAAAGTTATGCTAGATATCTCTACACCTCTGTATGGAATACTAGTGAGAAGGGCGTCTTCATCAGTAGTGAACGATATAGAATGGCCCTTTATTATAAAACATTGTCTTGAAATACCACACTTTGTGAGTGGTTTCTAAAAAAGTGGGATGTTCTGCTCAACAGTAGGAAATTTAAGAATTTGATAGATATTTTATCTCTTCAAGATTTCCTCAACATCAAGTGTATTATCTTAACAAAAGAATCATAGATTGTTTGGAAGGCTGAAACATAGCATCAAAAAGTAATAGACCAAACATACACTAAAAAAATAAGGAATAAACACATAAAATAAGCAAAAAAAGATAAAAAATATGCAAAAGTCATGCAAATAAACACACAAAATTCACAATAAATAGAAAGAAAATACGTAGAAGATATGCAATAAATGCATAGAAGATACACATAAAATATACATAGGATACACCACAAAGAAGCTTAAAATATGCAAAAGATGCAAGTAAAGAAACACATCCACTGCAAAAAAAATATGTAAAAAATTCTCATTCAGGTATTTTTTATCATTATATTTTAGGATTACATTATTTAGTTTATGGTTTAAAGTTTAGTGTTTTAAGTGATTATGATTTTAGGGTTTAGGCTTAAGGGTATAGTTTTTAGAGTTTTTCTTAGTTGAAACCCGCATTAGAGGCCTATGTGTTAATATTAAAAAATGGAGTACAAGTTCTAAAGGGGACCTCCACCTCTCTACTACTCCAATGAATTAAAAAATAATGAAAAAGAAAACATAAGAGCTGGAATTCCCCACTATGCACAAATACATGAAAGCCTAGTAACATTTTAAGGAACCAATGGGGAAGGGATAAAAATATCTATTCAGCTCAGCTATTCCCACTAAAAAGGAACCCTACACAAAATGAGAACAAGTCTCTGAATGTAATAAAAAGAGAGAACATAAGAAGTAAAAATACCAAGCAAATAATACAATCTGTAACTTAACAAAGGGTTGTACAAATTAACAATAAAATAAAACATAATGATATTAAGGAAAACCCTGCACTTATCAAAATTGAAATTGAACAATAGCAGCAATATAGATAAAGGAATGTCAAAGATTTGACCACCACATCTACAGTTAAGCTTCTGAATATCACCAATACTATCAAGGGGATATCAATGTCAAATAGAATCCAGGATAAATAAAAACTCAAGAAGCAAACAAAGAAGCCACTATTAAGGCAAAACACTGCACCCAAGAAGCATCCAAAGATAATCTCTAACCATGAATTATTAAACCTAAGATTCCAAGAAATGTGATAAATATATTAGCCATTATTAATGACAATCCAAGATAGGTAATGTAAGATAACCAACAATAAGGTTCCACAGGTTAGAGATAACAATAAAATATATCTAAAAAGAACATTTATTAGAAGGGTCCTCAGCAATTAGACAACCATAAAGCAGATGATAAACATGGCACCACAAATTAAGCAAGCGAACCAACCAATGAAAAGCCACATCTAGCCCACAGAGGAAACATGCACCAATCTACAATGAATAAACCAGGATAAAATATAGGCTAATAGAGCTCAAGAAATGGCAACCACAGAAGTCATCCAATTGATAAATCCAATGCCGCTCAATCCAACACCTATAAACTCTCAAACCAATTAAAATGCTAATGGCATGACTAAATGAAAAGAAATATAGAGAATATAGCCACATATCTACAAACCCACTAGAAGGAGACTTCCAGGCACTAGCATCACCCTATCAAAAGGATGCAAATGTAGCCCACATCAGCAACCAAAGCTAGGAGTGGACCCCCATATACTTAAAAAGGCCTTACTAACAACCATCTCTAGAACACACAGAATAATAGGAAAACCCCATATACCCAAAGTACTAAACACTGAAGCCCATCAAGTGAGGAACTCCATAAAAAATTCCCATAGACAGGGCAGACCCAACACAACAACAAAACCATAATGGTGATCATAGGTAAAACCCCCAACACTCCTCCCAAATAGGCTAGCAGACGTAGCCCCCAAACATTTACAAAACACTCTACACCTCCTGGGAGTAGAAGAGTGGCAAATAGGGAAAACATTAATATGCCTTATAATGCAATCACATTTCAAGCCCACTATCACAAAACACTTGAAAGTGTTGTAAAGACACAAAGAACTAAAGAAATATGTGGACAATAATAAAAAAACCAATAATTGGAAATAAAAGAAATAAACCATTACCCCAAACCAACCAGTGAACACAAATGAAATAGAAAACAAAACACCAAAGCAAGAATAACAACCTTGCCATCAAACTAGGCAAACCAAAGGCAAAGCACATAGAAAGGCTAAATTCTGATACACGGGAGCCCCATTTTATCCAACCTAATAATGCTTTTAAGTAACAAAGGTAAATTAGAATTACAAAAATCAATAAGATAGTCCAACGTACAACCCGAATTAGCTAACTAGTCAGCACAAGTATTACCTTCCTTATGAACATGAGAAATAGAAAAGTTAATAAACATCAACAACTAATTGATTTCTCCAATAAGGTAAAAAAGAACTGGATTGCAAACTCTATTCACCATATTAATAAGGAAGTGAATAGTAGTGGTGGCATCCACCTCCATCCAAATATTGGTAATACAAAGTGAGATGCATAATTCAACCCATTAAGAATAGTAGAAAGCTTAGCCCTAACCACTGAACTCTTCTCCAACGGTCTAGCAAAAGCCATAATCATGTTTCCATTATCATCTCTGATAATACCAACATAACCAAAAGCTTCAGTTTTAGCAGAACCATCCACATTAAGTTTAAAAGTATTTAAAGGAGGCTTGATCCAATACATTAGATGAGGATCCTCTAAAAATCAACTAGTCTGTAGTAAAATTGTAGAATTATGGGTAACAAAAGAATAATTTCTGAAATTTTTAGATCTCACAAGATTAGTTAAAAAAAGATAAAAAATGTTGTCCTTGAAATTTTGAATAATATATTTAGAATCCATGCAAATATTATTAAACATAGAATTATTTCTACCAATCCACAAATACCACAAAATCAAAAAAGGAATAACACTTCTGATATGCCCTTTAGAATTAATGAATTAATAGTCCAACAAAGTATTGATAAATATATTAGCATTAAAAAGATTTACTTAAAAATGTAATCAAAATAATTCCAATTTTAAACAACAATAGACAAATCATCAGAATCAATGTTAATTGGTAAGTTGAGAATTTTGAAAATAACATATCTAGTAAGAGTATCAGTCAGTTTCTTTTTATCCCAAGTGTTATTGATGATAAAAGAGTTCACTTTAGTAGCAGCATTGGAGAAAGAATTGAAAATGGAGTTAATGGACTTACCTCCAAGAAACTAATCATGCTAGAAGAAAATATTAGCTTTACCAAGCCCCAATTTAACATGAGTTTCAGCACTCCATTTAATATTGTAAAGTCTTTTCCACACTCTGGAGTCACCAAATTTACAACAACACATAGAAGGATGCTTACCGACACAATACTTATCAATTATAATGTTGGACCAAAGAGAAAGTCTAAAAAGAAAATTGAAACAAAATTTAAAAGAAAATGCATAAGAAAGATCGATCATAATTTTACAACCCAACACCCCTTCACTAAGCACCCTACAACACTTGGTCCAAGATGACCAAATTACTTTAGAGTTCACATTAGAGCCACACCAAAAGAACTTATTTATTAATGTTTGAATTTTATTTCAAACAGTAAGCGTAGGTTATATGGTCTGAAAGGAATAAAAATGTAAAGGGCATGCTAAAACTAAAGAAATTAGATTCCCAATAGAGGAGTCTCTTCTGCACAGAAGTAATAATATCATCAAAAAGAAAAGTTTTCTTCCTACCCTTATAGAGAGGGACCCCAAAATACTTAATAGGTCAAGAACCTTGAGCATGTGTCATGCTAGCATGAAAACCCTTAGAAAAGTGACCCAAAAGGATCTAGTTAAAGGTGTCTCCAAGCTTATGTTCACTAAGGATCACCTGTATGATGCATGTTAACTAGGGAAGCAAGTCCAGTCCTCTTTCTATTCCATTAAGGACATTAGCACCTCTAGACCATTAGAATTACTTCATATGGATTTATTTGGACCCATTAGCACTGCCAGCTTAGGGGGAAAAGTCTATGGATTTGTGATTGTTGATGACTACTCGAGGTTCACTTGGATTACATTTTTGTCACATAAGAGTGAGTCTTTTAGTGAATTTAGATCCTTCTCCACTTGGATTTAGAGAAAGCTAGGTTGTGAGATCTTGACAATTCATAGTAACCATGTTGGAGAGTTTGAAAATAAGAGATTTAGAGACTTTTGTGAGGATCAAGTGATTAGTCATAATTTCTCAGCTCCTAGGATCCCTCAGTAGGATAGGGTAGCAAAAATGAAGAACAGGACCTTAGTTGAAGCTGTGAGAGCCATATATGATGAGTATTTACTTCTAAAATACTTTGGGCTGAAGTGGTAAATACAACTTATTATGTGTTGAATAGGGTAAATGTTAGAGCCAAACTAGATAATACACCCTATGAGATCATTAAGGGTAAGACACCCAACCTTTCTCACTTCCATATCTTTGGATGTAAGGTTTTTCATTCTTAACAATGGGGAAGTCACCCTTAGGAAAATTTGACCCAAAATTTGATGGAGTGTTCTTAGGATATTCAAGTGTGGGGAAATCCTTTAGGGTGTTTCATAAGAGGACATTAGTGGTGGTGGAGACTACTCATGTAGAGTTTGATGAATCTGAACCTAAGAAGTTTAGAGTTGTGAAAGAAGAAGAAGTTGGAGAGATTACCCAAGGAGTTAAAAATTTGGAGAAAGGGGTAGATCCTCAAAATACTGAGTAGTGGGTGAGATTACCTATGGAGGAAAGGGTAGAACCTAGAAATATTTTGCATAGTGATTGGAGATATTCTTTGAGTCATCATAAAGAATATATCTTAGGAGAGCCTTCTGAAGGTGTTAGAACTAGGTATAGACTTAGAAAGGAAGTGAACCACACAGCCTTTATCTCAATAACTGAATCCACCAACATCAATCAAGCCCTTTCTGATGAATTCTAGATCTTAGCTATGCAAGAAGAACTTAACTAATTTATAGGGAATGATGTTTTGGAGTTGGTAGAGAAACTAAAGAATAAAAGTGTGGAAGAAACCAAATGTGTCTTTAAGAATAAAAAGAATGTTTCTGGTGTGGTGGTTAGGAATAAGGAGAGATTGGTTGCTATGGGGTAAACCAAATAAAATGGATTAATTTTGAGGAGACCATTGCTCCTGTAGCTAGATTGGAAGTCATTAGAGTGCTACTAGCATTTATCTATTATAAGGGATTTAAGCTTTTCCAAATGGACGTCAAGAGTACCTTTTTAAATGGGGTGATAAAAGAGGATGTGTTTGTAGAGCATCCCCTAGATTTTGAGAGTTCCCAAATTCCAAATTAAGTTTATAAATTACAAAAAGCCTTATATGGATTAAAACAAGTATGAGAGGCTTAGCACATTCCTACTAGAAAGGGAGTTTGTTAAGGGGATCATAGACACCACCCTATTTCTGAGGAAAGGAGGAGATGAGTTACTCATTGATCAAATCTATATTGATGATATAATTTTTAGATCTGATGATAAAATATTGTGTGATGATTTTTCTAGACTAATGAATAAGGAATTTGAGATGAGTATGATGGGAGAGTTGTCCTACTTTTTAGGGTTAGCATAAGATAATTGGATGATAAAACATTTCTTAATCAATTAAAGTATGTTAAGGACATCTTGAAGAAATATGAAATAGATAAAGCCAAGCCAATAAATACTCTCATGAGCTCCAGTGTTCAGTTGGATTAGCACACAAATGGAAAATCTATTGATCAAAAGAAGTACAGAAATAATATTTTATGCCTTATTTTTATTTTTGAAAATTTGTAGTCAATGTTTGACATCCTTAAATCTGTTAAAGGGAGAAACACAGTTGATTGTTTCCCTTCCTCTAACTTCTTTTAGAGGTGTAATTTTCTTTTCTAAAGAAAAGTCTATCTCAAATCAACAACCAAACTTTATGATTGAGATATTTTCTATCTTTTTACAGTAATCTATCTTATATAAGTAATTTTTAAATTCATTAAATTACTTTAAATCTTTCGTAATCTTCTCGTTGCATTTATCATATGAATTTGATTCTGCTTTATGGTTTACTCTTCCTTATATTAGAGTGTATGTTTTAGTTCTCTAATATCTAGAAGATAATCTTACAACTAAGAGTATTTAAAAGTTTTGAAAGGGAGCTAGCTTGCAAAAATGATAAGAGGCCTAAAATGAGCCTAAAAAGAAGATAAACTGTAAGTTGTGTTGATTACGAAAAGCCGTTACATTTTGGACGAAATGGATCGTCTGTACGAAATATTTTCATCCCGACGAACGATGATTTTCGTCCAGGACGAACTGTTTTCGTCCAGGACGAACTGTTTTCGTACATGACAAACGTATCGTTTTTCTTTAAATATGAAGGCTTTCTAACTCAACAATTCCAAACTTCTCTTTCAATCCCTTTCTACTTCAAATTGTCAATGGCCTCCTCAAGCAAGAGACAAAAAGTGTTAGTGAAGAAGCCCAATAGGAATGCCTCAGAAAACTTCCTGTCTAAGGCGAAGAAGTAATCCTTTCCTCATTTTGCATCCGCCAAAATAACTCCCTCTCGCATTTTAATCCAAAGCGAGATAAATTTTAAGGTAATACACCTTTTTGCCTCAACCCAATTTCATTTCATACTTTCTATCATCCACTTCTACAACAAGCAAACCTTCCACTATTTCCTAGCAAACATGAGTTTTAACTCCGACCACTCTTGCATAAGTTCCTTTGTCTTCAAACAAAAAGTGGAAATCACTAAGCATGACATTGGAGCCTTTTTGAACTTAAGAACTGAAGGATATAGAGCCCACACCCTAATGAGTGAAAACACTTTCCAATGGTATGATGTCAATAGGATAATTAGAAAAAGTGGCCTAACCTATCATGTTGCTAGAGTATCCGGTAAGACCAAGAATGCCTGTATCATCCAGCATATCCTTCGTTCTTCAATCATTCCTAAAGCTGGTGATAGGATCAATATTACCCCTCTCCTTTCTGTTCTAACCTTTTTAATTATGGATCGTCACCCAATCGACGAAGCCCAACTTATCATAGATCACATCTATGGGCTTTCAGAAATAGGACATGCAGATCAGAAAAGAAAAAGGAACATCTCTTTAGGACACTTAGTGACCTACATCTTGGAAAAGAAGTATAACTTAGTGCATCCTGATGATGAGTATGAAGAGCCAGTTTATTATAATGATGCTTCCTTCAGATTGCTTTTCAAGGAGGAAAAGGAAAAAGAAAAAGCACATGGCAGTGCCTCAGAAGAAGAAGAAGAAGAAGAAGGAGTGCAAACCTCAGCACCTTAGTCAGATTATCAGAATCTGATTGAGAGATTTGATAGATTAGAGACTCATGTTGATCAAAGGTTTGATCAATTTGATGCTCAACTTACGCAGCAACAACAAAACATTGGTATCATTAGAAATGAAGTACATGAAATCAATACCAATGTAATGTTGATGGCCTCCTACTTCAACCTTTTGGTGGCATTCCTCCTCCTCCTCCACCAGAACAGTAGAGATGATTTTCTTTCTGTTTGTTGTACTCGTGTTTGTTTCATGTTTTGTTGTGTCAGTGTTTATGTTAAATGTTTGTTTTTATGTTTGTCTTTTCTTTTAAGTTAAGTGTATGTTCTTAAATGTTTTTAGATATTATGAAATGTGTAATCCTTTCATTAATATCAATGCATGTAGTTCTTGTTTCAAATTTGATTTGTTTTTGAAATGTGGTTAAATTTTTATGAATTTCATTAGTATTATTTAATCTTCATAGTGCTTAAATTAGATTGTAATTTGAGATTTTCTACATTAGAAAATCTAGTCTTTCTAAATTTAAAAGTTGTTTATAACTTGTTGTAATTAGAACTTTTAAATTCATGTCTATTCATTTAGACTACATAAAAGTTAATATTATTATTGCAATTTAGATGTTTTCTTATTTTGTATTTCCTTGCTCAAATAATATTTATGCACTTAGAAATATTTGAAATTTTAGATTATTGATTTTGGAAATAATTGGTCTCAATTACTCTTGAAAATTATACAAAAAGTACAAAAAATCAAAAGGAATGCGCAAAGGTTCTCAAATATGAAAAAGATGCATAAAATCAGCCCAATATCAAAAGATGCACAAAAATGTGCCAAAAAATTTTAAAAAAGATGCGCAAAGCGCCACATTTGGTAATTCTCTTCTTTCCAAATTCTTTCAATCTCTTAATTCAAATTGATCTTATGTTCATTTATATTCTATTGACCTTTTGAAATATCGAATTTTTCTTCATCTCTCTTGTAATGATTTTCTATATTGGAATGTCTAAATTGAATCATGTCTTTACTAAATTCTTCTTACTTACAATGTTATATCATTTTTTAAATTTCATGAATTTCTATGATTGACCTAATATTTTTAGTTTAAAATTGCATACCTTGTGTCAATCACCATTTAGATTAAATTTTCAAATGAATTTCATACAATTACTTACATTTCTCGTCTTTTTCTTCTTCACTTTTTGTTGTTGTCAAAAAGGGGGAGAAATCATTATGTTTGTATGTTTTCTTTGTGTGTCTCTAGTTTTTTTTTTTTGAAAAATAAAAATTTTTGTGTTTTATGGTTCAAATTGCCTCCTTATTTTTATGTATTCATCAATTCAGGGGGAGTTTAGGAGATAGGAGATTTGTTTAAATTGAAACCATACAAACAATAATTGTTTTGCCATCATCAAAAAGGGGGAGATTGTTAATATAGTTGCTATTTGCATGCTTTACATTTTTGCAACTTAGGAAGTTTTGATGATTCCAAACATTATTGTTCAAATGTGTAGTTATCTCCTGACAATTTTGGAAGAATTGTATTTGCTCTTGTGTGTACTAACATTTCAGGGAAAATGAACTCCAGATTACGATGACTTCAAATTGAATTCAACATGAGATACTCTGTAATATTTGAAGCTTGCACTTTTCTTTGAAATAAAAATTGAAAGGGAGTGATTGTAACTTGAGTGAATAAAAACATACACACACACATGAGGAGATCATATAAAATTTATATTGATCGTACAGAACGATATACGTTCGTACTGGATGATCAGACAGTTATCTCCTATAGAGCATATGGAACGAATAGGAACTTGCTCGGAAAATTTTTTTTCTAAGTCCTATTCGTCCAGGACGAAATTAATTATCATCCAGGACGATTGGTTCCCTGTAAAATTTTCGTCCAGACGAAATTAAATTATCGTCCGTGGCGATTGTTCCTCTGGAAAATTTTCGTCCAGACGAAGTCAAGAATCGTCCAGGATGATCGGTCCTCTATAAAAATTTCGTCTAGACGAATAAATTTTTGTCCAAACGATTAACCGACTTAGGAAAGTTTTCAGCAGTTTCTAGAACCGACCTTGTAATAACCGTTCATACTGGATGAACCAAGTTCGTACAGGACGATCATCTGTACGAAGACATTTCGAACACATATTCAAATAGGGTCGTTTCAGATCATTTAAGTAAAATCGTCCAGGACGATCCACGATCGTACAGGACGATCCACTGCGTACAGAATTGAATACTTACAGTTTTTGGGCGGTTTTTTTTTGTCTTTTGTATAAATAGTCCAAATTAGACTGCCACCCAATCTTTTTGTCATTTTGATCTTCGTGCCTCTTGAGAGAATAGCCAAGGAGAGAGTGGAAGAGAGCATTCAAGGGATGATTCCTACCACTGGAGCGAGAAGGCTTCACTTGGATTTCAAAGGTAAGAGTCTCTACTTGTGAATTGGGATTACTTCACTCTTTTCCTTCTTCCTTCTAGATTCTTGTGAGAAGATCTGTCAAGGAGATCCAGTTCTCTGCCGACACTTGGAGAGTGTGAACAGCCGAAGGGTTCTCTGCCCACACTAGGAGAGTGTGAAAGGATGACGATTCTCTGCCCACACTAGGAGAGTGTGAAAGGACGACGGTTCTCTGCCAACACTGAGGATAGTGTGAAAGGACAGACGGTTCTCTGCCAACACTGGGAATTGTGTAAAAGGACGGACGGTTCTCTACCGCACCAGGGAGTGGTGAAAAGAGTGTGTTGTAAAGGCTTCTCCACCTTACTGTGGGTGCTAAAGGAGAGTCACTATTGGTATTAGTGCAATACTCAGAGGGTGCCTCTGGGGAGTGGATGTAGGTCTGGTTATAGACTGAACCACTATAAATCTAGTGTCATTTACTTTACTATTTTTACGTTTCCGCACTTTATATTTCAGTTTTAAAAACTCTGTGGTTGAAAAACATCTTTCTACAAAATTTAAAAGAAATAATTTATTTCGGTTCAATAATTTTCTAAAGGGGACTTAAATCTTTTAAACTACCAATTCACCCCCCTCTTGGTAGCCTTGGGACATTCACTTAGGATTAACAACCTAATTACTAGACTCAACAAGATGAGTGGAGACTGAGTGTGTTAATTCCTATTTTTAAGAATAAAGGTGATGCACAAGATTGTGTGAATTATAGAGGTATTAAGTTAATGTGTCATACTTTAAAACTTTGGGAGTGAGTTATGGAGCATAGGTTGTGGTGTGATACTAATGTTTCTCAAAATCAATTTGGATTCATGCCGGGTAGGTCGACTATGGAAGCCATACATTTATTAAGAGGTTTGATGGAGAAATATAGAGAAATAAGGAGGATCTACATATGATATTTATTGATTTAGAAAAAGCATATGATAAAGTTCCAAGAGAAGTGCTATGGAGAGTTCTTGAAAAGAAAGGAGTCAATAATGCTTATATTCAAATCATTAAAGATATGTATGCAGGAGCTATTACTTGTGTTCAAACACAAGGTGAATTGACCAAGTATTTCCCTATTTCAGTTGGGTTACATCAAGGATCAGCCTTAAGCCCATATCTTTTTGCTTTAGTCATGGATGTTCTCACTAGATATTTGGAAGAGGATGTACCTTGGTGTATGCTTTTTGCTGATGATATTCTTCTTGTTGATAAGACAAGAGAGGGAGTTGAAGGTAATCTTGAATTATGGAGGTCAACCTTAGAGTCTAAAGGTTTTCGCTTAAGTAGATCTAAAACGGAATATATGGAGTGTAATTTTAGTAGTAATAGACCTAGTGAGGGGATTGTGACTTTGGGCAATCAAGTCATTAATAAGAGTACACATTTTAGATATCTGGATCTATTGTTCAGGGTGACGGTGAAAACGATGGGGATATTATCAGCAGAATTCAAGTTGGATGGTTGAAGTGGAGGAATGCATCGGGCTTGTTATGTGATAGAAATGTAACCCTCAAACTTAAGGGAAAATTCAATAAGATGGTAGTGAGGCTTGCAATGCTTTATGGTGCCGAATGTTGGCCATTAAAAGAGAAGCATAATACTAAGTTAAGTGTGGCAGAGAAGAGGATGCTCAGGTGGATGAGTGGCTTTACCCTTAGAGATAGGATACAAAATGAGCATATACGTGAAAAGGTTGGACTAGCTCCAGTAGAAGATAAGATTAGAGAGAGTTGCCTTAGATGGTTTGGTCACATAAAACGGCGGCCTTCCGATGACGCGGTTAGGAGAGTAGAGGTATTAGATTTGACTTATGTTAAGAAAGGTAGGGGTAGACCTAAAAAGACTTGGTTAGAAAATATTAGGAATGACCTTTCTTTATTAGATTTAAACGAGAATTTGACTTTTAATAGGACACAATGGAGAAAAAGGATTCATGTAGCCGCCACGTAGTGGGATAAAGGCTTGATGTTGTTGTTGTTGTTGTTGTATCAACTACAAAAACTGATCCTAATTTCTTTTCCAACAGCATCCGAGGTTTCAATTTCATCATCTCTAAATATGACTGATCTATTAAAGTGGAAGCTGAGAGACTTTCTCTTGAATTTTAATGCTATTTAATAACTTCTCAAAAGTCTTGATTGTAAAGCATTTCAGTAAGAAAACAACCAGTTCATGAATATTTTTCAAGATGATCTCTATGGATGCTGTTCTTGCAACTATCGCTCACAACTCATGCTAATGTTCTTACATCTAATGATATAATCTACTAAACTTTCAACATGATAATTGAGGATTATTGGCCTCATTTTATATGAGATTGACTATCCAAAACAAAAACAAAATAAAAAACTCCAAACCAAACATAATCGTCAAAATCTATTATCCTATAACACTTTTAGACTAACATTTCAATCACCTCAAAACTAACCAAAGTACCTCGATTTAATAATATGTTAGTTTTATATTAAATAGTCATGTATCTACGATTAACCCTCTAAATTTTGAAGCAATCCAAGCTCCCCAAAAACTAAATTAAAATCTAGAGGCTATAAAACCATTAAATATTTATAGTCCATGCCATTTGACATTACATTTTTTGGTATATGACTTAGGGAATTTACCCAAAACTCTTGATCATGTCCATGATCATTGTTATGAAATGTTATGCATAAAACAAAACTTTTGGTGGACCCTGGTTGAAAATGGTTGACGGTGTGCTCACTGCTCACTAAACTAAAAGTTCCTAAGAAAATTAAAAGCTTTCCCTTAAACCTTAACATGAAACATTCAAACCAACTCTTGGAACATCTTTCAATGCATTCCAAATTTTATTTAGGATGCATTGAACTCAAACCCAAGCCTTTGTCATGCTTGGTTGACCAAGTTAACCTAGCATTACCAAATGACACCTTTCAAGTCTTAAGTATGCATTTTACACAAGAAAATCTCACCATGGCTTTGGACATCCTCCATTGATTTCAAGACATCATTTTAAATTGGTTGTACCTAACCCCAATCATTGGTCCAAACTAGTTGACCAAGTCAACCATGATTGAGCAAATCAACCCTACACCTAAATCAAAATCAAATCTAATGCCCCAAGCATTGCCTAACCATATTGAATTCTTAGAGTGACTTATGAGGTCCTTAAGAACCCTCTATAAAAGGCACAACCCTTGAGTCCACTTGGGGCAGCCATATGGCTCGACCCAAGTGGTCCAAAGAGACTCTTCCTGAGCCAAAACCTAACCTAAGACAAATCAAATCAAACTAATGCTTGCATTAGGTCTCCCTTGACTTTTGCACCTACCATAAGTGACTCGGCCATAGAGTCCACTTAGGCTAGTAGTTAAGCTAACCCAAAGTGACCAAAATCATTTTGGACTGAGCTAACTTCAAATCTAGGCTTCACCAAGCCCAATTATCTCTCGTATTGAGAAACCCTAAGTCTTAGACACCTCCCATAGTCCTCCCAGTCATTGGCCTTAACAGGGTCAGGAGCTAAGCTAACCCAAACATTCCCATATCATTCTTACCCAAGCCATTTTAAATGATAAGGCTTTAACATGCATAATTGAGCTCACCATTTGGTTCAATAAACTCCCAGACATCTTTCCACCTCAACACAAATAAGGCACCCTCACTCAGCATCCTGCTATTACTTTCTTCCATTTTGAAAAGACTCCACAAAGCTCTAGGAACTTCGCCTGGCTCCCAAGGCTCCCATAAGCCCTCCTCCAATAACATTGAGTGAGCTCCAATAAATCCTCTTTATCCCCACTTGATGTCCCACTTCCACTACTCATTGGGCCATGCATCGTGAAGGAGAAAGACTTCCCACCTTTAGAAAAACCTACATGAACTCAATCATAGGGATTTGGAGCTTTGTCTGAGGTAAAGACCTAATCCTGAGGACTTAGATAAGTAGATTTGGTCGAGTGTGAAACAAACTATCAACCAATCAAGTTTTGATCATTGGATTAATTGATGATGTTATGGTGATGCCCTCTATTAAATTTCATTTGATTTTACTGGTGGCACCTCTTAGATTATGTTTGTATTTTCTTACAACCAAAAATTCACATGGGTGGTGGAAGATGAAATTAGAGCCATTAATCTTGATCAAGGACTCTGATTAGATCCTATAATCTCGGAGCAAGTTTGATCTCAATCATGCGATCTTAAATTGAACGACCATGGTTAATCCTATATTTTACCATTATCCACCAACTATTGCCCAACCAGTTACACAACATCATAGGTAAAAGCTCGTTGACTGTGTAATTGGTTAAATTAAAAAAATCTATAAAACACCATAAACTTCAAAAACTAATATTTTTTTATACTTCAAAAATTGATATCTCCTCACACACTAGTCCAAATAGGGTGTACTTAGGCTCATTTGAAAGGTCTTGTGGAGACCTACAAAAGCCCTATGGTCTCAAGCCTTCACCATTTATGAAAATAAAATTACTTTAGTACTAGTCCTATTGGTATTTTTTTAAATATTTATTCTTATTAACTCATAAGCGCTTGACGCAATGAGAGATTAATCTCAAACATGTTTTTGACATATCTAAAATTAATCACCATTATTTGAAGTGATTAAGAGCATCATTTGGGTGATTTAATCCTAAAGGTTTTTAATTGACCCTTATTTTTAAACTAACTCAACAACTTATCTAATGGGAATGATGTTCTAAAATTTTGTTAGATGCTTGTGCTTACTCTTGGGTTTAGAAAACCACTGATTGCACTCAAACCCTATATCATGATAGCCAAAATAAGTCCCTAAGGGCATACAAGTTTTTTTCTTAAGTGATTGAGTTGAACACCTTAAGAGGTCCACCATGAGGTAGAATTCAGTGGACTAGAACTATGGGGAGTTAACATATGGTTCAAATTTCATTGCATTTGGACATCATTTGACCCACCATCTAGAAGTCCAAAAAATTGTTCAACTTAATTATCCTAGGAAATTAATTAATTCATAATTAACTCAAGTAAAATCTAAAAAATACAAAGTAGGGTTTAAATTATTCATAATAAAAGCCTAATCATAAAAAATTGAAAGTCCTATCTCCAGCCATGAGAATCGATCATAATTTAATAATAAAGGAAAATCACTAATGAATTAAAATAAATAATTAAAAATAATAATAATAATAAATAAATTTTAAACAATTTAAATCATCAAGATAAGTAATCCCTGACATTGGAAAAGATTTCAAGTAAATTAGAATCAGTTTAGTATAAAAATGAGAAAATTCATCTACTTAAGAAATTAAATAATTCAATAAAATGCATAAGCTTCAAAAATTGATAAGTAACCATAGGAAAATCAAAATTTAGAAAATTAAAGGCATTGGAATCATCCCTTAGTCTTATATTTATGAAAAATACTAAAGTACTAGAGTTTAATAAAAATAAAAAGGTCAACATTTTGGTCAACCTTAGTTCCATAAAACACTTAAACATTTAAAACTCATAACAACTTATAGAAAAATATAAATCACAAATTTAGATACATTTTTCTCATTTTAGGGTCTAATATTTATTAAAAATCTTAAAACCTTAAAACTTAATGTAAATAATAAAAGTTAATTAATGGAATCTTTATTTAATGTATAAAAATATTACAAAAAATATAAAAATTCAATCAATGACCCAATTTTCAGTAAATCATTAGTTTAATCAATCAAATCAAATAATAATAGTGAAGTCAACAACTAATATTCTTTTAATGAAGTTTTTAGGCTAGACTACCTTGAGCTGGGTGCTAAGTTTCCTAACGAAGCCCTTGGTCCTTATGCATATTTTGACAACACCACAAATGAATTTGATGGAATACAAACCATAAAACACAAACTTAACAAATCATTAATAAGATAATTATAAAGTTAGATAACTTAAATAATAAACTAAATCAAAGCTAAACTGAAAGATATATTTCGGGTAACTCGGGCCTATGAGACAATTAAGTTAGCTCCAAAGAAGGTGAAATAAAGTCATGGCCCTAGTGTAAACAAAGAAAGTTATTCTTCAACCTAAATGATTAAAAATAAAGCACTAATTAATGGAATCCTTTATACCATATGTAGATTTTAATTTGGAGAGCATAAGTTCTTAAATGTTGAGGCCTAAGAATAAAAGAACCTAATTGAAATTTAGGACTTTACAGAACTAATAATTAACCAACTTTAATATTTGTGATTCCTTAAAAAATTAACATTATAATATCAAACTTAAACTCAAACTAAATCTTCCTTCAACTTAAAACTAACCAAAAAAATATTAGAAAACTTCAAATAATAACTAACATAGGATACACCCAAACAAAAAGCCTCATACACATACTGTAGATAGCTTGTTAAGACAACTAATTCAACTATTAGGCTAGATTGCTATTCTTTCATACTTGCTTTTTTTATGTGAAGTAAATTTTAGATGCTTTTCTCTACATATTTTTTGCCATAGTTTGGTAAGATTTATGTTGCTTATAATGCGGTATTTTCTTTCACCATGCAACCATGATGTGATGTGTGATGGGTGTTATATTTTTCTATATTAGGAATGATCTGGATACTAATGGAGATTTTTGAAGGTTTCCATACTTACATTGGGATATAAAAAGGATAATTAATAAAATTTTCTATAGATTATAAAATTGCTAAGCTCCCTAAAATTAAATGAAGGTAGAAGTGAATATGCATGATCAAATGTGAGTAACTGGTTATATATAGATTCTTGGGATTTTACCTAATTTTATATGAATTTCTAGGAGAAGGTACAGGGATTATAGAGTCATTTTACATTTTCATGTATAAATTTAAATATAAAATAGGTGAGAAAGTAATTTAAAATAAGATATTCAATATATAAATTTAGAATCAAATAAGGAAGGAAACACCCCTTTGAGGAGGAATTCATTCCATTTAGAGATGCTAATTAGGATGATTCAAAATCCAAAGAAAAAAGAAACACCCCTTTGGGAAGGAGTTCTTTTCATTTGGATATCCGGACCAGGCAAATCCAAGGAGCCCGTAAGAAGGATTTGAAGAAGTGAAGACAAATTATCACACTTTAAAACATACGTCATTTAATAAAATTAGAATCTAGGTTGTTGTCATTGGAGCCCGATCACTTTTAATTTTTGTAGACCCTCATTTGTAATTAAATGGAACTTGCCATATGGCCCTCCTATAATTGTGATACATTTTTTATTATTTAATGTTCATAATACTATTTAAATTATATTATTTAGAAATTGCCAACTTTTCTAGGTTTCCTATATGCATGTATTTATTTTATCTTGGAATGTGTTTAGGCTCTAAGGATATAATATTTTTTCCTACTTCTTATTATATAAAATTTTTAGGCTAACAAAAAAGTATAAATATATTTAAGATGTAAGCCTAGGTACGCTAAGGGATTTTCATGCATTCATATTCATCTTCTCTCCTTGGCAGGCACCTCCCCTCTATGGATCGTGGCAGACCCACCTAATTTATTTAGGTGTAGCTTATTTAGGTAAATATTGTGCATCTCTAGGGAAAAATCTATTTTCTGAGCTAAAATTTAAAGTATATAATATATATATATTTGCATACAAGGACAATTAGCATGAATTGCATTAGAAGACAACTAAAGAAATCAATTATAATTGCATTGAGTATAAGCCCACCATATATAAGTAAAGGTGTCAATTTGAAAACTCTCTAGATGTCAGTCCCAATTTCTCAAAACCTAAATAATGAGCTTTACATGTATTTAATAAGATCATACTCATAGTTTAAAGAACTAAGGTGGATTAAATGGCTTTCCAATTTAGGCTGATGTAAGCCTAAAATAATTTCATTTAATTTGTTAGGTTTGGGTTACAATTGTTTAGTGCCCAACTTAGATCTAGGTTCTAGGAAAGACTTAAAATTAGAAGTCTCTAACATCAGAAATATAATTCCAAACTTCTAATAAAATAACATCTCATGTCTAAAATTTCTCTCTTCTAAATTTAAAACCCAACATTGGATAGGCCAGGGAATTTTTGAATTATTTTAGAATCCCAAAATGTCTCCTACATCTAATCCATTGGTTTCTAAAATTAATACTCAAAATTGATCAAATCCAATTTGAAATTCTAACTATCCCTCCCTTCATATCACTCTTTGAAAATCTAAAATAAAAATTCAATTGTTATTTTAACTGAGAGTATTCATAGGAAGCGTAAACTCTCCACGATGAAATTATCTTTTAAGGATTAGCTTTATAGGTGATTTTAGACCTTATATAAGTTAAACCCCATCCCATTTAGCTCATAAATAGGATGGGGAAAATAACTCATTCATAAAAATCTAAAATAAAAATGTGATCATTATCGATATGTTCAAATGATTAGTAATGAATGATATCTTTTCTTTACTTAGGAGTATATATATATATATATATATATATATATATATATATATATATATATTAATTTTGATTATAAAATAATGGTTATACCTCTAGAATATCATAGCTAAATACATGATCAAATAATATTTTAATGCTTCAAGATTATATGTAGTTCCCCCTCAAATTTCACTATGATAGTTAGGATGAAATTTATAATTCTAAATCATAACCCCTTGAGATGATATATCATTCATAATGATGTGTTTTATTTTAGAAATTAAATACCAGAATCTAGGTTTATATTTCCCAAAACATAATCCAATTGATTTGCCCTCTCCAAAAAAGTTTACTAACATAAACAATTCTCATGGTAACTCCACTGGGTATTTATCTATCCTTCTAACTTCAATAATGATAGAAACTTTATTACATTGGCAAAATAACTAACTTATCTGTAAGTTAAGACTACCTTCCTTCTGTTGGCCCTTCTACCCATTTCTTTCTTAGATGAGCAAGGATAACATAAAAAACAAAGGAAAATAACAAGTAAGGGAGGCGAATGAGTGAAATTCTAACAAAATTGAGACTTTAGCATCTCACACCAAGTTAATTGGTGGAATGAGAGGGTCAAGAAATTTCTCCTCAATATTCAATCATTAACCTCATGTTGGGTTCTAATATTTTAAGAAATTTTTATATCAATCAAATATAACATCTAAATCTTTCTTAAAATGACAAAAATTAAAACAATTCCTAGATTTCATTGTTATATGTTATGCTACATCTTCTCGTAGTTTAACATATATAATAGGATTCTATGTTTATGAAATCATAAATGATTTCGATATCTTATCACTATATGTTAGGTTATATTTTCCATAACTTAAAAAACATGATAGGAAAATAAAATCATTAATGGCATAAAAATTCCATTTCAAGAATTAACTAATTCAAATAATTTATCTTTTAATTACTTAAAATTTCAAATGGCTTGAAACCTCATCCTTTCACTCGAAAGAGATTTGACTGTAGAGGAACTCATGAGTGCAAAAACTATTTAATTTATAATAAGATTCCATACTCTAAAATTGTAAGTTGATGTAGAAATGTTGGTTGACCTATCTAGTAGGATCCAAAAGGATGTCCCCTTACCCATTTCATCCTCTACTAAGGAGGATGATAAATAGAAATCAGTAGAAGTGGGTAAGAGACCATCTGTATCAAAAATAGGTTAAAGTTCATACTTCCCCTTCACCATCAAGAACTAGAAGAAAAATTATTCTATAAAGGTAAGGAAGAAAACCACCAAAGCCAGGAAGATTGCTAAGTTAAAGGCTCTAAGAGAGGTAGAACCTAAGGCTGCTAAAGTATTGCTTATCCTTCCTTCATCCTCTCTAATAAAGGGAAGTCACTTCTACCCTCTCTCTACTATAGTAGGAGAGGTGAAAATAAGTATGATAACCCACTCTTCACCATGCTTGATGGATTACTATATTAAGAAGGCTCCTAAAGAAAATATGGTTAAAAAAAGAGGATATTAAGGAATATCATCCACACTTATGCTACCTCAGTAGGTGAGATAAAATTGGAGTGTCTGAAATAGATGAAGGGAATGATATCCCATAGATTGGAGAAGGAAATGTTGAAGGAAAAGAGAACTCAGATGAGGGACCTGACCCCTCATTCATTAAAAATAAATAAGAAGTATAAGAGGCAGCCTGTCACCTTCATATTTGTGTATTGATACCACTGGGTACCTAGCCTTCTATCTACTAAGACTGAGGAGATCATCCTTATTGGATTATGAAGAAACCTACATTGTGAAGGTAGGACACAAATTTATCTTGTGAAGACTCTAAAGCTAGCCTCCATTATGGTCAGATTAGAGGAGAACAAGAAAATTTTTGAAGTAATGGGCAAGAGTCTTAAGTCTCCTTTGATAGATTATGATCCAATTAAAGAAAGAAAGAGTGAAAGTAGTAATCCATTTGTAGTACTCTCTAGGCTCCCTACCTAAAGATATGAGATTCCTACCCACCATAACTCATAACTCTCCAGAATATCTAAAGGAGGAAATCACAAAACTTATTAAGGATGACACATAAAAAAGAAGCAATATAATACTTTGATCAAAGATGATCTTTTGATGGACACTAGAGGGGGATATTCTTACGAGTAGTGTCTAAATGGAGAGAAAAGAGCATCAATTATGGATGTTGACCCTAGCAGAGCTCAACATAAAAAAGAAGAGGAGTAAGATATATTATGCTTAGATTTAGATATGTTTTCTAGGCTTAAAGAGAAAGATGAACACATAAGAAATCTTGAGAAAATGGTAGAGGATATGTTGTTAAGGGTAGCAAAAATTTTGTATTAGCTAGCCCAAAATTAATAACTTCATGTTAAGAAGTTACTGTTAAGAGAGTTGCTATTAGCATGTTTTACATTTTTGCAACTTATATAGTTTTGATGATTTCAAATATTATTGTTTTATGTGTAGTTATCTCCCAACACTTTTTAGAAGATTTGTTTTTGCTCTTGTGTGTACTAACATTTCAGGAAAATTGAACTCCAAACTATGAAGACTTCAAATCAAATCCTGCATACAATCCTTTGGAAAATGAAGCTTTAAATTGTTCTTTGAATTGAGAGGGAGTGATTGTAATTGATTGAATAAAAATATACACACACACACTTAAGGAGATCTTACAAAATTTATACTGATCGTACGGGATGAACCTAGTTCGTACGGGACGATCGGGTCAGATATCTCCTTGTAAGAGCAATGGAACGAACAGGAGTTGAAGAAAATTTTTCTAAGTCCTGACCGTCCAGGACGAAATTATTTTCATCCCAGGACGAGTTAGGCTCTGTAAAAATTTCATTCAGATGAAATCTATAATCATGCTAGGATGACTTGGGCTCTGTAAAAAATTCATCCAGATGAAATCCAAATCGTCCCAAGATGATTTCTTCTCTGTAAAAATTTCGTCTAGATGAAATCCAAATCATTTTAGGATGAATTCTTCTCTGTAAAAATTTTGTTCAGACAAAGTTCATCCAGTTGAAATCCAAATCATCTCAGGACGAATTCTTCTTTATAAATGTTTCGTTCAGACGAAGTTCATTATCGTGCCAGGACGAGTTGCTCTCTATAAAAATTTTGTACGGACAAAGTCCTGTTCATCCCAGGACGATGTGAACCGACTTACGAAAGTTTGTAACGTCCATGCAATTATTTGGGAACTAACCTATAGTATAACCGAACGTACCGGATGAACCTAGTTCGTATGGGACGATGACCATGTACATAGTTCGTACCAATATATATAATATTCATTTCCGACACTTTAAGTAAAATCATCCAGGATGATCTATGATCGTACGGGATGATCCATTTTGTCTTGACTTAAATATTTGTAGTTTTGGATGGTTTTTCTTGTCTCTTCTATATAAGGTACAGTTTTTACTGCCACCCAATCATTTTGCTCATTGATCTTCGTGCCAATTGAAAGAAGAGTCAAGGAGAGAGTGTGAGAGTGCATTCAAAGGAGGATTCCTACCACTGGAGCATGAAGGCTTTGCTTGGTGTTCAAAGGTAAGAATCTCTACTTGTGATTTGGGATTACTTCACTCTTTTCTTTCTTCCTTCTAGATTTCTTGTGAGGAGATCTGTCAAGGAGATCCTGTTCTTTGCCGACACTTGGAGAGTGTGAACAGCTGAAGGGTTCTTTGCCCTCACTAGGAGAGTATGAAAGGATGAAGGGTTCTCTGCCCACACTACGAAAGTGTAAAAGGATGGACAGTTCTCTTCCAACACTAGGGATAAGTGTTAAAGGAAGACTGTTCTCTACCGCACCAGGTAGTGGAGGAAAGAGTTTTTGTAAAGGCTTCTCCGCCTTGCTGTGGGTGCTAAGGGAGAGTCACTAGTGGTATTAGCGCAATACTCGGAGGGTGCCTCTGGGGAGTGGATGTAGGTCTGGTTTTGACCGAACCACTATAAATCTGGTGTTCTTTACTTTCTATTTTTTATTTTGTTTATCATTTACAACTTGTGGTTGAAAAATATTTTTCTAAAAAAAATTCACTAACAATTAAGTTTTAATTTGCAAAGTTTAAAAAGAGGGTTCAATTTTTTTTTAATTACCAATTCACCCCCCTTCTTGGTTAGCCACTGGGACAAGCTTAGGTTTAACAACCTAATTCATTATGAACGAATCTCAACAAGTGGTATCAGAGCTTTGTTTCAAAATCATAAGTTTAGACTACTTTTTGATTAACATAGATGGCTGCATTTGGAAACCAAAACACACCTAAGGGTTACTCTATTACTAGACCTCCACTATTTGACAATATACCTTTTGATTTTTGGAAAACACGCATGTCTACTTTCTTACAGTCACTTGATTATCGTATGTGGATCTTAGTCCAAGAAGGATATACAAAACCAACTAGATTAGTTGATGGAGTTAGAGTTGAAACACCTTTTGCAGACTAGACAGTAGAAGAACATAACTTAGCACAACTAAACGCCAAATGTTTGAATAGTTTATTTTGTGCTTTAAAATTGGAAGACTACATGCGGGTTTCCACTTGCAAAAGTGGAAATGACATATGGGATAGACTTTGCATAACATATGAGGGGACTAATGAGGTTAAACAATCTAGACTCAATATCTTGTTGCATGATTATGAATTGTTTCACATGAAACCTAATGAATCCATTTTTTGACATGTACACAAGATTCACACAAATAGTCACCTCTTTGCATGCACTTGGTAGGGAACTAACGAATGCTGAAATGATTAATAAGATTCTTTGTTGTTTACCTACTACTTATGATGCTAAAATTACTGCAATTACATAGTCTAAAGATTTAAACATTTATTCTATTGACAATCTTCTTGGTTGGCTTATTACTTACGAGCAAGGAGTTAGCCAAAGAAAGATTGATGCAGGTGAACCAAGAAGGGAGAAAAACATAGCACTGAATGTGGAAGAGTCTAAGAGTGAACAGTCACAACTTGAGGATGAAGACGACATTGCATTAATGACTAGACAGTTTAGAAGCTTTCTGAAGAGGAAGAAAAAGAGACGCTAGCAATGGAATAGAGGTAAATTCAATAGAAAGGCCAAGGTTACTAATGAAATTATTTGCTATGAGTGCAGGAAATCTAGACATATAAAGATGGAATGCCCAAAAATCAAAGCCAATCCTAGTAAGGAGAAGGTAGAGGAGAAACCAGTTGTGAAGAAAGGCAAGAAGAAGTTTCAACGAGCTTTTTGGGCGGACTCAGCTTCAGACTCATCAGAAATAGAAAAGGAAGAGGAAGTTACTAAATTATGCTTAATGGCCGACAATCTTGATCAGTTAGATCAAGAAGAGGTATGTGATTGAACTTATGACAAACTTTTTGAAGTTTCGGAACACATGCATGAATCATATATGAAAATGAAGAAAATGCATGTTAGCCTTAGTTTAGAATTGGAAGAGCTTAAAAAGGAACATGAAATCCTTAGAAAAGATCATGCTTTGATTGATAACAACCACATGAAATTACTTGATGGGTTTGATGACTTGAATAAAAATCATGAGAATTTAAAATCATCTTATGCAGAACTCGAGAAAGATTTTAAGAATTCTAAGGATGAATATGAGAGCAAACTTTATAGAACCAATTATACAAATTGAATTTTGGAAGATATGAATTCATTTTATAAATTAACGATAAAAGCTCTCGAGGATAATAGGATACCTCCTAAACTTGAAGATTTTACTAATCCTATTATGTATCCTAAATTTATGCAACCCAGAAAAGACAGACAAATGTTAGAAGACTTAGGAATCCATTTCCTAAAGTAAAATGTAATAATTGTGGATTGCTTTGACATATAGCTCACACCTGTTCTTTGAAGATGAAAACTAATTTTGTGTGGAGACCTAAGATGCATAAACCTAGACATATCATAAATGCATCTGATTATAAATTGCTAAAAGGAGAACCCAAACTTGTTTGGGTTCCCAGGTCTAACGTTTGCTATTTTTGTAGGGTCGCTCTCACACAAGACCTCATGAGAGCATATGGTACCTAAACAGCAGATTTTCAAAGCACTTGACTGAAGATATTGCTCAATTCATAATGCTGGAAGCCAGGAGTGGAGGCAAGGTTACACTTGGAGATAATACCACAAAGAAGGTGGTTGGATCAGGTATGATTGGAAATCTAAAGAATTTTTTTATAGATAATGTGTTATTGATTGAAGGCTTAAAGCATAATTTCTTAAGTATAAGCCAGCTATGTGATAAGGGTTTTAGTGTAAATTTTTTTCCTACAAGCTGCATATTAAGCTTAAATGGTAAAAATGTTTTGAATGGAAAAAGGGTAAACAATGTTTATATGCTAGATTTAAATTGCATTCAATCTCCTACTGCTTTTTGTTTGAAAACTGTATCTGATGAGTCATGGCTTTGGCATAAAAGGCTTTGTCATTCTAGCATGAAAAACTTAGGAGGGTTACCCAAAAGAATTTATTGAGAGGTATACCAAAACTAGACTTTACTAAGGACCACCTTTGTGATGCATGTCAATTAGGAAAGCAGGTGAAGTCCTCTTTTCAGTCCAATAAGGATCTTAGAAATAGTAAACCATTAGAAATTTTGCATATGGATCTTTTTGGACCAGTTAGAACTGTGAGTCTAGGAGGAAAGGTATACAGATTTGTGATTGTAGATGATTATTCAAGATTCATATGGGTTAGATTTCTATTTTATAAAAGTGAATCATTAGAAGATTTTAGAAATTTTTTTACTTGGATTCAAAGAAAATTAGGGTGTGAAATTATTTCTATTCAAAGTGATCATAGAAGAGAATTTAAAAATGAGAGATTTGAAGAATTATGTAAGGAAAAAGGAATTGATGACAACTTTTCTACACCAAGAACCCCTCAACAGAATAGGGTAGTCGAAAGCAAAAATAGAACATTAATAGAAGCTGCCAGAGCAATGTTGGCAGAATACTCTCTTAATAAATATTTTTGGGCTGAGGCGGTTAGCACTGCATGTTATGTTTTGAATAGGGTGAATGTAAGTTCTAAATTGAATAAAAACCCCTATGAGTTGCTAAAAAGGAGAACACCAAATTTGTCTGATTTGCAAGTTTTTGGTTGCATGGGGTTCATTCATAATAATGGAAAATCTACCTTAGGAAAATTTGAACCAAAATCAGATGAAGAAATTTTTGTTGGATACTCAAGTGTTGAAAAATCTTATAGAGTATTCAATAGAAGAACTTTGGTAATTGAGGAGACCACACAAGTTGTATTTGATGAATCTGGAAATATGGAAGAGTCAAATGTTGTAGAAGATGAAATTGAGATAAACTCCCAAAAGATTGATAAATTGGTTTTGGAAGAAAATGTGGAAGAAAATTTGGAGATAGAAAACCCTTTGCCTAGAGATTTGAGGCTTCTAAAAATCACCCAAGGGAATTGATTATAGGTGAACCAAGTGAGGGTGTAAGGACTAGGGGTGGATTAAACAAGGAAGTTAATCATTCAGCCTTTATTTCAATTATAGAACCCACTAATATTGATCAAGCACTTTCTTATGAATTTTGGATTTTGGCCATGCAAGAAGAGTTGAATCAATTTGTAAGAAATAAAGTTTGAGAATTAACTACAAGACCAAAAGATTAAAGTATAGTTGGAACTAGGTGGGTATTCAAAAACAAAATGAATGACTCAGGAGTAGTCATTAGAAATAAGGCTAGATTAGTTGCTAAGGGGTATAATCAGATTGAAGGGATTGATTTTGAGGAGACTTTTGCCCCTGTAGCTAGACTTGAAGTATTTAGGGTTTTGCTAGCCTTTGCGTGTTTTAGAGGTTTCAAATTGTTTCAAATGGATGTGAAAAATTCCTTTTAAATGGGGTAATTGAAGAGGATGTTTTTGTAGAACAACCTCCAGGTTTTAAAAATTCTAAATACCCAAATCATGTTTTCAAGTTGAAAAAGGCATTATATGGATTAAAACAGGTACCTAGGGCTTGGTATGAGAGGTTGAGCACCTTCCTACTTAAAAGATCATTTGAAAAAGGAAGTGTGGATACAACTCTCTTTTTAAAGAAATGTGGAAAGGATATACTCATTATTCAAATTTATGTGGATGATATCATTTTTGAATCTTCAAATAAAAATCTTTGTGATGATTTTTCTAAAATAATGTGTAGTGAATTTGAGATGAGTCTAATGGGAAACTTAAGTTACTTTCTAGGCATTAGCATTAAGCAAATTGAGGAAGGTACATTTTTAAGTCAGTCAAAATATGTTAAGGATATCCTCAAAAGTAGGAAATGAACAATATTAAACCTGTTAGCACTCCAATGAGTTCCTCAGTTCAGTTAGATAAGTACCCTAAGGAAAAATCTGTTGATCAAAAGAAATTTAGAGGAATAATTGGATCTTTACTTTATTTGACTACTAGCCAGCCCGATATCATGTTTAGTGTTTGCTTATGTGCTAGATTTCAATCAGATCCAAAAGAATCACATTTGATAATAGTGAAAAGGATTTTAAGATATCTGTTAGGAACTCAAAACTTAGAAATTTGGTATCCTAAGTTTAGCTCTTCTTTTGAAATAATTGGTTATTCAGATTCTGACTTTCTAAGTTGTAAGGTGGATAGAAAAAGCACTTCTGGAACATGTCAGTTCATTGGAAATTCATTAGTTACATGGTCTAGTAGAAAATAAAATTCAGTAGCCTTATCTACTGCAGAAGCTGAATACATTGCATTAGGAAGTTGTGTGGCACAAGTACTTCGGTTGAAACAATAGTTGATTAATTTAAGATTAACTATAGGTACTATACCAATTTATTGTGGTAACACTAGTGCTATTTGCATTTCAAAAAATCCTATTCAACATTCAAGAATCAAACACATAGACATAAGGCATCATTTCATAAGGAATCATGTATCCAAGGGAGAACTTGAACTCATTCATGTTACAACTGAAAATCAACTTGCAGACATTTTTACAAAACCTTTAGCCTTTGATATTTTCAGTGCATTAAGAACAAAGCTTGGTGTGATTGATTAAAATGCTTAAATAAAAATGTTCTTGCAACATTGATGTTTATTTATTAATTAAATGTTTTTTATGTCTTTATGATTTTGTTTGTGTGATTTTTCCTTTTAGAGTCTGTGCTTCTTCGTTGTTTTTTGTATTTATTTTATTTTATTTTGTTTTTGAATTGTAGTTTTTGTTAGAGTGCAAAATAATTTTTTTTAAGTCATCATCGTCCGGGATGAAATATTTTCATACGGGATGATTTGTGTAGCGTGACAAACTGTCAGATTTTGAACCTTTTGAGTGCAGTTTTTAATGTACTTCGTCTGTACGATCGTCAAGATCATCTGGGACGAAATAATTTTCAAATGATGGGACAAATGAATGAAGCAGTTGAATTGATAAGATAGTTTTTAATATGAACTTCATCCGTACAAACCTTTGGTTTGTCTAGACGAACACATGTCGGTTTGATATAGGGGACGGTTTCAACTACCATTAAAATGATATAAGTTCTGATCGTCCCGGGACGAACATGTGTTCGTCTATACGATCAGACTGGTCAAAAGTCTGTATGAAAGGATGCTTCGTAAGTTGCATTGATTACGAAAAGCCATTTCATTCTGGTCGTATTGGATCGTCTATACGAAATATTTTTGTACGGGATGAATGAAAATATTGTACGAGATGAAAATTTTTTGTCTGGTATGAACATGTCATTTTCAATATATAGGCGGGCTTTTTAAATCAATTGTCACTCTATAAACATCACTTTCAACTCCTTTCTTACTCTAGATCATTTTCAAATGGCCAGTTCAAGTAAGCGTCAAAAGGTCTTAGCGAAGAAGCCACAAAGGAATTCGTCCGAAAACTTTCTGCCCAAAGCAAATGAGGATTTTTTTCCCAGATTTGCTTCTGCCAAAATCACACCTTCTCGAATTTTAATTCAAGAAGATATTGCCTTTCAGGTATTTCCTTTATTTACTTTGACTCAGTTTCACTTTATCCTTACTCTGATCCACCTCTATAATAAAGAAACCTTCCACTACTTTCTAGCCAATATGTCCTTCAATTCTGACCACTCTATGATTCGCTCCTTTATTTTCAAACAAAAAGTTGAAATCACTAAACACGAATTAGGAGCTTTTCTAAATTTAAGGACTGAGGGGAGTAGAGCCCATACCTTAATCACCAATGATACATATAATTGGTATGAAATTAATAGGGTAATTAGAGGAAATGGTTTAACTGAGCATGTGGCTAAGGTATTCGGTCTTGTCTGGAATGCACGCATCATCTAGCACGTTCTTAGAACTTCAATCATTCCAAAAGCTGGTGATAGAGTCAATATTACCCCCCTTCTTTCCATGATGACTTTCATAATCATGTCAAATAGGCCTTTAGATGAAGCCCAACTTATCCTCGACTATCTTTATGTGCTTTCAGAAATTGGCCATGCAAAACAGAAAGAAAAAGGAATATTTCCTTAGGACACTTAGTTACCTATGTTCTAGAGAAGAAATACAACTTGGTTCATCCTGATCAAGAATATGAAGAACCGCTCTATTACAATGATGGATCATTTAGAGCAATCTTTAAGGAAGAATCAAATAAAGTACATGTCATCAGTGATACACAAGAAGAGCCTGAAGGTGTACCTGCTCCTGCAAATGAACCAAATTATCAGAATTTGGTTCAAAGATTTGATCAGCTAGATACTCATTTTGATCAACGCTTTGATCAAATTGAGACTTATCTTCAACAACATGATAATCAATATCAACATGACATGGGTTATTTGAGGGGAAAAATGAATGATATTAGTACCAATGTACTTATGTTAAATACATACTTTAATCTCTTTGGTACTGCTCCTCCACCTCCTCCTCCAGATCAGGGACCGTCTGAGTGATTGTTGCACTTGATGTTTTGTGTTTGTATTGTTATTCTTTATGTGTTAGTTGATGTTTGCTTTTAGTAGTTTGATGTATTTCTTCTTTATTTTAGTTGTTGTATTGATATCTTGCTGAATCCTTATAATATTTAAAATGATATCAATATAAGTTCTAGTGTTTTGATTTCAATTTTATTTTGAAATATTTGTTAGACTTGATGTAAATCATCAAATTTTTAATCTTAATCGTGCTATAACCTGAATTGCAAAAAAAATTAAATTCATTAAAAAATATAATTATTTTAAGTTTAAGTTTTGCTTATAACTTGATATTATTAGGATTTTCAATTTCATGTCTCTTCTTTAGACTGTATTATTATTAATATTATTATTGCAATTACGATGTTTTCTTATTTTATATTTCACTTATGAATCATTATTTATGCACTTAGAAAGATTTGAAATTTTAGATTATTGTTTTTGAAAAGAATAAAATTACTATTGCAAATTATGTAAAAAGTACAATAAAAAATCAAAAGGAATGCGCAAAGGTTTGCAATATGAAAACGAGGCACAAAATAAGCCCAAAGTAAAAATGATGCACAAAAATGTGCCACAACTATGAAAAAGATGCGCAAAGCGCCACATGTGGTAGTTATTTCTTTCCAAACTCTTTTAATCTCTTAATTCAAATTGATCTTATGTTCATTTATAATTGATATTGAAATTTGAAATATATAATTTTTTATTCATCCTTATTGCAATGATTTTCTCTATCTTAGTGTCTAAACTGACTCATGTTTTTGATAAATTCTTTTTATTATCTATGTTATATCATTTCTTAAATTATATGAATTTCTAAGATTTGCCTAATATTTTAATTTTATTTGCATAACTTATTTCAATCATTGTTAAGATTATATTATCAAATGATTTTCATGTTTCAGCTTACATTTCAAGTCTTTTTTTCTTCTTCACTTTTTGCTGTTGTCAAAAAGGGGGAGAAATTGTTTGTTGAATTGTGTCTTGTGTCTTGTGAGTCTTGTAGTATTTGTGTTTTTTTTTGTGATTATGTTGTTGTTTTGTTTTGTATAAAATTTTTTAAAATCAAAAATAATTTTTGAATCAATGCCTCCTTATTTTCATGCATTCATCAATTCAGGGGGAGTTTAGGAGATTCTTAGAATTTGCAATCCTACAAATAATAATTGTTTTGTCATCATAAAAAAGGGGGAGATTGTTAAGAGAGTTGCTATTAGCATGTTTTACATTCTTGCAACTTATATAGTTTTGATGATTCCAAATATTATTATTTTATGTGTAGTTATCTCCTAATATTTTTTGGAAGATCTGTTTTTACTCTTGTGTGTACTAACATTTCAGGAAAATCGAGCTATAAACTATGAAGACTTCAAATCAAATTCAGCATACAATCCTTTGGAAATTGAAGCTTTAAATTGTTCTTTGAATTGAGAGGGAGTGATTGTAATTGAGTGAATAAAAATACACACACACACACACACACACTTAAGCAGATCTTACAAAATTTTTACTGATCATACGGGATGAACCTAGTTCATACGGGACGATCAGGTCAATTTTCTCCCCATAAGAGCAATGGAACGAACAGGAGTTGGAGCAAATTTTTCTAAATCCTGATCATCCAAGACGAAATTATTTTTGTCCCAGGATGAGTTAGGCTCTGTAAAAAATTTGTTCAGATGAAATCTATAATCGTGCCAGGATGACTTGGGCTCTGAAAAAATTTCATCCAGACGAAATCCAAATCGTCCCAGGATGATTTCTTCTCTGTAAAAATTTCGTCCAAACGAAATCCAAATCGTCCCAGGATGAATTCTTCTCTGTAAAAATTTCATTCAGACGAAGTTTATTATCATGCCAGGACGAGTTACTCTCTGTAAAAATTTTATCAGGACGAAGTCCTGTTCGTCCCAGGATGATGTGAACCGACTTACCAAAGTTGGTTACGTCCATGCAGTCATTTGGGAACTGACCTTTGGTATAACTGATCGTACCAAACGAACCTAGTTTTTATGGGACGATGATCGTGTACGAACATAATTCATACCAATATACATAAGGTTCATTTCTGACACTTTAAGTAAAATCGTCCAGGACGATCTACGATCGTACGGGACGATCCATTTCGTGTTGACTTGAATATTTGTAGTTTTGGATGGTTTTTCTTGTCTCTCCTATATATGATTCAATTGTTACTTCCACCCAATCTTTATGCTCATTGATCTTCATGCCAATTGAAAGAAGAGTCAAGGAGAGAGTGTGAGAGTGCATTCAAAGGAGGATTCCTACCACTGGAGCATGAAGGCTTGGCTTGGTGTTCAAAGGTAAGAATCTCTACTTGTGATTTGGGATTACTTCACTCTTTTCTTTCTTCCTTCTAGATTTCTTGTGAGGAGATCTGTCAAGGAGATCTAGTTCTCTACTGACACTTGGAGAGTGTGAACAGCTGAAGGGTTCTCTGCTCGCACTAGGAGAGTGTGAAAGGATGAAAGGTTCTCTGCCCACACTAGGAGAGTGTGAAAGGACAAAGGGTTCTTTGCCCACACTAGGAGAGTGTGAAAGGATGAAGGGTTCTCTGCCCACACTAGGAGAGTGTAAAAGGACGGACGGTTCTCTTCCAATACTGGGGGTAAGTGTTAAAGGAAGACGGTTCTCTGCCGCACCAGGTAGTGGCGGAAAGAGTTTTTGTAAAGGATTCTCCGCCTTGCTGTGGGTGCTAAAGGAGAGTCACTAGTGGTATTAGTGCAATACTCGGAGGGTGCCTCCGGGGAGTGGATATAGGTCTAGTTTTGACCGAACCACTATAAATTTGGTATTATTTACTTTTTCGCTTTTTATTTTGTTTATCATTTACAACTTGTGGTTGAAATTTTTTTTTCTAAAAAAACAAATTCACTAACAATTAAATTTTAATTTTCAAAGTTTAAAAAGAGGGTTCAAAAATTTTTTTTAATTGCCTATTCACCCCCCCTCTTGGTTAGCCACTGGGACATAAGCTTAGGTTTAACACCCTAATTCATTGTGAACGAATCTCAATAGTTACAACCAACATTGCATAACCAAAAAGCTAGAATTAACCCCAAAATTCAAGAATGAACACCAAAAATCCCATCAATCCCTAATACCAATAGAAAAGACAAAATAAAAGATCGAAAGCCATATAAGGGAGGTTTTCGCCCAATCCAAAGGGTCGCATCAATTCTAAAGGGTTAGCCCTACGACGAGGAGTATGATCAGTCCCTTATCAAAAAGGCTTCATTCTACCTTCATTCAATATCTTTAGTGGTTTAGAGAATCTGAGATAGCATTTGCACCATTTTTGGGGGAGTTGTGTTGACATTGGAGGGTCAGATGTATAATGTTTTCGCAATTTGTTTGCAGTCTCTTTGGAATTGCTTTTGAATGATATGCCGATCTATCCAATGGTTTAGGTAAAAAAAAATTTTAGTTCGAGAGTCTATTCTTAATGAGATTTTATATAATTAAATATCATATTACCATAGGCAATTTGGTCATCAAAAAGTAAAAGCTAGGAGAGTCTCTAGGCAATTATATCTTGGGATTGAGAAACCTCTAAATGAAATGTGAACCACACTGTAACAACAACATGTAGTGGAGATTCTTCTAAATAATATCCATATGCCTATTATGAAAGTTTCTTAGGGATGTTAATCCCTTATGAACTAGCCCGAGGCTAACTGAGAGGGGGGGGGGGGGGGGGGGGGGGGTGAGTTGGTGTTTTAAAAATTCACAAACAAAATTCATGATCTAAATCAAACAATCATTCACCAAAAAATAAATTATGGAAATTAAATGCAGAAATACAATAAGAAAGAACACAACATATTTTATAGTGGTTCGGTCAACTTGACCTACGTCCACTCCCGGGAGCCTCTTTAATGGGTATTGAACTAAACTCAGTGACTCTCATTTTTCTCTCATAAAAAGGTGTAGAAGCCTATACAAAAACTCCTTTCCACCAACCCCGATGAGGTAGAGAACCTAACTCCTTTTGCTTCCTCCTGAAGCAGATGGAGAACCCAACTTCTTTCGCATCCTCCTGAAGCGGGTAGAGAACCTCATCTTGAGTAAACAAGAGATCTTATATAGAAGGGCTTCTAATTTGTCTTAAATTATAATTATTCAATAATATCATCCAAGATGATAAACAGATCATCCTGTACGATCAATAAAGATTTAGCTCAATCAGCCAGGACGATTTAGGGGAGACTGAATGATTAGAAGATTTAATTTTTTTTATTGTCCAGCACCATGGTACATCATTATGTATGATTATTTCAAGACATCAAATATTTTCCAGACCATCGCTTTGTTTGGCCAGTCTTTACTTGTCTGGATGATGAAAAAATAACAAATCATCTAGGATGATTTCTCGGTCATCCTGTATGATTAGTTCAAACGTCAAATGTTGTCAAGATTATAGCTCTCTTCGGCTAGACTTTACATGTTCAGATGATTAAAAAAACCCTGATCATCCAGGATGATTCTAGGATCATCCTATATGATTAGTTCAAATAAATATATATCACCCAAAATATAATTCCATTTATTTAGGAAGAAACTAAGGTTTGTTTAACTAATCATCCAGGATGATCCTACGATCGTCTAGGATGATATGATTGATCAATCAAATCTTAATTGCTTTTCTTGATCATCAAACTAATTTAAGCATATTTATAAAGAATCATCCAAGATAATTGTTAAAATAGTTGCTATTTGCATGCTTTACATTTTTGCAACTTATGAAGTTTTGATGATTCCAAACATTATTGTTCAAATGTGTAGTTATCTCCTAACAATTTTGGAAGAATTGTATTTGCTCTTGTGTGTACTAACATTTCAGGGAAAACGAACTCCAGATTACGATGACTTCAAATTGAATTCAGCATGAGATACTCTGTAATATTTGAAGCTTGCACTTTTCTTTGAAATAAAAAATTGAAAGGGAGTGATTGTAACTTGAGTGAATAAAAACATACACACACACATGAGGAGATCATATAAAATTTATATTGATCGTACAGGACGATATACGTTTGTACTGGACGATCAGACAGTTATCTCCTATAGAGCATATGGAACGAATAGGAACTTGCTCGGAAAATTTTTTCTAAGTCCTATTTGTCCAGAATGAAATAAATTATCGTCCAGGATGATTGGCACTTTGTAAAATTTTGATCCAGACGAAATTAAATTATCGTCCATGGCAACTGGTTCTCTGGAAAATTTTCGTCCAGACAAAATTAAAAATCATCCAGGATGATCAGGTCTCTGGAAAATTTTCGTCCAGACAAAATTAAATTATCGTCCGTGGCGATTGGTCCTTTGGAAATTTTTCATCCAGACGAAGTAAATAATCGTCCAGGACGATCGGTCCTCTATAAAAATTTCATCCAGACGAATCAATTTTCGTCCAAACGATTAACCGACTTAGGACAGTTTTCACTAGTTTCTAGAACCGACTTTATAATAACCGTTCGTACTGGACGAACCTCGTTCGTACAGGATGATCAGCTGTACGAAGACATTTCGTACACATATTCAAATAGGGTCGTTTCAGATCATTTAAGTAAAATCGTCCAGGATGATCCACGATCGTATAGGACGATCCACTGCGTACAGAATTGAATACTTGCAGTTTTTGGGCGGTTTTTCTTGTCTTTTGTATAAATAGTCCAAATTAGACTGCCACCCAATCTTTTTGTCATTTGATCTTCGTGCCTCTTGAGAGAATAGCCAAGGAGAGAGTGGAAGAGAGCATTCAAGTGAGGATTCCTACCACTGGAGCGAGAAGGCTTCACTTGGAGTTCAAAGATAAGAGTCTCTACTTGTGAATTGGGATTACTTCACTCTTTTCTTTCTTCCTTCTAGATTTTTGTGAGAAGATCTGTCAAGGAGATCCGGTTCTCTGCCGACACTTGGAGAGTGTGAACAGCCGAAGGGTTCTCTGCCCACACTTGGAGAGTGTAAACAGCTGAAGGGTTCTCTGCCCACACTTGGAGAGTGTAAACAGCTGAAGGGTTCTCTGCCCACACTTGGAGAGTGTAAACAGCTGAAGGGTTCTCTGCCCACACTAGGAGAGTGTGAAAGGACGACGGTTCTCTGCCAACACTGGGGATAGTGTGAAAGGACGGACGGTTCTCTGCCAACACTGGGAATTGTGTAAAAGAACGGACGGTTCTCTGCCGCACCGGGGAGTGGTGAAAAGAGTGTGTTGTAAAAGCTTCTCCGCCTTGCTGTGGATGCAAAAGGAGAGTCACTATTGGTGTTAGTGCAATACTCAGAGGGTGCCTCTAGGGAGTGGATGTAGGTATGGTTATAGACCGAACCACTATAAATCTGGTGTCATTTACTTTACTGTTTTTACATTTCCGCACTTTATATTTCAGTTTTAAAAACTCTGTGGTTGAAAAACATTTTTCTATAAAATTTAAAAGAAATTTTATTTCGGTTCAATAATTTTCAAAAAGGGGACTTAAATTTTTTAAACTACCAATTCACCCCCCTCTTGGTAGCCTTGGGACATTCACTTAGGGTTAACAACCTAATTACTAGACTCAACAAGTGGTAACAGAGCTTCGTTTCAAAATCATAAGTTTGAACTACTTTTTGATTAACGTAGATGGCTACTTTCAGAAACCGAAACACACCTGAGGGTTACTCTATCACTAGACCTCCACTGTTTGACAATACTCCTTTTGATTTTTGGAAAACACGCATGTCTACTTTCTTACAGTCACTTTATTATCGCATGTGGATGTTAGTCCATGATGGCTACACAAAACCAACTAGATTAGTTGATGGAGTAATGGTAGAAATACCTTTTACAGATTGGACTGTAGAAGAACGTGACTTAGCACAATTAAATGCCAAATGTTTAAATAGTTTCTTTTGTGCTTTAAAATTTGAAGACTACATGCGGGTTTCCACTTGCAAAAGCGGAAAGGACATATGGGATAGACTTTGTATAACTTATGAAGGGACAAATGAGGTTAAACAATCAAGGCTCAATATCTTGTTACATGACTATGAATTGTTTCGCATGAAACCTAATGAATCTATTTCCGACATGTACACAAGATTTACACAAATTGTCACTTCTTTGCATGCACTTGGTAGGGAATTAACTAATGCTGAAATGGTCAATAAGATTCTTCATTGTTTACCTACTGCTTATGATGCAAAATTACTACAATTACAGAGTCTAAAGATTTAAACATTTATTCTATTGACAATCTTCTTGGTTCACTCATTGCTTATGAGCAAGGAGTAAGTCAAAGAAAGATTGATGCAGGTGAATCTCGAAAGGAGAAGAATATAGCACTAAAAGTGGAAGAGTCAGAGAGTGAACACTCACAACCTGAGGATGAAGATGATATTGCACTGATGACTAGACAATTCAGAAGCTTTTTAAAGAGGAAGCAGAAGAGACGCCAACAATGGAGTAGAGGTAAGTTTAACAGAAATGGCAAGGTTTCTAATGAAGTGATTTGTTATGAATGCAGAAAACCAGGTCATATTAAGACAGATTGCCCAAAACTCAAAGCCACTCCTGGTAAGGAGAAGGTGGAGGAGAAACCTATGGTAAAGAAGGGCAAGAAGAAGTTTCAAAGAGCTTTCTGGGCGGACTCAGCTTCAGACTCATCTGAGACGAAAAAAGAAGAAGAAGTCACTAATCTTTGCTTGATGGCAGACAATGTGGATCACTCAGATCAAGAAGAGGTATGTGACTTAACCTATGATGAATTATTTGAAGTTTTTGAACACATGCATGATGCATATAAGAAAATAAAAAAGATGCATGCTAGTTTAAATTTAGAATTTGAAGAGCTCAAGAAGGAACATGAAATCCTTAGGAAAGATCATGCATTAATAGATGACAACCACATGAAACTACTTGATGAATATGATGACTTGAATAAAAATTTTGAAAATCTAAAATTATCCTATGCTGATCTTAAAAAAGATTTTAAAAATTTTAAGGATGAATCAGAGAGCAAAGCATATAGAATCAATTATACCAATCGAACTTTGGAAGATATGAATTCATTTTATAAACTAACTATAAGAGTTCTCGAGGATAATATTAAACCCCCCAGACTAGAAGATTTTACAAATCCTAAATATTATCCTAAATTCATGAAATCCCTTAGAAGACAATCACAAGGAAGAAAACTTAGGAATATTTTTCCTAATGTTAAATGTAATAATTGTGGAATTTTGGGACATATAGCTCACACCTGTACCTTGATGATGAAATCTAATTTGGTGTGGAGACCTAAGATGCATAAACCTAGACATATCATACATGCATCTGATTATAAATTGTTAAAAGGAGAACCTAAACTTGTTTGGGTTCCCAGGTCTAACATTTGATATTTTTGCAGGATTGCTCTCACACAAGACCTCGTGGGAGCATATGGTACCTGGATAGCGGATGTTCAAAGCATATGACTGGAGACACTACACAATTCATATCGCTAGAAGCCAGGAATGGAGGCAAGGTTACACTTGGAGATAATACCACAAAGAAAGTGGTTGGATCTGGTATGATTGGTAATTTCAAAAACTTTTTTATAGACAATGTGTTATTGGTTGAAGGCTTAAAACATAATTTGTTAAGTATAAGTCAGCTATGTGACAAGGGATATAATGTGAAATTTTTACCTACTAGCTGCATATTAAGCCTAAATGGTAAAGAAGTTTTAAATAGAAAAAGGGTAAACAATGTTTACATGCTAGATTTGAATTCATTTCATACTCCTATTGCTTTCTGTTTGAAAACTGTTTCTGATGAATCTTGGCTTTGGCATAGGAGACTTTGTCATTCTAGTATGAAAAATCTTAGGAGAATTACCCAAAAGAATTTAGTAAGAGGTATACCAAAACTAGACTTTACTAAAGACCACCTTTGTGATGCATGTCAATTAGGAAAACAAGTGAAGTCCTCTTTCAACTCCAATAATGATCTTAGAACTAGTAAACCATTGGAAATTTTTCACATGGATCTTTTTGGACCAGTAGGAACTGTAAGTCTAGGAGGGAAGGTATACGGATTTGTTATTGTGTATGATTTCTCAAGATTCACTTGGGTTAGATTTCTTTTTCATAAAAGTGAATCATTTGAGAAATTCAGAAATTTTTCAACTTGGATACAGAGAAAACTAGGATGTGAAATAATGTCTTTACAAAGTGATCATGGAGGAGAATTTGAAAATGAAAGATTTGAAAATTTTTGTAAAGAAAAAGGGATTGATCATAATTTTTCTGCACCTAGAACCCCTCAACAAAATGGGGTAGTTGAAAGGAAAAACAGAACATTAATAGAAGCCGCCAGAGCAATGTTGGCAGAATACTCAATTCCTAGATATTTTTGGGCTGAGGCGGTTAGCACTGCATGTTATGTTCTGAATAGGGTGAATGTGAGATCGAATTTAAATAAAATACCCAATGAGTTACTAAAAGGTAGAACACCAAATTTGTCTCATTTGTATGTTTTTGGTTGCAAGGTGTTCATTCATAACAATGGAAAATCTGCCTTAGGAAAATTTGATCCAAAATCAGATGAAGGAATTTTTGTTGGATATTCAAGTGTTGGAAAATCTTATAGGGTATTCAACAAAAGAACTTTAGTTATTGAAGAAACCACACATGTTGTATTTGATGAATCTGGAAATTTAGAAGAGCCAAATATTGTTGAAGAAGAAATTGAGGAAAACTCCCAAAAGATTGATAGATTAAATTTGGAAGAAAATGTGGAAGAAAATTTGGAAAGAGAAAACCCTTTGCCTAGAGATTTGAGATTTTCTAAAAACCACCCAAGAGAATTGATTATAGGAGAACCTAGTGAGGGTGTTAGAATTAGGCGTGGATTAAATAAGGAAGTCAATCATTCAGCCTTTATTTCAACCATAGAACCCACTAATATTGATCAGGCACTTTCTGATGAATTTTGGATATTGGCCATGCAAGAAGAGTTAAATCAATTTGTAAGAAATAAAGTTTGGGAATTAACTACAAGGCCAAAAGATCAAAGTGTTGTTGGAACTAAGTGGGTGTTCAAAAATAAAATGAATGACTCAGGAGTAGTCATTAGAAATAAGGCTAGATTAGTTGCTAAGGGGTATAATCAAATTGAAGGAATTGATTTTGAGGAGACCTTTGCCCCTGTAGCAAGACTTGAAGCAATTAGGGTTTTACATGCCTTTGCCTGTTTTAAAAGTTTTAAATTGTTTCAAATGGATGTCAAAAGTGCCTTTTTAAATGGTGTTATTGAAGAAGATGTTTTTGTAGAACAACCTCTAGGATTTGAAAATTCAAAATACCCAAACCATGTTTTTAAGTTAAAAAACGCATTATATGGATTGAAACAGGCACCTAGGGCTTGGTATGAGAGATTGAGCACTTTCCTACTTGAAAGATCTTTTGAAAAAGGAAGTGTGGATACAACTCTCTTCTTAAAGAAATTTGAAAAGGAAATACTCATTATTCAAATTTATGTGGATGATATCATCTTTGGATCTTCAAATAAAAATCTTTGTGATGATTTTTCTAATACAATGAGTAGTGAATTTGAAATGATTCTAATGGGAGATTTAAATTACATTCTAGGTTTTAGCATCAAGCAACTTGAGGAAGAGACATTTCTTAGTCAAACTAAATATATTAAGGACATCCTCAAGAAATATGAAATGAACAATGCTAAACCTGTTAGTACACCAATGAGTTCCTCAGTTCAGTTGGATAAGGACCTTAAGGGAAAATCTGTTGATCAAAAGAAATATAGAGGGATTATTGGATCTTTGCTTTACTTGACTGCTAGCCAACCAGATATTATGTTCAGTGTTTGCTTATGTGCTACATTTCAATCAGATCCAAAAGAATCGCATTTGACAGCAGTGAAAAGAATTTTAAGATACTTACTAGGAACTCAAAACTTAGGAATTTGGTATCCTAAGTTTAGCTCTTCATTTGAAATTATTGGTTATTCAGATTCTGACTTTGCAAGCTGTAGAGTGGATAGGAAAAGCACTTCTGGAACATGTTAACTCATTGGAAATTCATTAGTTTCTTGGTCCAGTAGAAAACAAAATTCAGTAGCTCTATCTACTGCAGAAGCAGAATACATTGCATTAGGAAGTTGTGTGGCACAAGTACTTTGGTTAAAACAACAGTTGATTGATTTAGGATTATCTGTAGGCACTATTCCAATTTATTGTGACAATACTAGTACTATTTGCATTTCCAAAAATCCTATTCAACATTCTAGAACCAAACACATTGATATAAGACATCATTTCATAAGGGATCATGTATCCAAAGGAGAAATTAAACTCACACATGTTTCAACTGAAAATCAACTTGCAGACATTTTTATAAAACCTTTAGCCTTGATACCTTCAGTACTTTAAGAACAAGGCTAGGTGTTATTGATTTAAATGCCTAAACAAAATGTCTTTGCAACATTGATATTTATGTTTTTGTTTTGTTTTTGATTTTGTGAATTTTTTGTGTGTTTTTGAATGAACTTGTTTTTGAATGTAAGTTTTTGTTTTATGTTTTCTGTGTTTTTAAATGTTTAGTTTGATTTTCTTAAATTAAAATTAAAAATTCAAAATTTGGAGGAAATCGTCCGGGACGACTTTTGTTTCATACTGGACGATGTGAGATAAATTGGTTTGCGTGAATTTTAACTGTTTTGAGAGCAGTTTTTAATTAGATCGTCTGTACGATCTGACGATCGTCCAGGACGAAATTTTTCTTTTTCTCAAACGTCGAGACGATTGAATGCAGCGGTTGAGTGGATAAGACAGTTTTAAATATAGATTTCGTCTGTACGAATTTTTGGTTCGTCCAGACGAACAAATGTCGTTTCATTGTAGGGGACAGTTTTCAAGAGACTGGAAATTAAGTTACTTTTGAATCGTATGTACGAAATTATTTTGTCTGTACGATCGGTCAAGTCAAAAAGCCTGTACGAAGGGATGCATCGTAAGTTGTGTTGATTACGAAAAGCCATTACATTTTGGACGAAATGGATCATCTGTACGAAATATTTTTGTCCCGACGAATGATGATTTTTGTCCAGGATGAACTGTTTTCGTCCATGACGAACGTAACGTTTTTCTTTAAATATGAAGGCTTTCTAACTCAACAATCACACTTCCAAACTTCTCTTTCAATCCCTTTCTACTTCAAATCATCAATGGCCTCATCAAACAAGAGACAAAAGGTGTTAGTGAAGAAGCCCAATAGAAATGCCTCAGAAAACTTTCTGTCTAAGGCAAATGAGGAATCCTTTCCTCGTTTTGCTTCCGCCAAAATAACTCCATCTCGCATCTTAATCCAAAGTGAGATAAATTATAAGGTAATGCACCTTTTTGCCTCAACTCAATTCCATTTCATACTTTCTCTCGTCCACTTCTACAACAAGCAAACCTTCCACTATTTCCTAGCAAACATGAGTTTTAACTCGGACCACGCTTCCATTAGTTCCTTTGTTTTCAAGCAAAAAGTAGAAATCACCAAGCATGACATTGGTGCATTTCTAAACTTAAGAACTGAAGGATATAGAGCTCACACCCTAATGACTGAAACCACATTCAAATGGGAAGATGTCAATAGGGTAATTAGAAAAAGTGACCTAACCTATCATGTTGCTAGAGTATCCGGTATGACCAAGAATGCCCGTATCATCCAGCATATCCTTCGTTCTTCTATCATTCCTAAAGCTGGTGATAGGATCAATATTACCCCTCTCCTTTCTGTTCTAACCTTTTTAATTATGGATTGTCACCCAATCGATGAAGCCCAACTTATCATAGATCACATTTATGGGCTTTCAGAAATAGGACATGCAGATCAGAAAAGAAAAAGGAACATCTCTTTAGGACACTTAGTTACCTACATCTTGGAAAAGAAGTATAACTTAGTGCATCCTGATGAAGAGTATGAAGAGCCAGTTTATTATAATGATGCTTCCTTCAGATTGCTTTTCAAGGAGGAAAAGGAAAAAGAAAAAGCACATGGCAGTGCCTCAGAAGAAGAAGAAGAAGAAGGAGTGCAAACCTCTGCACCTCAGTCAGATTATCAGAATCTGATTGAGAGATTTGATAGATTAGAGACTCATGTTGATCAAAGGTTTGATCAATTTGATACTCAACTTATGCAGCAACAACAAGACATTGGTATCATTAGAAATGAAGCACATGAAATCAATACCAATGTAATGTTGATGGCCTCCTACTTCAACCTTTTCGGTGGCATTCCTCCTTCTCCTCCACCAGAACAGTAGAGATGATTTTCCTTATGTTTGCTGTACTCGTGTTTGTTTCAAGTTTTGTTGTGTCAGTGTTTAGGTTAACTGTTTAGTTTTTATGTTTTTCTTTTCTTTTAAGTTAAGTGTATGTTTTTAAATGTTTTTAGATATTATGAAATGTGTAATCCTTTCATTAATATCAATGCATGTAGTTCTTGTTTCAAATTTGATTTGTTTTTAAAATATGGTTAATTTTTATGAATTTCATTAGTATTATTTAATCTTCATAGTGCTTAAATTAGATTGTAATTTGAGATTATCTATATTAGAAAATCTAATCTTTCTAAATTTAAAAGTTGTTTATAACTTGTTGTAATTAGAACTTTTAAATTCATGTCTATTCATTTAGACTATATAAAAGTTAATATTATTATTGCAATTTAGATGTTTTCTTATTTTGTATTTCCTTGCTCAAATAATATTTATGCACTTAGAAATATTAGAAATTTTAGATTATTGATTTTGGAAAGAATTGGTCTCAATTACTCTTGAAAAAATTGTACAAAAAGTACAAAAATCAAAAGGAATGCGCAAAGGTTCGCAAATATGAAAAAGAGGCACAAAATCAGCACAATATCAAAAGATGCACAAAAATATGCTCAAAAATTTTGAAAAAGATGCGCAAAGCGCCACATGTGGTAATTCTCTTCTTTCCAAATTCTTTCAATCTCTTAATTCAAATTGATCTTATGTTCATTTATATTCTATTGAACTTTGAAATATCGAATTTTTCTTCATCTCTCTTGTAATGATTTTCTCTATTGGAATGTATAAATTGAATCATGTCTTTGCTAAATTCTTCTTACTTACAATGTTATATCACTTTTTAAATTTCATGAATTTCTATGATTGACCTAATGTTTTTAGTTTAAAATTGCATACCTTGTGTCAATCACCATATAGATTAAATGTTCAAATGAATTTCATACAATTACTTACATTTCTCGTCCATTTCTTCTTCACTTTTTGTTGTTGTCAAAAAGGGGGTGAAATCATTGTGTTTGTAGGTTTTGTTTGTGTGTTTCTAATTTATTTTTTTGAAAAATAAAATTTTTTTTGTGGTTTATGGCTCAAATTGCCTCCTTATTTTCATGTATTCATCAATTCAGGGGGAGTTTAAGAGATAGGAGATTTGTTTAAATTGAAATCATACAAATAATAATTATTTTACCATCATCAAAAAGGGGGAGATTGTTAAAATAGTTGCTATTTGCATGCTTTACATTTTTGCAACTTATGAAGTTTTGATGATTCCAAACATTATTGTTCAAATGTGTAGTTATCTCCTAACAATTTTGGAAGAATTGTATTTGCTCTTGTGTGTACTAACATTTCAGGGAAAACGAACTCCAGATTACGATGACTTCAAATTGAATTCAGCATTAGATACTCTGTAATATTTGAAGCTTGCACTTTTCTTTGAAATAAAAAATTGAAAGGGAGTGATTGTAACTTGAGTGAATAAAAACATACACACACACACATGAGGAGATCATATAAAATTTATATTGATCGTACAGGACGATATACGTTTGTACTGGACGATCAGACAGTTATCTCCTATAGAGCATATGGAACGAATAGGAACTTGCTCGGAAATTTTTTTCTAAGTCCTATTCGTCCAGGACGAAATAAATTATCGTCTCGGACGATTGGCTCTCTGTAAAATTTTCGTCCAGACGAAATTAAAAATCGTCCAGGACGATCGAGTCTCTGGAAAATTTTCGTCCAGATGAAATTAAATTATCGTCCGTGGACGATCGGTCCTCTGTAAAAATTTCGTCCAGACGAATCAATTTTCTTCCAAACGATTAACCGACTTAGGACAGTTTTCACTAGTTTCTAGAACCGACTTTGTAATAACCGTTCGTACTGGACGAACCTCGTTCGTACTGGACGAACCTCGTTCGTACAGGACGATCAGCTGTACGAAGACATTTCGTACACATATTCAAATAGGGTCGTTTCAGATCATTTAAGTAAAATCGTCCAGGATGATCCACGATCGTACAGGACGATCCACTGCGTACAGAATTGAATACTTGCAGTTTTTGGGCGTTTTTTCTAGTCTTTTGTATAAATATTTCAAATTAGACTGCCACCCAATCTTTTTGTCATTTGATCTTCGTGTCTCTTGAGAGAATAGCCAAGGAGAGAGTGGAAGAGAGCATTCAAGTGAGGATTCCTACCACTGGAGCGAGAAGGCTTCACTTGGAGTTCAAAGGTAAGAGTCTCTACTTGTGAATTGGGATTACTTCACTCTTTTCTTTCTTCCTTCTAGATTTTTGTGAGAAGATCTGTCAAGGAGATCCGGTTCTCTGCCGACACTTGGAGAGTGTGAACAGCCGAAGGGTTCTCTGCCCACACTTGGAGAGTGTAAACAGCTGAAGGGTTCTCTGCCCACACTTGGAGAGTGTAAACAGCTGAAGGGTTCTCTGCCCACACTTGGAGAGTGTAAACAGCTGAAGGGTTCTCTGCCCACACTAGGAGAGTGTGAAAGGATGGACGGTTCTCTGCCAACACTAGGGATAGTGTGAAAGGATGGACGGTTCTCTGCCAACACTGAGAATTGTGTAAAAGGACGGACGGTTCTCTGCCGCACCTGGGAGTGGTGAAAAGAGTGTGTTGTAAAGGCTTCTCCGCCTTGCTGTGGATGCAAAAGGAGAGTCACTATTGGTATTAGTGCAATACTCAGAGGGTGCCTCTGTGGAGTGGATGTAGGTCTGGTTATAGACCGAACCACTATAAATCTTGTGTCATTTACTTTACTGTTTTTACATTTCCGCACTTTATATTTCAGTTTTAAAAACTCTGTGGTTGAAAAATATTTTTCTATAAAATTTAAAAGAAATTTTATTTCGGTTCAATAATTTTCAAAAAGGGGACTTAAATTTTTTAAACTACCAATTCACCCCCCTCTTGGTAGCCTTGGGACATTCACTTAGGGTTAACAACCTAATTACTAGACTCAACAATAATGTCATGTACGATGTCCAAAAATAATAACATGCCTAAAAGAGGTAGCGGTTGATTCTTTTTTATTTGAGCATATCATCCATGGCGATGCTAATATTGTCTAGGACAATTTGCTTAATTTTAGTTGCCTTAATAAGGATGCCCTAATCAGGATTTCTATTTTTAACTGATTATCCAGGATGCTTTTAGATCGTCTCGGATAATATGGTCAAAATTAGGAAACTCTAAAATTGACAGAATTTTCCCCCTTGAGTGTGTTTGTGCAAGGTTACTTAGCATCAGGACCCACCCTGTTACATTTGACTCAAGAAAAGGTAAAAACACTTAAAGTACACTTACAGATTGACACAATCCTAATATACCCAATCTTGAGCTAGCTTGATTTGCAATTGACCTTATGGACATGAAACGTTAGTAGGCAAAGCAATAGTAGAAAAAATAGAAGTGTTAAAAAAATGTTTGCTATCATCAAAATTATAATTCCTAAATCTAGATTCGCAATAATCTCCCCTTTTTTGATGATGGCAAACATTTGATAGAAAAATATTATTTAAGTAGTTAAATGAAATATAATGTGAAGGAAAATAGTGTGAACTAAGCATTACAAATTTTACTAAAATCAAATAGATGGTATAAATACTAAATACTAGTAGTAGAAAAAGTGCAACAAAATAACACAAACACTACCACCACTCTCCCTTTTGACATCACAAAAAGGAGGAGAAAAATAGAAAAGAAAAACATAACAGAAAATAAAAACTAATCAACATCACAGAAAACATCACAAGAAAAATAATCTATAAGTATGAAGAGCCCTGATCATTAGAAGGAGGTGGTGGTGGTGGCTGAAAGAAACTGGAAATAGTAGTGAACTGCTCCCCAAACTAGGTCATGTCCTGGTCATGCTGCTACTACTGGTGTTCCACATACGAACCAAATCGAGTGACATCATCTGCATACTGCTGCTCCTGTGTAGTAACATAAGAGTCGAACCTAGCCTCCCACTAGTCGAACTGCTCCACTAGTTGATCCATCTGTGAGTGCTAGCGGATAGGAGCAGGTGTAGGAATAGGTGCAGGAGTAGCTTCCTCCTCAGCTACCTCAGCCTGCTCATGCTCCTATTTGAGTTGAGTACTGCAAAGAACGTGGAAGGAGTTGTTGGTGTAGAAGGCAGGCTAAAACTTCGTTTTGGTAGGATATTGAAGATTAAATTTTATTTTTAGGACATATGCTATGATGTGTCCTAATGCAAGGTTAGGTTTTCTTTGATGCCCTGGATCCCTAATGCAAGTCAGATGCTCAATGTAATGAAAAAAAAAAAAGATCAACAGTGTTGAATTCCTTATGAGCCATTATATAGAAGGTGGTGATTGAAAGCAGAGGAGTGATGTGGACACAATCGCCATCTTTAGGAATAATTGAGATATGAAGTACATATTGGATTGTCATAGCATTTTTGACTAAGGTGCTAAACACACCATCATGATAAGAGACATGAGTGTTTCTCATAAGATTATTGGTAGGAACCCAGTCATAATCAGGATCTTGAGATAAGAGGTGAATCTTATCTCCAGTAGTGAACAGCAGGAGGAGTTTGTAACAATCCTAATAGTAATTTCTACAGGGCATCTGTTTATATAGGATTGAAAGGCAGTGTAAGTGGAGTTTATCCTAAGGCTCACAAAAAATTCATAAAGAAGTTCAGAATTGTGGAGGAAGGTGAGTGTAGGAATGAAGGTGAAGAGAAAAAAGATTAAGAGCATGGTAAGTGAGTGTACGAGGGTTAATAGTCCTAGACAGAGTAATCCCAGATATCTTATAATGAAGATAGGCGGCTTGGTCAGCTGACTTACTGAATCCAAGGTCAACAGTGGCCCTCGAAGAACTTCCAGCCAACATTCTGGAGCGATTGCCACCCGCCATTGAACAAATGAGTGAGAGGAAGGAAGATTATCAAGGAATGAAGAAAGAAAGTGTGAAACTAAAATTCAAAATGGCTATTTATAAAGAATCAGCCATATCATCCATGATGATCACAGGATCATCCAAGACGATCATAGGATCATCCAGGATGATCAGGAAAAATTATGGTGTTCGGGATGATTGGTTTAAAAAGCGGTTATATCATCCAGGATGATCAAACATCATCCAGGATGATTAAATATAGGAAATTGTCAGGAGGAGTCATGTTAGATGACCATTAAAAAAGAAGATAGTCTAGGATGATTAGGTGGACCGTCTAGGAGGATCAAAAATAATGGATCATACTAGACAAATTTAAAATTTGGATCATCCAGGATGAACAGGTGGATCATCCAAGATGATTACTGATAATTAAGTATAATTTAAGAAGATCATCCAAGATGATGAGGATCCTCCAGATCGATCACAAATAATTGAAGCAGAATATAATCAAATCACCCGGGATGATAATGAATCATCCAGAAGATCTCAAACAAAAAGGTCATATCATCGTCAGATTGAAGATGAAGGGTGGTGTGATGATATCATCCAAAACTATAGAAATATTGCTAGGATGATGTGATCAAAAATTAAAAAATTTGTGGATAGATAGAGATGATCAGAGAAGGCCCTACAACTGAAAAGACTAGTAAAAAATAAAAAATAAAAAATAAAGCAACAAAATGACTATAAAAAAAATGAAAAACACTTTTTTTATTAAAGCACGTACATGATAAATTATCCATATGATTGAGTTAAAAAGTTTGTAAGAAAATGAGTTAACATTGTCAAAATCCAAAAACAGAAGGTAGAACAATGATCCTGTTAACCCTAACTCGGACGTCTTATAGGGAAAATCATTTTTTGAAGATAAAGATCTAACTCAAAAAATGTAAATAGATAAGAAAAAGTGATCTGTTTAAAACTTAGTTTTAGGAAAAATATCTTATAAAATAATATACCAAAATAATTAGTCATAATCATGAATTTCAAAATCAAGTCTTTGAAAAATATCAAGTGACACATAAATTCTTCTAATTTTTAAATGTTTGAAAAAGAAGTAAGCTTGATTTCATGTGGGCTCATTTTGTGCCTCTTGTCAATTGGTTTGCGTACTTTGCGCATTTTTATTTTTTGATACAGTTTGTGTATCTTTTTTTTTTTGGCAATCATTGCGCATCTTTTCAGTTTGATTGAAAGAAAATTAACAAAAAATAGGCACAATAATTTGTCCTTAAAATTTTTTATAATCCTTTGAGAGTCAATTCTAATGCCATTAAATATAGAATTATTCATCTCCATTCATAGGAACCATAAAATAAGAGAAGGGATAATGTTTCTAATATGACCTTTATACTTAATAAACCAAAATTAAGCATAGCACTAAAGGACAAATTCACATTAAAATAGTTTAATTTCAAAAAACATCAAAATAACACCAAGTTTTGTCAACTAAAGGACCCGAGACAAAAATATGATGCATATTCTCCACATGATAACAACATTGACACTTAGACAAAAGGATAAAATCTCTTTTGATCAAATTATCATCACTAGATTGAATCTATGTAAATTTCTCCAAATAAAAGTTGTGACAACAAGAGGAATGCTTTTATGCAAAATCATAAATAAATTTCTAGTAACATCATTCTTTGTTATAAACACATGCCAATCATCTTTTAATCTAAAAACCTCATCTTTAGCCAACTTACATAATAAAATGTCTTTTGACTCCAAGTTCAGGGGGAGGTTCATAATTTTTTTAATAATAAAGTTAGAAATTACATTAACAAGTTTATCATAATCCCAACAGTTATCATTAATGAAAAAAATTACCTTAACTGTAGCAGTAGAGGAGGTATTAATGATGGAATCAATAGATTTAATATCTAACCATTATTCCTGCTAGAAGAAGATGTTTCCACCACTAAGTCCCCAAGAAAAATGAGGATCCACAACCCATTTAATCTTGCAAAGCCTTTGCCAAATTTTAGAGTAACCAATATTAAAAGAACAAATAATAGGATGCTTCCCCACATAATATTTGGAATACATGAATTGGACCACAAACTTATATTAGCACAAAAAGTAAATCATAACTTAAAGGAAAAAGCATAAGCCAAATCAAAAATGCTCTTACACCCTAGCCACCCTCCCTCAAAACCCCACAACACTTGTCCCAAGAAGACCATGCAATTTTAGTGTTGCTATTATTCCCTTTCCAAAAACATTTATTAATGATTTGATCAATTCTATTACACATAATTTTAGTGTGCAAAAGAGTTTGGAAAGAGTAAATATGTTGAGAACAAAGAACACTTCTAATGAGAGTAAGCCTACCCCCAAAACTCAAGAAATTTGAATCCCAAGACAAGCGTTTATTCTGCACCAAAGTATTTAAATCATCAAACAAAAAAGATTTCTTTCTACCTCTAAAATAAGGGATACCAAGATACTTAATAGGTAAATGGCCTGGCATAAAACTAGTGAGGTCTTTAATAGCCGAGATAGAGCATTAGATACATTATTAGAGACTTTGAAGCAACATTTCTGATAGTTCAAAGTGAGACCAATAATAGTTTCAAAGTTATGAAAGAAATCTAGGAGGTTATTAATCCTATTACAAGAAGCATTCATAAAAATGATAAAGTCATCAACAAAACATAAGTGAGAAATGGGGAAGCCCCCAGAAAGTTCTAAAGTTAAAACTAGGTTAATTTTCAAAAAGGTTGGCAAGGCTTCTAGAAAGATAATCTGTTGTAATAATGAAAAGAGCCTGAGACATAGGATCTCTCTGTCTTAAACCATGAGAAGATTTAAAAAAACTAGAACTCTTGCCATTAATAATAATAGAGAAATAGGATCCTTTAATACAATTTCTAATAAGATTAATGAAAACCAAGTTAAAACCAAATAACTGTAGAATATTATAAAGAAATTACCAATTAATATTATCATAAGCTTTAGATATGTCAAGCTTCAAGATCATATTACCACCTTCACCTTGATATCCAAATTATGGTAGAATTCCTGGGCCAACAAAATATTATCACAGAAAGAACGACCTTTCACAAATCCCATTTGAAAAGGAGATATAATATTAGGAAGAACAATAGTTAAATGATTCATAAAAATTTTTTAGATCAGCTTACTAAAAAAAGTGCAAAGACTAATAGGTCTAAAGTCATTCCAATTACTAACATCATTATTTTTAGAGATAAGAACAATAGAAGTGGAAGAAAAAAATTTAGGCGTAGCTTGGTCGACAAAAAACTCCATTACCACAGCATATAGATCATCACTAATAATACACCAAGCTTTTTGAAAAAATTTAGTAGTAAAACCATCTGGGCCAGCAACAGAGTCACCGTACATATCATAAATAATATGTTTTAATTTATCTAAAGAAGGTGGTTTAGAAATAAAATCTTTATCCTCATGTTAGATGAGGTCATGAATAATAGCAGGGTTGTCAATATTCCTAGGGGTAAAGTCCTAATTAAGCCTATTTTGAAAGTGTTGCACCACCAACAAAGCCATTTCCTCAACATTCTCAATAACAAACCCATCCACAAGTTTGATTATGGTTATGGAGTTCTTAGCACGTTTCCTTTTAACCAAAGCATGAAATTATTTCGTGTTATTATCACCATCCACCAGATGCTTCCCAGTAGCTTTTTATTTCCAAAAAGTCTCCTCTTGGTCTTGTAATTTAAAAAGACAATCCTTAGCCTCTCTTAATAAAGCAAAGTTAACATCAGAAGGATAAACTTGACAATTAAACTCAACATTATTAACGACATCTTTCGTATTTAAGATATTAGAAAATATATTTTTAAAAATAATATGACTCCACCTAATTAGAAGTTATTTTAGTTTTTCAATTTAAACCAAAGTATTTTTATGCTAATGACAGAGTTATTAGGATGCAATGGGGCCACCCAATTATCCTGGACAACATTCATAAAGGAGTCATATTGTAAGCACATATTTTGGAATCTAAATTGAGGAAAAGAATTCACATGTCTATTAGTAAGCCCATGTAACAAAGAAGAATTGATATGGAACAGGCTTATGACTGTATGTGTTAGGGCACTCTTGAAGGAGTCTTGAACTATTTTGAATTCAATCATTTGTTTTCAAAACTTATTTTGGAGTGTGTGATATAACCAAAGTTCTCAGTGATAATTAATGGCAATCTTTCTAATTGGATTGAAGCCAAGAGTGATAATTAACCAAGGTTTCCCATTGTCACATCTTCTTTTCATGTTGTTCTCTCAACTCCTCACTAATGCTCTTGCTTTAACCTCTATTGGAATTAGTATTTGTCTATATGGTCCACGAATATCACATCTACTATATGCAGATGATGTGATGATTTATTCTGAAGCTAATAAGAAAGTGGCATTGGAGATAAAGGACATACTTTCCAAATTTAGCAAATAGACTGGATAATGTTTAAACATTGGCAAATCAGCCATTCTCTTTGGGAAGATGGTTAATGAAAGGAAGAGGACGTCCATTACATGAATTTTGGGTATCAAGAAAGTGAAGGAAAATTCATATCTTGGTATCAAAATGACATTAAGAAGATTGAAGGCTAATGATTTTCAGTTCATCATTGAAAAATCATTGAAGAAACTCAACACATGGGGGAGTAAGCTCTTATCCTTGGCTGGAAAACTAGCATTGGTTAAATCAATTATTTTGTCATTTCCAAATTTCTATAGCACACACTCCATTGTTCCTATCCGTGTTCTTGAAGACATTAACAAATTATGTAAGAGTTTTACTTGGAATAAACGCAATGGGAGGATCAGTATCCACTAACCGTTAGAATGGGGAGGATGGGGGTTGTGCTCATCTCAATCTAAGGTGGCTGATTTGAGAGCAAGACTGGCATGGCGGTTTCTAAAAATTAAAAACTCTCTCTTACACAAAATGCTGGCTCCTAAATATGGTTCAAAGATTGAGGAAGAAAGTAAGTACAGAAATGTATCATCTTCATGGAAGATTATTAATGATAGAGGAAAAGCTTTACATCCATTCTTAAAATGGAGTGCTGCTAATGGATCATTAATTGATGTCTTTGAAGACAAGTTGATACTGGATAGGAGTATCAACAAATGGCCTACATTTGTTGTACCTCAAGAAGAGGAACCTGTAATGCTAGACATATTCATTAAAGACAAGGAATGGAATGTTGCTGAATTGTTGAAAAATGTTTGGTAGTGAAATGGTGGAGCTCATTTCACATACCAAAATCAAGTCTGATCAATGGGAGGATGAGCAGGAGATGATACACCAGAATTTGGGGAAAAAGATATCTGGAATGATTGCTGAAGCTAGGAAGCAGAATCAGGCTGAAAGCAAATTTTCAAAATGGTTAAAAATGGAAAAACATGCTCCTCGGGTGGAAGTCTTTTGCTGGAGACTTTTTAAGAAAGCAATCCCAACTTATAAGTATCTAGCCCATAGAAGATTGTAAGACGTTGAAGTTTGTCCAAGGTGTTTGGACGGCATTGAAGATGTGGAACATGTTCTAGTCAAATGCAACAAGATTAAGGAGCTAACGTCACAACTAAACAAATGGGGATTTGGAATTCCATTGTTTGAAAGCTTTGAAGAATGCTATGACTAGATGGATTCAATGGTAAAACATAATGGTATGCTTCTCAATTTGTTTTTCAATGTTATGTATCTTTCATGGAAAGCTAGGAACAAATTTCTGCATGATAAAGTGGTAGAAGGTGCAATTTCGGTGGCTGCTAATGCTGTCAGTTTTTCTTCAATCTCTATATTGATTGTTCACTCTAAATCAAAATTACAGGATGTTAACCAGCCTCTTAGGCTATCTAATACTTGATATCCCCCTCCACCTGATTGCTTAAAAATCAATGTAAATGCTTCACTTGGTTCTTCTTATATAGCCAACAATGGAGGTGTTATACGAGATAGCAAAGGGAGATTTTTAATGGCTTTTGGAAAATCATGCATACATTGGGACATTTTTCAATTGGAGCTATTAGCTATCAAGACATTGAAAGAAGTGGTCAAAGATTGGATCTTCAAATACAAGGGAGCAATCATTGAAGCTGACATTACAAATGTAATGAGGAGGCTTCACAAAGCTCGGATTGATGACTTCAAGGGAGTAGAAGACTTTGATTTTTTTAAAGAATTTAACTATGTCATCTTTAGTTATGTTGATAGAGGTAGCAATAAGTTAGCTGATATGTGTGCTAATTATGCTATGGCTAGCAATTTCATTTGGGATGATTTGAGTTTGAATAAGATTCCTCCTTCCTTTATTAAATTATTGAAGGAGGAATCAACATTGTAGTTTCTACTTTCTTCTTTTTCTATTAATGCATTTATTGCTCTTTTCAAAAAAAAAAAGTAACAAAGAAGAATGATTAGAAAGTGTATGACTAAGATACTCAATAAAAATAGTGCTAAAAGAGTTAAGCCAGTTATCATTAAATAAAACATGATCCAGTCGTTGCCATAATTGACCCTAGTTCCAAGAAAATTTCTTACCAAAAATGCTAATTCCAATGAGATTACAATCCATAATCATATTATTAAAGTCCTCCATAGCATGAAAAATATGAGTGGACCCCCAATTTGCTTTGAAGGATTAGAAATAGTGTTAAAAACACCAACCACCAACCAAGGTAAATAACAAATTTTCTAAAAATTGGATAATTGGTCCCAAAGATTTTTTCTAGTCCCACGAGAAGCAGTATAAACAAAAGAGGGACAATAATTTAAATTTAATACTTTAATATTATACTGAAAAACTTGAGTAAAGTTACCAAGAATACCAATATGAACTAAATCTTTCAAGAATAACCAAATTTTATTAGTAGAGTTCACAATGGCATGCTTAAAACCTAAAATTTTAGCAATACTAAGTAATTTAGAAATATTAACAAGAGGTTCAAGTAAAACAAGAATATAAATATCATGTATACGAAAAAAAGTCTTCAGCCTCAAACAAGTAGAAGAGCACCCAATGCCCCTAACATTCCGAATAATAGACTTAAACAGAAAAATAGATCTAACGACTAGTTTGCAAACAGGTGTTTCTAGCTGATTGTAAAATAAGATTCTTTCTCTTTCTACCACACTTATTTTGAGCTTTAATAAAACTTGTATCATTGTCATCTTTAGCAAAGCATTTAGCAGAAAACTACAACTCATTAGTGTCAGTAAAAGCATCATTATAATAATGATAGTTAGAGGGAGACTTACTATCTATTTTAAAACCTATTTCCTTTACCTTTTGAGGAAGTTCACCTTCCTCCAACAAGTCTCCATCAACACTTACATTGCTATTCAAACCAAGTTCCACATTCTCTTCGATAACCAAAGCCAACTTACTTACCCTCAAGTTATTGTCTAGTCCCATAATATCTCTACTAGTCCTTTCACTTCCAGAAGCGGTTCCCTTATCATGAATAATAGATTGAGAGGAATTAATATTAGAAGACTTATTGGTATTCAACATACAGTCCACAACCAGAAGTTATGAGGTAATATTTGTTGATTCCGTATAGGTTGTTAACTAAGCTATTGTCTGAGGCTAACAAAGAGGGGGGGGGGGGGCCTGAATTGGTAATTTAAAAATTCTCTTGGATTTTTAAATTGAAAACCTTTTAAACTTTTTCACTAATTTGATTTTAATTTGAAAATAAGCTTTTCAACCACATTAATTAAAATTGCATAAAATAAATGTAAAAATTAAAAGACATGAAGATTTATAGTGGTTCTGTCAAACATAACCTACATCCACTCTTTGAAGACTCCCACTTTAGGTATTGCACTATTACCAAAGTTGCTCTCCTTTTTTCCCCACAATAAGGTAGAGAAGCCTTTACAAAACCTCTCTTCCAATAATCCCTAGAGTAGCAGAGAACTTTTATCCTTTCACACCTTCCAAGTGTCGGTAGATAACCTTCATCCTTTCACACCCTCTAAGTGTCAATAGAGTACCATCATCCTTTCACACCTTCCAAGTGTCGGCAGAGTACCGTCATCTACTCACACCGTCTAAGAATCGATAGAGTACCGCCATCTGTTCACACCCTCCAAGTGTCGGAAGAGTACCGTCATCTGTTCATACCCTCCAAGTGTTGACATAGTACCATATCTTCTTTAAAGTTCCTCTCACAAGCAACTAGAAAGAAGAAAAGAAGAGTAATAACTAAATACATAAAGAGATCCTTACCTTTGAGTAACCTTGTGAACCCTTCACACTCCACCTGTAAGAAATCTCTCTCAAACACTCTCCAAATCTCACTCTTTCTTTTTCCCTTGGAAAATCATGAAGAATAACTCTTTTCATGTCAGTTTTAAAGGACCTTTTATATGAAAGACATGAAAAATCATTCATAAAATTAAAATTTTTCATTTTGAGCGTGTACGATTATACAGTATGATTGTATGTTGGTGCGTACAAATAGTTTAAAAACTGTTACATACAAACCTGTTGTAAATTGGTATGAAATGATTTCATGCATGATGATTGTCCAGTATGAACCAAGTTCGTACTATATGAACAGTTAAAAAATTTTTCACCTTTGTTAGGATGAAGAGGGACCCCACGATTTTGTACTCTGAATGGCATACATACGATGAAGATATCATATTGTATGATCAGTTTAGAAAATTTTCAAGTTCGTCGGGATGAAAAGGGACACGTCCAACTTATACACTGGATGGCGTACGTACATGACCACATCATACAGTACAAACTATTTATAAAATTTTCAAATTTATTTGGACAAAAAGGGACCCATCCAATTCATATACTAGATGGCGTAGGTACGATGACGACATCATACAATATGAATCGTTCAAAAAATTTTAAGTTCATCTTGTCAAAAAGGGACCCGTCCAATTTGTACAATGGATGGCGTACATATGAATGTGATATCGTATAATATGATCCATACTTTTAAAAAAAATTCTACTTTCTATTCATTTGGCTACTTGTAGGGTCAAATAACTAAATAAATCATCTCGTACGAAATGACTTCGTATAGTATGATCAGTTAAAAATTGCAAATTTTAAACTCTCCCCCGGCGTGTGTGTGTACAGTTACTTAATTATATACACACTCTGTTAGACTCAATAAAATAAAAAACACAGACTTTATTTATAATAAACCCTAAACTAGTCTGATTTGTAATCTTCAATAATCTTGAAGATAATTTCTCTTAAATATTAGTACACAAAAATAACAAAATCATACATCCAAAATATTCTAGAAGAAATAATAATCAAAGCAATAATATTTGGGATCATCAAAAATATACATGTTGCAAGAATATCAACAATAAAAAACTAGGTTGCAACTATCTCAACAATCTTCCCCTTTTTTACGATGGCAAAACAATTATTGCTTGAGTGAACTTGAATACCCTAAATTTCTCCTTAGCTCCCTCTAAAAGAATTAATATGTGAATATAGTGGAATTCCATAAAGAACACAATAAAATATACAAACACAAAATATAAAAACAAAATAACACATAATAACACAAATATAATAACAATACAAAGAACATAACACAAAAGCAATAATAATATAAACAACACAACACAAAAATAATATTACTCCCCCTTTTAACAATAATAAAAAGGGAAAAGGAAGGTTGAAATGAAAGAAGTCATATGAGAAACCTTAGTATTGATCTTGAAAGAGATTGAAATAAAATTGCAATAAAAAAGTTAATTATCATTTGATGAAAAAGAAAGATTCAAAAATTTAAATTAAAGCATAACTTAGATAAGAGAAATTGATTAAGGTCATGAAGTATTCTAGTCAATTAGATAAGGAGAATTATTGCAAAAGTGATGAAATGATGATTAATTAATTTCAATTTTCAATATAAAACATAATTTAACATTAGATTGATTTGAATTTACAGTTTAAATGATAGAGGAAAGAACATATTCAATTAGTGATATTGCGTATCTTTTCAAATATTTATGGCACACTTTGTGCATCATTTTTGTATTTGGTCTAATTTTGTGCCTTTTTTTTATTTTGCGAACTATTACGCATTCTTTCAATTTTTGTACACATTGTACATTTCTTGTGATATACTTTTTTTAATTGATCTTTCCAAAATCAATAATCTAAAAAATCAAATTTCTCTAATTATAAAGATAATTATATTAAAAAAGAGAAATAAAAAATAATAAGATATCAAAATTACAGTAATAATATTCAAATTATGTTTGCCTAAAAATAACATGAGAATGATATCCTTAACTTGATCAAATTATAAGTTAATCTTAAATTTTTGAAAATTTAGATTTCATAATAAAATTAATTTTGTAATACAAGTTAATTTATAACATTATTTAGATCAATTAAGTCAGAATTATCATATTGGCAAACTCATATTTTTAACAACAAATACAAACAACTAATCAAAATAATACAATTTTTATTGAGTATAAATAAAGATCGGATATATTAATGTTATTGATATCAAACATCATAACATTAAAATAGCACAACATCAACACAAAACCTAAACAAGAACAAGTAGAACACAAAGACATAAACACTAAAATCATAACATCTGGAGAGGACTAGCAAAGACAACTATAAAGAGGTACATCTAAAACTCTGAAGGACCCTTGTCTAGAGGAGGAGGCTGGCTGTAGATTGAGAAATAACTATTCATCATAGTTACATTAGTGTTCATTGAGTCGAACTGATCTCAGATCTAACCCATGTCTTGCTGGTACTGTGCATCCTGTTGATTTAAGTGAGTCTGAATTTGATTAAAATGTTGATCAAAATGACTCTCAAACCATTCAAAGCGCTGAACCATCTCTTAAAACTCAGGTCCCTGAACAGGTGTAGGTGCTCTCCCTTCTTCCTCAGTATTCTTACTTGAATTTCCATTCATCTCAAAAAGCGATAAAAAGAGGCATCGGTGAAGAAAATTGGCAATTCAGTGGGAATATTAGGATGAATAATGTTGTACTTTTTTTTCTAAGATATAGGTCACTAGATGTCCAAGAGTAATATTTTTATTTCTCCTATGAGAAGCAAACCCAATTTCAGAGAGGTTATGAATGTAATCTATAATGAGTTGGGCTTCATCAATTGATTGTCCAGTCATAATTAAATAGGTAACTATGGACAGAAGAGGAGTAATGTTTATACAATCACTAGCCTTAGGAATGATTATAGTTTTATGGACATGATGGATGAGTTTGGCATTCTAATTCAAAGTATATACTCTATCTAAGTGAGAAACTTAAGTGACACCTCTAAGAGTCTTATTTATTTTAGACTAACCATAGTCAGATTTGGAGGTTAGAAACTGTGCTCTTGTCTCGCAAGTCTATAAATGGAGAAAGTTTCATAGATCTTCCTTGGTTATTTCTACACGTTATTTTCTCACAAATGAAGTTATCTTACTCTCAACCTCGCTAAAACTCACATTTGCTAAAAAGTAGTGAAAAGTCTCCCTATGATAAGCATGAATCATAGTCAAAATAAAGGCGAACTAGGTTGAAGCAAAAAGAGGCATGACTTGAAAATGGATATCATCTTGAATTAAGAGTCTTGACAGAGTAATTTTTGTAGCGACAAGTCTATAGTAGGAATCCTCGTTTGCTCTAGATAGAAAATTTTTGTCTCTATCCCTAGATGATGAACTCTTAGAAACTTTATCGCGCTTGCTAGAACTTGTCATTTCTAAGATGAGAAGGATTCAAGGAGGATGTTGATGTGAATGAAAATGAATTCTAAAGCCATCCTATTTAAAAAAAATGACCATTCATATAGTACAAAAATCAGTTCATATGTATGATCGTGAGATTATACAGGACGAAAAACTTTTGGGATGGACGAATGAAAACATTCAAAATGAAATGAGTTTTCATAAACTCACAATTTACGAGGGGTCCTATTGTTCAAACTTTTTGACCACACGATCATACAGACAAACATGTGTTCATCCAGGATGATTAATTATTTAAAATCATTTTAATGATGGTTAGGTTTATCCCCCACAGAGAAAGACTTGTGGTTCATATAGAAAAAATAAAATTTTATACGTACTATCAGATATAATAATTGATTCTACCCAGATAACCATCTAGATATATACAGACGAATGAATACAAATTGTACGGGATAATAGTAGTATCATACAGTATGATCACTGTTAGAATATCAAAACTTTATGCATTCAGTTCAAAATAACGATTGACATGCTACAAAATTTGTATAAGACAAAATAATTTCATACAGTATGAATATAACACATTGAAAATGCAGCACGAAAGATCAAAAATAAAACTTTTGATATGTGATACAGGTCCAAATCAAACAAAACATAAAAAACAAAAACAAAATCTAAAAACACACACACAAACAAAACATTAACTTCCAAAAACATAAAATACACATGGAAATATAATAAGTTTGCAGAAGTATTTATTTATGTATTAAGATCGATCACACCAAGCCTTAATCTTAATGTGCTAAAAGTTTCAAAGGCTAGTGGGTTTGTAAAAATGTCTGCAAGTTAATTTTCAGTTGAAACATGATTAAATTCAATTTCTCCTTTGGATACATGATCCCTAATGAAATGATATCTTATGTCTATATGCTTGGTGAAAGTTCATTAGGGATGTTAAGCCCTTATGAAGTAGCCCAAGCTAACCAAGAGGGGGGGTGAATTGATATTTTAAAAAACCTCTCATGATAAAAAAAAAATATTAATCAAACCAAAATTCACCACAAAGAAATCGTGCAGAAATTAAATGCAAAAAAAGCAGTAGAAAAGAAGAAAAAAAATTTATAGTGGCTTGGTCAACTCGACCTAAATCCACTCCCTGGAGGTGCCCTCCGAGCATTGCACTAAACTCAGTGACTCTCCTTTTGCTCCCACAACAAGGTGGAGAATCCTATACAAAACCTTCTTTCTTTTGACACTGTTGAGGCAAAGAACCCAACTTCTTTTGCTTCCTCCTGAAGTAGGTAGAGAACCTTGATCGATTGCTGAAGTGGACCTCTCTCAAACCTCCAAGAACGAGGGATGATGATCGGAGAAGATGACTTGGATTCTTGCTTGGAGCAACTTTTGTGAAACCCCTCACAAACTTCCCCTCATAAGATTCTTTCTCTCTCTCCCTTTCTCTCCCTCTCCTCTAGGCTCTCTCAGGTCAAGATAGTAGCAAACGATAAGTTCTTGGGTAAAAGAAGAGCTCTTAAATAGAAGAGTTTCAAAATAGCTCTTATTTTATACAAAATGACTTTATCATCCAGGACGATCAGCGTAAATTTTGCTTAATTAGCCAAGATGGTTTGAGACGATCAGAAGATTTTTGTTTATATTGCCTAGGCTAATATAATATTGTCCTATATGATTAGTACAAATCCTTGAATATTGTCCATACAATCGCACTGAATAGATGTCTGGACAATGAAAAAATAGCTTGATTGTCCAGACCGATTTCATGATAGACTTGGATGATTAGTTCAAATCTATGAAAATTATCCAGACCATTGACCTAAATAGAAGATGTCTGAAGTTTGATCATCTAGGAGCAACAAAGGTTTTTGAACTAATGGTCTTGGTCGATCCTGTGATTAACCTAAAAGTTCGTTAGGGATGTTATGCCCTATGAACTAGTCCCGAGGCTAACCAAGAGGGGGTGAATTGGCATTTTTAAAAAATTGTTTAAAATTAAGAACAAATATCACAAACCAAAGTTACCACGGAAAAATAAGTGCGGAAAATTAAAGTGCGGAAGCAGTAAAAAGAACACAAGGGTTTATAGTGGTTCGGTCAACTTGACCTACGTCCACTCCCCAGAGGTGCCCTCCGAGTATTGCACTACCAATGTGACTCTCCTTTAGCCCCCATAGTTAGGCGGAGAAGTCCTTACAAAACACTTCCTTTTTGCCACCCCTGGCAAGGCAGAAAACTCAACTCCTTTTGCTTTCTCCTGAAGTAGGCAGAGAACCTCGATCGATCGCTGAAGCGTACCTCTCCCAACTATTCCAATGACAAGAGACTCTAAGGAAGAAGAAGTGGAATAATGCTTGGAGCAAACCATTGTGAACTCCCTCATAAGCTCCCCCTCATAAGATCCTCTCTCTCTCTCTCTCTCTCTCTCTCTCTCTCTCTCTCTCCTTTAGGTTTTCTTAGGTCATGACAGTAGCCAAAAGATGTTCAAAAACATTGAACAAGAGCTCTTAAATAGAAGAGCTTCAAAGGATCTCAATAATTGCAAGTTGCCGACTTTATCATCCAGGATGATAATAATATTGTCATGTATGATCCGTTCAAAACACAGACGATCGGCCAGAACATCGCCCTGAAGATGATCTGGATGATTAAAAATTAGCTTGATTGTCCAGGCCGATCTCACGACCGTCCTGGACGATTAATTCAAATTAGGGGAAAATCGTCCAGAGCATCGCCCTGAATTCAAGCTGTCCAATCCTGATTAGCTAAGAGAAACTAAGGGTTTTTGAATATATCATCCTGGCCCATCTTGCGATCGTCCAGGATGATGTGATCGTATCAATCATCCTTAATTTCTTCCTTAATTGTTGGATCAATTTAGGCATAATTGGGCCATATCGTCAAGGCCGATCTCACGATCATCCTGGCTGATTTCCAAAAATACAGAATACCTAAATTAATCATGGCGGCTATTTCTTTCTGTATTGAGCATATCGTCCTGGCCGATACAAGTATCGACTTGGCTAATAAGTTAATTATGGCTGCCTTAACTAAGAAATCCTGATTAGAACTTCTGTTTTGAACTCGATCATCTAAGATGATAATAAGATCGTCCGGGACGATGTGAGTAAAAATAGAAATTCTAAATCTCTCAAGTGTGTCTATGTAGGGTTACTTAACATCAGTCACTTCAAACATTTATAATTGACTGAAGAAAGGGAAAAAGGAAAATTACAGACTAACTCAATCCTAATCTACCCAATCTTGAGCTGATTCCGATTTCCATCCGATCTTTGAGTCCTGAAAAGTTAATAGAGAAAAGGCATTCATATTGTTTGCTATCATCAAAACCATAATTCATGAAACCAAATCTGCAACAATCTCCTCCTTTTTTTGATGGTAAACACTCTGACGATTATTTCAAAAATAGCAGTGTAAAATAAAAATTTAGAATAAAAGTTCAAACATACAACCCTACTAACATGCAACCCTACTACTCCCCCTTTTGACATCTCAAAAAGGAGGTGGAAAGCAGGAAAGCAAGAAACAAGGTAAATTTTTTTTTAACCAAGGCATAAACAAGATGAAGTATTCCATGTAATTGATTTTAAAAATTTGTGAGCTAATGAATCAACATGAAAAAAAAATCCACAAAATAGTATAATATCCGATCATGATTACCCTTAGCTCTGACTTTCTTTTAGGATAAAATCATCTTTGGAAATCAATGACCTAACTCAAAAATTCAATTGGTATGAGAAAAAAGGATCCAATCATCACTTGGTTTCAGAAAAAATATCTTATAGAATAATGTACCAAAGTAAATTTGTCACAATCGCAAAACAATCGAAATCAAGCCTTCGATACATGAAATCTTCTAAGTTTTAAAAGATTTGAAAGGAGAGTAGAGCTTGCTTTTGGTGGGCTCATTTTATGCCTCTTGTCAATTGAATGGCGTTTTGCGCATCTTTTGATTTTTGATACACTTTAAGTATTTTTTTAATTTGGTGTCATTGCGCATCTTTTGTTGGCATCATTGGCCAATTTTATTTTTTTTTGCAAGCTCCATTCTCTTTCAAAAGCTTTTAAAAACAACCTTAGTTGTGAGTATATCTTTTAGATATTAGAGAATAGGAGCTCTCTCTCTAACATAGGGAAGAATAATCCACAAAATAGAATCAATAACCAATGACAAGGGTAATGAGGAATCTTATTGTGACAAAAAGATTTTGATCATTATAAATATAAGATAGATTTGTTGTAGCAAGGTTGGAAAGGATCTTAATTTCATACTCAATTGGTTAATTTGAAATAGATTTTTGATTAGAAAAGAAAACCGTGCCACTAAAATAGGTTAGAGAAAGGGACATAATCAACGGTATATTTTTACCATTTAATAGATTAAGAGATGTAAAACATTGACTATAAATTTTCAAAGGCAAGGACAAGGCATACGATATCATTTCAGCGATAATTCCGAAATTTTTTTTTTAAATGAAAGTAAAATAATCCAAACAAAAACTAACAGCAAAGTAAAAAGAAGAAAATAAAATAAAGAGCAAAAAGGAAAAGAAAATAAAAGAAATGAAAAAGTTCAAAAGCAAAAGAAAGCAAGTAAAAGATCAAGTTCATGCATTTATGTCAACCACACCCAATCTGGTCCTTAAAGAGCTGAAAGTGTCGAAGGCCAGTGGTTTAGTAAAGATGTCAGCCAGTTGATTTTCATTTGTCATATGTTATAACTCAATGTCTCCCTTAGTCACATGATCTCTAATAAAGTGATGCCTAATTTCAATGTGCTTAGTCCTTGAATGTTTGATAGGATTCTTAGATATGTATATGGCACTAGTGTTGTCACAAAAGATTGAGATGGTGCCTACAGGTAATCCTAAGTCCAATACATGTTGTTTCAACCAAAGGACTTGGGCCACACAACTTCCAAGAGCAATGTACTCAGCTTCAGCAGTAGAAAGTGTAACGGAGTTTTGCTTTCTACTAGACCATGAGACCAAAGATTGTCCTATGAAATGACAAGTTTCTGAAGTGCTTTTTCTATCCACCTTGCATCCTGCAAAATCAGAGTTAGAAAATCCAATAATCTCAAAAGAAGTGTTGTGCCTCGAATACCAAATCCCTAAGCTTTGGGTCCCCAAAAGGTATCTAAAAATTCTCTTAACAACTATCAGGTGGGATTCCTTGGGGTCAGCTTAAAACCTAGCATAAAGGCAAACACTAAACATATTATCAGGTCGGCTAGGAGTTAGGTAAAGTAAGGATCCAATCATGCCTCTGTACTTCTTCTGATCAATAGACTTACCACGTTGGTCCTTATCCAACAGAACACTAGAAGTCATGGGAGTATTAATTGGCTTAGCTTTATCCATCTCATACTTCTTCAAAATATCCTTAATATATTTTGTTTGATTTAGAAAGGTTCCATCATCCAATTGTTTTATGCTAAACCCTAAAAAGTAGGACAACTCTCCCATCAAACTCATCTCAAACTCTTTACTCATTATTTTAGAGAACTCATCACAAAGTTTTTTATTAGAAGATCCAAAAAGTATATCATCCACATAAATTTGAACAATGAGCAAATCATCTCCAACTTTCCTAAGAAAAAGGGTGGTGTCTACGCTCCCCTTAATAAACTCTCTTTCTAGTAAAAATATGCTAAGCCTCTCATACCAAGCTCTTGGTACCTGCTTTAACCCATAAAAAGCCTTTTTTAATTTAAAAACATGATTTAGACATTGGAAACTCTCAAAATCTGAGGGTTGTTCTACAAACACATCCTCTTTTATTTCTTCATTTAAAAAGGAACTCTTAACATCCATTTGAAAAAGCTTAAATCCTTTATAACAAGTAAAGGCTAATAGCACTTTATTGGCTTCCAATCTAGTTACAGGGGCAACAGTCTCCTCAAAGTCTATCCCTTCTATTTGGTTATACCCCTTAGCCACTAATATTGCTTTATTCCTAACCACCACTCCAGAATCATTCACCTTTTTCTTAAAGATCCACTTTGTTCCAACTACACTTTGTCCCTTAGGTCTTTCTACAAGCTCCCAAACATCATTCCTATCAAATTGATTCAACTCCTCTTGCATGGCTAAAATCCAAAACTCATCAGTAAGGGCTTGGTTTATGTTGGTGGGTTCATTCATTGAGATAAAGGTAGAGTGGTTCACCTCCTTCCTAAGTCCATGTCTAGTCCTAACTCCATCAGAAGGGTCTCCTAAGATAAAATCCTTGGGGTAACTTGTAGAGTATCTCCAATCTCTAGGTAAGGTGTGAGAAGGTCTAACCCTTTCCTCTAAATCTATATTTTCTACTCCTTGGGTGACATCTTCTACTCCTTTAACATTTTGGTGACCTACCCCCTTCTCCAAATTTTCTAATCCAGTGGTAATCTCTCCAACATCATCATCATCCTCAACTTTAGGCTTTTTAGGATCAGACTCATCAAATACTACATGGGTGGTTTCTTCCACTATCAAAGTTCTCTTGTTAAACACCTTAAAAGACTTCCCAATACTAGAATATCCCAAGAACACTCCTTCATCAGATTTAAGATCAAATTTTCCTAAGTGAGACTTCCCATTAATGTGAATGAAAACCTTATAACCAAAGACATGAAGGTGGGAAAGATTGGGTGCCCTACCCTTAAGGATCTCATAGGGTGTCTTATCTAATTTGGCTCTAACATTCACCCTATTCAACACATAACAAGCTGTGTTAACCTCTTTAGCCCAAAAGTATTTAGGAAGTGAATACTCAGCAAGCATGGCTCTAGCGGCTTCCACCAAGGTTCGATTCTTCCTTTCAGCTACCCTGTTCTGCTGAGGGGTCCTAGGAGATGAGAAGTTGTGGCTAATCCCCTTTTCCTCAAAAAAATCTCCAAATCTTTCATTCTCAAACTCTCCCCCATGGTCACTATGGATCGTCAAGATCTCACAACCTAACTTTTTTTGAATCCAAGTAGAAAATGTTCTAAACTCCTCAAAAGTCTCATGTTTATGTGAAAGAAATCTAGTCCAGGTGAACCTCAAGTAGTCATCAACAATCACCAAACCATAGACTTTCCCTCCCAAGCTGGCAGTGATAATGGGTCCAAACAAATCCATATGAAGGACTTCTAAAGGTCTAGAGGTGCTAATGTCCTTAATGGGGTCAAAGGTGGAGTGGACCTGCTTTTCTAGTTGGCAGGCATCACAAAGGTGGTCTTTTGAAAACTTGAGTTTGGGGACACCTCTAACTATGTCTTTTTGGGTCACGTTCCTAAGGGTTTTCATACTTGCATGACATAATCTCCGGTGCCACAACCATGAATCATTAATAACTATTTTTAAGCAAAATGAAGCAGTGCATTCAATGTTATTTAAATCAAGCATGTAGATGTTGTTGACCCCCTTTCCCTGCAAAATAGTATTGTTACTTAAACTTACAATGCATGAATTTGCAAAGAATTGCACGATGAAGCCCTTGTCACAAAGTTGACTGATGCTGAGCAGGTTGTGCTTTAATCCATCTACAAGCAAAACATTTTCAATCATAAGATTCTTAGAATTACCAATTATATCTGAGCCTACCACCTTCATATTGGTGTTGTCTCCAAGAGTAACCTTGCCTCCAGTCCTGGACTCTAGCAAAACAAATTGATTGGCATCACTAGTCATATGTTTAGAGCATCCACTGTCTAGGTACCACATACTCTTACGAGGCCTTTTGTGAGAGCCCCCCTAAAAAATTATTAAATGTCACATATAGGAACCCAAACAGGATTGGGTCCCTTCTTATGAAAAGTAGAATGCAATGCATGTGTGATATGCTATAAATCATGCACCTTTGGTCTCCACACCCAACGTGTACTATAATGAATAGTGCAAGTGTGTGAGATGTCTCCTAGCATGCCACATGAAAAGCATCTAACACTTGGAAAAGGATTCCTTAAATGGCTTGAGTTATAATGCCTCTTCCTAGGTTTTGGCTTTTGATCAAGTGTTGGTGTCATCTTAGTTTTCTTAAATGAATCCAATTCATTTTGAATCCTCAAGTTAGTACTTTTTAAGGCATCATTATCAATCCTCAAATTTTTCTCCATCTCTTTAGAATTCTTAAAATTAGATTCAAGTGAGGTGTGTGTGGCTTTTAGTGACTCATGCTCTTCAATTAATTCATAATGCTTTTTTTAAATCGTCAAATTCATCAAGTAGAGTCATGCAATTTGAATCAATCGTAGAATGATCTTTGAGAATAACTTCATGCTCTTTTTGTAAATTCAAAAATTCCAATTTCAAGCTAGCATGTGTTTTCTTAAGTTTCCTATATGATGCATGAATTTTTTCATAAACTTCAAGAAGTTGATCATAGGAAAGTTCACATACCTCTTCTTGATCAAGATTATCATTTGCCATTAAGCACAAGTTTGTTGTCTCATCTTCTGGTTCCATCTCCGATGAATCTGATGTAGAATCTGCCTAAAACACCTTTTGAAGTCTCTTTTTGTCTTTTCTAAACTTGGATTTCTCCTCTCTTTTCCTTTCTTGTGTGCATCTTAAGTGTAGCGCAATCAGCTTTCACATGTCCGGGCTTCCTGCATTCATAACAAACCACATCAGACGATCCTTTAGGATATTTATTATCCTTACCTTTTCTCCAACTTTGATGATGCTTATGTTTCTTCCTTAGAAAGTTTTTGAATTGCATTGTGATTAAGGCAAAGGCATCGCTTTCAGACCCGGAAGAGTCAGTCTGATTTGTGCGCCTTCAGTGCCACTATTTTCTCTTTCTTTTTCTCACATACATCAAGATTTCTTTGATTCACCCCTTGCTCGTATGTAATGAGTGAGCCAAGTAAGTTATCAATCGAATAGGTGCTTAAATCCTTAGATTCAGTTATAGCAGTGCTTTTAGCATCAAAGAGGAAGGCAAGCATCTTAAGATTTTGTTCACTTTTTCATAGTTTGAAAGTTCTCTTCCTAAGGCATGCAAAGAAGTTACAATTTGAGTAAACCGTGTATACATATCAGAAATTATTTCAGAAGATTTCATACAAAAAAGTTTGTAGTCATATAAAAGAATATTCAAACGAGATTGTTTCACTTCATTGGTTCCTTCATAAGTAATACACAACCTATCTCAAATCTCTTTTCTAGTAGAGCAAGTAAAAACACGCATGTAATCCTCAGACTTTATACACAGAAAAAATAGTTCAAACACTTTGCATTCAATTGAGCTAAATTTCTTTCATTGGAAGTCCATTCAGTAAAAGCAACTTCAGTTTTAATTCCGTTAATTTCATGAGAAGGTGGAGAATATCCTTCTTTGATAAGCATCCACATGCGATAATCAGTTGATTGCAGAAAATTAGACATGCGGGTTTTCCAAAAATTAAAAGAAAGGTTGTCAAACAAAGGAGGTCGTGTAATATAATATCCCTCAGTTGTATTACGATTCCCAAAGTTAGCCATGGATCAAAATTTAGAAAGTTTTCAAACTCAGTTTTTATGAATCCCGCTCTGATATCACTTAAAAGTTCATTAGGGATGTTGGGCCCTATGAACTAGTCCCGAGGCTAACCAAGAGAGAGGGGGGGTGTGAATTGGTATTTTTAAAAAATTCTTTAAAACCAAAAACAAATATCACAAACCAAAGTCACCACGAAAAAATAAGTACGGAAAATTAAAGTGCGGAAGCAGTATAAAGAACACAAGGGTTTATAGTGGTTCGATCAACTTGTCCTACGTCCACTCCCCGGAGGAGCCCTCTAAGTATTGCACTACCAACGTGACTCTCCTTTTGCCCCCACAGCTAGGTGGAGAAGCCCTTACAAAACACCTCCTTTTTGCCACCCCCGACAAGGCAGAGAACCCAACTCTTTTTGTTTCCTCCTGAAGCAGGAAGATAACCTCGATCGATCGCTGAAGTTTACCTCTCCCAACCCGTCTAAGGACAAGAGACTCTAGGGAAGAAGAAGTGGAATAATGTTTGGAGCAACCCTTGTGAACTCCCTCACAAGCTCCCCCTCACAAGATCCTCTCTCTCTCTCCCTCTCTCTATCTCTCTTTTAGGTTTTCTTAGGTCAAGACAGCAGCCAAAAGATGTTCAAAAATATTGAACAAGAGCTCTTAAATAGAAGAGCTTCAAAGGAGCTCAATAATTATAAGTTGCCAACTTTATCATCTAGGACGATAATAATATCGTCCTGTACAACCAGTTCAAAACACAAACGATAGGCCAGAACATAGCCCTGAAGATGATCTGGATGATTGAAAATTGGCTTGATCGTCCAGGCTGATCTCACGATCGTCCCGGACGATTAGTTCAAATTAAAGGAAAATCATCCAGAGCATTGCCCTAAATTCGAACAGTCCTATCCTGATCAGCCAGGAGCAACTAAGGGTTTTTAAATATATCATCCTGGCCGATCCTGTGATCGTCCAAGACAATGTGATCATATCAATCATCCTTAATTGCTTCCTTAATTGCCAGTTCAATTTAGGCATAATTATGCCATATCGTCCAAGTCGATCTCATGTTCGTCCTGGCCGATTTCCAAAAATACAGAATACCTAAATTGATCATGGCAGCTATTTCTTTCTAGATTGAGCATATCATTCTGAAAGATAAGTTAATTACAATTGCCTTAACTAAGAAATCCTGATTAGAACTTCTATTTTGAACTCGATCGTTCAGGATGATAATAAGATCGTTTGGGATGATGTGAGTAAAAATAGAAATTCTAAATCTCTCAAGTGTGTGTGTAGGGTAACTTAACATCAGTTACTTCAAATATTTACAATTGACTTAAGGAAGGAAAAAAGGAAAATTACAGACTGACTCAATCCTAATATACCCAGTCTTGAGCTGATTCCGATTTCCGTCCGATCTTTGAGTCCTGAAAAGTCAGTAGAGAAAAGGCAGTCGTATTGTTTGCTATCACCAAAACCATAATTCATGAAACCAAATCTGCAACATATCCAGGATGATATGATCGAGTCAATCAAACCTTAATTAGTTTCCTTAATTATCAGATTAATTTAGGCATAATTATGTTGGATCGTTCAGGATGATGTCCAAAAATAAATAATACCTAAGTAGATCTGGCAACTGATTCTTTCTAATTTGAGCCTATCATCCCGGCCGATATAAATATCATCCAGTAAAATCAGCTTAATGGTGGCTACCTTAACCAGGATGCTCTAATTAGGGTTTCTGCTTTTAATAGATCATCTACGATGATGTTTAGATCATCTAGAACGATGTGATCAAAATAGAGAATTCTAACCAATAGATAAAAATTTTCTCCCATGAGTGTGTGTACAAGGTTACTTAGCATCAGGAATCACATTTTTTATAATAGACTCAAGAAAGGGAAAAAATTACAAACTGACTCAGGCCTAATCTACCCATTCTTAAGCTGGCTTGAGTTGTACTCGATCCTGTGGTCCTAAAATGTTAGTGGGCAAGGCAGTCGTAGAAAAAACATGATTGTTTGCTACCATCAAAATTATAATCCATAAAATCAAATTTATAACAATCTCCCCCTTTTTGATAATGATAAACTAAAAAATAATCTTAATAGTTCAAGGTAGTTTAATGGAAACAGATCAACTATCCAATAACAAAATCAAACTATAAAATAAATAGTACAACTAACTACTCCCCATTTTGACATCACAAAAGGAAGAGGGAAACTAGAAAAGAAACAAAGTAGATATGGCCAAACATAATCAAACTACAATAAAAAAACAACATAAAAAAAACTAAAAGAATGATGACCCCTGATCATCTGAAGGAGTTCGTGGTGGAGATGGATGTGGCTGAAAGTAACTCGAAAGAGTGGCAAATTGCTCTTCAAACCAGGCCACATCTTGGTCGTGCTAGTGTTGCAAGTGAATAATATCCTCAGTATGTTGCTGCTCCTATGCAGCAACGTAGTTCTCAAACTGTGCCTCTCACTGGTTGAATCGCTCCACCAGTTGATCTAACTGAGAGTGCTGGTGAAGCGAAATCGGTACAGGAATGGGTGTAGGAGCCTCCTCCTCCTCTGCTCTCTGAGCTTCCCTGTCCCCTGGATGGAGATGAGTACTGAAGAACTTGGAAGGAATTGTTCGAGTAGAAGGAAGGCTGATAGTTGGGTGGGGCTGGATATTGGTGGTTGTATTTTAATTCTAAAATATTTGCAATGATATGTCTAAGGGCAAGATTGGGCTTCCTCCTTTGTCCTAGATCTCAAATAGTAATTAAATGCTCGATGTAACGAAAGATCAGGTCATTGGCATTACATTTACGATGAGCCAAAATATAGAACATGGTGATTGAGAGAAGTGGAGTAATATGAATGCGATCACCATCTTTTCAGAGAATAGAGGTGCAAAGGACATGTTTAATTATCTTAGCATCTTTGAGTAAAGGTGCTAGTCTCTCTAACATGAAAGTGAGCATTGGTGTTCCTTAAGAAGTGGTTGGCCAGCGCCTAGTCATAATCAGGATCAGAGCATAGGGTGTGGAGTTTGTCCCCTATGGTAGAAAGGTGTAAAAGCTCTTGACAGTCTTGATATGTAATTTCAATGGGACGTCGATTCACATAGGACCCAAGAGAGGTGACAGTGGAATTTATGCGAATGCTAGTAAAAATTTTAAAAAGAAGCTTAGAGTTGAAAGGAATAGTAAGAGTAAAGAGAAAACATAATGAGATGTGAGCAAATATATCAAGTACCAAATATGAGAGAATGTTCAGGTTAATAGAGCGAGAGATAGTGATTTTGACCATCTTGTACCTTTGGTAGGTAGCCTGATCGTCTGCCTCAGTGAATCGAGGGTCTAGAGTCACCCTCGAGGAACTCCTAGAAGGATGGTAAGATCTCTTTTTGCTGACCATTATCAGAAATAGAGCACAAGGGGATTTGAGAAGGTTTGAGTGAAAAAAAATGTTTGAAAGGCTCAATTTATAAAGAATCGACCCAATTATCCTGGACGATCACAGAATCATCCAAGCCAATCGAGTACATTGATCCTGTCTAAGTTGATTGGTCAAAAAAGTGGTTGTTTCATCCAAGCCAATCAGATATCATTTGAGATGATAAGACACAGGAGATCATCTCGAGGAATTAAGCTAGACGATCGTTGGAAAAGAAGACCATTCTAGCCGATTAGGTGGATTGTCTGTGATGATCCACAATAATATATCGTACCGGCCAAATTTAAATTGTTTAAAAGCATTTCCACACATATCGTCTAGGATGAACAGGTGGATCACCTGGGATGATTACCAATAATTGATTGTACCGTCCAAATTTAAAGGCTTTAAGCGCATTACCACGTGTATTGTCTAGGACAAACAGGTGTATCGTACGGGACGATTACTAATAATTGAGCAAAGTGAAAGAACATCATCCAAGATAAAATAAGGATCGATCAGGATGATCATAAATAATTGAAGCATAAGTCAATTAGATCATCTAGGATGATAATTGGATTGTCCAGGATGATTAGCTTCTAATCATATAGCAGACGAAATTGTAAGAATGATTCAATCACATCATCCAAGGAAATATAAATATTGTCTAGGATGATGTGACAAAAGGTTGAAAATTAAAAGATGGATGGAGATGATTAGAGAAGGCTTCAAAATAAAAAAAAATAAAATAAAATATGTAAAAGACACAAAGACATAAAAAAGCCAAAGAATAAAAGTTTTTTTATCAAAGCTTGAATATGAAAAATTTTCCATTGTGATTGAATTAAAAATTTGTAAGAATTAATGAGTTAACATCGTTGAAATCTGAAAATTAGTAAAACAATCGATCCTGTTATCCCTAGCTCGGACTTCTCCTAGGGTAAAACTGTCTTTTGAAAATAAAGATCTAAATTAAAAAAAATAATTGGCTTAAAAAAAGAGATCCATTCAAAACTTGGTTTCAAAAAAATATTTTATAGAATAAAATATCAAAGTAATTAGTTATGATCATGAATTCTGCAATCAAGTCTTTGAAAAATATCAAGTGACACATGAATTCTTTTAAGATTTAAAAATTTTGAAAGGGAAGAAGCTTACTTTTGGTGGGCTCATTTTATGCCTCTTGTCAATTTAATTGGCACCCTTTTCGCATCTTTTGATTTTTGATACACTTTATGTGTGCGTGTGTGTGTGTGAGTGTGTGTGTGTGTGTGTGTGTGTATAATTTGGCATTATTGCGCATCTTTTGATTTTAGCATCATTGGCCACTTTTTTTCATTTATTTGCAAGCTAGACCCCTTTATCAAAATTCTTAAATATTCTCAATCGTGATTATATCTTCTAGATATTAGAGAAGAAAAACTCACTCTCTAAATAAAAAATTATATGATAAATGCAACAGCAAAATTACGAGAAAATTTGAAGGTTAAATAAAGACTTTGATATATATATATATATATATAAGTTAGATTACTATATCAAGATTGAAAAGATCTCAATTGCAAAGTCCAGTTATTGATTTGAGATAGACTTTTATTTAGAAAAGTGATTTAGACCACTAAAAGAAGTTAGAGAAAGGGAAATAATCAAAGTTGTTTCCCCCTTTAACTGATTTAGAGATGTCAAACATTGACTACAAATTTTCAAAAATAAAAACAAGGCATAAGATATCAATTCAACATTAATTAAAAGAAAACAAATGAAAATATACAAAAAAAAATAAAACAACAGAAGAGAAAAAATAATAATAAACAAGAAAAAAACTACAAAAATAAAACAACAGAAAAAATAAATGACAGATAACAAATCAGAAATCAGTAGGAATCAAGTTCATGGATTTATGTCAATCACACCCAATCTAGTCCTTAAAGTGCTAAAAGTGTCAAAGGCCAGTGATTTAGTAAAGATGTCAGCCTTTCTCAATTGCCATATAGTGTAACTCAATATCTCCCTTGGTCACATGGTCTCTAATAAAGTGATGCCTTAAGTCAATGTGCTTGGTCCTTGAATGTTGGATAAGATTCTTAGAGATGCAAATGACACTAGTGTTTTTACAAAGGATTGAAATTATGCCTACAAGTAATCCTAAATCTAGAACTTACTGCTTCAACCGAAGGACTTGGGCCACACAACTTCCTAAGGCAATGTACTCATCTTCAGCAGTAGAAAGTGCAATAGAGTTTTACTTTTACTGAACCAGGAGACTAAAGACTGTTCTATGAATTGGCAAGTCTCAAAAGTATTCTTTCTATTCACCTTACATCCTACAAAATTAAAATCAGAATATCCAATAATCTCAAAAGAAGTGCAGTGCCTAGTATACCAAATTCCTAGGTTTTGGGTTCCTAAGAGGTATCTAAAAATTCTCTTAACTGCAGTTAGGTGGAATTCTTTAGGATCAACTTAAAATCTAGCACAAAGATAAATACTACACATTATATCAGGTCAGCTAGCAGTTAGGTAAAGTAAAGAACCAATCATCCCTCTATACTTCTTTTGATCAACAAACTTTCCATTTGGGTCCTTATCCAATTGAACACTAGATGTCATGGGAGTATTAATTGGCTTGGCTTTATCCATTTCATACTTTTTTAAGATGTCCTTTATATATATTATTTTATTTAGAAAGATTTTATCATCCAATTATCTTATGCTAAACCCTAAAAAGTAAGACAACTCTCCTATCATACCATCTCAAACTCCCTACTCATTATTTTAGAAAAATCATCACATATCCTTTTATCATAAGATCCGAAAAGAATATCATTGACATAGATCTGAACAATGAGTAAATCATCTCCTACTTTCCTCAGAAAAAGGGTGGTGTCTACACTCACCTTAACAAACTCCCTCTCTAATAAGAATGTGCTAAGCCTCTCATACTAAGATATGGGTGCCTGCTTTAATCCATATAAGGAATTTTTTAATTTAAAAACATGATTTTAAAATTGGGAACTCTCAAAACCTAGGGGTAGCTCTACAAACATATCCTCTTTTATTACCCCATTCAAAAAGGCACTCTTAAAGTCCATTTGAAAAATCTTAAATTCCTTATAATAGGCAAAGGTTAATAATACTCTAATGGCTTCCAATCTAGTTACAGGGGCAAAGGTCTCCTCAAAATCAATCCCTTCTATTTGGTTGTATCACTTATCCACCAATCTTGCCTTATTCCAAACTGCCACACCAGAATCATTCATTTTATTCTTAAAGACCCATTTGGTTCCAAATACACTTTGTCCCTTTAGCTTTTCTACAAGCTCCCAAACATCATTCCTAATAAATTGGTTTAACTCCTCTTACATGGATAAGATCCAAAACTCATCAGAAAGGGCTTGGTTGATATTGGTGGGTTTAGACATTGAGATAAAGGCAGAGTGGTTCACTTCCTTCCTAAGTCCATGGCTAGTCCTAACACCTTCAGAAGGGTCTCCTAAGATCATTTCTTTAGGATGACTCAAAGAATATCTCCAATCTCTAGGCAAAGTATGTGTAGGTTCAACCCATTCCTCCAAATCTACATTTTTTACTCCTTGGGTAATCTCACCAACCCCTTTAGTGTTTTGGAGCTCTACCCTCTTCTCCAAATTTTCAACTCCAGCGGTATTGTCTCCAACTTTATCTTTCTCCTTAACTCTAGATTTTTTAGGATCATATTCATCAAACACTACATGAGTTGTCTCCTCCACCACCAATCTCCTCTTATTAAATACCCTAAAGGATTTTCCCACACTTAAATATCCTAGGAACGCTCCTTCATCAGATTTTGGGTCAAATTTCCCTAAGTATGACTTCGCATTATTATGAATGAAAATCTTACAACTAAAGACATGGAGGTGGGAAAGATTGGGTATCCTACCCTTAAGGATCTCATAAGATGTCTTATCAAGTTTGGCTCTAATATTCACCCTATTCAACACATAACAAGTTGTGTTTACCACTTCAGCCCAAAAGTATTTTGGAAGTGAATACTCAGCAAGCATAACTCTAATGGCTTCAACTAAGGTTCGATTCTTTCTTTCAGGTACCTCATTCTGCTGAGGGGTCTTAGGAGCTGAGAAGTTGTGACTAATCACCTTATCCTCATAGAAGCCTCCAAATCTCTCATTTTTAAACTCTCTCCCATGGTCACTATGGATGGTCAAAATCTCAAAACCTAACTTTTTCTAAATCCAAGTGAAGAAGGATCTAAACTCATCAAAAGATTCTTTCTTATGTGAAAGAAATCTAATCCAAGTAAACATCAAGTAGTCATCGACAATCACAAAATCATAGAATTTCCCTCCTAACCTGGCAGTGCTAATGGGTCCAAACAAATCTATGTGAAGGACTTTTAAAGTTCTAGAGGTGTTAATGTCCTTAATGGATTGAAGAGAGGAATGAACTTGCTTCTCTACTTGGCAGGCATCATAAAGGTGATCTTGAGAATTTAATTTTGGGGAATCCTCTAACTAGGTCTTTCTTGGTCATTCTCCTAAGGGTTTTCATACTAGCATGACATAATCTCCTGTGGCACAACCATGAATCATCAACAATAGTTTTTAAGTAAAATGAATCAGCACTTTCAATATTATTTAAGTCAAGCATGTATATATTATTGATCCATATTCTCTGCAAAATAGTATTGTTATTAATGCTTATAATGCAAGCATTTGCTAAGAATTTTATGATGAAGCCCTTATCACAAAGCAAACTAATGTTGAGCAAGTTGTGTTTCAATCCATCTATAAGTAAAATATTTTCAATCAAAAAGTTCTTAGAGTTTCCAATTATACCTATGCCCACTACCTTCCTGGTGATGTTGTCTCCAAGAGTAACCTTACCTACTATCTTGGTCTCTAGTAAAATAAATTTATTGGCATCTCCAGTCATATTTTGTAAATATTCGCTGTCCAGGTACCACATGCTCTCATGAGGCCTTTTGTGAGAGCAAGCCTACAAAATCATTAAATGTCAGATTTAGGAATCCAAACATGTTTGGGTCCCTTCTTATGGAAAGTAGAATGCAATACATATGTGTTATGCTATGAATCATGTAATTTGGGTCTCGACACTCAATGTGTACTACGATGAATGGGGTAAGTGTGTGCAATATGTCCTAACATGCCACATAAAAAACATCTAACACCAGAAAAATGATGTACTAATCTACTCAGGTGGTGATGCTTTTTTTTAAAGTTATGTGATGCATACAATGATAATTTGTTATTTTAAAAGCTTTAAGATTTGATAATTTCTTAAACTCCTTTTCTAACTAAGCATGGGATGACTTCAAGGAATCATATGCATCAGAAAATTTAGTATGCTTTTTGTTTAATGCATCAAACTCATCAAGTAATGTCATGTAATTGCTATCCATTATAGAATGACCTTTAAGAAGAATTTCATGCTCTTTTTATAAATTTAAAAACTCTAATTTCAAGCTAGCATGTGATATCTTAAGTTTCCTATATGATGCTTGAATTTGTTCAGAAACTTCAAGTAGTTGCTCATATGTTAGTTAACATACCTCTTCTTGGTCGCTTTGGCTAAGACTTTTGTCTACCATCAAGAACAAGTTTATAGTCTCCTCTTCAGCTTTACTCTCAGAGGAGTCAGATGTAGAATCTACCCAGAATGCCTTTTGGAACTTCTTCTTATCCTTTTGAACTTGGTTTTCTCCTCACCCTTCACCTTACTAGGATGAGTTTTAAATGTAGGGAAATCAGCTTTAAGATATCTTAGCTTCTTGTATTCAAAACAAATAGTATCATTAAAACTCTTAAAATTTTTGCTACCCTTACCTTTATTCCACTTATGATGGTTCTTATGCTTCTTCTTTAGAAAGCTTTTGAATTTTCCCATGATTAATGCAACATAATCGCTTTCAAACCTAAAAGAGTCAGTGTCCGTGTTGTTGGCCTTCAGCGCCACAGTTTTTTCTTTCTTTTTCTCACCTGCATTAAGATTTCTTTGATTCACCCCTTACTCATAAGTAATGAGTGATTCAAGTAAGTTGTCAATTGAATAAGTATTCAAAACTTTAGATTTCGAAATTGCAATAATCTTAGCATCAAAAGAGGAAGGCAAGCATCTTATTATTTTATTCACTTTTTCATAATTAGTGAGTTCTCATCCTAAGGCTTGCAAAAAGGTAATAATTTGAGTAAACCTTATATACATTTTAGAAATTGATTCGAAAGATTTCATATAAAAAAGTTCATATTTATGCAATAAAATATTCAATCAATATTGCTTAACTTCATTTGTTCCTTCATAAGTAATACAAAATCTATCTCAAAATTTTTTACCAGTAGCACAAGTTGAAACACGCATGTAGTCTTCAGATTTTAAAGCACATAAAAAATAGTTCAAATATTTTGCATTAAGTTGTGTTAAATCCCTATCATCAAAAGTCCATTCAGTAAAAGAAAGTTCAATGTTAATGCCATTAATTTCACTTTATGGAGGTGAATATCCTTCATTACCAAGCTCCACATGCAATAGTCAATTGATTGTAAAAACATAGACATGCAAAGTTTTCAAAAATTAAAAGGTATGTTATTAAATAAAGGTGGTCGGGTAATAGAATACCCTTCTGCAGTATTACGATTACTAAAGTTAGCCATGGATTAAAATTCAAAAGCTTTCAAAAACTCAATTTTATGAATCCCGCTCTAATACCACTTGAAAGTTTGTTAGAGATGTTAAGCCCTTATGAACTATCCCAAACTAACCAAGAGGGGGGATGAATTGGTATTTTAAAAAATCTCTCATGATAAAAAAAATCTTAATCAAACTAAAATTCACCACAAAGAAATCGTGCGAAAATTAAATGAGAAAAAAGTAGTAGAAAAGAATAAAAAAAATTTTAGTAGTTTGGTTAACTCGACCTATGTCCACTCCCAAGAGGCACCCTCTGAGTATTACACTAAACTCAGTGACTCTTGTTTTGCTCTCACAGTAAGGTAGAGAAGCCTGTAGAAAACCTCCTTTCCATTGACACAGGTGAGCAGGAACCCAATTCATTTTGCTTCCTCCTTAAGTAGGTAGAGAACCATAATCGATTGCTGAAGTGGACCTCTCTCGAACCTCCAAGAACAAGGATGACGATCAGAGAAGATGACTTGGATCCTTTCTTGGAGCAACCTTTATGAAACCCCTCACAAACTCCCCCTCATAAGATCCTCTCTCTCTCTCTCCCTTTCTCTCCCTCTCCTCTAGGCTCTCTCAAGTTAAGATAGCAACAAAATATGAGCTTTTGGGTAGAAGAAGAGCTCTTTAATAGAAGAGTTTTAGAATAGCTCTTATTTTATACAAATTGACTTTATCATCCTGGATGATCAGCATAAATTTTGCTCAATAAACCCGGATGGTTTGGGACGATCAGAAGATTTTTATTCATATCGTCTAGGCTGATATAATATCGTCTTGTACGATCAGTACAAATCCTTCAGTATCATCTAAATAATTACATTGAATGGATGTATAGATGATGAAAAAATAGCTTGATCATCTAGGCTAATCTCAAGATCGTCCTGGATGATTAATTCAAATTCATGAAAATCGTCTAGACCATCGCCCTAAATAGAAGATGTCTGATGTTTGATCATCGAGGAGTTTTTGAAATGATCATCCTCGTCAATCCTGAGATCATCTAGGATGATATGATCTAGTCAATCAAACCTTAATTACCAAATTAATTTAGGCATAATTATGTTGCATCGTCCAGGACGATGTCCTAGATGATGTCCAAAAATAAATAATACCTAAATAGATCTAGCGATTGATTCTTTCTAATTTGAGCCTATCGTTCAAGACGATGAGCTTAATGATGGCTGCCTTAACCAGGATGCCCTAATTAGGGTTTATATTTTTATTAGATCATTTAGGATGCTGTTTGGATCATCCCGGATGATGTGATCAAAATAGAGAACTCTAATCAACATAAAAAATTTCCCCTATATATGGGTGTGCAAGGTTACTTAGCATCAGGAACCACATTATTTATAATAGACTCAATGTGAGACCTCGTTCCCTTATTATTCCTCTCTAATTTGGATTTTCCTCTCAGGATCGTCCGGGACGATAGTGGGATCGTCCAGGCCGATCTGCACTGTAGAAAATATCGGCCTGAGAATAGTCCTGGGAACCGTCCAGGACGATTTTTTTGGTCTGATCGTCCCGGGACGATTTGGCGATCGGCCGGGTCGATCTGCTTTATGATATATGAAAATCAGCTCGTTTTGATGAGAGAGAAAATCATTTTAAAACAAAATATCTGTTTTGAGGAGAGAGAAAGAGAAAAGGAAAAAGAGGAAGCCTGGTTTTGGAGGCCGCGGAGCGCTTTTCGTCCGACATCGCTGTTGGGAAAAGTGTAGATCTCGTGGTAAGGACTCCGAACCCTATTATTGTTTTCAAAGATGTTGAGTTTTGACCGAGTTGTGATTTGTTTTGTGTTTTCGTAGTCGAATTTTCGACGTGATTTTGATTTGACACAACTTTCACCGCACAACTTTTAGTTTGTTATAGATATGACTATTGTACACGATTTGACTATATTCTGCGACAATTTTACCGGTCGGAATTGATTCTACGCGATTTTAATCGAATTGAAAAATATCAGGACTTGATTTGATTTGATTTCTATAGAATAATAGTCTTGCATTGATGTTATAGATATTCTATTGTAATTTGGTAGAATTTGGAAATTGTGTCTTTTTGCAGGATTTTTGTGTAAATTTGACCGACTGCCGTTACGCTGCCCGATTTTCATATTATTTCCGAATTTTCTGGAATTGATAGATTGAATTGATATGTGTATGACTATTGATATGATTGTATTGGATTGATTTAATATTGATTATTGCATCGATTATGGATTTATTATTGAACTGATTATTGATTGACTATTGATACTGGAACCCAAGTGGAACCTGGTTGAACGTTGGTGAAGATTGATATTGACCTGTACAGGATGGTGGGCCGATGGGCTTTCCTTTAAACCATTGATCATTGATATAACGATTGGGAGTTATAAGGAGTTTTATATGCCGACGGGCAAAAAGAGTGATGACTCTTATTGATAGATCAACGTACTACAACAGCAACGGATTCTACAACAGCAACATGACCAGTTGATTTTACTTGTCCAGTATATAGTATTGAATTGCATGTTTACTGTATTGATTTATAGATTCATTGTTTTATAGATTCCTGCTTTATTGATTTTGATTGGATTTATTAGATCGTACGATTTCATTGATTTCACTGATTGATTGCTGTGCATCGACATTGAGCATTGATATAGAAATGGATGGATATAGATATTGCATTGATAGCATGAACATGAATAGTATAGAATTATTGACACTGTTGCTTATAGATTCATTGATTTTTGCTTATAGATTCATCGTTACTACTGCCTTTGACTTTATTGAGATTGAGATTCATCATATCGCTTTTCCGATTGGTTTTGCTTTGGTTTGATTTGATCGATTGATTCGACGCGATTGATTTAACGGATTGATTGATTCGACGATTTGATTGATTTAACGGATTGACTGATTTTCTTCTGTGTACGGATTTCTTCGAGATTGACGTGAATTGATCGAGCTAGATTTATTGATTTGCCTGCTGCTGCATTGACTGGTTTTATTGACTATGGATTTCCGTATTGCACCGATTCATTGACCATCGACTGATATGACTTGATTTGATTGACTACATGCATATTGATAGCATCGCCGTGCTTTGATTTTAGTTGTAGGCTTTGGTGACCTGCTGGGCTAGTAAGCTCATTATATGTGGTTGAAATTTTCAGGTCCGAGCAAGGCAACTGGAATGGAGTTCGATCAGAATGTCAGACGAATCCTTTCACTATTGACACCTGGGTCGTCACACTCAAGAAAGGAAAAAAAACCTCAAACTGACTCAGACTTAATCTACCCAATCTTGAGCTGGCTTGAGTTGCACTCGATCTTATGGACCTGAAATGTAAGTGGACAAGGTAGTCATAGAAAAAACATAAATGTTTACTATCATCAAAATTCTAATTCATAAAATTAGATTTTCAACACTTAGTTCAAAAATGTTGAATAAGATTTTTTGAAATGTAAATGACACTAGTGCTATCATAATAAATTATAATTATGCCTATTGTAAATCCTAAATCAATATACTATTATTTCAACCAAAGAACTTATGCCACATAACTTCCTAAGGTAATGTATTCAGCTTTAGCAGTAGATAGGGATATAGAATTCTATTTTTTACTTGGTTAAGAAACTAAATAATTTCCTATAAATTGATAAGTTTCAGATGTACTCTTTTGATCAAACCTACAATCTACAAAGTCTCAATTTAGATATCTGATAATTTCAAATGAAGATCTATACTTAGGATACACAATCCCTAAGTTCTAAGTTCCTGAGAGATATCTCAAAATACTTTTTATTATTGTTAAATGTGATTCTTTTGAATCTGATTGAAATCTAGCACACAAATAAATACTAAACATAATATCTAGTCTGCTAGCTGTCAAATAAAGCAAAGATCTAATAATTCTTCTAAATTTCTTTTGATTAATAGATTTTCCCTTTGGGTCCTTATCCAACTAAACTAAGGAACTAATAGGTGAACTAACTAGTTTAACATTGTCCATTTCATACTTCTTGAGGATGTCCTTAACATACTTTGATTGACTAAGAAATGTTACCTCCTTAATTTGCTTAATACTAAACTTAGAAAATAACTAAGATCTCTTATTAAGCTCATCTCAAATTCACTGCTCATTATTTTAGAAAAATTATCACAAAGATTTTTATTTATAGATTCAAAAATGATATCATCAATATAAATTTGAACAATAAGTATATCATCTCCTAATTTCTTCAAAAAGAGAGTGGTGTCCACACTTCCTTTTTTAAATGATCTCTCAAGTAGGAAAGTGCTTAACATCTCATACCAAGCCCTAGGTGTCTATTTCAATCTGTATAATATCTTTTTTAATTTAAAAATATGATTAGAAAATTTTGAATTTTTAAAACTTAGAGGTTGTTAAAAAATAAACATCCTCTTAAATTACCCAATTTAAAAAGGTACTTTTAATATCCATTTGATACAATTTAAATATAGTAAAACAAGCAAAGGCTAATAAAATCCTAATTGCTTCAAGTCTTGTAACATGGGCAAAAGTCTCCTAAAAATCAATCCCTTCAATTTGATTATACCTCTTAGCCACCAATACAGCCTTATTTCTAATAACAACTCCTGAGTCATTCATTTTATTTTTAAATACCCACATAATTTTAACTACACTTTGATCATTTAGCCTTGCAATTAATTCTCAAATATTATTTCTTATAAACTGATTTAATTTTTCTTGCATTGCCCAAATCCAAAATTTATCCAAAAGTGCTTAATTTACATTAGTGGGTTCTATCATTGAAATAAAGGCAGAATGATTGACTTCTTTGCTAAGTTCACACCTAATCCTAAAACCCTCACTAGATTCACCTAAAATAATTCCTTAGGCTGGTTTTTAAGAAAATTTATAATCTCTAGACATTTGGTTTTCTATCTCCAAATTTTCTTCCAAATTAATCTTCTCAATCCTTTGGGAGTTATTTTCTAAATCATCCTCTTCCAAACTTGTCTCTTCCAAAATTCCGGATTCATTAAATATAATATGTGTTGTCTCCTCAACTACCAAAGTTCTTTTATTAAATACTAAAGGATTTTCTAATACTAGAGTATCCAAGAAAAATTTCTTCATCTAATTTTGGATCAAATTTTCCTAGAGAAGATTTTCCATTATTATGTATGAACACCTTACATCCAAAAACATTCAAATGTGATAAATTTGGTGTTCTACCCTTAAGAAATTCATAGGGTGTTTTGTTCAATTTTGATCTAATATTCACCCTATTCAGAATATAACATGTAGTACTAACTACTTCATCCTAAAAATATTTATGAAGTAAATATTCAGCCAATATGGCTCTAGTTGCTTCAATTAATATTCTATTCTTTCTTTCGACCACCCCATTCTATTGAGGGGTTCTAGGTATAGAAAAATTATGATCAATTCCTCATTCTTTACAAAAGTCTTCAAATCTTTCATTTTCAAATTCACCTCTATGATCACTTTGAATTATTAAAATTTTAGAGCCTAGTTTTTTTGAATCCAAGTCAAAAAATCTCTAAATTCCTCAAATTATTCACTCTTGTGAAATAAAAATTTAACCCACATGAATTTTGAGAAATCGGCAACTATCACAAATTCGTATACCTTCCCTCCTGTGGTTGATCACACCTCGGATCTTGGTTTTTCCAATAAACCTAGTGTATTATCTTCTGATAAATGTGATTATATGGCAGCTGAATTAATCAAGGATATTGATTTTCATATTGATCAGATTCAAGATATTAATCCAAATTGCCAAATTGATTTAGTTAGCCCAATTTTAGATTAGCCTGTTCAGAATTCAAATTATGAATTCCTCATTTTGGTTGCTGATCCGTTGGGAGCTATTTGTACTGAAACCATTTTGGTTGCTGATCCGTTAGGAGCTCATAAATCAGATATGGGATTAAAAAATTCAACAATCTTAATTTTTTGATCACCAAGTTTAAAATTCAAATTCTAAATTCAAAAATGCTAAAATTGTGGATGAAGTTAAGGAATCCATTTGTAATGAAGCTGATCCGTTGGAAGCTATTTTTACTTAACCCATTTTAGCTGCTGATTTGTTGGGAGCTCATAAATCAAATATTGAAATCCAAATTTTGGATATTAAGGAGGTAGAAGAGGAAGTTGTTATTGTTGGTTCTAATTTTGTTATTGAACTGGATTCATGTGATAGCTATCTTGAGGAAATGCTAGAATTTGTTACACCCCCTTCAGAGGTAAATTTGAATTTTAAAAAGATAGCAATAGTAAAAGGGAAAACATGAAGTATTAAGACGGATCATTCTTCTAGTTCTAGACATAAACTTTTTAAAGAGCTCCAATCCTTTGGACCGGTGGAAGGCTTTCCAAGAAGGAGAATGGCTGATCTTAGTTCTAAAAAGTTTGTGAGGGGTTCTTTCCTTTTAGTTCTTTTATGATTTCTTACTACTACATGGATATCTACAGCATGATGATTCTTGGAAGATACTTGAAGAGGGAATTCATGTTTAAAAAGTATCTCAGTTTATTAACATTGGATTATGGATTCAGGCTTTGGAAGAAGATTCAGAAATATCTTCTAGTTCTTACTGATGATTATCAATTATTGATAATTATTTGTTATCTTAGTTCTTTTCTTAGTTTTTTTTTCTTTCTTTTAGTTTTATATTTGTTTACTAAAGTTACTTTAATTATTTATGAGATCTATACTAGGTCTTATTTTTTAACCAGTTGGGAACTCTAGGATACTAATCAACCTTTTAGGTTATTTTATTTATTTGGTATCCCCTCCACCCCAAGGGTTTTTAAATGGGAAATAGTAGCGTCTTATTTCAATTATGGTAATTTTAGTTTAACAAATATGTTTTCAATAAGGTTTCTTTCCATGTTGGAGCAAGGAACCATTAGCTTTTTCTTTTGTTCTAGATTGTAATAGGCTGTTCTTCTTTTTTTATTTAATGCAATTTTGCATTCTCTCAAAAAAAAAGTATACCTTCCCTCCTTAACTTATAGTGCTAACCAGTCCAAAAAGATCCATATGTATAATCTCTAATGGTTTGCTAGTTCTAAGATTCTTATTGGAATGAAATGAGGACTTCACTTATTTTCCTAGTTGACATGCATCGCAAAGGTGATCCTTTGGAAAGTCTAGTTTTTGTATACCACTAACCAAATTCTTTTGGGTAATTTTCCTATGGATTTTCATGCTAGTGTCACAAAATCTCCTATGCCATAACTAAGATTCATCTGAAAAAGTTTTTAAATAAAAAGCATTCAGAGTTTTACTATAATTTAGATTTAGTGTATAAATATTGTTTACTCTAATTTCATGCAATACATCATTTCCATTTAGGCTTAATATGCAGTTGGTGGGAAAAAATTTGACGTTATACCCTTTATCACATAGTTGGCTAATACTTAATAAATTATACTTTAAGCTTTCAACAAGTAATACATTCTCTATGAAAAGGTTTTGCAAGTTTTTGATCATATATGTTCCAACCACTTTCCTAGTGGTATTATCTCCTAGTGTAACTTTGCCTCCATTCCTAGCTTCTAGCGATATGAATTGTGTAGTGTCTCCAGTCATATGCTTCAAACAACCATTGTTTAAGTACCAAATACTCTCACGAGGTCTTGTATGAGAGCTGTGAGAAAATTTTTCTGAAGATGCTCTTATTTCTCACGTGATTTGCTTTATTTGTATTTTAATATTTTTATTCAATTAAATCCACATAGTGGGATATTATACCATCCCGAAGGGTAAACTAATGTCCTTCTATTGATTTTAAAGAAAGCAGACTATAATTCATTCTTCTAATCAGGTGCAGCATAAGAAATATGCAAATCATCCTGAAGGATGATAAGCAATATTATCCTATCGACCCAATTAGACTAATGAATTATAAATTTATTTCCATAATCAAATATAGAAGATATTTGACCTGCCTATGAAAGCAGATAAATTATCTACCAATCCTTTGATTGTGGAAATAAACTTTAAAATATAGATAAAGTACGATTTACATTTCACAGATCTTTCCACTACCATAGAAAGGAAACCAAAGTAGGGTTTAGTTTATTTTGGGATCTAGACTCCCTATAGGGACAAGCCCCTGTAGTTAATTACATCTCCTAAGAGAATAGTCTCGATATAAATGAAGACTAATTAATTTTAAAATTATAAACAAATTTAACTAAATATTTGGGCTAATCTAAATTTTCATGCTTAGACTTTAGATTATAATTTCTAACATTGAATTTGAAGATTTAGAGTTTATTAAAGAAAAAAATGTGCAAGGAGAAGAGTGTATATATTCTGGACTTACCACCTGCCTAGAGTGGGCTGCCAGCTAACAATCCTAATCACAACAATTGTCAATGAATGCAAGATTTAAGATAGCTCTATCCTAGGAATCAAGGAATGGTTAAAGAATTTAAATCAAATGCAGGATATTAAGCTTACAAAAATTGAAAATCTACATGAATAATAATGATGCATGAAACAGTGTATGTAAAAGAGCAGATTTTATTAATATAAAATTTACATGTTACATCGCAGGGTCTGTAGTAAAGTAAAAGTGGCCAGGTCCCACCGACAACAAACCTAAATTCTAAGCCTATAAGAGGGTAGGATTAAATTTAACTACTTATGGTCTTCAGGCTCCAAGTCTTCTATGGAATTCCAAAAAGGAACATCCTCCTGGTGGAGGATATTACTTTTTGGAGCCTCATCTGTATGTATATAAGTAGTTACTTTTAATCCTTTTACAGACTCGAGGCACTTTACAGACTCAATCTATATACAACAATCTAAAAAGAATAAAATTTACATTTCTCTTTATAAGTACATGAATCCCTAGGAACATTCTACTTTGCAAGTAAGTAAAGTACAAAAAAATAAATGCAGGTATGAGTGTGTTATGAATAGTTATATATGCAGGAAAGTAAAGACAGAAAAGTAAAGCACATGACCCTCACTTATTCACTCCGCTCTCTGGTGCACTGATAGGAAGTAAACATGTATGCTATGATTTGCAGAAAAGTAAGCATACAAACATAGGTTCCCTCTAGGCAAGACACCCGTAATCAAACCACAACAATCCACCAGCCTAGCCTAGGCTAAAGTTCGTTGTCCTAGAAAGCATCTAAGTGTGTGAAAAAGGACGTGTGATTTAGATAGGTCCTATAGGAGTTTATGTTTGAATCGCATGTGTTATTAAAGTTTATTTATTAAAGGCCAAATGGGAATTTAATTGAAGTTTAAATAGAGTATATTTGAATTTTAAATTATTCCACTTTTAGATGTTAAAGTTATTTGATTTAGTTTTAAAGAACTTATAGATTGACAACTCCCTAAGTGAAGGAAATTATCAATTTATAAGTCCTAGGACTTTCAAAATGAACACTCATCTTATAAAGAAGATAAGTGTTCATTTGAGAGTCCCGAAAATTTTATTAGAGAAAGAGAGAGGGACCTTATAAATGCAATGTAACATACCTTCCTTTAGGAGTCGTGTATGTTACATAAGGTTGGTGTGTTATTATATTTGTTTGAAGATATTTGAATCCAAATATATTAGTGCCTTCCTAAAAGGAGTCATGCACAATACATAGGGGATCTTTTGGTTATTTAAGTATATTAAAGGCCCTTTAAATCAAAATGCCTAAAGCCATCCAAAAGGAATCAAGCTTTAGGCATAAAGGCTTTAATCCATTTAATCTAAATTAATAAACAAATTTGATTGATTAAAATAAATCTTAATTAATCAAACTATCAAATTACTTTAATTTAAATGAATTAAAATTTAATTTCAATTTTAATGAGTTTTATTATAATACTTAGAATTTTTAATCATTTGTTGACTTTTTAATGATTTAATTAAGAATAGATGATTTATTAATAAAATTAAATTAGAAAATGATTCAAAAAAATTTATTTAAATTTAATAGAGTGATCTCTAAATTTTATTTGATTTAAAATGAATTTTAATGAATTTTAGGATTTACTTATTATTTTTAATTATTTATTTATGAAAAATGAGCTATTTAATGAATTATTAATGAGTTAATACTTAAAATTATTTAAAATTTTATTTTAATTCAAGTTATTATTCTCTGATTTTATTTAATTTTAATTACTTTTTTTAATGAATTTTAGAACAAAACATATACGTTTAACATTAAATAAAACCTCAATCAAACTAAAATATCTAAAAAATAAATACAATAATCAAACTAATAGCTCGGGGGATCATGATCTGGAGGAAGCTGTGGAGGACTAAACTGGGTAAAGTAGCTATTGATGGTAGTTACTTGAGTGTTAATTGATTCAACCTTTTCTCTCACCCAGCTTATATCTTCACGGGAGAAAACTAGTGAGAGAAGCTCTGGTTTTTTACAGGATAATTTGAAAATTTAAATCGCGGGATTCCTGGTTTCCCAATGGCGAGCAACGGTCGACGGTCATCTTCGGCCGGCGTACCACCTGAAGATTGTCGACCAACTGGACACTCGAATTCTGGCGTTGTTCTTGGAGGATCGTCGTCTCCACCTGCTTTTGGAGATGGTAGTATTTCGTTTAACAGAACGAATATCAGATTGAACAAGCCTTTGATGATCAATGAGGGAGGGTTATTGCTGAAGAAGAAAGAGTCCGAAGTGATCGGAAAAGGTAAAGGTTTAATGCAAGAAGGCAAAAAGGAAGTAATATGTTCCAAAAGGATGGAAGTGCAAAGTTATGGAGAAGCTATCAAAAATTCTGCTACTGCCTTAGAGAAAGAAGCAAAACAGTTAATGATAACAGAGGATAGATCAAAGTTTTGTTATGAGAAGGAAGATATTCTTGACAATTCAACAAAAAGGCCTGAGGAAGCTGTGAATAAGGAACGAGATAAAGTTTCAACATCTGGAACTTGTAAAAATTCTGAATTAAATGAAGTCTGAAACTGCAGCAATGGAGATTTAGCTGGATGCGCTATCATGAATGTGGAAATGCCTGAAAGAACTGTCACTGGAAACAACCTCAACGCCTGGGAGAAGAAACAAAATATCATAGTTGATGAATTGGACTTCGGCAACTTCTTATCAGAAGATGGGAAAACGATTATGCTCCATGAGAAAAAGGTGGCTGAAAATTCAAATAAGCTTACAAACTCATTAGTTGTCAAAATCTTTGGTGATGATATTTCCTTTTCCTTAATCAGTTTTGAGCTGAGAAAGCAATGGTCTGTGTTTGGAAAATTTCATATTACAATACTAGGAAAAGGATGGATGCTTTGCTCGTTTTATGATCCTAGCCATGTGGAAGCAGTATTAACCAATGGGCCTTGGTTTTTAAATGGAAACATTGTTGGAATTGATAGGTGGACTCAAAGCTTCAATCCAAATTCTCTTAAAGGACTCACATCTCCTATTTAGATAAGACTTCCAAATCTACCATTACATTGTTGGGATGAAATCAACATTTGCTGTATAGCATCTATGGTAGGCAAGTTTTACTTGATCGATGGAAACATGTTTCAATGGTCAAGAAGAGAATTTGGAAGAATATGTGTTCGTATTGAACTAGATGCTAAACTTCCTACAGGCGTATGGGTAGAAGGAGCTAATGACAAATTCTATCAAAAGATAGAATATGAAAAGATCCCAAGCTTATGCTATGGATGTGGAAAGATCGGTCATAACAAGGAAAATTGTACCAATTATAACAAGGAGAACAAAATAAAGAATGATCAGCCAGATAAAGCGAATCAGATGATATCATCTGGATTGGTTGGTATCAATCAACCTTGTGATACGGTGGAAGGGGAAGATAAGGAAGATTATGGTCCGTGGATGATAGTGGATTATAGAAAGAAAAAACCATTTCGCAGCTATCCAAGGAAACAACCTCAAAGGCAAGAGCAAAGGAAAACATATGCTCCAGTGAAGAAGACCAATTTTAAAGAAGGAGATAAATTGGTGAAAGTTAATGTTGCAAATCTGGAAACAGAGAAGCAACAATCTTTCATCAGAGAAGAGGATATAAATGTTCAAGCTACTTCAGAAGTTCAATGTACCATGAATTCTAACGGGATCACTGATGATAACAGCTTCAATGTTCTAAATGATCTTATAGAAGAAGGTGAGATTGCTCCTGATAAAGAAATAGAGGGAAAAGCTATCAATACTGGTAACGATGAAGATGCTGCAACAGAGGAAGGTATTCAAAGCTGTATAGAAATGGCTGTCTTGGAGAATGAAAAATCTTTGAAGATTGAAAGTATAGGAAAGGAAGAACAATCCCACTCAACAAAGAAGAAAATTTCAAAGCAACTGAAGAATTTGGGACCCATAAACTCATCTACCAGATCTAGAAGATTGGAGCTTGAAGGGAAAGGTAGCTTGGGGAGGAATCCCCCTAATCCCTTTTAATGTATTCCATTGCTTTTTGGAATTGTAGAGGAGCAAGGAAGAAAAATGCTTCTCTATATATCAAGGAATTTATCAAAATTCATGATGTTTACTTCTAGGGTTTGTTTGAAACCAAAATAAATTCTATTAATAGAATGGATGTTAATCTTTTGATTGGTGATGAATGGGATTTTTTTTACATTCCATCTTCTGGTTTGTCTGGTGGAATTATAATTCTTTGGAAGAGCAAAGTAGCTGAATTTTCAGTCATTGACCACTCTTCTCAAGTGATCATTGGAGATTTGAAGATCCAAAATAAATGTTTATGGAGAATCGCATCAGTTTATGGCAGCACAGATGTACATAAAAGAAAGGAATTATGGGAAATGTTGAATAAACATTCTGATAAAGATATACCTATGGAAATAGGTGGAGATTTCAATTGTATCTTAACTAAAGAGGACAAAATTGGTGGCAGGAGATTTCTTTTCTCCCAAGGACCAAGAGACATGAAGAATTGCTTAATAGAGAATGATCATCATGAGGTGGGTTTTATAGGACCCAAATACACTTGGTGCAATAACAAAAATGATGGAGCAAGAATTCTTGAAAGACTTGATAGATGCTTTGTCAATTCCAAAGCTTTAAGTTCCTCTCATAGATTGGTTACTAGACATTTGGCTAGAATTGCCTCGGACCATTGTCCCATCATTTTAAATATTCTTGATTCATTTCCTATAATCAAAAGAAATATCAAATTTGAAGATTGTTGGGTGTCCTACAAAGCATCTTATGCAGTGGTGAAAAAGGAATGGAATAAAAAATATGAAGGTGATAGCTCTCAAGTGCTTAACAAGAAATTTCAAAGATCCTTGAAATCTCTATTCTATTGGAGCAAGGCTAAACATAAAGATCTTAAGAAGCATAAAGAGGAACTAATGGTGGAAATCTTGGAACTCCAGAACAAAGAAGCTACGGAAGGTACTCTTTCGGAAATGGAACATTGCAATCTCAAAAACAAGGTTTATGAGATGAATTCCACTTTGGCTAGATTAAATGATTGGTGGAAGCAAAGAGCCAAAGTGAAGTGGCTTGTGGATGGTGATAGTAATTCAAAGTTTTTTCATGCTTATGCTAGTGCTAGAAGGAACTCTAATAGAATTATCAAAATTAAAGATGAGTATGGTGAAGTAGTGGAAGAACAAGAACAGATTGAAGACTCCTTTCTCAAATACTTCGATAAAAAATGGGAAGATAAAAACTGTAACTTCCACGGATGGCCTGAGGTTAATGCTCAATTGAATGAAGAGGAAAGAAGACAGCTGGAAGTAGATTTTTGTGTAGAAGAAGTGGAAAGAGTGCTGAAACAACTTGGAGGCAACATCTCACCGGGCAAGGATGGAATCACTTACTCCTTCATCAAAGCTTATTGGAATATAATAAAAGAGGATTTTTAGAATGCTCTTAAACATTTTCTTAGCAATGGGATATTAAATGAAGATTGGAAGAAGACTCTCATTGTTCTCATTCCAAAGGTATTAAATCCTATTCTACCTTCTAACTATAGACCCATTAGCCTTTGTAACTCGGTTTACAAAGTGGCAGCAAGGGTCCTCTTAAATAGGCTTAATGAGGTTATTCCGAAGCTAATTACTAGAGAGCAAGCAGCTTTTATTCGTGGAAGATCTCTATCCGATCATGTGCTTATAGCTCAAGAAGTCTTCTACAAATTTAGAATCTCCATAGCAAAAAAAGGTATGGTCTCATTCAAAATAGACATGGAACAAGCATATGACTCAATATCTTGGGGAGCTCTTACAAATGTATTGCTCTACTTTAATTTTCCTCCAAAATTTTCCAATCTTCTCATGAGTTGTGTAAAAGATCTGGAATTTTCTTTGATTATCAATGGAAGATATTCTAGTTGGATTAAAGCTAAGAGTGGTCTTAGACAAGGATGTCCTTTGTCTCCTACTCTTTTTATTCTTTGTGCTCAACTATTGTCTAATGCTTTTGCTCAAAGCAATTGTGGTATTAAAATCAATACCAACGGTCCAAAAATATCACATCTATTATTTGCTGATGATGTGGTTATATTCTCTGAAGCCAATAAAAATGCAATTAAGAAGGTGAAGAAGAATCTGTTCAATTTCTGTAATTGGACAGGCCAAAGGGTGAACAATAGCAAATCTTCCATGTTATTAGGAAAACATATGGATAGAAGAAAGAAGAAAATCATTGCTAAAATAATGAACTTCAAAACTGTCAAAGAATTCAGCTATTTGGGAATAAAAATGACATTAAGGAGACTATCTTATGATGACTTCCAATTCATCATAGATAAAACCTTTAAGCTAATGAACATTTGGGGAAGCAAAATTCTTTCAGTTGCGAGTAAAATAACCCTTGTCAAAACTGTTCTTCTGGCTTTACCAACTTACTATGGTACTCATTCATTGCTGCCGAAAAGAATTCTGGATGATCTAGAGAAAATCTGCAGAGACTTTATATGGAGAAAAGCTGAAGGAAATTCGGGTATACACTATGTTAGCTGGGAAGAAATGTGTAAACCTGTTAATGAAGGAGGAAGAGGATTATTCTCATGCTCGGCTAAAAAGAAAGCATTAAGATCAAGATTAGCTTGGAGGTATTTTAAAAACAAGGATTCTCTTTTACATGAAGTTTTTGCTTCCAAATATGGTGAAAAACTGAAAATGGGGAGTAATAGAATCAATTATTCACCTTCTTGGAAACTCTTGAATGAAGGTTATAATATGCTTAAACCAATTGTTAGATGGACATTGGTTAATGGTGAAGATGTGGAGGTGTTTAATGATACTTGGATCTTAGATAAAAGTATCAACCGTTGGCCTACATTTGTGGTACCTCATGGAATGTTCCGAAATTGATTGATATGTTTGGAACAGAGTTGGTATCACTTATCCTTCAATTGAAGATAGATCAAGGAAGTGGAAAAGATAAGATGGAGCTCGTTCAGCACAATTCTGGTTTGACAGTGGCGGGAATGGCGTTCAAAGCTATAAACCATCAAAACAGTGAACTGAACCACAAGAATTGGTTTAAAAATATCAAGTTGAATGCTCGGGTGGAATTTTTTTGGTGGAAAGTATTCAAAAATGTTATTCCTACTTTTAATTACTTACATCGGAGGAGACTAAGAGATAATGCAGAATGTCCAAGAGGATGCTCAACTATTGAAGACCAAGAACATGTTTTATGTACATGTTTAAAGCTTAAAGAGGTAATTAATCTTCTTATTCTCTGGGGTTTTTGTATTCCAGAATTTCAGAATTATGAAGATTGCATTAAATGGCTGGAAACTATAGCACGGAAGAGAGGATTGGTAGCTAACTTATATTGCAATGCAGTTCTCTTATCTTGGAAATCTAGAAATAAGAAAATTCATGAAGGAATGGAGGAAAGTTCTACTTTTATTGCTTCCAATGCTATTTGCTACACATCTATTCTTAATAACTTTAATCACTTCTCATCGGGCAACTGGGATGTCAATCAATCGAAGAGATTGTCTAATTCTTGGCAACCCCCTCCACCCGAATGGCTAAAAGTTAATGTAGATGCTTCTCTCTTGACTTCTTATAAAGCTGGATTGGCGGGTGTATTCAGAGATTGTAAAGGCAGATTTTTATATGTGTTTGGAATCAAATGTATACATTGGGATATTGCAAAATTGGAGCTTCTAGCAATTTATTCTTTGAAGGAACAAATGAAGGATTGGATGTTCAAGTACAAAGGAATTATAATTGAAGGTGACAACTCCAACATCATCTCTTTCATTCAAAAGGTTTGGGAAAAAGGTAACATTGTTAAAGAAGATCTTGATTTCCTTAAAAATTTCAATTTTGTTATCTTTAATTGTATTAGTAGAGATAACAATAAGTTAGCTAATTATTGTGCTAACTTAGCTCTTTTTAGTAGCTTTTCTTGGGATGATATCTCTTTGAATAAGGTTCCTCCTTCTTTCTTGGACATTTTGAAGGAGGAATCCAACATCTAGTTGTTTCTTGTTATCTTCTTTAATATAAGCTAGCTTCGGCTTTTTCTCAAAAAAAAAAAAAGCTTATATCTTTAATGTATCTAAAATCCTGCTGGTCCAAGCAAGTCTCAATATGATCAAATCATTGATTAAATGTCTAGATCATTTCTTGATAGAAATGATGCTCAGGTCCAGGAGTAGGAGCAGGTGTAGGTGCTAGAGTATGTCCTCCTTCTTCATAAAATTTAACTCCCTCATCCCTTTGATCCTGATGGGAAAGAATATAAAATGAAGCATCAGTAAAATATAAAGGAATATTATCTTGGGGATTATGATGAATAAGATTATACTTCTTTTTAAAGATATAGGCGATCAAGTGTCTTAAAGCTACATTTTTCTTCCTTCTAGTGGTAGAAAGTCTAATATCAGTAAGGTAATGTAAATAGTCCATAATTAATTGGACTTCATAAAATGAAGTGTTTGACAAGATATAGTATATGACTATAATATGCAAAGTAGTGATATTAATTTGATCATCAACTTTAGTGAAAGTTTGTTATACTACTAGAAATTGCTCTAATACCACTTGAGAGTTCTCTGATACCACTTGAAAGTGCTCTGATAGCACTTGAAAGTGCTCTGATACCACTTGAAAGTTCGTTAGGGATATTAGGCCCCTTATAAACTAGCCCAAGGCTAACTAAGAGAGAGGTGAATTAGAATTTTAAAGATCTTTAAATCGAAACTCAAACAAACCAAATCACCAAAATGAAAATCAAAGTGCGAAAGAAATAAATGCGGAAATTATAAAGGAAAGAACACATCAGATTTATAGTGGTTCGATCAAACCATGACCTACGTCCACTCCTCGGAGGCACCCTTCGAGTATTGCACTAAACTAAATATCTCTCCTTTAGCCCCCACAGCTAGGCGGAGAAACCCTTACAAAATCACTTCCACCTTCCCTGGTGTGGCGGAGTCGCCGGGTCCTTTGAAACTAAAGAGATCTTTTTCTTCTGTGAACTTCCCTTAAGACAAACCTTGAATCTTATGGTACTAAGGTGCAAGCTCGCCAGAGAAACCGTGTGTAATCTCCCTCCACACTCCCTTGAGTCCCCCCTCACAGGATCTTCTCCCTCTCTCAAACTTCATCCTTTCCTCACTCCCTTTCAAGCTCTCTCTCCAAGTTTTCCTCCAAAAGAACGATGCTATGATGGTAGGCAAAGACACCTACAAAAGTGCCTAGTCAAAAGCTTAAATAGAATATCTCAAAATGAGCTCATTAATGTAACTTGCCGACTTTATCATCCAGGTCGATAATAATATCGTCCTGGCCGATCAGTACAAAATAAGCTCAATCAGCCAGGACGATTTGGGACGATCTGAAGAAAATTTCTTACATCATCTAGGCCGATAACATATCATCTTGGCTGATTAGTTCAAATCTGAGCATAATCATCCTGATCATCACGCTCAATAGAGTCTGGCCAATGTTAATCGTCCAGGCCATCATCCTAGTCGATCCTGCGATCGGCCCAGCAGATATGATCATATCAATCAGCCTTAAATCCATTCCATAATTACCATATTAATTTAAACATAATTATGCTATATCATTCAGGCTGATGTATAGCACTGCCAGCTTAGAAGAGAAACTCTATGGATTTGTGATTGTTGATGACTACTTGAGGTTCACTTGGATTAATTTTTTATCACATAAGAGTGAGTCTTTTAATAAGTTTAGATCCTTTTTTTACTTTGATTCAGAAAAAGTTAATGTTGTGAGATCTTGACCATCCATAATGACCATGGGGGAGAGTTTGAAACTGAGAGATTTAGAGACTTTTATGAGGATAAAGGAATTAGTCACAACTTCTCAGCACCTAGGATCCCTCAGAAGAATGGGGTAGCTGAAAGGAAGAATAGGACCTTAGTTGAGGTTGCTAGAGTCATGCTTATTGAGTATTCACTTCCAAAATACTTTTGGGCTGAAGCAATAAACACAGCTTGTTATGTATTAAATAGGGTGAATGTTAGAGCCAAACTTGATAAGACACACTATGAGATCCTTAAGGGTAGGACACCCAACCATTCTCACCTTCATGTCTTTGGTTGTAAGGTTTTTATTCTTAATAATGGGAAGTTACACTTAGGAAAATTTGATCCAAAATCTGATGGTTTTCTTAGGATATACTAGTGTGGGGAAATCCTTTAGGGTGTTTAATAAGAGGACTTTGGTGGTAGAGGAGACTACTCATATAGTGTTTGATGAATCTGATCCTAAGGAGTCAAGAGTTGAGGATGAAGATGGTGTTGGAGAGATTACCCAATGAGTTGAAAATTTGGAGAAGAATATAAAGCCACAAAACATTGGAGTAGAAAATATAAATCTGGAGGAAAGGGTAGAACCTACACACTCCTTGCCTAGGGATTAGAGATATTTTTTGAGTCATCCTAAAGAACTGATCTTAGGAGACCCTTTTGAAGGTATTAGAACTAGGCATGGACTTAGAAAGGAAGTAAACTACTCTATCTTTATCTCAATGATTGAAACCACCAACATTAATCAAGCATTGTCAGATGAGTTTTGGATCTTAGCCATACAAGAGAAATTAAATCAATTTTTTAGGAATGATGTTTGGAAGCTTGCAAAATGACTAAAGGGATAAAGTGTAGTTGGAAACAAATGGATCTTTAAGACTAAGATGAATGATTTTGGTGTGGTGGTTAGGAATAAGGCGAGATTGATAGCTAAGGGGTACAACCAAATAGATTGGATTAATTTTGAGGAGACCTTTGTCCTTGTAACTAGATTGGAAGCCATTAGAGTGCTACTAGCCTTTGCCTGTTATAAGGAATTTAAGCTTTATCAAATAGATGTTAAGAGTACCTTTTTAAATGGGGTAATAAAAGAGGATGTGTTTATAGAGAAACCCTCAGATTTTGAGAGTTACCAATTTCCAAATCATGTTTTTAAATTAAAAAAGATCTTATATGGATTATAACAGGCACCAAGAGCTTGGTATGAGAGGCTTAGCACTTTTTTACTAAAGAGGGATTTTGTAAAGGGAAGTGTAGAGACCAACCTTTTTTTAGGAAAGTAGGAGATGAGTTACTCATTGTTCATATATATGTTGATGGTATACTTTTTGGATCTTCTTATAAACAGCTATGCTATAATTTTTCTAAAATAATGAATAAGAAGTTTGAGATGAGTATGATGGGAGAGTTGTCCAACTTTTTGGAGTTTAGCATAAGATAATTGGACGATGGAACATTTATAAATCAATTAAAGTACATCAAGGATATTTTAAAGAAATATGAAATAGATAAAGCCAAGCTAATAAATACTCCCTTGATTTTTAATATTCAGATGGAAATCTGTTGATCAAAAAAAGTATATGAGAATGATTGGATCTTTATTTTACCTGACTGTTAGCCAACCTGATATAATATTTAGTATTTATCTTTGTGCTAGATTTGAAGCTGATCCTAAAGAATCACACCTAACTGTAGTTAAGAAAATTCTTATATATCATTTGGGGACCCAAAACTTAGGAATCTGGTATCCTAAGCACAACACTTCTTTTGAGATTTTTGGATATTTTGATTCTAATTTTTTAGGATATAGGGTGGATAGCAAGAGCACTTTTGAAACTTATCAATTCATATGATAATCTTTAATCTCTTGGTCTAGTAGAAAATAAAACTCTATTGCACTTTTCACTACTAAAACTGAGTATATTGCCTTAGAAAGTTATGTGGACCAAGTCCTTTAGTTGAAGCAATAAATTCTGAATTTAGGATTACCTATAGGCACAATTTCAATCATTTGTGACAACATTAGTGACATCTGTATCTCTAAGAATCTTATCTAACATTCAATGACCAAACATCTTAACATAAGGCATCACTTTATTAGAGACTATATGAAAAAAAGAGACATTGAGTTACACCATTTGACAACTAAGAATCAATTGGCTGACATCTTTACTAAACAATCGGCTTTTGACACTTTCACCATCTTAAGGATCAGATTGGGTGTGAATGACATAAATGCATGATCTTGATGTTTACTGAATTTTGAATTTTCTACTTTATTATATTTTTTTTTCTTCTTTTGTTTGTTTCACTTTGGTTGTTTTATTTTGTACTAGCTTTTATTTCTTTTCTATTTTTATTTCTGTTATTTTAGTTTTTCTTTTGTGTTCACTACTGAAATGATATTTTATGTCTTATTTTTATTTTTAAAAATTTGTAGTTATTATTTTGATATCTCTAAATCAATTAAAGAGAAAAACATAATTGATTATTTCCCTTCCTCTAATCTCTTTTAACGATGTAATTTTCTTTTCTAAATAAAATCCTATCTTAAATTAACAACTAGATTATGGGATTGAGATCTTTTCTATCTTGCTACAGTAATTTATCTTAGATTTATAATGTTCAAAGTCTTTATATTACTTTTAAATTTTTTTTGTAATCTTGTCGTTGTATTTATTATATGATTTTGATTCTGTTTTGTGGTTTGTTCTTCCTTATATTAGAGAGTGAGTTTTTCTTCTCTAATATCTAAAAGATATACTCACAACTGAGAGTATTTAAGAGTTTTGAAAAGGGATCTAGCTTGCAAAAAAAAAAATTGGCCAATGATGCCAAATCAAAAGATGCGCAATGATGCCAAATTGAGAAATATGTACAAAGTGTATCAAAAATCAAAAGATTCAAAAATTGCGACATTCAATTGATAAGAGGCATAAAATGAGCCCACCAAAAGCAAGCTCTCTTCTCTTTCAAACTTTTAAAACTTAGAAGAATTCATTTGTCACTTGATATTTTCAAAGGCTTGATTTCGAATTTTACGATTGTGACAAATTACTTTGGTACATTATTCTATAAGATATTTTTCTAAAATTAAGTTTTGAACCGATCTCTTTTTCTTATTCAATGGATTTTTTTAAGTTAGGTCTTTTATTTTCAAAAGATGATTTTACCCTGAGAGAAGTCTGAGCTAGGATTAACAGGATCGGATATTCTACCATTTTTGGATTTTGACGATGTTAACTCATTGGTCTTATAAGTCTTTAAAATCAATCACATGGAGACTTTGTCATATTCATGCTTTGATAAAAAAATAAAAACTTTGCTTTCGTTCTTCTTTTTTTGTATTCATTTTGCTTTTTCTTTCTGATTTTTTCCTCCTTTTTGTGATGTCAAAAGGGGGAGTGGTGGTTGAGTTATTTTTTCATATTATTTTCACTTATGTTCATCTTTTATTTAGTTTTAATTATTTGATTATTTGTAATCATCAAAAAGTGTTGACCTCATTTTTGTATGAGGTCACTAAGGCCCTTCCAAACTCCAGATCAATCCTAGATCCTAGGATCCACTCTAGACTTTAAGATTCTTTCCTAGAGCCAGACCTTAGGGCCTACTCTAGAGCTTAAGATTCTTTTCTAGACCCAAGACCTTAGGGCCTACTCTAGAGCTTAGGATTCTTCCATATCCCAAATTCTATAGCCCCTCTAGATCCTAAATCTTAGAATCCCTCTAGATCTTAGGACCAATCCAGACTCAAATCAATCCCTACCTTTGATCAACTCCAACCTCAAATTAATCCCTATTGCAAATCTATTTTCATGACTTATGTTTTGATGATTGACAAACACTATTGATCTTCTTGGACTACTTGTTTCTTCTAACTTTTCAGGAATCGAAGATCGGACATACAGACAAAGCCAATTCAGGATTGCGTAGGTTTAGGGTTGAGTCAGTCTGTACTTTCATTTTTTCTCTTCTTGAGTCTATTTGTAATGGTCAAAGAAATTGATGCTAAGTAACCCTACACACACACACACTTGAGAGACTTAGAATTTTTGTTTTTACTCATATCGGCTAGGACGATATTTACATCGTCCTGGACGATCAGGCTTAAAATAGAAAGTCTAATTAAGGATTCATAATTAAGGCAGCCGACATTAACATATCGGCCTGGACGATACATGTATCAGCTAGGACGATAAGCTCAAAATAGAAAGAAGTTGCCGCCATAGACATATAAGGTATACTGTATTTTTAAATTATCGGCCCGGGCGATCATTTATCGGCCCGGACGATCATTGATCGGCCTGGACGATATTCATAATTATGCCTTAATTGAACAGACAAATCAGGGAAGTAATTAAGGATGATTGATACGATCACATCGTCCTGGACGATCGTAGGATTGGCCAGGACGATATACTCAATATCCTTGGTTACTCCTGGACGATCGGGATCGGCCAGCATGAAAAATGGCGATGCTCAGGACGATTTTCTTCTAAATTGAACTAATCGGCCTGGACGATCGTGAGATCGGCCAGGACGATCAAGCCAAATTTCAATCGTCCAGCACCCAAAATAGAGTGATGCCCAGGCCGATCTTCTGAGATTTATGCTGATCGGTCAGACCGATGTCCATATCGGCCTGGACGATATTGTCGGCAACTTACAATTAATGAGCTCCTTTGAAGCTCTTCTACTTAAGAGCTCTTGTTCAATGTTTTGAAAAACCTTTGTGCTGCTGCCTTGACCTGAGAAGGCCTTGAGGAGAGAAAGAGAGAGAGGGAGAGAGAGAGGATCTTGTGAAGGGGAGCTTGTGAGGGGATTCACAAGGGTTGCTTCAAGGATCGCTCTGCTTCTTCTTCGTCCAGAGTTTCTCGTCCGTGGAAGGGTCGGTAGAGGTAAGGAGTCAGCGTTTGGTTGTGGTTCTCTGCCAGCTTCAGGAGGAAGCAAAAGGAGATAGGGTCTCTGCCTTGCCGGGGAGGCAAAAAGGAGGTTCATTGTAAAGGCTTCTCCGCCTAGCTGTGGGGGCTAAAGGAGAGTCATGTTGGTAGTGCAATTCTCGGAGGGTGCCTCCGGGGAGTGGACGTAGGTCAAGTTGACCGAACCACTATAAATTTCTGTGTTCTTATTTCTTGCTTCCGCACATTTAAATTTTCGCATTTATTTTTCCTCCTGGTTTGATTTTGGTTTATGTTCTTTGTGAAAAGAAAATTTTTAAAATACCAATTCACCCCCCCTCTTGGTTAGCTTGGGACTAAGTTCATAGGGCTTAACATCCCAAACAAACCTTCAATCCCTACCCTTGATCAATTCAAATCTTAAACTTCATTCAATTGAAATCCAAATTAATTCAAGCTTCGAACACATCCAAACTTTGACCTAATCAACTTGAGAATCCAAACTTCAATCTAGACTTTCATCCTACCTTTGATCTAGATTTGACCCTATCCATTCATTAACAATCACCACATGATTGTAAATGACTTGGATACTTCAATATTAATCATTCAAACTTAAAATCCATTCCAAATCTAGAAATCCAGACTCAAATCCAAAGTCTTAAAGCCCTGTCCTAAAGACCTTTTTCAAGGATTTTTCAAACATTTCAAAACCCAGTCAAGTGACCTCTGATTCAGAGTCTATCACTTACAAAGTGATAAGACATGTCTCTAAAGGTTACCCTTCAATTTTGAGCCCATTCTGAGATCTCTAACCCTAGAATCTAAATCAAAATCCAAAGGCTGTAAAACCTTCAAATATTTACAGCCTATGCCATTGGACCTAACACCTTGAAGATTTTGGTCTTTGAGCCCTTATCAAAGCCTCCAATCACTTCCAGACCTTTGATTGTAACCTATTGAGTAGTAAACTGCATTTTTCAGACCCATTTTTGACCCTAATTAACCAATGGGTCAAAATTGACCAAAATACCCCTATGGGATTTCAAATGCCCATTTCAACTCAAATCAACTCCAAATTCTTTGAAACCACTTTCAACAACTTTCAAACATCAAACCCAACTTGTTGAGCTCAAACCCAGACCTTGGGTCAACCTGGTTGACCAAGTCAACCAAGTTTGACCCATTAACCCATACACCCCTTCTCTTTCAAATCTTTGAATCAAGACCACTCCAAGTCCTTTTGAATGTAAGGGATGACCCCTTGGGTACCCAAGAGACCTCTCTTGGAGGCCCAAGCCTTGGGCTCACTTGGCTTAGCCATTTAGCTTGACCCGTGTGACCAAAGAGAGGTCTCCTTTGAGCCATCTCTTAACCTTAATCAAATTGAATCCAAATCAAGGTGTCATTGGGTTCCCATTGACCCAATGCACCTTCCTTGACCAACCCAACCCTTGGGCTCACTTGGGTCAAGAGTTAGGCTAACCCAAAGTGCCCAAGATCACTGGGGATTGAGCCAATTCTTAACCTAAGCCCAATTAAACTTGATCAACACCTCCCATAGGTGGCCCTAGGTCCAACACACCTCCTCCAGCCAGCCCATAGGTTTTAGGCTAACCCAAAGTAGCCAAAAACACATGGACCTGAGCCATCTTGCCACTTGCATTGGGTGCACCAGACCCAGACCTATCTCCCATACCAAACCCAGGGTCTGACCTGACCTGGATCGAGCTCAATTCGACTCGAACCAAGCAGGTTTGCGTCCAACTCAGCCACTAACTCAATCCAGACATTCTCAAGCCAAATTGACTCCACCCTCGACTCCAGCGTGTCCCCATCGGCCCCCCCAGTCAACCCGACCCAAACCATGGCCGGCGGCGGTCGGAACCAATGGAGAACGAGTTTCAGTGGTCCGCCCCAGATAACCCCTGACTCAAAGCTGCTGCCCACCGATTTGATCCCCACGACCTCCCTACAACGTCGCCTTCTTCCACCTGGCATCAATCCGAGCTCCCTCCAGCTCAATCTCGGCCGTCCAAGCCCACGAGAGGTGGCGGAATAGGCTCGAGCTCCCCAGAGTGCCAGACGGATCCCCAATCGTTCGAAATTATCCCCAATCATTTGAAATCATTCCCTAGAGCTCCTTTGACCTCCCAAGGTCTCTTTTCGAGTTCCCAGATCGATCCCTTCATCCGTTCGAGCAAGCGCCCGTGAAAGCTTCCGGCATCCCGCTCGAAGTCGCACCTCCGGCCATCCTCCGGTCCCGACGTCTGAAGGAGATCTATTCGCCATCATCCCCTGAAGCTTCCCGATAGAGAAGCTCGTCCATTGAGACTGTATCTGCGGTAATCTCTTCATCCCAAGCTCCCTAGCTAGGTAGTCCGGTCAAGTGTGAAGGAAACCTTCACCCTAACGGATTTCCACCGTTGGATTGAAGGTTTCCACTGTCCTGATCCTCCATGTGAAATTTCATCGGAGTTCACCGGCGGGATCGCCCGGATCACACCGGAGAAGCCTCACGGTCTCGGATACGTGCGGGAGGTTGAAGACTCAATCTCAACCGTTGATTCCGATCAACGGCTCGGATTAGATCCCGCGGTATTGGAGCGCGTTTAATCCCAGCCGTCTGATCCGCCATCCGACGGCTGTGGTTGATCAGACCGTTAACGGTCAGCGCCAATCATTGCCCAGCCAATCGGCGCGCGGCACGTGTAAAGGGAGGCTGACTGTGTAATGGCCGAATTAATAATTCCAGAATTCAATGGAACTTCAAAAAATCATAACTCCCTCCACACTTGTCCAAATTAGGTGTTCTTAGGCTCATTGGAAAGGTCTTAGGGAGACCTACAAAAGCCTCATGGTTCCAGGCCCTGGTTAGGTCAGTGTTAGGTTTAATTTTAGTTTGAGCATTTTATCAATTTCTTTAATTACTCTTTAAATACAAGTCAACCAGGCCTGGAATTTTAAGAGATTGAAATTGAACATGTCTTTGACATGTCCAAATTTTATCTCCCCATTTTAAGATGTTCAAAGGCACTTCCCCCAAATTTTGAGTTCAAGGGTCATGGTTTGACCCTTATATTCAAAATGGGGTATAGACCTATTCAATGGGATTTAGGGTGTGATTCTTTGTGTGATGATGATGTGTATGATAGGGAATGTAGAGTCACTGATTTTGCCCCAATCCAAGCTTAGGATAGATCCCTATAGTGATTTGAAGGTGACATAGAGCTCACCTTGGGTGATTAAGTTAACCACCTTAGAGTACTCCATTTGAGCTCAAATTTGGTGGGCTTAGTCCTTAGGGTCAAGTGATCTTATGGTACAAATTTCATCAAATTTGGAGTTCATTTGGTTTGCCAAGTAGAAGCCTAAAAAAAAAATCCTTCTTAGAAATGGCCTATTAACCCAAATCAATTGATAATGAACTACATTTAACTCATAAAATCTATTAAAATGTTTATAATTGTTCCTAATTAATCCCCTAATCAATGAGAATTGAAACCCTCTTAAATTGACTTCTAAATTTGTCTTAATTCAGTCTTTAGGTGAAATCAAAGGTTAATCAGTTTTGATTAATTCAAAAAATCATTAAAAATCCCAAAAGGTCTTTAAACACTTGATGATCTGTCCTTAGGTCATTTAGGACCTTTGGAACTGATCTCAAGGAGTTTGAGACTCATTTGGGTTCAAACCCTTAAGTAGCCCCTTAGTTGTAATAATTTGGTAATTCCTATGAATACATCAAACTTCCAAAATTCACTATTAATTATAGAAAAATTCAAACTAATCAAACTCAATGGATAGTGACTTCAATTAGAATCTAGTATTCTCTAAAAATATTAAACCTCCATAATTTGGTCAAAATCAAGGAGTTAACATTTTAGGTAACCTTAGGTCAAAATGGGTTGAAACTTCTAAAATCCATAACTTTTAATAGAAAATTCCAAATTGAATGTACTACCTGTCTAACAACTCATAATTAGGTCTAGTATTTATTAAAAATCTGAAACCCTTAAGATCAAATCTAATTCTAAAAGTTAAGTTTTGCTCCCTCAGTCAGTATATTCGGATAACTCTAAGGATCTCCAATTTTCTCTAAACTACAAAATTTTCCTAATAGGTTAATAAAATCCTTAACAAACCCTTTAAAATAAGTAAACAATCCTTTTTATATTAATCAATTCCTTAATAACAACAAATTTGAAGTAACTTAATCAACCCCGATTGCTACTGGGTAACCCAAGCCTACAAGGCTATCAATTTAGCCCTAAGGAAGGTGAAATAAACTTTACGGCCTCGGTGTGAAACAAAGGTGGTAATCAATTAACTTTTAAAATATATTTAATTAAAATTCCTAATCCACTAATACTTAAAGTTTAACCTAAATCCCCCTTTTAAGCTTCAACAAACTCAGAATCTTAGACAACCTTGATTAATCACCCAACTTAGGATCTACCCCTGCCACACGACCTTCTACACACACTTTAGATGATGTGCTAGGACAACCAACTCTAGATCTAGGATAGGCCGGTGTTTATTTTACTGCTGTGTGCCAGATTTTTCGTAGTTTTCACTGCATGTTGTGGATGAAATTGCTTTGCTGTGTCTGCTTACTTTTTCTGCACTCTGTGGATGGATTGATGTGTTTGGCGATTAGATTACCCTTAGGTTAGATACGATCTGGATGTTCACATAGTTTTCTGTAGGTGGCCACGCTCATGCAGGGCAATAAAAAGGGGGCTAAATTCATAAAAATTCATAACTGTTATAAATTCTTTGCACAGGTGCTTCAGCTGCTAAAGCCCCCAAATAAAAGGAGCGTGGCCAGTGTGTTTACTTTTTTCTGCATATATATAACTGCTTGGGAATAACTTTTTTTTATATATATTAACTGCTTAGGATAACCCTGTAGGTGAGTCTAGATTTTTATTTTTTGATATAAATGTAATTTCTGCAATTGTCAAGTGTTGTGAAAGTTAATTTTGAGTTGGGATACATAGGTCCAAAGCTTGGATTCCAAAGAGGAAAGGATGCCCCTTTGGGAAGTATTCCTTTTCCATTTGGAAATCCAAAATTGGATCATACTTTTTCTATACCCAAAGAGGAAAGAGTGGCCTTCCCCTTAAAAGGAAAGTGTCCTCTTATCCATTTAGGTAGTTTACCACGAAGAATCCAAGGGATTTGAAGAAAAGGAGTCCAAAGAAGAACAAGACTGAAGACTTGAAGATTGAGAGTATCCCACTCAAAATAACTTGCATCATTATTAGGCTTAGAATCTGGGTTGTTGTCAGTGGTGCCTGGCCACTCCACTTTTTGCAAGACCCTGGTTTGCAATTAGCAAGGCAATTGTGCCTATGGACATTTATTAATTAGTTAATTTATATTTGATGTGTTGAATTGAATTCCTTTAGGATTACCTGCTTTTCTTAGTTTTTTTGGCGATTGTGTGCCGCTTTTGTTTTCTCCTGGATACGTGAGACTCGTGAGGGTGTGAAAGTTTTCTACTCAAAATCTTAAATGTCTAAAATTTTAGTGAGTCTAAATAACATAAAAAGATAACGAATCTAGGGAATTAGCCGGGGATCGACCCCGGGGTCGCATGCATATTTCTGCATTACTCTTTCCTTGCTTTAGACCCTTCCCCGTCTACGGGTAGAGTCTGGATAGTCTGACCTATGAGGACGAGGTGCCGGACCTGGGGAAGTCCAGTCTTCTAAAAAATTATTTTATAAGCCTGTTTTTAAAATTTTAAGCATATTTTATTTGGAAGTTGTCGACCAGCATGTATTGCATTAGATACAAACTAAAAGAGTCAAAATTTTAATTGCATCAGTTTTAGCATTTCAGCACCCAACATAAGTCAAAGGGGCCAATTAGGAAAATCTCTAGATGTTGGCCCCAACTCTCCAAGACTTTAAATACAACGTCCCTACCACTCTTTCATAAAAGACCAGACTCATCTCTTTTAAAATGATTAGGTGGTTAGCTGGCTCCCCAATCCAGGCCGGGGTAAGTCCAGGCATTGCACTACATTAGTTAGGTTCGGATGACTGTGGTCCAGTGTCCAAATTAGACTTAGGATCCGGGGCAGATTTTTGATTATAAGACCCCAAATTTCAGGAATATAATCCCAAATTTCTAATAAAATGCTCAACTCTAATTAAAGCTTCATTTCAATCCTAAAGCATAAAGCCCAACACTTAGATTAAGTTGGGACACTTCCGGATGGTTCTGGAATCTCAAAGTGTCCCCTACCTCTCTTCCCTCGATTATGTTAATAAATGTTCAATTTTGATCCATTCCCTCTTGATTTTCCAAAAATCCCATTCATTTTTGTTATCACTCCTAGAAAATCTAACAAAATTTCATCACTATTTAATCGAGAGTTTTCGTAAGGGACTCTGTCTCCCTACGATGTAATTAACTACAAGGGCTTGCGCTCGTAGGAGATTTGGAACCACACGCACCTGATTTCAAAATTAATCTTTTTAAAATCTTCTTAGATTCCTTTGGGAAAAGTTAAAGAATGATCGTCGTTATTACATTAGAAGAATTATCATTGAAAAGTGTTATCTCCCTTTGGGGAGATACATCCTCCTTTGATAAGGCTTTGGATGTGAATTCGACGATCATACTTCTTGGATATCATAACTGGATATTTAGTTGAACTTTACCTTGTTCCCTCGGGGCCATACAAAGTTCTCCTTAGAATCTGGTCATGATATTCAAGATGAGTTTCACAATTTTAAGTCTGAACACCGTTATGAAATTTTATTTTCATCCTTCGGGGTGATATACTTTTTCTACCGAGTTGATTCGACCTCAGAATTAGAATTCAATCTAAATTTTAAAATTCCCAAAGAAAACTAATAATTTTTCAAAACCTGTTTTCAAAATTCCACCAATAAAAAGGGAGAGATTATTATGAATCTGATTTCAAGGAATATAATTTTGATAATAGTAAACACTTTTGTTTCTCTACGACTGTCTTTCCTACTAACATTTTAGATTCACAAGGTCAAACTGCAAATTGAATCAGCTCAAGATTAGGTTGATTAGGACTGAGTCTGTTTGTAATATATGATATGTGTCTTTTACCTTTTCCAGAGTCCGTTATAACATTGTGGATCCTGATGCTAAATAATCTTGCACACACACTTTTTTGGAAAATTTTTTACTGCTTTAGTGTTTTTTGTTTTTGATCACATTATCCGAGATGATTCAAAAATTGGCCTGGACGATCCATTAAAAACATAAACCCTAATTAGGGCATCTTGGTTAAGGCAACTACAATTAAGTGCATCATCCTAGATGATATTTGTATCAATCGGGATGATAGGCTCAAATAAGAAAGACTCTACTGTTAGATCAATTTAGGTATCTTTTATTTTTGGACAACATCTAGGATATCATTCTGGATGATACAATATAATTATGCTTAAATTAATATGATAATTAAGGAAAGCAATTAAGATTTGATTGCTCAAGCATATCATCCTGGATGATTGTAGGATCGACCAGAACGATCAGTTCACAAACGTTAGTTCTTACTGGATGATCAAACATCAGCTTGGTTCTATTCAGGGAGATGCTCTAGATGATATGTACTGAATTGAACTAATCACCCGGGATGATCGGAGATCGGCCTGGACGATCAAGTTATTTTTTCATCTTCCAAACATCCTTTAAAGGTGATATTCTAGATGATAATCATCATTTTGTACTAATCATCTTGGACGATCGTGAGATCATCCTGGACGATCGTGAGATCATCCTGGATGATCTAGCTATTTTTCCATCGTTCAGACATCCATCCAGGGTGATTATTTGGATGATATTCATCGAGTTGAACTAATCATATAGGACGATGCACTATCGTCATGGACAATATTTGATAATCAGTTGCTAATTTGGGCTATTTTTAAGCCCTTGTTTAAAGCTCTCTTATTTTCTCAAAGAGAGATTGTTTGCTGCTGTCTTGACTTGAGAGAGCCAAGAGGAGAGGGAGAGCAAGGGAGAGAGAGAGAATCTTGTGAGGGGAAGTTTGTGAGGGGTTTCACAATGGTTGCTCCAAGTAAGGATCCGTCGTCGTCTTCTCCTATCGTCGTCCCTAGTTCCTTGGGGATTCTAGAGAGGTTTAGTTTAGCATCTGATTGAGGTTCTGTGCTTGCTTCAAGAGGAAGAAAAAGGAGTTGGGTTCTCTGTTTACTTCAGGAGGAAGCAAAAGGAGTTGGGTTTTCTACCTCACTAAGGTTGGTGGAAAGGAGTTTTTGTACAGGCTTCTCCACCTTACTGTGGGGCCAAAAGGGGAGACATTGTGTTTAGTGCAATTCTCGAAGGAGAGGCTCCCGGGAGTGGAGGTAGGTAAGGTTGACCGAACCACTATAAAATATGGTGTGTTCTTTCTTATTGTCCTTCTGCATTTAAATTTCCGTACTTTGACTTCTATGGTGAATCTTGGTTTGGTTGTGATTATGCTTTTCCTTAAAGAATTTTTTTAAATACTAATTCACCCCCACCACCCCCCCCCCCCCCCCCCCCTCTTAGTTAGCCTTGGGACTAGTTCATTAGGGCTTAACATCCCTGTCGAGCTTTCAAGAGGGTGAAAAAGGATGAGAAGGTATGCTGTCATCACTTGGAGAGTATAAAAGGCGACGCTTCTCTACTGCACCGGGATAATAGAAGAGAGTTTGTAAGGGCTTCTTTGCCTTGCTATGGGGGCAAAAGGAGAGTCACTTTTGTTTAGTGAAATACATAGAGAAGAAGTCTTCAGGGAGTGGATGTAGTTCTAGTTAGATTGAACCACTTGGTGTTTTTCTATTACGTTTAATTTTTCATACATTTTTATTTTATTGTATTTAAATTTTGTGGTTGAAAAATTATTTGTGCTAATCATTTCTATAAATAACTACAGTTTTAGGATTTGTGATTTAACTTTCAAAAAGGAACTAAAAAGGTTTTCAAATATCTAAATTTTTTTATATAACTAATTTACCCCCCCCCCCCCCACCCACCCCCCATGTAGTTAACCTTGGGACTATTCTGTAAGGTCTAATCTACACGAACTTTCATCTCAACCTTGGTACAGGTCAAGGTTTTACAATAAAAGAACCATCTATTTACCTACTATGATCTAATTACCACTAACATTAACTCCATAAGCAATCCCGCCGAAATAAGCCTAATCCCACTAGCAAAAGGCCTCAACCGTACTTTTAGTCCATGGCTCCAATTCTTGCTTCAGCACTAACTCGCCAGTCTTCCTCAGACACTCGTGGGTGCCCCAACTCTGCGAGCTCACACCACACCTGTCTGATTTTGAGTCAGTGACCAAACAATCACCCAGGTTCTTGATTTTATCCATTACTCCAACACACAATAATCAAATAACCCTCCTCGTCGATTAACCCATAATCAGACATGGAAGCTCCACCTCAAAGTTCTAAATGGATCTTTAGTAAAAAATAAGAAAAATCTTGAATCTTCAGTGTGTCTGATCCCTTGCTCCCAATCTCTATCTAGATTTGTTATGACATCTCTAGCATTTCTTGATCGAAATTTACATTCATGTCTCTGAATGAGGCAGCTGTGGGAATTGCAAAAACTGCACCCGATATGTAGGGGCGGAACTGTTATTGGGTTAGGTGGGGGGGGGGGCAATTGCCCCGCCTTAAAAAAAAATTATTAGAGGGGGCAATTAGGTAACGTGACCCCATAAATTTCTTATTTTGCCCCCCTTTGCCCTAACCCGTCGAAATCACGAAAAAAGCAAGACAGAAGTCACGGAAGGCTTCGGTGATTCGCGCAAGATGGAAGGCTTTGGTGATTTGTGCAAGAGGAGGTTCTGGTCATCTGGAGATTGGATTTCGCTTGGGGAGGAAGAGGAACCATCCGCTTATCATTGTCGGCAGTGTCTGTTCATGAATCGCAAGGGGTTCTGGCATCAGGAGATCTAGGTCAGTTTTGATTTTTGAACACATTGCTTGATTGTTCTATTTGTTATTTTTGTTTGATTTTCTATTATTTTAATGGATTTTCATACCGAAATGATGTGTGCTTTGTGGTATTTCATATTTTCATGGATTCATGGTGGATCTTCATTTTTTTGCTAGGTCTATTTTCATACCGAAATGATGTGTTTGTGCAAAAGTCGTTATCATTCATTGCAATCTACTCCTCTTTCTACCTGACATCATTTTGATGCTGCTTCACATGTAGAAGCCCATGAAATTATAGAAATAATCTATGAATTAAACAACAGGAAATTAAATAAATAGAGTGGGTATTCATCTTGATTTTTTTAATCTAGCACACACACAAATATTTAAGTGAATTAAAGAATGGGGCACAGTAGAAAGGAGAAATCCTTTGTTAAAAGAATTTTTTTAGCAAATCGCCTCAATTTTAATCAAAGATGGTTCAACTTCAGTTTATTAGCATTATAGGAGTCATCCTTCCTCTTAAACAATCATTTATAAAACATAATATTTATAGATATATTAGAAACTTCATATTTTATATAATATTTTGACTGACGGTTGCTCTTCTTTGGTAATAAATTTCATTTTAGGATTTAGAGAAATGGAGCGTTATTTAAAGAGGAAAGAGTGAATAGAAATTGATTTTAACAATCTCCCGCAGATCCAGGACTCTGACTTCCTATTTGGAGTTATGATGTAAATGATAGAGATAAGATTCGGAGATCATATCTATTGAAGGGACCACATCAACCTAGAAGTCATCAATTTATCCAAACTTTATATGGAAATATTGCACGTAGGTTCGATCCGAATTGGTTTGATGAATACTCTGATTGGTTAGAGTACAGTGTGCAGAAAGATGTTGTTTACTTTCTTTATTGCTATCTATTTAAACCTCAAGAGCATATTATTAAAGGTAAAGGTGGTGCGGATTCATTTATTGAAGAAGGTTTCAAAAATTGGAAGAAGAAAGAAAAATTATTATGTCATATTGGAGATCACAATAGTGTACATAATAAAACTAGACAAAAATGTGAAGATTTGATGAAGAACCAAGAACAGAGTGTTCCAGCTTTATGGTTAAGCAAAGATGACAAGAACAAAAAATAATATAGGATCATGTTGAATGCAGCCATTGATTGTGTTAGATTTTTGTTATGTCAGGGATTATCATTTCGTGGGAATGATGAGTCTTCCAATTCAGATAATCGAGGAAATTATTTAGAGCTACTTGATTTTCTAGCTGATCATAATGAGGAAATTAAGATAGTGGCATCTGCATTTGCTAGCTCAAATTTGAAGTTAACATCACCAAAAGTCCAGAAAGAAATATGTTTTGCTGCATCAGCTTAAACTTTAACATATATAATGAAAGATATTGGTAACTCATACTTCTCACTTATAGTTGATGAATCCTGTAATATTTCTATGAAAGAACAAGTTGCTATTGCAGTGCGATATGTGGATAAGTTAGGCCAAGTGATTGAAAGATTTATAGGCATAAAACATGTCACATCCACTAATGCAGTTACACAGAAGGTAGCCATTGAAGACATTCTAGCTAAACAGTCGTGGAGCATACAAAGGATACGTGGTCAATATTATGATGGGGCATCCAATATGAGACGGGAATTTCATGGTTTAAAGGCCCTTATTGTAAATGATAACCCTCAAGCATTTTATGTTCACTGTTTCGCTCATCAACTCCAATTATGTTTGGTAGCAGTGGCAAAAAATCATTGGCAAGTAAAATATCTTTTTGAGTTAACTTCTAGAATAATTAATACTATTATGGCTTCTTATAAGAGATCAAATGCTCTTAAAAGTATTCAGCATGAGAAAGTACTTCTTCATCTTAAAAATGGAAATCTCATAAGTGGCAAAGGTTTGAATTAGGAGACAAATTTATAAAAATCTAGTGATACTCATTAGAGTTCACATTTCCATTCTCTGATTAGTCTTATGCATATGTATGCTTCTATGATCGAGGTGCTAGAGATTGTTAAGGAAGAAGGTGTTCATGATCAGCAATCGGTTGAAGCGGGTGTTCTGATTGATATAATGGAGTCTTTTTTATTTTATCTTTACAATGCATTTGATGTTTGATATATTGGGCATTACGAATGAGTTATCACAATCATTACAAAGAAAAGATAAAGATATTGAAAATGCTATGAAATTGGTTCAAATTTCTAAATAACGACTGCAACTTCTAAGGGAGAATGGATGGAATGGTTTACTAGATGAAGTGTCACGTTTTTGTGGTGTTTTTGAAGTTGTTGTTCCAAACATGAAAGAAACATATAAAACTCGTCGTCGATCAGAGGTGAAGATAAAGAAAATCTACATCATTATCATGTTGATTTATTTTATACAGTAGTTGACGTGCAACTTCAAGAGCAAAATAATCATTTTTCTGAATCAAGTGCTGAGTTACTTCTATGTATGTCATGCTTAAACCCAAGTGATTATTTTCGTGCTTATGATGAGAGGAAATTGATATGTCTAACAGAGTTATATCCAAGTGATTTTTCTATAATTGAGGTTATTGCTCTTAAAATTTAATTAGCAACGTACATTATTAATATGCGGACCAGTGAAGAGTTCTCCTATCTAAGAAGCATTGCTGATATTACAAAGCATATTGCTAAGTTCAAGAAGAATGATGTGTATCCTTTGAAAACAGACTTATTACTTTAGTATTAACCTTACCAGTTGCAACTGCTATGATGGAGAGAGTATTTTCAGCCATGAAAATTATCAAACATCGATTGCATAGTAGGATGGGTGATGATTGACTCAACGATAGTCTTGTGCCTTACATTGAAAAAGATGTATTTGATTTGATTCCCAATGAAGATGTTATCCAATATTATCAAAAAATGCAAAATAGATTGATAAAATTGTAATGATTTTTAATTTTTTTATAATAATGGAATACAAGATTTCACTTTGAATTATGCCCTCTTTTTTTATATTAGTCTATTACTAATAAAATTTTGCCGACCCCCCCCCTAAGATGAAAGGCTAGTTCCACCCCTGCCGATATGTGCCTCTTGACCATCTGCAGCATGAATTCCTCACGTGAACTGCACAGGCTTATGATTGCATAGCTACATCCTATAATATCTCCTTGTGCTACATCCGGGCGGCCCGACTCCCATGCCCTCTGTCTGACTCACGTTACTGAGTCGTATGCACACCAGTTTGAGCCCTACGTCCCCCTTGCCCTACATCGCCCTTGCCCTTCGAGGATATTCACCGTTAAAGATCATCCATCTGCAGCAATTCCCAACCGAATGGACCACTACCGCTGGTCTTCCACACACAAGCGACCTGTCCATCCAATCTCTTCACGTAAGAAAGGTTGCACGCCACACTTGTCCCGTAATTCCCAACTGTTCCAGTCCGATATGTTCTGCATGCAGCTCACGTCCGACTGCTCCGGGTGCATCAATGTTTGTGACTCCTCTCTTTCTTGTACAAGAACTTTCAATTTCCTTTTTCCTCGATTGCCTCAATGAGGCTAAGAAACTAAATGTTAGGAAATTCGAAGTTTTTGAGAGCACTTAAGCTTTCTTGCAAGAGAGAGGGGGGGGGAGAGGGAGGAGAGAGAGACAATAATTTTGGAAGAGCAAACTTTATCCTAAAGCTTTATTAAAATTTTTCCCAAATTAATGCATCTCATACAATGCCTAAAAATAAGCATTTACATTATTGTGGTAACTGAAGGAGCAACGTAACTAAAACTGGACCAACACCTCACAGAAGATGTAAAAATACAATAAATACGCACAAAATACAACTAAAAATCAGAAATACACAACAAATATGTTTCTAGTATACAACATTTGAACTTTAATAATGTGCATTAATTTAAAAAATGCAGAAAAATGTTGAGTAATATGTATTACTTTTTTAAATATGCATAAAGGCAACATGTTTTAAAGAAAACTTGGAAGGAGTTAAAATTTAATGGATAAGGTAAACATATATCTCTTAAACCTAACTTTCCCTCTCGCTACACTTCTTTTAACTTCAACTGTTATGCTTCTTGGACGTCTACATACTGGTTTTCAGCCTCCACATCTTGTGAAATATCATCTGTTTGAATAAAGAAACGTCCACCTCAAAATCAATCTTAATCTTCCTTAACAATTTTTATGTTCTTTTTTTCTCAACTTGTACGAAAATTTTCTTAAGCTAAAGAACAACTTAATATATTACAGAACTTCGCGGCTGAAATCCTGAAAAAAGAAATGTAAACCATAAATTGAATTGTATGATGCCGGTCTTTTTTGGCGGGGTCAAGCTGCAAGATAAAAAAAAGTAAAAAAAAAAAACAAAAAAACAAAATACATATGAATATCCACGTCGTCAATACACGAGTAGAAATTTTATTAACATTCGAACACCGCACAAAATAAAATTTTTCTTATCTCTAATACTTAGGGGTTTCAATTCGGGTCAATCAGCTGGGTTCGGGTCGAACCCGACCCGACCCGGATCTAAATGGGTCAACCTGAACCCGGCCCGTTTTTACAAACGGGTCGGACATTTCAACCTGGACCCGACCCAGCCGGGTTGCAAGGTTGACCCGACCCGACCCGTGACCCGGCAGTGTTCTTCCAATCTCCTTTTTTTTCTTACTCTTCAGTTGTTCTGCTCTACATCGATCGTCGACGATTGCCATGGCGGATATGTTTCTTGATCCAATCATGGAGAAGCTCATCAGCGCTGGCTTCCGTTACCTGAAAGATCAAGTCAGATGGAAGAAACGCACGAAGGAGGAGCTGGAAAAGTTGAAAGAGATTCTCCCCCAGATCCAAGCTGTCGTCCACTTTGCTTCCATCCAAGAGCAGATCACCGAAGAATATCCGGATCTTAACAAACGGCTATGGCAGCTACGAGATGCCATTGATGATGCATTTGATGTGGTTGATGAGCTGAAGTACATGGAGCTTGGAAAGTAAGTGACCAAAGAGAAGAAACTGAGAAGGGTGCGTTCCATCATGAAATCCATGAAGAAAAAACTTGTCAAATGACTCAAATTTGGCAAACATGCTCTCAAAATTGATCCCACCTTGAAGCGACGGGAGATGGGTGTGTAGAAACTTGATAAAGTTACAACAACTGGTGTTGATACTTTCCTTCATCTTGTAATAGACGCAAAGCAGGAGCTTCAAAAGCAGCCGGGGAACTGATTTGTACAGAAACATTTCTCTATTTTTTTAAATTAAACGGGTTTTCGGGTTGACCCGATAACCCACCCGATCAACCTGACCCGACCAGTTTTATCAAACAGGTCAAATCTGCGAACCTGAACCCATTTATCAAACGGGTCGGGTCCAACCCGAATTTTCCGGGTCAAGTCCGAGGCGTCTTGTCATATCGTGTCAAATATTGACACCCCTACTAATACTTCATAAATTTAATATTTATTAAATTAAAAAAATTACTAAAAAAAATAATTAGAATATTACTATATAATAAATATAACAAGATATTAATTATTATATAATATGGCTTAATTTTATTATCAGTAATATTTTTAAAATTTTATTTTACCTAACACACTTGCAAAATTAAAATAGAAATCCAATTAATTCATCAAATTTTAATAAATTAAATCTCTAATAATTCGTAAATTCGAATTTATAAAATTTGTTAAATACTAATTGAATTAAATTCTACATCTATCCAAACAGCCGATAAATGAAGCCTGAGATGACTTCTACATCAAATACCTCGTAAACATTTTGTCCCGACTTTTATTGCAAACACAGACCACGAAAGTTAAATCAAATAAAAAACTATTATGTGTTGATTCCATTCCAAAATAAATAAATAAATAAAAACCATTCCTCTTTAAATATCTTGCCTACAAACTAAGGAATAAACCAAAGGAAAAGAAACAATTACATAACTTCGAATTTATCAGTGCCAATATACCATTCATATCTCATATCCTACAGCGCAACCAAGCCAAAGCTTAAAACAGCGCCAAAACCATCACAAAAACAGCATCAAAGAAAATCTACAACGAACGAAACGGATAAGGAAAATGGAGACCAAATGGCACATTTTCACTCTGCTGCGATTTGAAATACACCGAATATTTTAAAATTCATGTTCTCTGATTTTTATTATCTTTTCAGTCACCCGGACTCCAAAGACTCCATAAACGAGAATTAAAAATTGCCGTCACGTCCGCCCATCCTTTACGCCGGTCGCCGCCGCCGCCGGCCACCGTCTGGGCGGCGAGTATTTCTGGAACTCCCTCAGCAGCCGCAGGTTCGAAAACTTCCCCCCGATCGCCCATCTCGACCTCTTCAGCGAACGCTTCTCCTGTCTCTTCCTCGGCAGACTTCTGGCTTTTGTCTTCGATGATTGCTATGGCAGAAATCTCATCGCTAACCTTTTCTTTATCCTTTCCCTTTTTCTTCCCCTTTTGAGAGGCATCGCTCACTCTGCGCTCCCTCCGCTTCCCCTTCACGGTAGCGCCAGTGCCCTCCGAGGTGGCGAGATGGTCTTCAAACGCTTCGATGGCTTGATGAATAAGTTCCCGGTCAGGGGAACAATCCCACCGCGACCAGAAGCTTGTGTAGCAGTCAAAGCAACCGCAGCCGAAAAGGCGAGTGTGGAGTTCGCCTGGCTTCCCACAACGCCGTTGCTCCGCCGCTTCTTCTAACCCGCCTATTGATCTCATGATAAGATATGCGAGGACCTCCTTGTCGTCGTTCCCTAGCGCCGCGGTGAGCGCTAAAATCGCCGCAGGAAGAATCCGCAGCACCGCAAGCGCCTCGCTGCGTAGATTGGACGCCGTGACCGATGGCGATGGGTGGATCCTTCCCTTCCCTTTAGGATAGAGATTCTTCATGCCCTAACTTGCAAACTCTGAGAGAGAGAGAGAGAGAGAGAGAGAGAGAGAGAGTCGCAGGGTTTAACAGTAGCAACGAGGCGAGTGAGGGAATTAGTCACTGTAAGGCTAGCTGGGGTTGAGCTTTTCCTGGTTTGGCCTTCGGACTGCGCAGTGTGACCTGGTATCACCGGTAAAACTAGGGTTTCTATAAGTGAATTCTGCTACGGCTGTGCTTGGGAGCAATAATAGTTCAAAATAGAGCTAATTATTGACGGTATTGCCCCTTAAATGACCAGCTTTTCTGTGGTTTAAATGGCATAGGAATAGTAGGGGTGTGCTAGGAAAAAAAAGGTTGTGTCGGAATTAGATAACCGACTGACAGGGGGTATCGGGAATGGCGCGGCAAAAAATATTGGTTTCTTGCATCAGAATCGGGTCATCTTCGGTGAGCTTAAGATTTCGTTTGGTAGAACTTTTTCACTGTTTTTTTTTTTTTGGAAAATTTTGGGGCGAGAAGCCCATCATCTCATTGCTAAAACGGTTACAAGTAAGTAAGGTAATCAAAACTATAATCCAAAATCTCAAACAACAAAAAGAGATTTTGGATTCTAAAGAAGAGAAAATACAATTCTAAAGAGAAATGAAGCAAAAACAATTGGGCAATGAGCCAAGGACTCAGAAAAATGCTCAATACTCGAAAGGGTCAGAATTACGTTTTGGTCTTGATATGAGCATAGCACCTGGTTGCCCAGAGGACCGTCCAAGGGGCAGCTGAAACCAGTTCAGCGTTCATCATCGTCCTGTCAAAAATTCACTCAGCCTCCAGCATAATGAACAGCGCCTCCTGAATCAAAGAAAAACCACCATCCAGGCAACAGAAAGAAAGACAGCATTGAAACGTTCGGTGCCATAGAAACACCCCAGAACCCAAATGCATATAGATTTACTGTTTCCATCTCAGATTTTTTAACATCACCGCTTTCTTGATTTTAGCAATAATAGTGTCTTCGCTGTCAATAATGCCACCAAATAATCTGTCATTTCTTGCTCTCCAAATAAAATAAACCGAGGCAGCAGCCATAAGAAGATATTGGTTTTTAGTCTTAGCAATAAAACCTTGCTCACAAATGCTATCAAAAACCTGATGAAAATTTGGCCTCATAAAAAGATTATGCATCCAGGGGAAAAGAGCTCTAGCAATGTCAAAACTGTAACTGCATTCATAAAATAGGTGAGTAATAGACTCCCTATCAATGTGACAAAAACAGCAGGTATTTGGAACCGAAATACCCCGAACAGCAAGGACATCCGTTGTTTTTAAGCCCCCATTAAACATCGTCCAAGCATAAACCGTGAAACGGAGAGCATTGTGTTTATGCCAAATGAACTTATGCCAAGGAACCACATTCAGATTTTCATAGAACTGAGAATTGAAGTCATTAAAAGTTGGATTATGCTTGTTGTTCCAGAGGTGGTTCTCAGAATAGGAATCAATAGGAATAGAATGAATAACAGCAGCCATTTGGTTATCCAAACAATAAGGTAGGTTCCAATTATCAGCTAAAATGAGCTGTGAGACAGTACAGTCAAAGAAAGAGGAGAAACTGGAAGTGTTGTTTATACTCATCAAATGGTCAGCCACGGAAATGCCCCTGCATCAAGGATCCCAAAGGAAAGACAGATTGCTGGAAGCATTAACAGAGAGAGTAAGACTGTTTTTGATCTCATTAGGTTTTACACATAAATAATCCCAATAATGAGAGTTGTTTTTGGTCTTAGGCTTCCAAAGAGATTGATAATTAGCTCTCCACCAGGAAAAGAGGAGAGAATCAGCATTTAAGAATCTCCAAATGATAGAACAAGCATAGCTATGCTTAAGAGAATTGATAGAAGGGATGCCCAGTCCCCCATTTATTTTGGGACAACAAGTTTTACTCCAGGACACAGTAACAAGTTTCCTCTCTTGTATATTCCCAGAAAAAGTAAATCTAGAGCATAACCTAGAAATTTGCTTACAGAAACCTTTGGGTAAGATAGAGCCACGAATCCAGTATGCCAAGGTGTTAGAGATAGTGAATTTAATAAACTACACACGCCCAGCTAAAGATAGCATTTTTGCTTTCCAACCCTCTAACTGAGAAGTAATTCTTTGAATTAGAGGATTAAAGTCACTTAGTCTCAGTTTCCTATAGAAAATAGGTAAGCCCAGGTACTTAATGGGCGCAAAGGATTGCTGAATATTAAGGATATTACATATATCATCAGCAGCCGAAGTGTTCTTAGAGAGCAGAATAGAGCTTTTAAGAGGGTTCACATGAAGACCAGTGACAGTAGCAAAATCTTCCAGAATGGAGTTAATAGTGTGGGCATTTCTCACAGTGGCCTTGCAAAACACTAAGAGATCATCAGCAAACATAAGGTGGGAAACCTCACACCTACCAACTTTGATAGCCTGGAGGGAGTTGCTAGCAGTAGCACAATCGAAAAAAGAGGACAATCCATCCATGATGATAGCAAAGAGGTAGGGTGATAGGGGGCATCCTTGCCTGATACCCGAAGTAGAGTTAAAATAGCCCTCAAGCACCCCATTAATGCAAATAGAGAAGTGTACATTGGAGGTGCAAGCTTTGATCCAAGAGATAAACAAGCTAGGAAATCCTTTATCTTCTAATCTTTTGTAAAGAAAATCTCTAGACACCATGTCAAATGCTTTAGTAATGTCAAACTTGGCACATAAGTATTTGTGATTGGCTTTGAGGTTAAAACGACCAAGGATATCAGTAGCCAAAATGATATGATCAGAAATAATTCTCTTGTGTATGAAACCACCTTGGCTAGGGTGGATGATATGCGGCATCACCAACTTCATTCTATTTGCAATGATTTTTGCGATGATTTTGTAAATGACATTGCACAGGGCAATAGGTCTGTAATCTTTGACATTGGTAGCATGAGTTTGCTTTGGGATGAGGGCAATAGCAGTTGCTTTTATCTGATTAGGCATGAAACCAGTAGTAAAGAAAGAAGTGACAGCTCTACAAAGATGGTGCTGTAAGACATTCCAAGTGGATCTATAAAAGTCGAATGTGAAGCCGTCGGGGCCAGAGGCAGTGTTAGAATTGCCAGAAAAAACTATGTTTTTAATCTCCTCCATAGTAACCGGAGCAATGAGTGAAGAAGTGAGATGAGTTGGGATCAGTCTCCCAGCAGGAATGTTAGATGCCAAGTGGTTGGAAGCTGGAGTATTGAAGAGATTCTTGTAGTGATTAATAAAAACGTTGGCAATGTCAGCATGCTTAGTATATGTGCCCTGGTCATTTGAGATAGCCTTGATTTTATTGTAGTTTTTGGTGATGTTGATTTTGGAATAAAGAAACTTCAAATCATCTTCACCGTGGGTAAGCCATTTAATCTTGGCTCTTTGGATAATCCATCTAAAGAGTGCATCTTGGTAAAAAGCAAGGTTTGAATTAATTTGGTTGAGCTTGCCATTCAAGATAGGATCAAGAGGATTGCTTTGAATTTGAGACATAACAGAGTGTTGAAGATCTTTGAGATTATCAATGTCTCTTTGAATCTGGTTAGCATTGGTCCAACTTTTGTGTTTCATGGCATTCTTCAGGGTTTTGAGCTTGAAGTTGAAGGAGCTTAGAGGACTACTCTCATTGGTTTGAGAGAAAACCTCCAAAAGGGAAGCCCAAAATTCAGGAAACTTGGTACAGTAGTTTTTGTATAAGAAGCGGTGGCCACGTTTGTTGTCAGAAGAGCAAGTTAGGATGAGAGGGGAGTGATCAGAGCAATCCGGGTCCGCAATTTTGTAGAAAGAGCTGGGAAAACAGTAGAGCCATTTGTCATTGACTAGTACACGGTCTAGTTTAATGTGAATTGGATTTTGGGGCTGCTGGTTATGCCAAGTGAAATAGTGCCCGACAGAGGAAAGATCATAAATCCCTGCATTAAATACCATATTATTAAAATCTCCCATCTTAGAAACTGTCAAAGGAGTGCCCCCAATTTTATCTTCCAGCTCACGGCAGCAATTAAAGTCCCCCAAAATAGCCCAAGGGGAATTGATAGAACCAGCCAACTTTTGGATATCATTCCATAGAGATTACCTCTCTGAATAAGAGTTACTAGCATAAACAGCAGTGACAGTACATGCTGTATTAGCATTAGTGGTGATAGTGCCATGGATGAGTTGATTAGTCACAAAAAGAGGGGCAAAGTTTAAGGCGCCCTTGTTCCACTTAACCCAAATACGACCCGGATTGGAAACCTGAAAATTGACACAATTACCTTCTATAGGGAAAATTTGGTGATTAGCCAAGAACCAGTCATTATGGAGGTTATTAAGGGTTATTTTAGCTTCAAGGATAAAGAGGAGGTCAAGATTGTGGGATTGAACAAGATTTCTGTAGCTTTTGACTTTGACAGGGTTGTTAAACCTGCGAATATTCCATGCTGCAAAGTTGGGAAGGATCATTGGACTTTGTTGTTGGGGGTAGAGGCTTTTTTTCCAGTCTTGCCTCTAGTTTGTTTTTGATTTTGATTGCTAGCATGTTGGGCTTTTGGAGTATTGGATGTGGAGCTGCTTGTATCATTTGAAGTTGTAGGAATATTAGGTTGATGGTTGCGAGGGGATGTGTGGGGTGGACTGTTGTGGTTGAGGATGAGATTGGCACTTTCAGTATTGGCATTGGCCATGTTACTGAGGATTGGGCCTTGTATTGAACTTTGTGGTTGGACCTCATCAGTTTTATCAAGATCGATTAAAGTTTGGAATTTATTGGCTGTGTTTATGGGAGGGGGATCTTTTGTTTTGAATGATGGTTCGGGGTTTTCCTGCACTTCACCAGAAGGTGAATTCAGGTTAGGGAGAATTGGGCCAACAGTGTTATTGTTAGTGAGAATTTGAGTGGGTATGAGAGTGGTGACCGAGTTGTTCAACTTGAGGGGCTGTGTGGGTTTTGGTATATTGAGTCTGGGCGGAGGAGATGGTCTAGGTTTCCTACTGGAACTACATCCCCTGGGCTGGGTGTTGACAGTAGTTTTCAAAATGGGGTCTTTAGGGCAGAGAGTGGGAGGATGCATAATAGAACCGCACTGTGAGCAATGTTCAGGTTTCCAGTCGTAGGCCACACGAAGCGGAGTGACTTTGCCGTCAACAGAGTAGAAGATTTCTTCAGGTAAAGGGGAAGAGCTAGTAACTTGCACACATACACGCGCGAATGTGAGACGGGTTTTAGCCGCTGTAAGAGCGTCTACAGCAATAGGGATACCAATGCAACTAGCAAGTTTAGAAATACCTTCCGGTGTCCAAAGAGAAAGCGGCAAGTTTAAGATTTTAACCCAGAGAGGTATGGAAGGAAATTCCTCGCGCTTAGGAACAAAATATGGACTCCATTTCTGCAAAATGAACGGCTTCCCAAAGAAAAACCAGGGGCCCCCTGTCCATGCATGCTCGTAGTCTTCAAGTGCGGTAAACTTGAGCAAGAAGAATCCGTCGTCCATGGTGAGGAGGGAACGTTCTCCTTTGAGCTGCCATGTCTTTTTGATCGTCCCTAGGAGAGCTTCGTAGAAAGGGCGTTTCCCGATGGAGTAGCCTACCAGCGACAGGGCCCATTCCGGGGCTCCAGCAACAAATTGGTCTGTGGTGAAGTTGGCGGTAAAGTTGTTGGTAGGGACGAAAGAGAGCGAGTGAGAAAAATTGGTGGAGATTTGGGGTGTGGTGGTGAGGAGATTCTTCCATAGGGGAAGAACAGCAGAACGAGTGGGCGATGAAGTAGCAGGAGATGGAAGCGGCGGGAAAACAGCAGCAGCCATAGGGGAGGAGGCCCCCTGGCCGGAGAGGGCGGCGTAAAGAACAAACTAGGGTTTAGAAGGAAACCCTAGAGGATATCAATCACTTCCGACCCTTTTTCACTGTTTTAATAATTAAATTTTTTTTTAAGAATTACAAATTGAATTAATAAAAGAAAACAAAATACAAATCATCTGCGTAATAGCTATTCTATCATAATTCTTTTTCAACAAAGACATAAAAATTAAAGAAAGATTATTGCCTATTACATATTCTTATATATATATATATATATATATATATATATATATATATATATATATATATATATATATATATATATATATTATATATATATATATATGTTCCATCCTAGAGTATTCGCGGTGGTAAAGAAATATAAAGTTTAACGTCATAGCATTGTACAAAAATTCGGCACGCAAGCTGATAAGAGAGAGGGTAGTATTTATGAGAAACTAATATTTTTACGTGAAAAATCTCTTAAGAAGGGGGAAACCTATGAGACCTATTCCAGTTTGAATAAATCCACTAGTATTGCAGTTGATAACAAATGAGGTCATTCCTTGGGGGAATGCCTTAGCTTGATGTACATCTTATAGAATACATTACATGGTGAGAATACAAAGAATCACTATTGATGTGTTCATTTGGTCGAAGGACCACTCTGGTGACGGAGGTCAGAAGAACCGTAGTCGGCGGGCGACAAAGGTCATAAAGACCATTGTCTAGCGACAGAGGTCATAAAGGCTGTAGTCTGCGAGTGACGTAAGTCAGGAGAACCAAAGTTGGCTGGCGACGGAGCTTGGAAGAACTATAGTCGGTGGGCGACGTAAATCAGAATGACCATAGTTGGCGGGCGACGGAGGTCGGAAAGACTATAGTCGGCGGACGACGTAAGTCAGGAGGACCGATGTCAGCTGGAGATGGAGGTCGGAAGGACTATAGTCGGGGTGCGATGATAGTCAGAAGGACCGTAGTCGGTAGGCGATGGAGGTCAGAAAGACAAAAGTCGGTGGGCGACGTAAGTTAGGAGGATCGTAGTCGAATGGCGACAGAGGTCGAAAGGACTCTAGTCGGTGGCGGCGTATGTCAGAAGGACTAGAGCCTATGACTGACAAAGGTCGGAAGAATTGTTGTCTGACGATGAAGGTCAGAAGGACGGTATCAAGTTGAAGTCCAAAAATGGAAAGAAATCCATCTTTAGATAGATGTCAAATGAAAGTTTGACAACCGGTAGAAGTCCGGCGTTGGGTAGAAACTTGGCGACTAGCAGAGGTTTATCGTTGGGTAGAAGTCCGATGTCAGTTTGGCAGCTTAGGATTACTCCGGCGTCACTTGGAGTTCGGGGAAACTGCGGCGTCACTTGGAGGTCAGGTGGAATTCCGACGTCACTAGGAGGTCGGGCGGAATTCTGGTATCCCGTGGAAGTCAGGCGGAATCCGGGCAGTGGTCAAGGAGGAGTTTCTTCCCTCATACTCTTCTTTTCTTCTTCTTCTTGCTTTCTCTTGCTTGGACCCCCTTTCAAGAGTAATGAGGGGTCTATTTATAGATTTTTAGAGTGGCATGGCCCGTAAATAGGAGAGAGATCAGGGGCAAATGTGGAGTGGTTCCGATGGACGGCTGATATTGAATCCTTTGATCGCAGACTGTTTATTAAACTTTTGAAGGTCTTAATGATGTTAAAATTTTGCGATCTTAGGCTCGTTGGATTTGTCACATTGAGCCACTCGATTCCACTGCAAGCAAGTTATGTTTGGAAACCATTTGGTAACTGAAATTGTGGTTTGAACTTTCCAACTGTGCTTATAATCCTTGATTTGGACTCATTTGGGCTCGGATTGAGTCGAATTTGGTGTCATTGGGTTCGTATTTTTGAGACAATCAGTTCGATTATAAGTTTGCTGAAATCAGAGTTCAAATGATCCCCGATTTAATTTTTGAAGTTTACAACTTAATTTTTGCCTTGTCATTCGTGCTCGATCAAGATAATTTTTCAAATGATATATATATATATATTGAGAACTTTATTATCGTCTACAAAAATATTATAAAAGATTACTTGGAAGAAATCTCTCCCAAAAGATATATATTGCTTAACATTATATTTACATTACCATTTGTGGTTATCCATAGATTTCTGAAGCATCTTGATAACATTCACATTACCTCCTTCAATCATAATTCCTTGCTTTCCATACTTCCATTTTTGTAGAACCTCACGGTTTACAATGACAGCCAGAAGTTCAACTTCATTAGTATTCCAATGAAGTATTTGCTTGCCAAAAGCCAATAAAAGATTAACTTTTTTGTCTCTTATAACACCTCTAATGCCTACTTGATTTCATTGAAGAAGAGAAGCATCTATATTCAATTTGATCCAATTTGGAGGTGGAGGATACCCAAATTTATATTTCAGCTCAATAAGTTGGTTATTATCCTCGTACTTAAAGATTGGATTAAACTGAGGTTTAATATGTTGAGTCCGTATAGGTTGTTAAACCTATGCTACTGTCCTATTGCTAACCAAGAGGGAGGGGGGGGGGGGGTGAATTGGTAGTTTAAAAATTCTCTTGGATTTTTAAATTGAAAATTGATTTTAAAATTCGTAGCAAGTTAATTAAAGTTTCAAAATGAACTTTTCAACCACAGTAAATAACTTGCAGTAAATAAAATGTGAAAATAAAAAGACACAGATTTATCGTGGTTCGGTCAAACACGACTTACATCCACTCCCTGAAGACTCCCTCTTTAGGTATTTCACTATTACCAAAGTGACTCTCCTTTTGCCCCCATAGCAAGGAAGAGAAGCCTTTACAAAAACCTCTCTTCCATCAATTCTCAGTGCGACAGAGAACCATTGTACTTTCACACCCTCCAAGTGTCGGTAGAGAACCATCATCCTTTCACATCCTCCAAATGTAGGCAGAGTACCTTCATCCTTTTACACCCTCCAAGTGTCGGTAGAGTACCGTCATTCTTTCACATCCTCCAAGTGTTGGTAGAGTACCAAATTTTCTTCAAAGATCTTCTCACGAGCAACTAGAAAGAAGGAAAAAAGAGTAATCACCAAAATCACAAAAGAGGTCTTTATATTTGAGTAACCTTATGAACCCTTTACACTCTAATTATAAGAAATCTCTCTCAAACACTCTCCCACACTCTCTTTTTCAATTGCCCTTGAAAAATCATGAAGAGAAGACTCTTTCATGTCAATTTTAGCGAACCTTTTATATCAAAGACATGAAAAATCATCCAAAAACTAAAATTTTTAATTTTGAGTGTGCATGATCGTATAGTACGATCGTATGTTCGTACGTATAAACAGTTTAAAAATTATTGTGTATGAACCTGTTGTGAATTGGTATGAAATGAATTCGTACACGATCACCATCCCGTACAAACCAAGTTCGTCCGGTACGAATAGTTAGAAATTTTTTTGACTTCTTCTTGACGAAGAGGAACCTCATAATTTTGTACCATGTATGACATATGTATGTTGATGACATCATACGGTACGATCAGTTACAAAAATTTTCAAGTTCGTCGGGATAAAAAGGAACCATCTAATTCTTGCCCTAGATGGCGTACGTACGATGACGACATCCTACGGAATGAACCATTCATAAATTTTTAAAGTTCATCTGGATGATAAGGTACCCGTCCAATTCATATTATGGATGGCATACATACGATGAATACATCATACAATACGAACCATTCAGAAATTTTTCATGTTCGTTTGAATGAAAAGGGACCCGTCCAATTCGTACCCTAGATGGCGTACATATGATAGTGATATTTGTTGCAAATTCAGGTCTATGAACTACGTTTTGATGATTGACAAACACTCTTACTTGTCTTGGACTATCTTTTACTACTGACGTTTCAGGAATCAAAGATCGGACGGAAAAAAATTGAGCCAGCTCAAGAACGGGCAGATTAGGGTTAAGTCAGTCTATAATTTTATTTTTTCTCTTCTTGAGTCAATTGTAATCTTTGGTGTGACTGATGCAAAGTAACCCTACACACACACACACTTGAGAGACTTAGAATTTTTGTTTTTACTCAAATCGGCCAGGATGATATTTACATCGCATTGGACGATCTGGCTTAAAATAGAAAATCTAATCAGGGGTTCTTAATTAAGGCAGCCGTCATTAGCCAATCGGCTTGGATGATACTTGTATCGGCTAGGACGATAGGCTCAAAACAGAAAGAAATTACCGCCATAAATAATTAAGGTATTATATACTTTTGGTAATCGGCCAGGACGATCTCTAATCGGCCTGGATGATATTCACAATTATGCCTTAATTGATTAGAAAATCAAGGAGATAATTAAGGATGATTGTTATGATCATATCATCCTGAATGATCGCAAGATCGTCCGGGAATATCTATTCTAAAATCCTTAGTTGCTCCTGGACGATAAATATCGGCCAGCACAAATTTAGGGCAATGTGCTAGATGATCGGGATCAGACAGCTTGAATTCAGGGCGATGCTCTGGATGATTTTCCTTTGATTTAAAATGATCGGCCTAGGTGATCGTGAGATTGTCCTGGACGATCAAGCCAATTTTCAATCGTCTAGTTTGCATTCAGGGCGATGCTCTGGCCGATCTCATTGGATTTGTACTGATCGGCCAGGATGATTTCCCTGGACAATATAGTCGGCAACTTGCAATTAATGAGCTCCTTTGAAGCTCTTCTATTTAAGAGCACTTGTTCAACATTTTTGAACATCCTTGGCTGCTGTCTTGACCTGAGAAAACCTAAAGGAGAGAGAGAGAGAGGATCTTGTGAGGGGGAGCTTGTGAGGGAATTCACAAGGGTTGCTCCAAGCATTGTTCCACTTCTTCTTTCCTAGAGTTTCTTGTCCTTGGAAGGGTTGGGAGAGGTAAGTTCCAGCAAGCGATCAAGGTTCTCTGCTTGCTTCAGGAGGAAGCAAAAGGAGGAAGGTTCTCTGCCTTGCCAGGTGTGGCAAAAAGAGGTGTTTGTAAAGACTTCTCCGCCTAGCTGTGGGGGCTAAAGGAGAGTCAAGATTGTAGTGCAATACTCGGAGGGAGCCTCTGGGGAGTGGACGTAGGTCGAATTGATTGAACCACTATAAACCCTTGTGTTCTTATTTTTTTACTGCTTCCGCATTTATTTTCTTTCGTACTTAATTTTTATGATGATTTGGTTTGTATTCGTGCTTTGCTTAGAGAAATTTTTTAAATATCAATTCACCCCCCCTCTTGGTTAGCCTTGGGCCAGTTCTATAAGGTTTAACATCCCTAACGAACATTCAATATTGTATAGTGTTACAAATCTATTTTCATGAATTATGATTTTGATGATAGCAAACAATCTTATTTCTCTATGACTGCCTTACCTATTGACATTTTAGGTCCATAAGATTAGACTACAATTTTGAACCAGCTCAAGATTGGGTAGACTAGGTCTGAGTTAGTTTGTATCTTTTTCTTTTCTTGAGTCTATTATAATTAGTGTGGCTCCTGGTGCTAAGTAACCTTGCACACACACACCTAGAAAGAATTTTTAATTGTTCCTTAGAGTTTATTGATTTTGGTAACATCATCTGGGATGATATTTATATCTACCTGGAAAATTAGTTCAAAAATAGAAATCCTAATTTGGCCATCCTCATTAAGATAGCCGTCATTAAGCAGATCGGTCTAGACGATACTTGTATCAGCCAGAACGATAGGCTCAAATCAGAAAGAATCAGCCGCCATAATCAATTTATGTATGCTTTATTTTAGGACATCATCTAGGACGATATTCACATCGGCATGGATGATGCAGCATAATTATGCCTAAATTAATTTGGTAATTAATGAAAGGAATTAAGGATGATTGTATGATCACATCGACTGTGCTGATCACAAGATTGGCCAGGACGATGACCTGGATGATTGATATTGGCCAGCCTCTATTCAGGGCGATGTTCAGAACGATTTATGCTCGAATTTGTACTAATTGGCCCGTACGATATTTTATCATCCTGGATGATATGAACAATTTTTTCATATTCGTCCCAGATCATCCTGGCTGATTAGACTTAAATTGCACTGATCGTATAGGACGATATTTATATCGTCCTGGAGGATAAAATCAGCAAGTTGCATTAATGAGCTCATTTTGAGATCTTCTATTTAAGCTTTGATAAGACACTTGGTAAGTGTCTTTGGCAGTCATTGTAACTTCATTCTTTTAAGGGAAACTTGAAGAGAGAGCTTGAAAGAGAGAGAGGAAAGGGTGGAGTTTGAGAGAGGGAGAAGATCCTTAGAGGGGGACTCAAGGGAGTGTGGAGGGAGATTCCACAAGGTTGCTCCGGTAAGCTTTCACCTTAGTTTCATCGAATTCAAGGCTTATCTTGAGGGAAGTTCACAGAAGAAGAAGATCTCTTTGGTGTCAAAGAACCTGGCTACTCCGTCGCACCGGGGAAGATAGAAGTGATTTTGTAAGGGCTTCTCCGCCTAATTGTGGGGGCTAAAGGAGAAACACTGAGTTTAGTGCAATACTCGGAGGGTACCTCCGAGGAGTGGATGTAGGTCAAGGTTTGACCGAACCACTATAAATTTGGTGTGTTCTTTCCTTTATTATTTTCACATTTAATTTTCGCATTATGTTTTCTTTATGGTGAATTTTGGTTTGGTTTGTGCTTTGATTTAAAGATTGTTTTAAAATACCAATTCACCTATCTTTTAATTAGCCTTAGGCTAGTTTATAAGGGCCTAACATCCCTAATAAACTTTCAAGTGGTATCAAAGCACTTTCAAGTTGTATCAGAGCGGGATTCTTAAAATAAGTTTTTGAAAAGCTTTTGAATCTTCGATCCATGGCTAATTTTTATAATCATAATACTGTGAAAGGATATTCTATTATCTGACCACCTTTGTTTGAAAATATTATATTTTATTTTTGAAAAATTCGCATGTCTATCTTTTTGCAATCAATTAATTTTTGAATGTGGCAAATAATTTTAATTGGTTTTTATGTACCATCTCATATTTTAAGTAGAATTAAAATAATTATTCCTTTTAATCAATGGAGTATAGAAGAGAAAATCAATGCTCAATTGAATGTAAACTCTTTAAACTATTTTTTCTGTGCTTTAAATTCTAAAGCTTTTATGGTTATTTCCACATGCACTTATGGTAAGGAAATTTGGGATAAATTACACACCATATACGAAGCCACTAGTGAAATTAATCAATCCAAGTTTAATATTTTAATGCATTATTATGAATTATTTCTCATGAAATCTTATGAGATAATCTTAGACGTGTATATTAGGTTTATTCAGATTGTTACAACGTTACATGCTTTAGGAAAAGAGTTTTCAAACTTTGAAAAAGTTAATAAAATTTTACGTTGTCTACTTGATAAGTTTGATGCTAAAGTTATTGCTATTTTTGAATCAAATAATTTGAATGAATATTTCATTGGTAATTTAATTGGCTCACTCATTGCTTACGAGCTAAGCTTGAATAAAAGACTTTTAAATGCAAATGAGATGATAATGCTAAACACTGAAAACATAAAGAAAAGTGGCTTAGTTGGTGACGAAAGCGATGACTTATCAAGCAAATTAAAAAGTTCACTAAAGTATAAGCATCAACAAAAGTGGAATAAAGGTAAAAATGGTAAGAATGTTAAGATTTCTTCTGACATTGTTTGCTTTGGATGCAGAAAGCATGGACATATGAAAAATTAGTACTGAAATTTGAGAACTCTTCCTACAAAAGAAAAGAGTAAAGCTAAGCAAATTATAAAAATGACCAAAAATAAAAACAAAAAAATTTCCTTGGTAGACCTAGCTTCTGAATCATCAGATCAGGAGCAAGACGATGTTTAAACCATTATTTGTGTGCTTTATTTTTCTACGTTTGCATATTTTGATCATTTTTTATTTTTTCTTTTTTTTGCATTTATTCCTTTTTCATTCTTTCTTCTTTCTTTTCTTTTTCTTTTTCATTAAATGTTTAATTTTGTTTTTCTATTCTCTTTTTATGTAGTATTTTCTCTGATCAATACACACGTTCACTTTTCTAAAAATGAAAAACCTACCTCCTATTTTTCTTGATTTCTTATATAAATTGTAGTTGATTTCTCTAAAAACAGTCAAAGGAAGGAAACTCATGATTTTATCTCTCTATCTCTTCTTTTAAGAGGTTATTATACTTTTGATATAAAATCTTCATCATATTTTAAATTGAATTTTGAAACTGAATCTTTTTTCATCTCTCTACATTTTATCTATCGCATATGAATCTTTTACAAGTCGTTGAATCCACCTCATTATTTTCTTAATCAAATAGTTCGTTTTGTCAATTTTATGGGTTTGCCTTAGTTTTTAAATTTTTATAAAAGTAGCATATTTGATTGAAAAAATAAAATGGTCAATGACGCCAAATAAAAAAAGTGGCCAATGACGCCAAATCAAAAGATGTGCAATGATGCCAAATTAAGAAAGATACACAGTGTATCAAAAAATAAAAGATGTGCAAAGAGCACCAAAAATTGATAAGAGGCATAAAATGATCTCACAAAGAGTATACTTAGTTTTTCTGTATTACTTAAAGCTTAAGAAAACCCTTGATCTTTTTGATACTTGATCTTGAAAATTCTAATTCTTGATTCGCCAATTTTTGCATTAATCTTCTATTAGACATGTGTTACGAAAAAAGTTCTAAAAAATTAGTATTTCTTTTTCTAATTTATTTCTTGATTAAGATATTAAAAAGTTTTTGAGCCTTTAAAAGAACTTAAGCTTGGATTAACAATTTCTGAATTTCTAACTTTTTATGGATTATGCGTTGTCAATCCATTCCTTATTACATTTTTGAATAAAATCAAGAGATAACTTTCTCTTTTTAAGAATATTTGTTTTTTTTTTCACTAGATTAGGGATCATTTTTTAATTATTTTTATTATTCTGATTGTTTATGCCCCTTCTTTTTTTGATAATGTCAAAGGAGAAGAACGTATTGTTGTATTTGTATCTTTTTTTCTTCTTTCAAAAATTAAAAACAACAAAAATTTTTGATTTTTTCTTCCTTCAAAAATTAAAAACAACAAAAAAATTTTATTTCTCCTATTTTAAAGTTTTATTTTAGTAAGTGGAGATTAGGAGAACATGATTTCTTTTTTGCAAATTCAACCAGTAATGTTTGTCATCATCAAAATTGGGGAGATTGTTGTGAATCTGTTTTCATGGATTATGATTTTGATAATAGTAAACACTCTTATTTCTCTACGACTGCCTTACCTACAAACATTTTTGGTCAATAAGATCAGACTGCAATTTGAAACTAGCTCAAGATTGGGTAGACTAGGTCTAAGTCAGTTTGTACCTTTTTCTTTTCTTGAGTCTATTTAATTAATGTGGCTCCTGATGCTAAGTAACCTTGCACACACACACCTTGGAAGAATTTCTAATTGTTCCTAGGAGTTTACTGATTTTGGTAACATTATCCAGGACGATATTTATATCGGCCTGAACGATCGGTTCAAAAACAAAAACCCTAATTAGGGCATCCTCATTAAGGTAGCCGTCATTAAGCAGATCATCCTGGATGATACTTATATCAGCCAGGATGATAGGCTCAAATTAGAAAGAATTAGCTGCCATGATCAATTTAGGTATGCTTTATTTTAGGACATCATCTAGGATAATATCCATATTGGCCTAGACGATGCAGCACAATTATGCCTAAATTAATCTGGTAATTAAAAAAAGAAATTAAGGCTGATTGCATGATCACATCAGCTGGGCCAATCGTAAGATCGGCCAGGACAATGTCCTGGATGTTTGACATCGGCCAACCTCTATTCAAGGCAATATTCAGGACGATTTGTGCTCGAATTTGAACAAATCAGCCCGGACGATATTTTATCATCCTGGATGATATGAACAATTTTCTTCTATTTGTCCCAGATTGTCCCGACTAATTAGGCTTAAATTGCACTGATCGTACAGGATGATATTTATATCATCCTGGATGATAAAGTTGACAAGTTGCATTAATGAGCTTATTTTGAGATCTTCTATTTAAGCTTTGACAAGACACTTGGTAGGTGTCTTTGGCAATCATTGTAGCTTCATTCTTTTGGGGAAAACTTGAAGAGAGTGCTTGAAAGGGAGAGAAGAAAGGGTGGAGTTCGAGAGAGGGAGAAGATTCTTGGAGGGGGACTCAAGGGAGAGTGGAGGGGGATTCCATACGGTTGCTCTTGCGAACTTGCACCATATTACTGTCAGATTCAAGACTTGTCTTGAGGAAAGTTCACAAAAGAAGAAGATCTCTTTGGTGTCAAAGGACCCGGCTACTCCGCCGCACCAGGAAAGATGGAAGTGATTTTTTAAGGGCTTCTCCGGTTGGTTGTGGGGGTTAAAGGAGAGACACTTAGTTTAATGCAATACTTGGAGGGTCCCTCTAAGGAGTGGACGTAGGTCAAGATTTGACCGAACCACTATAAATCTAGTGTGTTTTTTCCTTTATAGTTTCCACAATTAATTTCCACATTATATTTTCTTTGTGGTGAATTTTGGTTTGGTTTGTGCTTTGATTTAAAAATTATTTTAAAATACCAATTCACCTCTCTCTTAATTATTGTTAGGCTAGTTCATAAGGGCCTAACATCCCTAACAAACTTTCAAGTGGTATCAGAGCACTTTCATATAGTACTATCTCAATATAAAAAAATTTTCTCCTAGCGATTCATTTAATTACTCGATGGAGAAAAGAGCTGATCAAATTATCCCATATGAAAAGATATCATATAGTATGATCAGTTTAAAAAATGTAGATTTTAAACTCTCCCCTGGTGTGTGTATGTACAGTTACTCAATTACGATCATACTCTCTCAGACTCAATAAAAAAAAAATTTAGACTTCAATTATAATAAACTTTAAATTGATCTGATTTAAAGTCTTCAACAATCTGGAGTATGATTTCGCTTAAAATGTTAGTACACACAAACAGTAAAAAAATTCTTCTAAAATATTTTAGGAAAAATAATAATCAATATAATAAAATTTGGAATTATCAAAATATACAAGTTGTAAGAATATTAACAACACGAACCAAGTAGCAACTTATCTCAACATTTTTTTCCTTTTTGATGATGACAAAATAATTATTGTTTAAGTAAAATTTAATACCCTAAATTTCTCCTTAACTCCCCCCAAAATGAATAAACATACGAATATAAGGGAATTACTTTAAGAATAAAACATTTTTTTTATTTTAATTTTTTTTATAAATGATAAAAAACAAAATAATTAAAAAATAAAAATAAAAACAACACTAACACCACTAACACACCAAAACAAAACAACACTGAACACAAAAACATCAAACATAAAAACACAGACAATAAACACAAAAACATAAGCAACAAATAATAATACTCCCCCTTTTGACAACAATAAGAAGAGAATAAGGAAGGTTGAAATGGAAGAAGTCATATGAGAAACCTTACTAATTGATATTGAAAGAGATTGAACTATAATAGCAATAAAAAAATTAATTTCCATTAGAAAACAAAGATTCAAAACATTTAAATTAAAGTATAACATAGACAAAAAAAAAAGATCAAGGTCATGAAGCATTCTACACAATTAGATAATGAGAATTATTACAAAAGTGATGAAACGAAAATGAGTTAAATTCAATTTTCAATATAAAGCATAATTGAACATTAGATTGATTTGAATTTGAAGATCAAACGATAGAGGAAAGAACATATTCAATTGGTGATATTGCGCATCATTTCAAATGTTTATGACACACTATATGCATCTTTTTATATTTGGGATAATTTTGTGCCTCTTTTTAAATTACGAATCATTGTGTATTCTTTTAATTTTTGTACACATTGTATAGTTCTTTTTTATACCCTTTTTTTTAATTGGTACCAATCTTTCCAAAATCAATAATCTAAAAAAGAAAATTTCTCTAATTATAAAGATAATTATATTGAAAAGAGAAATATAAAATAATAACACATCAAAATTACAATAATAATATTTAAATTATGTTTGCCTAAAAAAATATGAGATTGATATCCTTAACTTAATCAAGTTATAAGTTAACTTAAAATTTTTTGAAAATTAGATTTCATAATAAAATTAATTTTTGTATTGCAGTTAAATTTTAACACTTTTTAGATCAATTAATATAGGATTATCATATACGCAAACTTACATTTCAAATAAGAAACAAAATCAACTAATAAAAAACACATTTTTTATTGATATCAATTCAAAATCAGATACACTGAAGTTCAATTAATATCAAATTATAGTAGCAAAGACAACATAAAATTAACAACATCAACATAAAATCTAAATAAGGACAAGTACACAAAATATTGAAAGTATTACTATGACCATCACATCAGGAGAGGATTGGCAAAGACAACACAAAAGAAGTACATATAGAACTCTGAGGTGTCCTAATCTAAAGGAGGAGACTGGTTGAACATAGAGAAATAGCTATTAATTATAGCTACATTGGTGTTCACCGAGTTGAACTGACCTCGGATCCAACCCATGTCTTGCTGGTACTATACATCCTGCTAATTTAGGTGAGTCTTAATTTGATCAAAATGAATCTCTAAACAGTCAAAGCGATTGATCATGTTCTAAAATTCAGGTCCATGAGTAGGTGAAGGTGCTCCCGTTTCTTCCTTATTAACCTCATTAGAATCATTATTCTTCCTAAAAAATGCTCGAAAAGAGATATTGGTGAAGTAGATTGGCATTTCAAGTGGAACCTAATGATGTATAATATTTACTTCTTTTCTAAGATGTAGGTCACTATATGTCCTAAAGTAATATTCTTCATTCTCCTATGAGAAACATGCATAATTTTAGAAAGTTTGTGAATGTAGTCTAGAATGAGTTTGGTTTTATCTATTGGTTGTCCAGTCATGATTAGATAGGTAACCGTGGAAAGAAGAGGGGTAATGTTTATGTGATCACCAGCCTTAGGTATGATTGAAGTTCTAAGGACATGCTAGATGACCCTTGCATTCTAATACAAAGTATTCACTCTAGGCAAATGACCAACTTGAGTAACCCCTTTAAGAGTTTTGTTTATTTTTGACCAATCAAAGTCAGAATTGGAGGTTATAGTATGAGATCTAATTCCTTTAGTCCATAAGTGCAAATAAGTTCTTAGATCTTCCTTAGTGATTATAACCCATTTCTTTTGGACATAAGATCTTATTTTACTTTCATCCTCGCTAAAACTCATGTTAGCTAAAAGGTAGTGGAAGGTTTCCTTACGATAGGCATGGATTAAACTCAAGATAAAAGCAAATTAAGTTGAAGCAAAAAGAGGCATGACTTGAAAATGAATATCCTTTTGAATTAGGACTCTAGACATGGTGATTTTAGTAGCTATAAACCTGTAATAAGAATCCTCATTTGCTCTAGAAAGAAAGTTTTCATCTCCACCCCTGGACGACAAACCCTTAGAGACTCTACCGCGCTTGCTAGAACTGGCCATTTCTATAATGAGAATGATTCAAAGAGGGTGTTGAAGTGAATTAATTTCGTATGTATGAATGAATATGTTCATAATGAAATGACTTTTCGTAATCACGTAAGTTACAAAGCATCCTTTCATATAGAATTTTTGACCAGACGATTGTACATACGAATATGTGTTCATCTGGGACAATCAATTATTTAAGATCATTTTAATGATGGTTAGGTTTGTCCCCCACATCAAATGACATGTGGTTTGTATGTACGAAATAATGTTTTGTACTACAATCAGTTCTAATATCTGATTCTATATGTATAATCATCTAATGTATATAGATGAATGAATAAAAATCGTCTGGGATAATATAAATATCATACATTATAATATGTATTAGAAAATGAAAACTTTGGGCATTCAGTCCTAACAATGATTGACATGGTATTGAATTCATATGGGATTAAAATAATTTTGTATAGTACGAATATAACACTTAGAAAATTCAGCATAAACATCTAGAAAAGGGAATTTCGATATGTGAAAACATGTCAAAAACACACAAAATATAAAACAAAATAAAAACTAAAAAACACTCATACAAATAAGCACATTGAAAATAAAAAAAGAAAAACACATAAAAAAATATACCAAGTTTGTAGAAAATTTTAATTAAGCATTAAGATCGATCACACCAAATGTTCTTCTTAATGTGATAAAAGTATTAAAGGCTAGTAGTTTTGTAAAAATATCTGCAAATTGATTTTCAATTGAAACATGGTTCAATTCAATTTGTCCTTTGGATACATGATCCCTAATGAAATGATGTTTTATGTCTATATGTTTGATTCTAGAATGTTGAATCGAATTTTTTGAAATGCAAATGGTAATAGTGTTATCACAATAAATTAGAATTTTACCTATTGAAAATCCTAAATCAATCAACTATTATTTCAACCAAAGACTTATGCCACACAACTTCTTAAAAAAATGTATTCAGCTTTAGTAGTAGATAGGGCTACGAAATTTTATTTTCTACTTGACCAAAAAACTAAAGAATTTCCTATAAATTGATAATTTCCATATGTACTATTTTGATCAACCCTACTACCTACAAAGTCTGAATCTGAATATCTAATTATTTCAAATGAAGAGCTAAACTTATTATACTAAATTCATAAGTTCTAACACTAGAGAAAATTCATCAATTACCGGCGGTCTGGACAGGCGGTTCCCCAGCTGTCGGTAATAACGGTGGCTTAATCGGTGGTGTGACAACCAATTTTTACCGGTGGTCTAACCGGCTGTTATGTTAATTAATGCTATCAAAAATAGAGGCGGTCTGGAGACCGCCAGTTAGACCGCCGACATTAAATCTTACTAGCATATTACTGGCGGCTTGAACAGCTGGTGTTAAGTAAATTTATTTTCGATGGTCTAAACTGCGAGAGAGCCGCCAAAAAATACCCTAGAACAAGCCATCTCGAGCCTTCCATTTCATTTCATCGCTGCTCTCTCTCTCTCCTGCACGATGCTCGCCAATATCTCCTCCGCCCTCTCGCAATCGAGACATATCCTCTGGCCTCCGATGAGGTCCCTCTAGCCACTGAAAAGTTCCTCCAAATGAAGATCTCTTCCACTGCAAGACCGAAGGCTCTCCCTGCTCCCGTGCACGAAATTGGCCTCCAAAGTTTGCATTTTTAGTTTTTTTTTAATGAATTTTGTTGCTATTTTAGTTAGTTTACATCAAGGATCAGCCTTAAGCCAATATCTTTTTGCTTTAGTCATGGATATTTTCACTTGACATTTATGAGAGAATGTTCCTTGTTGTATGCTTTTTGTTGATGATATTCTTCTTGTTAATAAGACTAGAGAGGGAGTTTATAGTAAACTTGAATTATGGAGGTCAATCATAGAGTCTAAAGGTTTTCTCTTGAGTAGATTTAAAACTAAATATATGAAGTGTAATTTTAGTAGTAATATACCTAGTGAGGGGTTTGTGACTTTGGGCGATCAAGTCATTAATAAAAGTACACATTTTAGATATCTGGGATCTATTATTCAGAGTGATAGTGAAATAGAAGGGGATATTATCAGCATAATTCAAGTTGGATGGTTGAAATGGAGGAATGAATCAGGCTTGTTGTGTGATAGAAAAGTCCCCCTCAAACATAAGGAAAATTTTTATAAGATGGTGGTGGGATATGCAATTCTTTATGGTGCCGAATCTTGGAAATTAAAAGAAAACGAAGCATAATACTAAGTTAAGTGTTGCAAGATGAGGGTGCGTAGGTGGATGAGTGGCTTTACCCTTAGAGATATGATACGTAATGAGCATGGATGTTATTTTTGCTTTCTTCATGGATGTTCTCTCTAGACATTTGTGAGAGGATGTACCTTGTTGTATGCTTTTTGTTGATGATATTCTTCTTGTTGAGAAGACTAGAGAGGGAGTTTATGGTAAAATTGAATTATGGAGGTCAACCATAGAGTCTAAAGGTTTTTGCTTGAGTAGATTTAATACTAAATATATAAAGTGTAATTTTAGTAGTAATAGACCTAGTGAGGGATTTGTGACTTTAGGCGATCAAGTCATTAATAAAAGTACACATTTTAGATATCTTGGATCTATTGTTCAGAGTGTTGGTGAAATAGAAGGGGATATTATCAGCAGAATTCAAGTTGGGTGGTTGAAATGGAGGAATGAATTGGGCTTATTGTGTGATTGAAAAGTCCCCTCAAACTTAAGGGAAAATTCTATAAGATGGTGGTGAGATCTGCAATGCTTTATGGTGGCGAATCTTGGTCATTAAAAGTGAAGCATAATACTATGTTAAGTGTTGCAGAGATGAGGGTGCTCAAGTGGATGAGTGGCTTTGCCCCTAGAGATAGTATACGAAAAGTGCATGGATGTTCTTTTTGCTTTAGTCATGAATGTTCTCACTAGACATTTGTGAGAGGATGTACCTTGTTGTATGCTTTTTATTGATGATATTCTTCTTGTTAATAAGATTAGAGAGGGAATTGATGGTAAACTTGAATTATGGAGGGCAACCATAGAGTCTAAAGGTTTTTGCTTGAGTAGATATAAAACTAAATATATGAATTGTAATTTTAGTAGTAATAAACCTAGTGAGGGGTTTGTGACTTTGGGGGAAGGCAGAGGGGGAGGGTATATGACTTGGGTTTGCAAGGCTATGCTAATGAGGGCAGTTAATCCACCTCAGCATTTTATAATCCTAATGGAGCTGAAAAAAGCGTAAGCCAGAGGGTTGCAGTGCTGATGAGAGAGATAAAAAAGATGAAAAAGATTCAAAATGAGATGTAGGCAGAGCTACGATCCTACAAAGATGAAAGTCAAAAGAAAAAAGTCCAAGAGCAAGAGCAGCCACATGCATCACAAGACAACGAGAATACGGAGTAGGATTAGTACTCTTTTTTGTTCGATGAACTTATTGTAAACTTATTTGGTTATGAACTTATTTGGTTTTAGTCATTAAACTTAGTTATGAACTTATTTTGTTAAACTTATGAACATATTTGGTTTCACTTATTAATTTATTTTAATGAATATATTTGTGATAATTATTGTGATTGACTATAGTGGCATGTTTCCCAATTTATTAGAAATTATTGTATTTTTTGTGTAGGTTAGAGTTTAGGGTGAAAATCAGTAAAATAGAGGGGAGGCTATCAATTTTTTTTTTTAGATGCTACAAGTTACTGGCGGCCGACCGGCGGTTTAGCCGTCGAAAACTTCGATACCAGATAGCTAATTAAAGCCATCGAAAAACTAATAAAACTATCGATAAATATCGGTGATATGCCGAAGGTGTTCGGTGGTTCACCGGTGACTTGCTGGCGGTCTCATCAACGGTAGTTCCTTTGGCTTGAACCGCCGGTAAGCCACCGGTAAATCACCGATGGCGTATCGTTGGTCAATACGGTAATAGTGATGATACTTTACCAGCGATTGAATGGCCGGTACACCGCCGATATAAAACTAGCGGTCATCAGTGCTTTGGCCGTCGAAACCTAACCGGCGGTATACATCGCCGAAAAATTACTTGTGAAAAAAACCACCAGAAAAACACCACCGAAAAAGGTTTCTGGTGCCATTTTTACCTGCGGATTTTGAACTGTCGACAAGCCGCCGATGTTTTTCAAAACTGCCAGAAAACTAGTGGTAACCGCTAGAACAAACTGCTCGTAATGAGTGATTTTCCTGTAGTGTGAGTTCCCAAGAGATATCTCAAATTCTTTTTTTCTACCATCAAATGTGATTCTTTTGGATCTGATTGAAATCTAGCACACAAATAAATATTAAATATACTATCGGGTCTGCTAGCAGTCATGTAAAGCAAAGATTCAATTATTCCCCTAAATTTCTTTTGTTTAATAGATTTTTCCTTTGGATCCTTATCCAACTGAACTGAGGAACTCATAAGTGTACTAACTGATTTAACGTTATCCTTTTCATACTTCTTGAGAATATCCTTAACACACTTTAACAGACTAAGAAATGTTCCCTCCTCAATTTGCTTAATGCTAAAACCTAGAAAAGTAACTTAAATTTCCTATTAGGCTCATCTCAGATTTACTACTCATTATTTTAGAAACATCATCAGAAAGATTTTTATTTAAAGATCCAAAAATAATATCATGAATATAAATTTGAACAATGAGTATATCGTCTCTAAATTTTTTCAAAAAGAGAGTATTATCCACATATCCTTTTTTTAAAAGATCTCTCAAGTAGGTGTGGACCTTCGAAAGGACACCGCTACGCTGTAGAGTGTAGAGGGATATACGACCGCACCACCCCGAGGGATAGAGGTGATTGCAGGCCTCTGCGCCTCTCATAAACGGGCCAATGGAAGGGCAGATTAGATCGTACATATGACTAACCATTGAGGATATCAGCTCTCACCAGTGCACCTCGATGGATAGTAATATATATGACCTGATCAAAACAATGAGTTTCTCCCACCCGATACATCAGCTCAAAGTGGGGTTTATTTGATGGTGAACTTTAGTTTTCCATGGGTGCAAACCCCCATGGTTAATACATCTTAGGCCGAATCCTAAGAGGACTCTCGATTAAGGATCTTATATTATCCCTTCGAATGGGATTAGCACAAGGGTAGAGACTAGGAAGTTCCTAATTAAGGGGAAGAAAGGTCCAATTGGCTTAGTTAACACATGTGATTCATACCAACATTCAGAGGGACTAAGGAGAAACTAGAGGAAAGAAAATCAAGCACTACAAGCATACAAGAGAGAAAAATAGATGTGGCATCATCCATGTGACATGAATTTATAGGATTTATAGTCCCTAAAAAATAGGAAACTTACTTACCGATGAGGCATACTATGAGATTGAATGTAGTATCCTTGAATCCTAAATCTGAATTGGGTTTAGTGTTCTACACACAACACTAATATCCATATCCTAACTAAAGCATTACAAAACATGGACTTACCTCAGCCTAGATTGGGGAGCCAACTAACCACCAAATCGATTTAAAATCATACTTTTTGGTCATTTATGAAAGATAGATGGGTAGTTTAGTTTTGGAAATTAAGGCTGACATCTAGAGAGCTCCTAATTGACCTTGTACTTATGTAGGGTGAATGCTCTTAGAGCTAATATAATTAAAATTTTAATTAAATTTGTTTCTAATGTAATGCATCTTAGTTGAGAAGATCCAAATCATGTATGCTTTAAATTTTAAAAATAGGCTTATATAAAAATAATTTTTAGAAGGAGACTAGACTTCCCCAGGTTCGACACCTCATCCTCATAGGCCAGATTATCCGGACTCTACCCACAAGCGGGGAAGTATCTCATAGCAAGGGGGGAGAAGAAATACAATAATATGCATGTGACCCCAGATAATTCTGACAGTTCCCTAGGTCGTTAGGTTTATATGTTATTTAATTCTTAAAATTTTAAGTATTAGTTATGAGTAGAAGAAATTTTAGTCCTCAGAGAGCCTAACAAAATCTAGGCTAAAACAAAAGCGGCATGCAAATCGCCAATAAACTAAGAAAAACTAGCAACTTTAGAGGCAATTATTTATAAATAAAATACATAAAAATAATAAAAAAATTAATAAATGGTCATAGGCAAATTGCCCTTAATTATAAACCAGGGTCTGCAAAAAATAAAGTGGTCAGGCACCACTACCAATAACCTGGATTTCTAAACCTGGGAATGATGTAAATAATTTTGAGTGCAATATTAGGTCTTTAGTTCTTCAGCCTTCTTAGATTTCTTCCCCTTGGACTCCTTTGATTTCTCCTCCTCGGTCTCCTTGGATTCATTGTGGCTTGAATATCCAAATGAAAGGACAATTCCCCTTAAAGAGGTGTTGCATTTTCTCTTTGGATATCTAAAAGCCATCTAAACTTGATCTTCCAGATAGATGAAGACTCTCCCTCTTGATGATGTCTTCTTGTTTTAGAATTAAAGTTGGATAAGGATATGCCAACTCAAAGACATTTTTATAATTCAAAGCAATATTATAAATGATTACATTAATAGAAAGCAATACATTCTATACTCTTCTGCAATGTTATCCTAATAAAAAAATTCTCAAGTAGTTAATATATCATCCCAAGCAGTTTATATGAAAATAAAGTACTCATGTCAACTACACTTGGCCATGCTCTTAATTATTTTGAGGGCTAAATAGTCTTTGCAGCACTTATAGCAGTTATTATTTATGAATTTTAGCCCTCATTTATTTAGGAGGGCTGAGTAATTTCTGAAGCGCCTGCATAAGACATCGTTAATATTTAAATCATGACTATTGCCCCTATTTTATTTAGCATTGCATGAGCATGGGCACCTGTAGAAAATATTATTAGTATCAAAATATCGATCATAACCTAGGGGTAAATCTAATGCATAATCAAATCAATTTCTAGAGTACATTAATATTAAGCAAACACAACATCAATTTCACTCACAACATGCAGTAAAATCTCAAAATGCCCAGCACACAATAGAAAAGTAAACACTAGCCTAGCCTGTGTCTTGAAGTGGTGCCCTAGCAAATAATTCTATATGTGTAAAGGCCTATGTTGCTAGGAAAGATCCTGAGCTAGGTAGTAAATTCGAGTTACCTAAAGTTCAGGTTTGTTGAAGGTTTAAAAATGAAACTTTATTTAAAGTTTAATATTAGTGAATTAGAATTCATTTTAGTTAATTTAGTTTGTTGATTTATTTTAAATGATTAGGATAGTGGTAATTAAAGTTTAAGTTATATTAGCCAATTTTGGAAAGTCCTGTGTCCTCCTTGGTGCTAGGATGCGGGGTCCAAAAAGTCACTATAGGAAATGGGCTAGGATTTGAAGGATCTAGCATTTCAGTTAAATATTAGACCATAAGGGGAGTAGTTAGGCTTTGAGTTTGCTAGATTTAGAGTTTCCTAGACAAAGTTATGAATTTTAGAAGTTTCGGTCAATTAATGAAATTATCGAAATTGCTTAATTAGGGGTGGTTTTAGGCTTTTGATCCAAATCAGTTCCAAACTGATTGGAATCACCTCCAAAGGTTAGAAATGACGTAAGAAGATGTTCACAAGTGTTTGGGGAAAATTTGGGATTTTAATAATTTTTAATTATCTAATAAGTTTAAAAAGGTAATTTTTAATTAAAGTTGAATTAATGGTCAGATTGAAGTCCAAATAGGGGGCCTTAATTATCTAAGGTTAAGGGCTGAATTCTAAATAGTTCAAGCCATTATGGGTAATTATTTGAGTTGAAAAGGATTTTTTACAATTTTCTAAATTATCAGGTCGGGCCCTAATTAACAGGTAAATTAGTGTTTGTTAATTAAGGGATCTAAATAGTCCTAAAAATTCCTAGAAAATTTTAGGAGATTTAGCATATCACTAAGTTTAGATATTAAAGTTTTCATGTCAATCAGGGATCAATACTAGCTCATAAAATTTTTCTAAATTTGCTAGACGGGTCCTTAATTATTATCCTTAGAGTGTCACTACGTTGAATAGATTTAAATTAAGTTTTGAGCTAACCCTTAGGATAACATAAATGGAATTGCATAAAAAATAGTAAACACACCAAGTTATTAGATCTATGAGAGCCTAAACTAGGTGCTCATGCATCCTACACATGGAAAAGAAGATGGAAAATTAATACAACATGCTTATCAAAATGATTAGTCAATGATTAAAACTCAACCATCCACTAATGCTTTCCCCCATGAATGTTATTCATGAACATAACCTATGTTTAAAGTTCCAAGAGTGGATCTCCCAAAATTAGGGGATTTAAAATATAAGTAATTTTAAAATAATTTAAAAATACTTATAAATATATAAGTTTTAAAAAAAATAATGTAATTAAAAATAAATCAATTTGTAATAAATAAGTATAAAGGAGATCCACTGGTCACCATAACGAGGTTTTAAAAATGATTTGAAAATAATTTTGTAATTTCAAAATAATTACTATATTAATTATTTAAATGTAATTTAAATAAATTAATGATTATATAATACTTAAATTTAATAGAAATATAAAGTTTCGATATCTGAAAGTATTTTTAAAAGAATATACATAATTTTCTAAAAATTTAGAGGTATTATGTTGAAATTTGTTAATTATGAATTAGGTTGTTAGACCTAAGCTTATGTCCCAAAAGCTAACCAAGAGGAGGGGGGGGGGGGGGGGTAAATTGGTAATTTAAAAAAATTTCCTCTTATTTCAAATCGATAAAAACTTTTAGTAAAATTTTGAAAATGATTTTTCAACCACAGATAAAAAAAATAGTAAAGTAAATAAGGAACAGAAAATAAAAGACACAAGATTTATAGTGGTTCGGCCAAACACGACCTACGTCCACTCCCTGAAGTCTCCCACTTCAGGTATTACACTATTACCACAAGTGTCTCTCCTTTTTCCCCCATAGCGAGGAGGAGAAGCCTTCACAAAAACTCTCTTCCACCACTACGCGATGCGGTAGAGAATCGTTGTCCTTTTACACCCTCCAAGTATTGGCAGAGAACCGTCATTCTTTTACACCCTCTAAGTGTTGGCAGAGAACTGTTGGCTGTTTACACTCTCCAAGTATAGGCAGAGAACCTTTGTGCTTTCACATTTCTCCAAGTGTAGGCAGAGAAACCTTTCACTATTCACACTTCTTGAGTGTTAGCAAGATCCCCTTGAAAGATCTTCTCACGAGAAAACTAAAAGAACAAGAGAAGAGAGTGAAGTAATCATAATTCACAAATGGAGATCCTTACCTTTGATTATCAAGTGAACCCTTCAGGCTCTAGTAGTAAGAATACTCCTTCAAACACTCTCTCACACTTTCTCCTTTAATCTCCATTCAGTTTGCATGAAGGCCAGTAGAAAAAAAAAAGATCTTACATGACTGTCTTAAGTGGACCCATTATATGAAAGACTCGAAAGATCATCCAAAAACTACATTTATTCAAATATGTGCTTTATTGATCGTCTCGTACGATCCTAGTTCGTACGGACGAACAGTGCAACTAATGTTGTGTACAAACTAAATATGAACTGGTACGATTTCCCTTCATACCCAATCATCATCCCATACAAACAATGTTTGTCAGGTACAAATGATTATTTACATAGTTCATTGTTACAAAAAATAGAATGACTCTTAAGTTTCGAGAATAGAGAAGATCATCCTAAGACGAACCATAATAATCGTCTGAACAAATAGTTCATTTTGACAAATTCAGAGCCTATCGTCCTGGCACGAACAATAATTTTTGTCTGGATGAAGGCATCTAGAGAGCATCAACCAGGGATATAAGTAAATATCGTGCAAATAAATGTGTCCAGAGTGCATCATCCTGGGATGAAGGTAATTATCGTCTAGACAAAGTCATCCAGAGAGCATCGTCCTGGGATGTAAGTAAATTTCATGAAAATGAATACATCCAAAGAGCATCATCCAGGGATGAAGGTAATTATCATCTGGATGAATAGTACATAGAAAAAATTTGCCCTTTTCCCGTTCATTTCATTGCTCTTTTTAGGAGTAAAACTGACCAAATCGTCCCGTACGAACATAGTTCATACTATACGATCAGTTTTAAAATTTTGTGAATTTTAAAGCTCTCCCCCGGTGTGTGTGTGTTCTAAGTTACTCAATTACAATCACACTCTCTGAGACTCAATAAAAAGAAAAATACAGACTTCAATTTATAAAATATTCTTAGCTGAACTTGATTTGAAGTCTTCAACACTATGGAGTATGATTTTTCAGAAAAGTTAGTACACACAAAAGCAAAAACATTTCTTCCAAAAATATGTTAGGAGAATATAATAATTAAAATAATAATATTTGGTATCATCAAAATATACAAGTTGCAAGAATTTAAAACATGCAAAGCTAAGTAGCAACTCTCTTCAACAAACTCCCCCTTTTTGATGATGGCAAAATAATTATTGTTTGTATAAATTTTAAAGTCCTAAGTTTCTCCTAAACTCCCCCTAAATGAATAAACATGTGAGAATAAGGGGCATTGTTGTTTAAACTTTTCATAATAATAAATTTTTTTTAATTATTTATAAACAACACACAAAAAACACATAGAAAAGTAAAAAATAAAAAATACGATAGAAAAATCATAAAAAAGTAAAAAATAAAAAAAAATGATCAAATGTCAAACAATGCAAACAACAAAAAATACGAAAAATATGAATAAATGACAAACAATATTTCTCTCCCTTTTTGACAACAACAAAAATAGAAGAAGAATTGAACAAAGACAGAAATGTAAGAAGTTATATGAAAGGGCTTTGATAATTGATTCTTGAAAGAGATTGAATTATATTTGCAAATAAAATTTAATGTCATTAGAAAAATAGATAGATTCAAATGATTTAAGTAAAGATATAACATTGACAAGAAAAAAAAATATCGAAATCATGTAGCAGTTTAGATAATGAGATAGTCAGAATCATTGCAAAGTAGAAGAATGTAAAATTTCAATAAAAAATAAAAATTAAACAGAAGATTAATTTGAATTTAAAGATTAAAAGATTGAGGAAAAAGCATATACTTGTGGCGCTTTGCGAATCTTTTCAATATTTGTGACAAACGTTGTACATATTTTTACTTGTGTGTTTGTTTTGTGCCTCTTTTTCAAATTATAAACTATTGCGCATTCTTTTGATAATTTATACATTTGTATTTCAAGTGTATTATTGATCTTTACAAAATTGATAATAAAAAATCTCAAATTTCTTCAAATACAACTATATTTATATTGAAAAGAGAAATAAAAATATGAAAACATCGAAATTGCAAAAATAATATTTAAAATTATGTTAGTCTAACAAGAAACATGAGATTTACGTTCTTAACTAGATCAAGTTATAACACAACTTCAATTTTTGAAAAAAATTGATTTTATAATGAATTCAATTTTGTATTGCAATACAAAATATAGCACTTGTAAGATCAATATTTTAAGGATTACCACATAGACTAACACATAATTCTGAAAAGAGATAAAAAACTCTAAAAGCAAGACAGAATAATTTTTATTAATATCATGATAAAGGATATCACATTAATTATGGATGATATCAATACAATGACAACACATAACATAAAAATATAAACAACTACAACACATAACATAAAACCATAAACAACTACAAAACATAACATCCTAACACATCAAGTCTTCACATGTAGAGAAAAGCATGAGAGAAGTACAATCATCACTCTGAAGGGCCCTAATCTGGAGGTGGTTGCTGGTTGAAGAAATTAAAGTAGCTACTCATCATAATCATATTCGAGCTCACAACATCGAGTTGGCCTCGCATCCAATTCATGTCCTGCTGATGCTGCACGTCCTGTAACTATAGGTGATTCTCAATTTAATCAAGGCGATGATCAAAATGAGTCTCAAGATGATTAAACCTATGAACCATATCTTGAAAGTTTGGTTCACGAGCAGGCGCAGGTGCAGGTGCTCTCTCCTCTCTCTGAAAGTCATCACCTTCATCATGTTTTGAAAAGATAGCTCGAAATGAACCATCATTGAAGAATAAAGGCTCCTCAAGGAGAGACACATCAGGGTGAACTAATCCGTACTTCTTGTCAAGAATGTACGTTACAAGGTGTCCTAGAGCAATGTTCTTCTTTCTTTTATGGGATATATGGCAAATCTCATAAAGTCCATAAAGGTAGTCAAGAATGAGTTGGGCTTCGTCAATAGGTTGACCACTAATGATTAAATAAGTGACAGTGTAAAGAAGAGGAGTTATATTAATTATATCACCAACTTTAGGAATGAAGGAAGTTCTAAGTACAAGCTAGATGATTCTAGCATCCTGGCGTAGAGTGTTCACCTTGGGCAAATGGCATTCTTGTTTAATCCCTCTAAGCACTTGGTTAATTTCAGTCCAATCGAAAGTTGTGGAAGAAGTCAAAGTGTGGGCTCGTATTCCTTCAGTCCTTAGGTTAAAAAATGCTCCTAGATCCTGCTTGGTTATTTATACATTCTTTCCTAGAACATAAGATCTAACCCTATCCTGATCAGAATTAAATGTCATGTTTGCCAAAAAATAGTGAAATATAGAAATATTGAAGGAATAAATTAGTGTGAGGATAAACTCAAATTGAGTGGAGGCAAAAAGAGGTATTATCTGAAAGACTGTATTTTCTTGAATCAAAATTCTTGAAGGGGTCAGTTTAGCATATACAAACCTAGGGAAGGATTCCTCTTTTTCCTTGGACAAGAAATTTTCATGGGTATTCCTAGAGGTGGGTCTCGTAGTCAATTCCTTTTGCTTAACTCTCTTGCTTGAACTGGCCACTTGAAAAGATCACAAAGGCTTGGAAGCTTGAAAATGCTTTTAAGGTGAATAAAGTTTAACATCTAAACCTTGTCAATTTAAAGAAAAATAATTTTTTGTACGGACGAAAGTTTGGGTCGTCTAGTATGAAGCTTGGTTCGTATGTACGAATAGAAATTTCATATGTATGAATGCATGCGTTAAAAATGAAATGGTTTTCCTAATCATACGAGTTACAAGGCGACCTTTAGTACAAACTTTTTGACCAGACAATCGTACGGACGAACAAGTGTTCGTCCGGGATGATCAATTATTTAAGATCATTTAAATGACCGTTTGAATCATCCCCTACTTCAAGTAACACGTGGTTCGTATGTACGAATGTGGTTTCTCTTGTACAAATAGAATTAAAAACCATTCTTATCGATATAATCGTCAAGAAATGCACATATAATTGAATACACATCGTCTAGAAGATCATGACGATCGTATAGATGAACCGTATTAAAAACTAAAAACTGCATGCAAATCATTCAAATCAACCGCTAATACACTACACGATTCATCCTGTATGAAATTAATTTCGTACAGATGATTGTTATACAAATTTTTTCATACCATGCTCAAAAATAGAAATTTTGATGTGAAAAATACTTTTCATACACAAATTTTTCATACCAACAATCAAAACAAGAAAATTCAAAACCATACAAAAAAAATATAACACATACAGAAAAACACAAAATTAAAAACACACTTACAAAACACATATCAATGTTGCAGAAACTTATATTTAAGCATTCAAATCAATCACACCAAGCCTTGTTCTTAATGTATTGAAAGTATCAAAGGCTAGTGGTTTATTAAAAATGTATGCAAGTTGATTTTTTTTTGTAACATGAATGAGTTCAATTTCTCCTTTGGATTCATGATCCCTTATGAAATGACGCATGATATCTATATATTTGGTTCTTGAATGTTGAATAGAATTTTTAGAAATATAAATTGCATGTGTTATCATAATAAATGGGAATAGTGCCTATTGTTAATCCTAAATCAATCAACTATTGTTTCAACCAAAGTACTTGTGCCACACAACTTCCTAAGACATTGCATGCAGCATGAACAGTAAATAGGGCTATAAAATTTTGTTTTCTACTGGACCAAGAGATTAAAGAATTTTCAATAAATTGACATGTTCTTGAAGTGCTCTTTCTATCAACCCTACAACCTGCAAAGCCCGAATCTGAATATCCAATTATTTCAAATGAAGAGCTAAACTTAGGATACCAAATTTCTAAATTTTGAGTTCCCAACAAATATCTTAAAATTCTTTTCACTACTATCAAATGTGATTTTTTTGGATCAGATTGAAATCTAGCACATAAACAAACATTAAACATGATATCGGGTCGGCTAGATGTTAAGTAAAGCAAAGATCTAACTACCCCTCTAAATTTCTTTTGATCAATAGATTTTCCCTTAGGGTCCTTATCCAACTAAATTGAGGAACTCATAGGTGTACTAATAGGTTTAGCATTGTCTATTTAATACTTGTTGAGGATGTCCTTAACATACTTTTACTGACTAAGAAATGTACCCTCCTCAATTTGCTTAATGTTAAAACCTAGAAAGTAACTCAAATCTCTCATTAAACTCATCTCGAATTCACTACTCATTATTTTAGAAAAATCATCATAAAGATTTTTATTTGTAGATCTAAAAATGGTATCATCAACATAAATTTGTACAATGAGTATATCCTCTCCCAATTTCTTCAAAAAAAGAGTTGTGTCATCACTTCTTTTTTCAAAAGGTCTCTTAAGTAGAAAGGTGCTCAATCTCTCATACCAAGTACTAGGTGCTTGTTTCAATCCATATAATGCCTTTTTTAATTTAAAAACTTGATTTGGGTGTTTAGAATTTTTCAAGCCTGAAGGTTGTTCTACAAAAATATCCTCTTGAATTACCCCATTTAAAAATGCACTTTTAATATCCACTTGATACAATTTAAATCCTCTAAAATAGGCAAAGGCTAACAAAATCCTAATTGCTTCAAGTCTAGCTACAGGCGAAAAGGTTTTCTTAAAATCAATTCATTCAATCTAATTATATTCCTTAGCCACCAATCTTGCCTTATTTCTAATGACTACTCCTGAGTCATTCATTTTATTCTTGAATACCCATTTAGTTCCAACTACACTTTGATTCTTTGGCCTTACAGTTAATTCCCAAACTTCATTTCTTATAAATTAATTTAATTCATCCTACATAGCCAATATCCAAAATTCATCTGAAAGTACTTGATCTATATTTGTGGGTTCTGTTATTGAAATAAAGGATGAATGATTGACTTCTTTGTTCAGTCCATGCATAGTCCTAACACCCTCACTAAGTTCACCTATAATCAATTCCTTTGAGTAGTTTTTAGAAAATCTCAAATCTCTAGGCACCAGGTTTTCTACTTCCAAATTTTCTTTCAAATTTATTTTCTCAATCTTTTGGGACTTAATCGCTATTTCATCCTCTTCAACAGATGGCTCTTTCAAAATTCCAAATTCATCAAATACAATATGTGTGGTTCTTCAATTACCAAAGTTCTTTTATTGAATACTCTATAAGATTTTCCAACACTTGAGTATCCTATAAAAATTCTTTCATCTGATTTTGGATCAAATTTTCCTAAGGCAGATTTCCATTGTTATATATGAACACCTTACATCTAAAGACATGTAAATGTGACAAATTTGGTGTTCTTCCCTTTAGTAACTCATAAGGTGTTTTATTTATGTTTTATCTAACATTCACCCTATTCTAAATATAATATGCCGTGCTAACCGCCTGAGCCCAAAAATATTTAGGAAGTGAATATTCTACCAACATGGCTCGAGCGACTTTTATTAATGTTCTATATTTCCTTTCGACAACCCCATTCTACTAAGGGGTTCTAGGTGTTGAAAAATTGTGATCAATTCCTTTCTCCTTATAAAAATTCTCAAATTTTTTATTCTCAAATTCTCCTCTATGATCAATTTGAATTATCATTATCTCGCATCCTAGTTTCCTTTGAATCAAATTCAAAAAATTTCTAAATTTCCAAATGATTCACTCTTATGATATAAAAATCTAACCCATGTGAATCTTGAGAAATCATCCACAATCAAAAATCCATATACCTTCCCTTATAGACTTACAGTTCTAACTAATCCAAAAAGATTCATATATAAAATCTCCAATGGTTTACTAGTTCTAAGATCCTTATTGGACTGAAAAGAGGACTTCACCTATTTTCCTAATTGACATGCATCGCAGAGGTGATCCTTAGTAAAGTCTAATTTTGGTATACCTCTTACTAGGTTCTTTTGAGGAATCCTCCCAAGGTTTTTAATACTAGAGTGATAAAGTCTTCTATGCCAAACCCATGATTCATCAGAAATAGTTTTTAAATAAAAAGCAGTAGGAGTTTTGATACAATTTAAGTCTAGCATATACACATTATTTACCCTTATACTATTCAAAACATCATTACCATTCAGACTTAATATGCAGCTAGTAGGAAAAATTTTTACACAATAACCTTTATCACATAGCTGACTAATACTTAGAAGATTATGCTTTAAGCCTTCTACCAATAAAACATTCTCTATAAAAAAGTTTTTCAAGTTTCCAATTATACCTGATCCTACAACCTTCCTTGTGATGTTATCTCCAAGTGTAACCCTGCCTCCACTCCTAGCTTCCAACGATATGAATTATGCAGTATCTCTAGTCATATACTTTGAGCAACCGCTATCCAGGTACCATATGCTCTCATGAGATCTTATGTGAGAGTGATCCTACTAAATCATCAAACATTAGACATGGAACCCAAACAAGTTTGGGTTCACCTTTTTGCAAACTATAAATAGATGCATGTATGATATGTCTATGTTTATGTATCTTAGGTCTCCACACCAAATGGGTTTTCTTCTTTAATGTGCAGGTGTGAGCTATATGTTCAAATAATCCATAATTATAACATTTGACTCCCGAAAATGGATTTCTTAAAATTCTATAATTCTTTTATTTTTTTATGGATTACATAAATTTAAGATACAAAATAGGATTCATGAAATTTTCAAGTCTTAGGGGTATCCTATTATCCTCGAGAGCTTTTATCTTTAATTTATAAAAAGAATTTATATCTTTCAAGATATGATTTGTATAATTTATTCGATATAATTTGCTCTCTAATTCATCCTTACTGTTTTTAAATTCTTTTTAAAGTTCTGCATAGGATGATTTTAAATTTTTATGGTTCTTATTCAAATCTCCAAACTCATCAAGCAACTTCATGTGGTTGTTATCAATTAATGCATGATCTTTCCTAAGGATATCTTCTTCTCTTTGTAGTTCCTAAAATTCTTAATTCAAACTAGCATACATTTTCTTTAACTTTCTATCTGCATCATGTATGCATTTTGAGACTACTAAAAGTTCATTATAAGTCAAGTCACATACCTCTTCTTGATCTGACTGATTAAGATTATTGGTCATTAAGCATAGATTGGTGACTTCCTCTTCCTTTTTAGTCTTTATCGAGTCTGAAGCTGAGTCTGCCCAGAAAGCTTTTTGGAATTTCTTCTTGCCTTTCTTAACCATTGGTTTCTCCTCTACCTTCTCCTTGCTAAGAGTGTCATTGAGTTTTGGATAGTCTGACTTAATTTGTTTAGGTTTCTTACACTCATAATAAATAACATCATTTGAAACCTTAATATTTCTATTGAATTTACCTCGATTCCATTGCTGGCGTCTCTTTTGCTTCCTCTTCAGAAAGCTTCTGAACTGTCTAGTCATCAGTGCGATGTCGACTTCATCCTCAGGTACAGATTCATCACTCTCTGACTCCTCCACCTTTAGTGCAATATTCTTCTCCTTTCATGGCTCTCCTATATTGACCTTTCTTTGACTTAATCATTGCTCGTAAGCAATTAGTGATCCAAGAAGATTGTCAATAGAGTAAATATTTAAATCTTTAGACTCTATAATTATAATTATTTTAGCATCATAAGTAGTAGGTAAATAATGAAGTATTTTATTAACCATTTCAGCATTTGTTAGTTCCCTACCCAATGCATGAAAAGAGGTGAGAATTTGTGTGAATCTTATGTACATGAAAAAAAAGGATTAATTGATTTTCATGCGAAACAGATCGTAGTCATGCAATAAGATATTAAGTCTAGATTGTTTAACTTTATTTGTCCCCTCATAAGTTATATAAAGTCTATCCCATATATCCTTTCCACTTTTGCAAGTAGAAACCCGCTTGTAATCTTCAGATTTAAGAGCATAAAAGAAACTATTCAAGTATTTAGTGTTAAGTTGTGCTAAGTCACGATCTTCTACTATCTAATCCATAAAGGGAGTTTCAACTCTAACTCCATCAACTAATCTAGTTGGTTTTGTATACTCTTCATGAATTAAGATCCACATACGGTAATCCAGTGACTGTAAAAATATAGACATGCGAGTTTTCCAAAAATCAAAATAAATATTATCGAACAAAGGAGGTCTAGTTATAGAATAACCTTCAGGTGTGTTTCTGTTTCCAAATGTAGCCATAGTTGTTAACCAAAAAGTAGTCTAAACTTATAATTTTGAAACTAAGCTCTGATACCACTTATTAAAACTTTTTAATTATGAATTAGGTTGTTAGACCTAAGCTTTTATCCCAACGGCCAACCAAGAGGGAGGGGGTGAATTGGTAATATAAAAAATTTCCTCTTATTTTAAAACCATAAAAACTATTAGTGAAATTTTGAAAATAATTTTCAACCATAGATAAAGAAACAACAAAGTAAATAAGCAACAGAAAATAAAAGATACAAGATTTATAGTTGTTCGGTCAAACACGACCTACGTCCAGTCCCTAAAGTCTCCCACTTCAGGTATTGCACTATTACCACAAGTGTCTCTCTTTTTGCCCCCACAGCAAGGCAGAGAAGCCTTCATAAAAACTCTCTTCCCCCACTACCTAATGCAGCAGTGAACCGTCATCCTTTTACACCCTCTAAGTATTGGCAGAGAATTGTCATCTTTTTATACCCTCCAAGTGTTGTCAGAGAACCGTCGTCTGTTCACACTCTCCAAGTGTAGGCAGAGAACCTTCATCCTTTCATACTTCTCTAAGTGTAGATAGAGAATCCTTCTGCTATTCACGCTCCTCAAGTGTCGACAGAGAATCAGATATCCTTGAAAGATCTTCTCAAGAGAAAACTAAAAGGACAAGAGAAGAGAGTGAAGTAATCATAATTCATAAATAGAGATCCTTACCTTTGAGTACCAAGTGAACCCTTCACGCTCCAGTAATAAGAACACTCCTTCAAACACTCTCTTACACTTTCTCCGTTAATCTCCCTTCAGCTTGCACGAAGACCAATAAATAAAAAGATCTAGCATGACAGTCTTAAGTGGACCTTTTATATGAAAGACTCAAAAAGTTATTCAAAAACTATAATTATTCAAATATGTGCGTTATTGATCATCCTGTACGATCCTAGTTCTTATGGATGAATAGTGTAACTAATGTTGTGTATGAATAAAATGTGAATTGGTACAATTTCCCTTCGTAACCGATCATCATCCTATATGAACAATGTTCATCTGGTATGAACGATTATTTACATAGTTCATTGTTATAAAAAATAGATTGACTCTTAAGTTTCCAGAACAGAGAAGATCGAACCATAATAATCATTTGGACGAATAGTTCATTTTGACAAATTTAGAGCCTATCATCGTGGGATGAACCATAATTTTTGTCTAGATGAAGGCATCCAGAGAGCATCGTCCTGGGACGTAAGTAAATATCATGCAAACGAATGCGCCCAGAGAGCATCATCCTGGGACAAAGGTGATTATCGTCTGGACGAAATCATCCAGAGAGCATCATCCTGGGATGTAAGTAAATATCATGCAAATGAATACATCTAGAGAGCATCATCCTAGGATGAAGGTAATTATCGTCTGGACGAATAGTACTTAGAAATAATTTTCCCTCTCCCCGTTTGTTTCATTGCTTTTTTTAGGAGTAAAACTAACCAAATCATTATGTACGAATATGGTTCATACTGTACCATAAGTTTCAAAAATTTGTGCATTTTAAAGTTCTCCCCCAGTATGTGTGTGCTAAGTTACTCAATTACAATCACACTCTCTCAAACTTAACAAAAAGAAAAATATAGACTTCAATTTACAAAATATTCTTAGCTGAATTGATTTCAAGTCTTTAACAATCTAGAGTATGAATTTCCTGAAATGTTAGTACACACAAAAGCAAAAATAATTCTTCCAAAATGTGTTAGGAGAATATAATAATGAAAATAATAATATTTGGTATAATCAAAACATACAAGTTGCAAGAATGTAAAACATGCAAAGCTTAGTAGCAACTCTGTTTAACATATTATACATAAAAAATGGATTTAAAATGAGTATTTTATGAGTTATTAAAATTTAAGATAAAAAAGGGATTTTAAAATAATTTTAAAATAATTATTTTTGAAAAATTAATTTTAAATCCAATAAAAATAAATATTAAAGTTTTAGTAATTTGGAATAATTTAATAAAAGTAATTTTATAATTTTAAAAAATAATTAAATTATAAAATTAATTAATTAATAATTTAAATAATTAATAATTAATGAAAATATTTAAAAGTAAGAAAAAAATGATTTAACTTAAAGAAAAAAAAGAAAAAGAAAAAAAAAACTTTTTGATTTTAAAATAAATTAATATATTTTTATAAATAATAAAATAATTTAATAATAATAATAATGATAATAATAATAATAATGATAATAATAATAATAATAATAATAATAATAATAATAATAATAATAATAATAATAAAGTAGTAGTTTTAAAATAATAATATTATTATTAATAATAATAATAATAATAGTTTTAAAATACTAATAATAATAATAATAATCATAATAACCAAATAATCAAATAATAAGGATCATGGGATCGAGTCAGAGGTCGGACGGAAGTCACAGAATAGCGAAATCAAAGCCATTGATTGCGAGATACGTAATGTAAACTGAAGCCCTAAATCATTTTTTTGGAGTTTTCTCACGATCAGGGGGACCAAAATTGATGAAATTTTAAACATAGCATCTATGCATGAAAAGAATCTATGGGGGACCATTTTCACAGTCTAAAAAGCACTTTATGAGAAGCTATTTCACTCTATATGCTGCTACCTAAGGTTAGCTTTATACCTCAATCCAATGAATGGATTTGAGAGATCTCTATACAGTTGGGCTTGTAGACTATCCTTGTAAAATTCTCCTATTGAACTCGAGCCTTGAAATGCTTTAGATCAATAGGAAAAGGACTTGGAAGCTTCTTGGCCTTGGGTCGACGAAGTTCTCATCGGCGCGGTCTTGACCGATGGATTTGGGTGGGGAAAGGTGGGGAGAAACTCAAGGAACTCACACAAACCAAAATTTGGGCTTGGAGAGCTCTACGTGAGAATAAAATACAAGATTCCCCCTAATGAGCCCTAAAAAGTGTATTTAAAGACCTAGGCTCTAGATGGACAGTCTAGATCTATCCTAGGGTCAATTAGGAGGGAAAACCATTAAAAGGGCTTTATTGGTTTAAATAGTTCAATTTGACCTATTTAAGACTTGGGTTGACCAAGTCAAAGTTTGACTAGGTCAACCTAGTCAAATAAAACTCAAGAGATGAGGGGTCAAGCCCAAGAAAGGATTGAATTGATTTAAAATTGATTTGGACTCAAAAGGGTCAAATGGGTGAACCTGAGCTGACCTGGTCAACCCGGTTAACCCAGAGACTAGGTCTGGGCACAAGAGATTTGATTTGACCCAAAGAAATAATTGGGAGGGGTCTTGGGTTCTAGCTTGGTCAATTTGACCAAGTCAACTAGACCCAGGGATTTGGCAAAATCAAGGTCAATAGTAAGAAAGTGCTTAATCTCTCATACCCAGCCCTAGGTGCCTGTTTCAATCCATATAATGCCTTTTTTAATTTAAAAACATGATTTGGGTATTTTAAATTTTCAAAACTTGGGGTTATTCAATGTAAATATCCTATTGTATCACCTCATTTAAAAGGACACTTTTAACATCCATTTGATATAATTTAAATCCTCTAAAGTAGGCAAAGTCTAATAAAACCCTAATTGTTTCAAGTCTTGCTACAGGGAAAAATTCTCCACAAAATCAATCCCTTCAATTTGATTATACCCCTTAGCCACCAATCAAGCCTTATTTCTAACAACAACTCCTAAGTCATTCATTTTATTTTTAAATACCCACTTAGTTCCACTTTGATTATTTGGCCTTGTAATTAATTCCCAAACATTATTCCTTACAAATTGATTTAATTCTTCTTACATTGCTAAAATCTAAAATTCATCCAAAAGTGCTTGATTTATATTTGTGGGTTTTATCACTGAAATAAAGCCAGAATGATTGACTTCTTTGCTTAGTCCATGCCTAGTCCTAACACCCTCACTAGGTTCACCTAAAATCAATTCCTTAGGGTAGTTTTTAGAAAATTTTAAATCTCTAGGCAACGAGTTTTTTTATCTTTGAATTTTCTTATAAATTAATCTTCTCAATCCTTTGGGAGTTATTTTCCAAATCATCTTCTTCCAAAATTGGCTCTCCTAAAATTCCAGATTCATCAAATATAACATGTGTGGTCTCCTCAACTACAAAGTTCTTTTGTTAAATGCTCTATAAGATTTTCCAATATTAGAGTATCCAAAAAAATTTTCTTCATCTGATTTTGGATCAAATTTTCCTAAAGAAGGTTTTCCTTTATTATGTATGAACACCATACATCCAAAACCATACAAATCTGACAAATTAGGTGTTCTCCCTTTAAGAAGCTCAGTTGAAATAATTCTATGTCTTAGCATTGCACGGATATCCAGCTCACACATAGAGAACACAAGATTTTTTATTTAGAAAACCCTGGAAAAGAAAAAAACCATGGGGCTGAGCCTAGTTAAAATAATTTCACTAGAATTTGAGTTGAGTAAAGTGGGATGACTCATCCTTAAGGGAAATTAGATTACAAATTTCAACCATATGATTGATGTATAGTGTTAAAATTTGGTGTCACTTGGAAGTTGGGTGTTAGATAGTAGTCTGATAGCGTCTAGGCAGACCTCGGGGCTAGTTGATGTTCTAGCAGAGTTTAGGGCCTCAAGTGTTGGTATGGCGGAGTTCAGGCCCTTAGGAAGTGGTCTAGTGAAGGTGAGGGCCTTAGGCAATGGTACGACAAAGGCGACGGCCTCAGGTGGTGGTTTGGCGAAGGAGATGGCCTTAGGTGGTGGTCCGGGGAAGGCGAGGGCCTCAGGTGGTGGTCCGATGAAGGCAAGGGCCTTGGGTCATGTTCCGATGAAGGTGAGAGTCACAAGTGGTGGTCCGGCGAAGGCGAGGGCCTCAGGTGGTGGTCCAGTGAAACTCCGACGGTGGTCGAGGAGGAGCTTCTTCCTTCTCTTCTCTTCTTCTCTTCTTGCTCTGGATCCATCTTCAAGAGAAATAAGGGGTCTATTTAAAGATTTATGGAGTGGCACGGCCAATAAATAGGTGAAAGATCAAGGGTTAATGGGGAGTGGTTGGATAGACGACCGATATTGAATCCCTTGATCATGGACTTTTTGATGGACATTTAAATGTCTTTGTGATGTCAGAATTCTATGATCTTGAGCTCGTTAGATTTTTCTCGTCAAGCTGCTCAATTTGAATTTAAGCAAGTCATGTTTGGAAACCATTTTGTAATCAAAATTGTGGTTTGAACCCTCCAATAGTGCTTCAAACCCTTGATTTGGATCCATTTGAACTCAGATTGAGTTGATTTTGGTGTCGTTGGGTTTGTATTTTTGAGATACTAAGTTTGACAGGAAATTTGCTGAAATCAGAGTTTGGATGGTCCCATTTTTAATTTTGGAAGTTTCCAACTTGATTTTGCATTAAGATTTATGCCCAATCAAGATAATTTTTTGACGACATATTAGTTGCCCCCTATTTTCGGACATTGAAGCTCTAAAAGTCCGAAAATATGCATCGTAGCCCATGGGAAATTTTTTGGATGATTTGAAATTCAAACGTAGTGCAATCTTGGACGTAAACGTCCTGAATCACTTTGAATATGCCAAAAATGAGTCAGGAACGTTAAAAAATGGTTCCCGGGACCCCAAAAACATCCGATTTGACCTTAATGGGGCCAAAATCAGGCTAAAAAATGAGTTGTGATAGTCCTGTCGCCACTGCTCTGCTGCTGGCAGCCACCGTGCCAGCCCCGAGCTTCTGCTCGCCCGTGGTCCGCTCGCTCAGGCTCGCCCACGACCCACGCGCCGGCCCGCTTCCATCCTGCGCATTCCTACCCGGCCTGTAGGCATATTTTTAAAGAACATATAATAAATTATATATATATATATATATATATTATATATATTTTCTATATATTATATATATATATATACATTATAGTATGTTTTCTTCTTTTAGAGAAGAGAGAGAGAGAGAGAGAGAGAGAGAGAGAGAGAGAGAAATTTCTCTCCCATAACTCCTTCAACTTCTCCATCTCCTCCAACCTCCCTCTCTTGCCAATAAATACCTCCTTGGGGCATGAAAATTCACACATTCTCCTCTCCCTTTATTCTTACAATTGAGGCATTCCCTTGGACCTGTCTAGGCCCGAGGCCCCTATCTTTGCAAGAAAGTCTAGTGATCCTCCTTGTCCCTTTATTTTTTCAATTGAGGCATTCCCTTGGTCCTCCTAAGGCCCCTCTTTATGCAAGAAAGATCAGAGATCCTCCTTCTCCCTCTATTCTTTCAATCGAGGCCTTCCCTTGGCCCTGTATGGGTGGTATCCCTCGTCCCGGAACAAGGACCCTCTCTTTGCAAGAAAGACCGAAGATTCTCCCCTTCTCTCCCTAACACCCTTCATCTTAAGCTGAGGCTTTTCCCTGGCCATGCACATGGGGTATCCTTTGTCCAGGTCTAGGGCCCCTCACTGAGTAGGAGTCCTCTACTCCCTTATCATCTCTTCCTCATGCTGAGGCATTTCCCTAGTATTATTCAGGTGGTATCCCCTGTCAGAGTGTATTTGTTCTAATTTCTTATTTTCTATATTTTACTTTTATACACTTTTTGATTTGCTAAGATTATGTGATAGATTTATTTCTTTGATAATTGCTTGGAGAAAATCTATTATTGATAATACATTGTGCTGATTAAATTATCATCACCTTTATTATAACTCTTGAAAAGGTTATTAGATTACACATTAAGAGATAGTATTTCTTCCACATTAATGTGCATAGGGACAAGTTTACTTAGGATTTACATCCTTATCAAACTTTAAAATTGTGCCATAAACATTCAAGAGAAGAAAAGTTTTCATATTTTCTAGATTAATGGTCATAGATTTAAACCATATGACTAGATGAATAAGGAAATATTGAATTTGGGGGAAGAGAGGATGTGTGCTTGTATCTCTATTTTACTTCATAACTTTTAGATTAAAATGTAATTATGTGAAGTAATTGGAATATATAATGTGAGCATGACTTGTTGGTTTGCCTTTTGAAGCTAGTATGTTATGTATGGTGCTTAGAGCATTAGTTATCTTGTAACCTGTGTTATGTTTATATTATGTTATGATATGTTTTATGCACTTTTTATCATTTATATGAAATTGTGTGTAGTGTTAATTCTTATTTGTGTTTCTTTTATTAACATTTTTTTTTAAATTCTCCGCATGCTTACTATAATTCTTGAATTTTGTTTATTTAATTATCCTAAGTAAAGATGAATATTAAAAATTATTTAAAATTAGGGCGATAATAAAACTCTAGATCATAGTTCAAATACACTATTTATACTTCTTAGAGTGAAAAAAATATTAACAATTAACTAACTTAGACCATTTAAGTTATTACTTCAATTTGAAATGATATGTTATTATTTTATGCAATAATTTTTGAAATAAAGAAGAATAATTATAATTGAAAATTTGATATGAGTATAATAAAATTAGAAATCATAAGCAACCAAAATTTGGAATTGAAAATCTTTTTAATTCCTTACATTAAATTCATTAAGGTTGTAAAAGGGTTCAAAACAAAACCTGACATTCAAAATCATTAACTATGTACTCCACAAAATAAAATAAAAAGAAAAGAAAGAAGAACTATAAAGAAGTTCTAAAAGAAAATAGGAAGAGAATAGAAGAAATAGAGAGAATGAGTATATTAAAAAATTAGTATTAGTTATAAGCATAAAATATGATTATAATCTTATACTTAAATTCATAAAGGATAAAATAACAAAACAAGACAAGTGATGATAAACTAATGAAAGTTTCAATTTTAACTACTAACATATCTAATCATTAAGCTACATTGTTTACTTTAAAATTTTAAAAATAATAATTAATTTATAACCTATAAATTCAAAAAGCAATAATAATGATAACTATTTAATAAAATTATTAGAATTTTTGTTAAACTAGAATTATAATCTTAATCATTCTTATTACTTCCAGATCGTGAAGTATTATCATATATTTTTAGTAATTTTAAATTATAGTTTTTTTACTTTGGTTAATCATTTAAGTAGAATTTTAATATTTATATTTTTTTTAGGACAAATAAGAGTTTAAGCTGGAGAAAATTTAATAAGTGAAAATAATATATTATTTTATGCATTATATTTTCTATGAAAACATATTATTTTTTTTGCATAGTGAATAAAAGATACAAAAAGGCGTAAACTTTTGAGTCTCATCTAGTGCCACGACATCAAACAAATCAACACTGCAACACCATCAAAGACACCACCAGAGTGCAACAACATTGATATGGCGGCACCAACTTATCTCTTGGACAACACGATAATATCAAAATGGTTAGCTTTACAGCACCATGTTCACTATCTTTAAGTGCCACAACATCTTAATCTATCACGCCTCAGTGCCACTGTATTTTAAAGTCAGTAGCACCATGGTGTAATAGTTATAACTTCCAAAGGACATAATCAGTCAATGAAATGATGTGACTACTCACTATGTAAGTGATCCACATTAGTAAGTGCTGTGATTGAGCTAGAATATCAATGTAGGGATGTTTGTTCATTTTATAAGCATAGAGGCACTATCTTTTAAGCACCATCATGTTAGTTGCCTACTTTTTGTTTTCTTATAAATAGTTATTGTGTCATACTTGTAAGGGAGTTAAGTCACTTGTATAATTCTAATAATTTTAGAATACTTCTTTAGATCTCTCTCAGCATCAAATCTAAGACAGACTAGGGGAGTACTAGATATAATCATTAGAGTGTTTAGTCAGTATTTATTTAAGCAACTCTGTATGTTAAGGAAGAAGGATTGTAAAGGATATACATTAATCCTTCTTGGTAACATCATTCTCTTATATTTTCAATCTTCTATGATTTAAATGAAAATAAGTTTGCTTATTTTTTCTTCCATGTCTAGCTAATCCTTTAGTTTAAGATTGATGATCTAGAGAACATATTAAATACTAATGAAAATTCTTGTGCTCTAAAGTTAAATGTTGTTTTCAATATTATTCTGCCCTTTATTTAATGTATATAGTTATCATATGTGTAGTGAAAACTTAGTGTGATGTATAGCCTGGACAGACTAATGCAAGAATAACTATTAATATTAAAATAATATTTTTGCATACCTAGACATAAGATGTAAACTATTCTAGGTTCTTAAGGAGGTGATATAATTTAAGGGGATCAACATATAACTTTTTTATCCCTATAAGCTCAATAAAGCTCTAAGGAAGAATTTGATTTAAATCACATTAAAAATAAGAATTTTATTAGAAAAAATATGCAATTTACTTTCATCAATCTAAAATACTTTAATTAAATTTTATATTCATTATTTTACTATTTTTATTCAATGACTAAATCTCCATAACTAATCATTTTATTTTAGTAGGATAAGTTTTCAATTAGAGCAAATAATAGTAGTTTGTTGCTTAAAAGCATAGTTCATCATGGGTTCAACACTTTACTATATAATGTAATTATTTAATTTAGCATGTGTACTTGCGTATATAAGGTGGGGTTTATTATTATTTTTTATCAACAAAAATCTAAGCACTATTTATAGAAGATAAAGCCTAAAACTTTTTTATAATTTAAAATTACACTCCACAGTAACCCCTCATCACCTGGCTCAGGTGGCAAGATCTTAGCCATTTAACCCCATTTCTCAATCCTAATAATACCTCCCCTTTCTCTGAATAAATGGTTGATTAAATCATTTCCTTAGCTCAATAGCAAGTTCATTAGCTCCCTTATAGTTCCCTCTATTTTTCTTCAGCTCAAGAAAATTCCAAACTAGTAAGCCAAAAAAATAAAGAGAGAAAAAGAATAATCTTTTATTTTATGATATAGTGCTAACTGTTTCTGGAGTCTTCTAAGAAGATAAAGAGGATCTCTCTTATAATCTATAGAGTCTAAGATCAAAGAAATTCATCCACTTGTTAATGATATATTCTCAATTTACACTTAATCTTCAAATTGAATTTTTCCAAAGCTCTCAATGTATGGAGCCTCCAAACTCCAAGCATTGAAAAATTAGGGTGTCTAGAGTCTCTATATAAAATTTCATCCAATTTGGAGGTTAGATTTAATTTTTAAGCATTCAATGTTTAGTTTATTTTAAATTAAATGGATTGAATCAATTTGAGTCATCTAATTGGGTGATGGGATGACCCAGATTAACGAATCACTAATGATAATAAAAGGATTTGGATGAAGGTTAATATATCAGATGGCATGGGAAATGTGGCTAAATTATTTTGTAATTAAATTGATTTAAAAATTCATTTAAATGCTAATATTTTCAATAAATCTTAGAAAGCATGCAAAATTGAGTGTTCTTGGGCTCATTAAATTCATATTGAGCCTTTGTTTATTTTAAAAATTAATTCATGAAGTTTGTCCACTGGATTGTGAGTAAATTTTCTTTATTTGAGAATATGTTTTCTTAATTTTCCCATAATCCAATCGTCAAATTCAGCTTAATTATGGGTGGTAATTCATGAGCATGTTGTTTACTTACCATAATTTTCTTTTTAAAAAAATACCATAATTTTCTTAAGTCTTGATTTGCTCTAAACTTTTGTGATTTTAATTTTCAAGGTAACATTGTTATTTTTGAATTTTTAAGGTGATGTGTTAAGTTTTGACCAATTCTTTAAAAATTCATAGCTCTCCAAATACATTGAATTATTTTGTTAGTTTTTTATGATGTGTTCATGTTTATTTATGGGTTGATTTGCCACTGATTTTATCCAAATCAAATTAGTAGAACTCCTAAAATAAATCACCAAATTTCTAGATGCACTTAGCTTTAGAGAATGATTTTGAAACCTATGAGGACTTCGATGAACTCAAATTCAATGGAATTGAAGAAAATGTACATATATAATTATGTTTCAACTTTCACTATATTTGGAGGTAATTTGGTTTATCATTTTGTGAACGCAAAATTTATGTACATAGTGGACTTAAGAACTTTAAAAATTCATAATAAATTCAAATTAAATCCAAAATAAATATTCTAACTATTAAATTATTTAGAATTAAAAGGTTAACAAAGGAAAAATAAAAGCCCTATGAAAATCAATCAAAATAATAATTAATTTAAAATCAAGAAAAAATAATATTTAATTAAATAATTAAATAAAAAATTTAAAAAATACAAAATAAATTTAAACACTTAAAATAATCTCTAGAAGTTATCTCTTTCATTTGGGAAAATTTCAAGATGTTTGGAGTTGACTTGGTAAAAAAAATAAAAATATCATTAAATAAATTATTAAATGATTCTATTAAATAATCAAAATCACAAAAATCATAACTAATTGTGGAAAAATCTAAATTAAACAAACTTAAAGGCATTAGACTCATATCTGGGTCAAGTATTTTTGAAAAATAAAAAAAACTCTAGAATTCACTATAAATAAAGAAAGTCAACATTTGATTAAACTTAATACATAAAAATGCATTAAACTTGTAAAACCTATAAATAATTATAGAAAAAATCCAAATTGGACAACTTCAAAGGCATTATATTCAGCTGTTGGTCTAGTATTTATAAATATATAAAACTTGAGAAATCACTATAAATAAAAAAGCCAACTAATTTGTCAAACTTATTTAATGTTAATAACCTTAATTTACAAAATTCATTACAAATTCTTGAAAAATCAAAATTAAAAAATATAAGAGAATTGAGCTCATAATTAAATCATGTATATAATAAAAACATAAAACTTTTAGAAATCAATATAAATAAAAAAATCAACAAGTGGGTCAAACATTAAATACCTTAAAATATTCAATAAGTAATGAAATAATTAGTGAATAATTAATTCAAGGAGTTAAATAAAATAAACAACACTCTTTTAATAAAGGTTTTAGTTGGACAACCTCAAGCTATGGGGCTTTGTGTCTTAAGGATGCCTTGGTCCTCGTGCCCGTTATGACAACGCCATGAATGAATTTAACTGAATGTAAATATTAAAATGAAAATTTAATAAATTTGTAATCAATAAACTAATTTAATTAAAAATTATTAATAAAATATTTATATATTAAAGCTTTTGTACTGTTATACTTGATACCATTTAGAAGGGTAAATATGTATTAGATTTGAAAGCTTTAAGGACTAAAAATCTTAATTAAAATGCACTCTATATTATCCATCTACCCCAATTTTAGAGTAATAGTAGCATTACAAATATGACCTTAGAACTTTCTAATCAACAAATTTTGATACTTAGAAATTATTGAGCATTATGTTCTATAAATCTAAAATTAATAACTATAATATTTAAAGCCCTCCTTAAAATAAAATATAAAATTTTTAAAGCATTAAATACTTACATTTAAATCACCCTTTAATGACATTTAAAAAATAAATTAATTATAAAAAAATTAAATAAATAAATCCTAGAACCTATCCAAACCATACAGTCTTTTACTCACAGTTATATGGTTTGACTGGACAACCAACTCTAGCCTAGGTTTGGCGAGTGCTTTTATTTGATTTGCTTGTGAAGTGCCTTTCCTAGAGGGCACTCATATTTGTTTGTTTACTTTTTTGAACTCGAGATGTCAAATTTATATTTATGTTGGTGCATAAGAGATCCAAGTGAAATTTCATAGCCATACTATATATATATTCTCACACTTAATCACTTTATATATGCTATTTTATAATTGATCTTTTATATTTTTACAAAGTATAATGTACCTATTCATTAATGTAAATGTAAAGAAAATGATGTAAATATAAATATACTAGATCTTTATATAGCTAGGTTTAGTTAAACAGTTGACCTACTAAAGTCAAGTGGTTGGTTGATGGTGATTGTAAGTCTAAATTTTTTCAGGCATTTGCTACTGCAAGGAGGAATTTAAATTATATTTTTAAAATCAAAGATGAAAATGGTTTTCTGGTGGAGGATCAATATCATATTGAAAAGGTTCTATTTCATTTCTTTAAGGAAAAATGGAAGGATAGGAGCTATATACTTGATGGTTGGCCTTCTCCGTGGAGCTATCTAGATAAAGATGATAAAAAAATGTTGAATAAAGAGTTTTCCTTAGAAGAAGTGGAGGTTGTGGTAAAGTAGGTTGGTGGCAATATTGCTCTAGGAAATGATGGTATTTCCTATTCCTTTATCAAATTTTGGTGGGGTATTATTAAAGAAGATTTCAAGAATGCTATTAATCTATTCTTTTATATAGGGGAAATGAGTGCTATTTGGAAAGAAAATTTAATTATGCTGATACCTGAGGAAATCAATCCTGTTGCTCTCTCAAACTATAGACCTATTAGCTTGTACAATAAAGTTTACACGGTGGCTGCCATGGTTCTTTTGAACAAATTATCATCTAATATTCCTAAATTTATTTCTAAGGAGCAAGTGGCATTTCTGAAAGGAAGGTTGATGTCGAATTATGTTCTGGTAGCACAAGAAGTATTCCATAAGTTCAGGTATTCTAAATCATCCAAAGGATTAGTCTCTTTCCAAATAGATATGGAGCAAGCATATGATTCTATGGGCTGTTCTACTTTGGTGAAAGCTTTGGAGTATTTTAGGTTCCCATCTATGTTTTCTACACTGATTATAGACTATGTGAAGAACCAAGGTTCTCTTTGTTGATTAATGTCAACTTTTCAAATTGGATCAATGCTTGGAGTGTCTTCCATCAAGGTTGTCTTTTGTCACCTTTTTTATTTATTCTTTTCTTTTAACTTATATCAAATGATTTATCCAAAAAGGTGAATATATTGGAGTACGTATATATCCAAATGGCCCAAGGATTTCACATTTGTTCTATGTAGATGACATCATTATTTTTTCAGAACCTAAAATAAAGGTAGTGAAGGAGATTAGATGGATTTTAATGGACTTTTATGGTTGGACTGGTCAAAAAGTAAATGTTCATAAGTCAGATAATTGTTTGGCAAATCTATAAGGAAAAGGAAAAAGATAGCTATTTCTCATATTATGGTATTTTAATCTGTTATGGAGTTCAATTACCTTGGAGTTAAAATTACTTTGAGGAGACTTGTAGTAGCGGATTTCTAGTTCATTATTAATGAAGCCTTGAGAATGCTGAATGTTTAGGGTGGTAAGATCATCTAATTAGATGGAAAGATCACTCTTGTAAAATCTGTATTGCTTTCTTATCCTATATTTCATTGTACACATTCTCTGATCCTGATAGGCATTCTAAATGAGATTGATAAGATGTGTAGAACCTTTATTTGGAATAAGATGAATGGAAGATTTGGGCTTCATTATGTTAGCTGGAATGTAATGTGTAGGCCATTGAAGTGGGGAGGACATGGTTTACATTCCTGTTCAACCAAAGTTGGGCCATTGATGGCTAAACTTGCTTGGAAATATATATAAGATAAAGACTTATTGCTACATAAGATTCTTTTTTGAAAGTATCGCTCTATGTGTGATGATGGAACTTTGAAGAATGTAGGCTCTACTATTTTTTTTTTGAAGGATGCCAAAATTGCATAGAAAACGGAAAAGGCACCTAGATACAAGCTACGGAGAGTGATATAAACTATCACACTCTTCCTTTACTAAATTGCAAAAAGAAGAAGGAAGTTCACTATCACAAAATAAGTCCCAATGAAAATCAAAAGATAAAGCTAAGTTAGTGCAGTAATCCGCTAACTTATTACAAGTGTGACTAACACAATGAAAAATCACATTATTGACATTACTAAAAAAAGAAGAATCTTCAGTACCCGTGCTCCAATAAATATTCTTCGGTATACTGTGTAGTTTATGAAGAATATTAAGAACGTTCTTATTGTCACCTTCCACAATAATGCCTTTAATATCTTTAAATCTACCATGTAAAACTTCTTTAAGAGCAGAAAAAGCATAAAACTCCAATTGAGCAATGTCCCAATGCATCTTGCCCAATCCAAAAGCTAAAAGAAATCCTCCTTTACAATCTCTTACAATGCACCAATACCAGCCTCATATTTTCCTTTAAGAGAAGCATAAAGATTAATCTTAATCCAATCGGGTGGAGGGGGTTGCCATTTATCATAGAACAATCCATGGGACTGATTAACAACCCAGTTGTTAGATTGAACAAAAAGCAGATTATCAGAGCTGATAAAACTGAGAACAGAAATTGCAATAAACACATTGCTATCTTCAATTTCCCATGCTTAACCCTGTTTCTATGATTCCAAACAAACCATATAACAGTGAAATATAATTTTACCACCAACACATTACCTTTTTTAAGCCTCAATAAGCCAGCCAAGCAGTCATTCCAGCCATTGAATCCTGGTAATTGGAAACCCCAGCCTCTAAGAACATCCAACAACTTCCGTAACTTGCAGCAATTAGATGAAACATGATTAATATCTTCCACTACATCACACCCCAGCGGACAAACAAGAAAATCAGAAAGTTTTCTTCTATAGAGAAAAGCACCTGTGGGAAGAGCATCCAAGAACAATCTCCAAATAAAGACCTCAAGCTTTGCATTCAGTTTTAGTTTATAAACCCAATTAATATGAACAATATCCTCCATATCCTTATAACCATCCTCCATAAGTAAAGCAGAGATAGACTTCCCTGACATCTTATACTTTAACTCCATGCAATCCTCATCCATATTTGGAAAAATCTGGACTACAAATCAGTTCTAGTAAATCTGTCCCAAAAAACAGACTCAGCTTTTCACGGTCCCAACTTCCCTCAGAAATGTAGAAATCCAGGGTAGTGTTATCATCCTCTAAAGAACCTACAAAATGTTGGCCATTTGAGTAAAGATTTATCCAAAATCCAGATGTCCTTCAAAACTTTAATCTTGGATCCATCCCCAATTTTCCATCTTACAAAATTCTTGAGAGCATTCCAGCCAAAAAAAATGATCTTCCAAGTGGAAGAAATACATCTATGCAACCCATAATTCCACCAATTAACTCCATACTTAGCAAGGAGGTTCTTGTTCAAAAAAGAATCTGGCTCCTCAATCATCTTCCATGCAAATTTGGCTCTCATAGCACTTTTCCTAGCCACAGCTGAATGAATATTCCATCCTCGAAACTATTTTGGTTTACACAAATGCTCCCATGCCACATAATGAATGCCCCGTTTTCCATCACATTTGTTCCAAATAAAGTCTCTACAAAGCTTCTCAAACTTCCTCAAAGTTTTCAAAGGAATAATAGAGTGAGTCATGATAAAAATAGGAAGGGAAAAATAAACTGATTTTACCAAAACCAGTCTACCTGCAAGAGAAATATATCTATTCCTCCAAGCATTGATTTTTTTACTGGATTTATCCAATAATACATGAAATTCCACCTTCCTTAATCTTCTCAAGGCCAATTTAATACCCAAATACTCAAATTCTTCTACTAGTTTAATTCCCATAAATCTGGAAATCTGCACTTTCCTCCTCCTTTCCCCCGAACTACCACAAACCAAGGAAGATTTATGGTATTTGATATTTTGGCCTGTCCACTTACAATATCCGTCCACAATATCTCTAACCTTCTTCATACTACTCACTTTAGCTTCCATAAAAAGCAAAATATCATCTGCAAAAACAAGATGTGATATCTTCTTGGAATTAGAGGAAATTCTAATACCCACATCAGCACCTCTACTATGGAAAGCTTTAGAATGTAGTTGAGAACAAAGGAGAAAAAGAAATGGTGATAGAGGGCATCCTTGACGAAAGCCACTCTTCCCCTCAATCTAATTAGAATTAGAACCATTAATCAGTATAGAATACCTGGGATCTGGGAAACATTCCATGACCAAGTTTACAAACCTGGTAGAGAAACTCAAATCTACCATCATCTTCTTCAAAGTAGCCCAACACATACTATCATATGCTTGCTCCATATCCACTTTGATTGCTAAGAAACCATCACTAGCTTTAGAATACCTTAATTTGTTGAATACCTCCTGAGCCAATAGAAGATGGTCTGAGATCGATCTTCCCCTCACAAAAGCCGCCTGTTCTTCAGAAATAATCCTTGGAATGATCCCCAACATTCTATTAAGCAATACCTTTGCTACAATTTTATAGATTTAATTGCAAAGGCTGATAGGACGGTAAGTAGTTGGAGCACTAGGATTAGAAGAGTTGGGAATGAAAACAACTAAGGTGTCTTTCCAATCCTTGCACATAATACCAGTGAGAAAAAACTGCTGCACAACTCTTACTACATCCTCCTTAATTATGCTCCAAAATGCTTTGAAAAAGGAATAGGTGATCCCGTCATAGCCCGGGGCCTTGTTGCTGCCCAGATTCAAAATAACTTCCTTTATCTCAGCTTCAGAAAGTTCATTCTCTAGTAAAAGCTTGTCACTATCTTGCAAAACCAACCATGGTTTAGGCCAACCAGAAAAATAGTAGTTCCTGGATTTCCATTTATTTTGAAAGAATTTATAAAACACCTCCTCCACTTCTTTTGGATCATCAGTCAATACCCCATTAGACCCTTTACTTGAGAAATCCAATTGTCATTCCTCCTTGAATTGGCAAAAGAATGGAAGAACTTGGTATTTGTATCACCCTCTTTAATCCACATAGCCTTTGCTCTTTGCTTCCACCAAGTATTCAAGTTATGAAGTATGACATTAAGTTCTTTGACTTTAGCTTTAAGTAACCATAACTTGCCTTCACTCAACCAACCTTCTCTAGCTTCTTCTTCTTGTAAATGAATAATTTCATCTTTCAATTTATCTTTCTCCATAGAGAAATCTTTCAATCTAGCCTTGCTCCAATAAAACAAATCCTTCAAAGTTCTTTTGCATTTTTTATTAAGCACTTCCATGTCATCCCCCAAGAAGGGCCTCCTCCACCTACTAGAGACAATATGTTATGTAGTCTTAAAAGACAACCAAGTATCTTCAAACTTAATGCATCTTCTTCCTCTAAAAACCAAATCATAAATCTTCAATACAATCGAACTATGATCTGAAGCCACTCTGGCTAGCTGTCTTACCAAAGTAATTTGGATTTTGTTGATGGCCAAGGTGTTTAAAATACACCGATCAAGTCTTTCCAGAATTCGTCCCCCACCACTTTTGTTGTTGCACCAAGTGAATCTAGGATAAATAAACCCAACATCATGATAGTCATTATCATTCATAAACTTCACCATATCCAAGGAGCCTTGTGAGAAATTTAATCTTATACTACCCTTCTTGTCTTCTTGAGCCAAAATACAATTAAAATCCCCTCCAACAATAGAAGGAATTTTTATATGGGAAACCTCCTGAACATACTCCTAAAGAAATCTTCTCTTAAGAGCCTCCTTGCTAGCATAAACTGTGGAAATCATCCACACCCCTCTATTGAAGACATTAAGATCACCAATAACACATTGATCCGAAGTCTTTAAAACTGAAAAAGAAGCCATATCTTATCTCCATAAAACCATAATTCCACCAGAAAGCCCTATTGAGGGAAGAAGAAAATAATCCCAACCAAGACCCATCATCTTTACAAAAGAGTCTCTGTCTAGAGAAGTGATTTTATTTCAATCAACCCTACAAAGAACACCTTATAGTCTTTTATAATTTCCTTCAAATAAAGAGAGGCCTCCCTCTTTTTGGCCCCTCTACAATTCCAAAATACTATTGATTCCATTAAAAAGGTTTGGGGGAAGAGCCCCCAACTCTTTTCTTATTACCTCCTTCCAGAAATCTGCCTCTAGAATTGCTCTTAATAGGACCTAAAGCCTTGAGCTCTTTTGTAAGCTTGCATTTCACCAATTCCCCATTTGAGACCACCTCCTTCTCATTTCCCACAACACACAGTCTCTCCTCACAGCCCTTGATACCTCCACCTCCATCTAAATTCTCAACTACAAGAGGCGCCACTACATTGTTATTTTCATCACAAACAACAGTAGTGGAATTTTTGCATACATCTCCAATTCCATCATCTTCCACCCCATTCAACACATCAAACTTATTCATATTTATTGAAATATATGGAATATCAACACTAGAAAACATACCATCATTAAAAACTGCAGCCTCAGCAAAAGCAACGTTCTTCACAGCAACATCATTCATACTAACAGAATTCCTTCCGAAATTAATCACCTCCTATTCTCCAGGTATTTCCCCTTCCTCCAAGTGATTTACTTCAGCAGCTAATTCCACTTTATCATTAGCATCAACACTCTGAGTTTCTTTTCCAGCAGCATCATCATGAATTCCCTTTGTTCTCTTCCACTATTTTTTAACAAATTTTAGCTTATCTTTCTGCACAACCGGTCTTCTATTAATTTTCCTTCTAACAATGATCCAAAGTCCATAAGAGAGATCAATAACCTCCTCCTGAACCTTTTCCACCTTCTTAACATGACTTGACTCCCCTCCATCCACATTCTTATCAGAAGTTCCAGAATTCTTTACCTTGCAATCAAATTTTAGATGTCCCACCATTCCACATTCATAACAAAAAGTAGAGATTTTCTCATACTCAAATCTTTGAAAGAAACATCCAGAGATACTTTCAACCCATACTCCTAAAGGAAGACATTGATCCAACTTAACTCTCACACAAACTCTGGCGAATTCTCTTTTCCCCCATTGAAACATATTACCATCCATCATCATAGGCTTTCCAACCAATGAAGCAATTCTAGCAACATTCACTTCATCCCAACATTGCAAGGGTAAGTGAGGCATTCTAATCCAAATAGGTGAGGTTAAACCTTTCAAAGAAAGAGTAGAAAATTCTAACGTCCACTTCTCCATCCCCATAATGTGGCCGTTGACAAACCTTGGCCCTCCTGACAGAACACCTTCCATCATCTTTGTCGAATCAAAAGAACACGAAAACCAACCCTTCCCAAGAGTTGTAAAATAAAAGTTTCCAAAAATTTTCCACAATCTCTTTATTTCCCATGCTACTACATGTGAAGGAATTTCCTTTCCAAAAACTTTAATCACTAAAAAACTTTTAAGCTTATTGGAATTTGAAACTTCTTCTTACATTTTCACAGCCTTACCATCTTCCGAGAAGACCATATCCTCCTCCTTGAAATCCAACATAATATAAGGCTTTCTCTTCCATGGATTAACTTCCATCTCAGCCATTTTTTTAACTGGCATTACCTCACTAACCTTGTCCACAATATCTGCAACAACTGAATTAGACCCCTCCAAGAAATGGCCATTTTTGTTAACAAAATTACAAGCATTCGCATTTATCCCATGGACATGTCTAGAGATCACATTTGAATTGCCGTATCTATTAACAAAGATGTTTATTTTAGAAGATGCCGCTAGATCACAAGAATTTTGATCAGAAAACCTTCTGACCAACCGTGGGGATTAAAACCTTTCATCTTCAATAATAGATTTTCCTTTACCTTCAACAAATAAAACTTTCATTGACGTATCCACGATGTTCTCTTTGATCAGCAAAGGCCCATTCGAACATCTAGAAGCAGGATTCACTACCTTCATATTTTCACCAGACTTCTTACGATGAATTTCGCTAAGATCTTGACACAAACCTATACCAGTAATATTACTTTCCGTTGCAGTCGCAGATGGTCGGCGGCCATTCACCGCCATCAACTTGATAAATCCTTATCAAAAGGATTGAAAATCAGGAATCAAGAATTAAAAAAAATTTTGATTTTTCTCTCTCTAAAAATCGGGAGCTTATAGGCTCCGCTATTTGGAAATTAATTTTTGATGGCAGAAGATTTCTCAAGTCAATAGCTTGATGGAGCATTACTAATGGTGAGTCTACTGATGCCCTTAAGGACACTTGGGTTATGGATAAAAGTATAAATAGGTGGCCTAAATTTATGTTGTCTCTAGAAAAAAGTGAAGTGATGGTGGATAAGTTCATTATAGATGGCTGCTGGAATAAAGGTGAACTTAATAAGTTCTTTGGAAATGAACTGGTAGATCTGATATATCAAATAAATATTTTGTTAGAATTGGGTGAAGACAGGATGGAACTTATCTATCAAAAATCTAGAAAGTCTATTTTTGCATTGGCATTTAAAGCATCAGCTCATGATCATTCCTGTTGTCAAATTTTGGAATGGATTAAAAAGGCTAAGCTTATCCCATGGGTGGAGGTTTTCTGGTAGAGAATTTTTAATAATGCTATTCCTACATATCAATTCTTGTCATGTTGGAGATTGCAAGGAGGAAAGGGTTGTCCAAGAAGCTGTAATGAGATTGAAGACATTGAAAATGTTGCAACCAAATGTAAGAAGTTGAAGGAAGTATTTCAACACCTAAATAGATGGGGCTTTGGTATCCCATCCTTTGGTTCTTTTGAAAATTGTTGTAACTGGTTGGCTTTACAAACAAAACTTCATTACAAATACAAGTAAATATAAGGATGTGAGCCACAATGTTTGTTATCATCAAAAAATATAAACTCATGAGCATGAGTTGTAATAATCTCCCCCTTTTTTATTATGGTAAATATTATTAGTTGAATTTACAAAATTAAAAGTATTTTTTCGTAATCTCCCTCTCACTAGGATAATTATATTAAAAAAATGGGGGATGCTATATATATATATATATTATTCAAGATAAATGAAATTAAGAAACTAAGCAATAAAAAAAAAAACAGAAATAACATATAGACAAATGCAAATACAAGATGAACAAATGCAACCAGATAAATACATTCTTCCTTTTTGACATTATCAAAAAGAAGAGAAGCATAGAAAATGAACCAAATAACAAAAAAATGAAACAACCACAAAAGATCAATTTGACCCTAATCAGATTGAGGTGGAGGTGATGTTTAAGAAGAATCAATTTATTTCAATATATTTTTTTGAAATGGGAAGGTTACCTCTTGATTTTATTCAGAAGCTTAGTAAGAAATGAGTTGACTGCACTAATATCTTGAAAGATTGAAAATTTGAATTTTATCTACATTAGCTCAGGCTCCTTATCGGTTAAAATCCTTTTTAAATAAAAAATCTAATTAACAAAAAGAATTAGAGAAGAAAAAAAATGACTTTTTGAATCCTGACATTTTGAATCTTTATACATGAAATATATCTAATAGAATATCAATGCAAAAATGGTGAGTTAGAAATCATGATTTTCAAACTCAAGTATCAAAAGTATCATTAGAACATGGGTTTTCTAAGATTTAAAAATACAAGAAAGGTAATTTATCTTATTGTGGGCACATTTTATTTCTCTTTAGCAATTTTTGATGCACTTTACATATCTTTTAATTTTTGATAAACTTTTGTGCGCATTTTAATTTGTCGTGCATTGCGCATCTTTTCATCTTAGGTCTCATTTTGTACCTCTTTTTATTTTTGTAATTTTACTTCCTTTCTTAATCTTTAATAACTTAAAGAAAACCAAATCCAATAATAAAAACAAAAATCTTGATTAAGAAAATTATGGACTAGATTTATAAGCTTATAAAAGATTCCTGTGAGATAAAAAAAATGTAATATAATAAAAAAGATTTAATTTAAAAGGTCCAATTCTTAAATTGATATAGTTTTTTGATTTAAAATTGTAATGGCTTGATTAAGAAAATGGGAAGGAGAGACATAATCCTGAATTTCCTTCCTTTAATAATTTAAAAAAATAATCATTACTTAAAATATTAGGTAAAATGGAGGTAAAAGTTTTATTAAAATTACTAAGATAAATTAATTGATTCTCTTATGCAAATACATTATGAAATGTGATTTGTGTTTATTGATCAGAGATAAATCACAAAAAATGTACTTGAAAAATAGTATAAAATAATTATAAAAAAATAAAAAATAGTATTTAAAATATTTATAATGAATAAAACAAAAAAGAACATATACGCATGCATTAACTACAACATATAAATACACAAGCAAAACTTTATACCTCATTATCTTGCTCCTAGTTTGATGATTTAGAAGCTAGGTCTGCCAAGGAGATCTTTTGGTTTTTATCATTTGTTCTTATTGCAATTGGCTTATTTTTACCCTTTTTCTTTGCATAAAGTGTTTTCATATTAGGGCACTAATTTTTCATATGTCCATATTTCCTACACCTAAAATAAATAATATCAGAAGAAATCTTAACATTCATACCTTATTCACATTTGTTCCACTTTTATTGATGTTGATGATTGTGATGTAGTAGATCTTCAAATTCTCTTATTGTTGATGTTATCTCTTTACTCTCAACATTTACTAAGTCACTTTTACCAGTGTCTTCAGCTTTTAGTGTTGGAACTCGTTCAATATGAGAATTAGGATGTTAAGCCTAATTAAATGTCCCAAGGCTAACCAAGAGGGGGGGGGGGGGGTGAATTGGTAATTTAAAAATTATACATCTACTCTTTGATTTTTAGAAAACCTTTTTAATTATTAATGCAAGTTAAATTTAAAGTTTAAATAATAAACTTTTTAACCAGAGTAAACAACTTGCAATAAAATTAAATGCGGAAGAAAAATAAGAAAGAACACACCAGATTTATAGTGGTTCGGTCAAACCTTGACCTACGTCCACTCCCCGGAGGCACCCTCCGAGTATTGTACTAATACCACAAAGTGACTCTCCTTTAGCCCCCACAGCAAGGCGGAGAAGCATGTACAAAATCACTTTCACCTTCCCCGGTGCGGCGGAGTAGCCGGGTTCTTTGACACCAAAGAGATCTTCTTCTCGCCAAAACATCCCTCAAGACGACCCTTGAATCCGATGGTACTAAAGTGCAAGTTCACCGGAGCAACCGTGTGAATATCCCCTCCACACTCCCTTTAAATCCCCTCCAAGGATCTTCTCCCTCTCAAACTCCACCCTTTCCTCTCTCCCTTTCAAGTTCTCTCTTCTAGTTTTCTCCCAAAGAACGAAGACACAATGGCTGTCAAAGATACACTTTGTCGTCCTTTTACACTCTCCAATTTTCGGCAGAGAACCGGACCGATGTTGTTGAACTTCACTTGAGAGCCTTCAAAGGAGATGGGAAGAAAGAAAGAGATCTTCTTCTTCAAGTAACCTTGTGAATCCCTCACAAACCCCTCACTTGATCTCACACTCTTCACTCTTACAATCTCTCTCAAACTCTCACTCTCAATGATCCCTCTCAAGAGAAAACAACTCCAAAGGCACTTGTAATAGTTTCTAGGACTCCTTATATAAAAAGGACATGAAAAACGGCCCAAAAAACTACTAAAAACTTGTTTTTCTGCGCACTGGATTGTCCCGTACGAAATTGAGTTAGTACGGACGAACTGTGTAAAAAACTGTCCCGTACGAACCATTTGTGCATCTGTACGAACCAATTTCATCCTGGACGAAATAGGTTCATCCCGTACAAAAAAAATTCGTCCGGTACAAACAGTTATATCAAAAGTCGGTTTCGAAAACTGCAGAACATTGCCAGAAACTGCCATAGTCGGTTCCCATCGTCCTGGACGAACAGGACTTTGTCTGGACAAAATTTTTACAGAGAGCAACTCGTCCTGGGACGAAAATGATTTCGTCTAGACGATCATGACTTAGAAAAATTTTCCAGTTCAGTTCCTGTCCGTTCCATTGCTCTTACAATGAAATAACTGATCTGATCGTCCCGTACGAACAATGTTCGTCCTGTACGATTAGTACAAAAACTTTTTCAAGATCTCCTTTAGTGTGTGTGAATTTATTCACTCGATTACAATCACTCTCTCTCAAATTTAATTCAAATAAAAAGTAGAAGCTTCAAATTCACAAAGTATCTCATGCTGAATTTGATTTGAAGTCTTCGTAGTCTGGAGTTTAATTTTCCTGAAATATTAGTACACACAAGAGCAAAAACAAATATTCCAAAAAATGTTAGGAGATAACAACACATAAAACAATAATATTTTGAATCATCAAAACTATACAAGTTGCAAGAATGTAAAACATGCAAATAGCAACTTTCCTAACAATCTCCCCCTTTTGATGATGGCAAAACAATTATTGTTTATATAATTTCAAATTCTAAGAATCTCCTAAACTCCCCCTGAATTAATGAACATTTGAAAATAAGGAGGCATTAAAAAAAATTATTATTTTTTTTTTGTTTTCAAATTTTTTTGATATACATAAACAAACACACAACGATACGAATTCACAAGACACAACAAACACACTGATACGAATTCACAAGACACAACAAACAATTTCTCCCCCTTTTTGACAACATCAAAAAGTGAAGAAGAAAAAAACTAGAAATGTAAGCAGACATATGAAAATCATTTAAAAATTTAACCTTTAAAGCGATTGACATAAGGTATGCAAATAAAATCAAAACATTAGCCAAATCATAAAATTCATAAAATTTAAGAAGAGATATAACATAGAAACTAAAAAGAATTTATCAAAATATGAGTCTATTTAGACATTTAGGATAGAGAAAATCATTGTAAAAATGATGATATAAATATTTTATATTTCAAATTTCAATATGGAATATAAATGTACATAAGATCAATTTGAATTAAGAGATTAAAAAATTAAGGAAAGAAATAACTACCACATGTGGCGCTTTGCGCATCTTTTTCAATTTTGTGGCACATTTTTGTGCATCTTTTCACTTGTTGGGTTTATTTTGTGCCTCTTTTTCACATTGCGAATCATTGCGCATTTCTTTTGATTTTTTGTACATTTGAACAATTTTCAAGAGTAATTGTATTCTTTCCAAAATCAATAATCTAAAATTTCAAATCTTTCTAAGTGCATAAATAATAATTGATAAGTGAAGTATAAAATAAGAAAACATCACAATTGCAATAATAATATTAAAATTAATGTAGTCTAAATAAGAGACATGGAATTGACAATCTTAATAATATCAAGTTATAAACACAACTTAAATTTAGAAAAATTAGATTTTCTAATGAATTCAATTTTATGTTGCAATTCAAAGTATAGCACTTGTAAGATCAAAAATTTAAGGGTTTTTCATATAGGCTAACGAACATTTCAAACATAGAACAAAAACACTTAAACATAAAAAAATCTAAAGCAATAAAAGAATAGAAAAATACTAAACAAAATACAAGTACACAAACTATAAAAATCTTCATATCACATTCCAAATTTCTCACAACAAGAAACATGGAATCCGATATGAAAATATCTCAAAATCATACAAAATACACAAAAATTAAAAATAGAAAAACACAAACAAACAAAAATAAAAACACAACTAATAAAAAACATGCACACAAAAACACATAAACAAAGGGTTTAAACATCATTTTGCTCCTGGTTTGATGATTCAGAAGCTAGATCCGCCCAGGAGATTTTTTACTTTTCATTATTTTCCCATTTTATAATTTGCTTAGCTTTGCCCTTTTCTTTAGCAGAAAGAGTTCTCAAATTAGGGCACTGACTTTTTAGATGTCCAAATTTTCTACATCCAAAGCAAATAATATTTGAAAAAATCTGAACATTCTTACCATTTTTACCTTTATTCCACTTTTGTTGATGCTTATGCATGTGCTTTAGTGGATTTTTCAATTTGCTTGTTAAGTCATCGCTTTCCTCGCCAACTAAGCAACTTTTCTCCATGTCTTCCGCTTTTAGCATTATTATTTCACCTGCATCCAAAAGTCTTTGACCCAAATATTGGTCGTAAGCAATGAGTGAGCCAATCAAATTATCAATAGAATATTTATTCAAATTTTTCGATTCGCAAATAGCAACAACTTTGGCATCAAACTTGTCAAGTAAACAACGTAGAATTTTATTGACTATTTCAAAGTTTGAAAATTCTTTACCTAAAGCATGCAATGATGTTACAATTTGAATAAACCTAGTATACATGTCTAAGATTGTCTCATAAGGTTTCATGCTAAAGAGTTCATAGTCATGCATCAAAAAATTTAACTTAGATTGCTTGACTTCACTAGTACCTTCATATGTAATGTATAAGCTGTCCCAAATTTTCTTGCCGGTAGTACATGTAGAGATTCTCATATAATCTTCCAAATTTAAAGCACAGAACAAACAATTCATACATTTAGCATTTAATTCAGCATAAATTTGTTCTACTCTACTCCATTCAGAAAAAGGTGTATCAGTTTTGATTCCATCTATAATACGTGACGGTACAGAATAACCATTTTGAATCATATGCCACATTCAATAATCTATTGATTGCAAGAAAGTAGACATTTGAATTTTCCAAAAATCAAAAGAAATATTTTCAAATAAAGGTGGTCTAATAATCGAATATCCATCTAATAATTTATGGTTTCTAAAATTAGCCATACTCGTTTTTCAAAAAATAGTCTAAACTTATGATTTTGAAACAAAGCTCTGATTCCACTTGTTGGAACTCGTTCAATATGAGAATTAGGATGTTAAGCATAATTAAATGTCCCAAGGCTAATCAAGAGGGGGGGGGGGTGAATTGGTAATTTAAAAATTATACTTCTACTCTTGGATTTTTAGAAAACCTTTTTAATTATTAATGCAAGTTAAATTTAAAGTTTAAAAAATAAACTTTTTAACCAGAGTAAACAACTTGCAATGAAATTAAATGCGGAAGAAAAATAAGAAAGAACACACCAGATTTATAGTGGTTCGGTCAAACCTTGACCTACGTCCACTCCCCGGAGGCACCCTTCGAGTATTGCACTAATACCACAAAGTGACTCTCCTTTAGCCCCCACAGCAAGGTGGAGAAGCCTGTACAAAATCACTTTCACCTTCCCCGGTGCGGCGGAGTAGCTGAGTTCTTTGACACCAAAGAGATCTTCTTCTTGCCAAAACTTCCCTCAAGACGACCCTTGAATCTGATGGTACTAAAGTGCAAGTTCGCCGGAGCAACCGTGTGAATATCCCCTCCACACTCCCTTGAAATCCCCTCCAAGGATCTTCTCCCACTCAAACTCCACCCTTTCCTCTCTCCCTTTCAAGTTCTCTCCTCTAGATTTCTCCCAAAGAACGAAGACACAATGGCTGTCAAAGATACATTTTGTCGTCCTTTTACACTCTCCAAGTGTCGGCAGAGAACCGGACCGATGTTGTTGAACTTCACTTGAGAGCCTTCAAAGGAGATGGGAAGAAAGAAAGAGATCTTCTTCTTCAAGTAACCTTGTGAATCCCTCACAAACCCCTCACTTGATCTCACACTCTTAACTCTTACAATCTCTCTCAAACTCTCACTCTCAATGATCCCTCTCAAGAGAAAACAACTCCAAAGGCACTTGTAATAGTTTCTAGGACTCCTTATATAGAAAGGACTTGAAAAACCGCCCAAAAAACTACTAAAAACTTGTTTTTCTGCGCACTGGATCGTCCCGTATGAAATTGAGTTAGTACGGACGAACTGTGTAAAAAACTGTTTCGTACGAACCATTTGTGCATCTGTACGAACCAATTTTGTCCTGGACGAAATAGGTTCATCCCGTATGAAAAAATTTCGTCCGGTACTAACAGTTATATCAAAAGTCGGTTCCGAAAACTGCAGAACATTGCCAGAAACTGCCATAGTTGGTTCCCATCATCCTGGACGAACAGGACTTCGTCTGGACAAAATTTTTACAGAGAGCAACTCGTCCTGGGACGAAAATGATTTCATCTGGACGATCATGACTTAGAAAAATTTTCCAGTTCAGTTCCTATCCGTTCCATTGCTCTTACAAGGAAATAACTGATCTGATCGTCCCGTACGAACAATGTTCGTCCTGTATGATCAGTACAAAAACTTTTTCAAGATCTCCTTTAGTGTGTGTGAATTTATTCACTCAATTACAATCACTCCCTCTCAAATTTAATTCAAATAAAAAGTAGAAGCTTCAAATTCACAAAGTATCTCATGCTGAATTTGATTTGAAGTCTTCGTAGTCTGGAGTTCAATTTTCCTGAAATATTAGTACACACAAGAGCAAAAACAAATCTTCCAAAAAATGTTAGGAGATAACAACACATAAAACAATAATATTTGGAATCATCAAAACTATACAAGTTGCAAGAATTTAAACATGCAAATAGCAACTTTCCTAACATTTAGTACTTTAGATTCACTTGCATTAAAACGTCTTTGACTCATATTTTACTTATGGGAAATGAGTGAGCCAATTATATTATTAATAGAATAATCATTTGAAATTACGAAATGCACCAAGAGGGGGGGGGGGGGGTGAATTAGAAATTTGTTGCAATAAACTAATAACCCTAAATAGGAGTTCATTTTTTTGTGTTTTTAAATTTTAAACAAGGAAGTTAAATTGATGTGGAAGCGAATTCTTAAAATATAATTACAACAATAGATGGTAAAATTTTAACTTACTCAACAAGGAATTAGAATATGATTTTCACCAAGCAATTACAACAAATGTAAAATGCAAAATAAAAAAAAAGTGAAGGGAGAAATCACAGTAGAAGATTTATAGTGGTTTGGTCACTTGACCTATGTCCACTCCCGGAGTCCTCCACTCCAGGACTTTCACTACTCAAAAGTAATTTTTGTTTAACCCCCACAGCAAGGCGGAGAAGCTTTAACAAACCTCACTTTCACCTTCCCAACGTGGCAGAGTACCAAATGCTATGTCACCCTCTTGGTGACGACAATGAACCTTCTCATTTTTCTCCCTCCTAGATAACACAGAGTATCTTAGAGGACACGAACCTTGAAGGATCTCCCCCTTAGAAAGCTTCCACAATATCTTATCAAGCCACAGAAGGAGCAACGTACAGCAAGCTAGGAGCAACCGTGTGATCTACCTCACATTCCTCCCTCATAAACTCACATTCTCCCTCTCACAAACCCAAAATCTTCTCAAAAAGCTCTCTCTCAAGAAATCACCTTCTATTCATGTTCCTCTCTCTCTCTCTCTCATGTCTCTCAAAAAGGTAGAAGTTTTGTATTTAAAATTAGGCTCCAGAAAACCCTAAATTTTCAATGTATCCATTATGTTCATATAAAACAATCCAAGATCGTACAGTACGATCAATTCAAAATAGCCTTCATCCTGGTATGAAGGAGTACAAACAATAAAATATTTTTTGAATAATATTGTACAGTATGATATAACATCATCCAGTATGATATATAAATTCCTTCTATTCATATAAGACAAATGCTGGAACTACTAAAACTTGTCACTGTATGTCATATGATATGACCCACTTCGTACAATACGATTAGTTCAAAATCAAGGGATCACCCAGTACGATGTTCGAGATGATAGAAAACTATCTCAGTTAATCGTATAGTATGAATAATATCGTTCAATATGATAACTAATTAGATATTAATCCTTGATTGACTGACTAATCATGGGGGGGGGGGTGGGGGGGGGGGGGGGTAATTTAAGTAAGTATTCAAAAACTCGTATTGTACGATTTGATCAAACAGTTTGAACAGTTCAAAATTTATAAATTAAGAACTTACCTAAATTAATTTGGCTACTAGGGTTCTTATTTAAAAACACATCATTTAGTATGATTTGTTTATAGATAGCCATTGAGCCAGAGCTGATCGTACAATATGATTGAAACACATACACTATGATCGATTGAAGAAAAATTTTCTTTATTTTAAAAGTCTCCCCCCCTGTGTGTGAGCATGGTTGCTCAATTTTGCATACAATTTATGGCCAGACTCAATAAAAGAAAAAATAATAAAAAGGAAATTATATAGTTACAGACTCCACATCCTACTCTACCTAGTTTTGAGTCTTCTTATTATTTTGAGTAATTTATGATCTCCCTGAAATGTTAGTACTCATAGATTAGAGCATAAATAAAAAATATTCAATGAATAATAATTCAATCAACATTATCTGTCATCATCAAAATCTCAAACTATGGGTCATGGACAGTAATAACCTCCCCCTTTTTTATGATGCCAAATAATATTGTTGATAAGCAAATTAGCAAAGATTTTTTTTTTGTTTAATTTAAGTTTTTTTAATCTTTTCTTTTTTTTTTAAATTAAATAAAACATCATGAATAGAAATAGGAGCAAAAATATATACATTTAATTGGAATTAAAAAATTATGATAAACAAAACATACTAGCTAAAACACATAATAAACTTCTCCCCCTTTTGGCATCACTAAAAATAGGAGTAACATATAATAATTAGAAAAAACATATCACAAATGCAAGTTAGAAAGTAGGATACTGATCAGGTGGATGTGGAGGTGGATGAAAGTAGTGGTGGATGGACATGAATTGTTGATCAATTGAAGAAAATCATTCCCCAAACCATCGCATGTCTTCCTCATGTTGTTGGTGTTGTTCTTGATGTTGTAGTCCATGAACTCTAGTCTAAGATTTTGATGATAGCAAATAATGTAAATTGAATTACTATTCATTTATTACTTTTGATTTCTGCTCGTGTATGTGAGTACTAACATTTCAGGGAGATCACAAGTTACTCAGGACAACAAGAATACTCAAGACTATGTAGAGTAAGTGTTGGAGTTTATAACATTATAATTTTTCATTTATTATTATTTTTCTTTTCTTGAGTCTAACCATAAATTGTATGCAAGACTGGACAACCATGCACACATACAGGGATAGGGCTTTAAAAATAAAATAAATTTTATTTCTTAATCGATCTTACTGTATGAGTTTAAATCATTATGTACGATTTGATCTGGCTTAATCATCTTTTTGTAAATAAGTCATGCTGTATGATGTCAATTGTACTGTACTATATGTTTCTAATTAAAAACCCTTGACGCCAGATTAATTTAAGTAAGTTCTTAATTCATAAATTTTGAACTGATCGTACTATACAATCCTATCATACAATATGATAATTTTGTATACTTACTGAAATTAACCTGCAATTAATGCATAAATGAAGGACTAATTTCTAATTATTTATCATACTATATGACCTTGTTCATACCGTATGTTCAATCGAGGCTCTTTTTGGTCATCCTTGACATCATTACGGACAATCCCTTGATTTTGAACTAATTGTACTATACGAAGTGGCTCGTACCATACGATGTATAGAAATACATTTTTGTCATTCCGATAATCATTTTGTACAAATAGAAGGATTTATAGATCGTACTGTACAGGTTTATATCATACTGTATGATTGTATTCATAAATTTTTTCTGTTTGTAAATCGATGAAGGCTATTTTGTACTGTTCGTACTATACGATATTGGACCGTACTGTTTAATCATAATGGCTAAATTGAAATTTTTAGAGTTTCTTGGAGCCTATTTTAAGTATCAAAACTTTTCTTTTTTTGGTATGTGACTGAGAGAGAGGAACGTGATTAGAGAGGGATTCCTTGGGAGAGAGTTATTGAGAATATTTTGGGGTTTGTGAGAGGAAGGAGAAGGTAATCTTTGTGAGGGAGGAGTGTGAGGGAGATCATACGGTTGCTCCAAGCTCGCTGCACTTTGCTCCTCCTCTGGCCCAAGAAGATCTTGTGGGAGGCTCTTTAAGGGGGAGATTCTTCTATATTCGTGTCCTCTAAGGTACTCTGCCTTCTCCAGGAGGGAGAAAAATGAGAAGGTATACTGCCATCACTAGGAGGGTGACAAAGCACTTGCCACTCCGCCACGCCAGGTTGGTGAAAGGGAGGTTTATAAAGGCTTCTCCGCCTTGTTGTGGGGGAAAAAGGAAAATTACTATTTAGTAGTAAAATTCCAGAAGTGGAGGACTCCGGAGAATGGACGTAAGTCAAGTGACTGAACCACTATAAAATTTCTGGTGTGATTTTTCCCTTACTTCATTTTATTTATTTTCTACATTTTATTTTTGTTAAAATTGCTTGGTGAAATTTGTTGTTGCAAATTATATTTTAAGCATTCACTTCCATATTAATTAATTTTCTTGTTTAAATCTTAAAACACAAAAATTTATAACTTTTGTTTAGGATTGTATTTTTATTGCAACAAATTTCCAACTCACCCCACCTCCCCCCCCCCCCCCTCTTGGCGAATCTCATAATTACACTTAAATGTGAGCATCCAGGCAGCTTTGGAGTTGGCCGAATCATTCAACTAGGTCTTCGTAAGGATAGGTCAGTATAGGTCATCAGTGGAATAGGAGCTCCTGCTTGAGCAACCTCTCCTTCTTCTTCATCAAAATCGAGCTCATCCTACTCTTGCCCCCTATGAAACAAAATATGGAAGGAGAAATCTATATAGAAAATTGGTAGAATGTCTGGTTCACCAGGATAAGTTAATTGATATTTGTGGTGAAGAATGTAACCTATGAGGTGGCCAAGAGCTAGGTTGAGTTTTCTACAGGTGGTAGGGAGGCAAACTCAGGTCATGTTTTAGATATAATCAATTATTAAACCAGCTTCATAAAATTTGGTGTTTGACATAATGAGGTAGGTAACAGCGGATAGGACTGGGGCATGCAGATTTTATCACCAGCTTTGGGTATAAAAGAAGTTTGAAAGAATATGTTGAATAATTCTGGCATTTCAGGTTAGTGATTGGACAAGTCGTTGGTGTTGGTAAAAAGCTACATTCATAAGGACTAGATTTGCTGCACTACAATCAAATTCAATTGTAAGGAAGGAATGAGCTCTAGGTCCTTCAATAGAAAGCCTAATGTATTGGGCGAGGTCTGTCTTAGGGATTTCAACATTTTGTCAGTAGATAAAGGAGGTGAATTTATGGCAGGCTTATTTATCTTTGGCAGACAAGAAATGGTCATCATGATAGTGAGAGGAAGATGAGCTTCCAAGGACGAGTCGACTATACTTACTGGAGCTTGCCATTGAGTGAGAGCAGGTAAGAGTGAGTGAGGTGGCTAAGGATTGAGTGAAGTGAGTATAAGTGCCCTCAAATTTATAGAGTTTTTGGGATATCGTACAGTAAGATCGAGGATCGTATAGTACGATATACAATTATGTCATCTAGATGAGTGGTTGGGAAAATATGGTCAAATCATACAATACGATGAGTATTGTGTAGTATGATCTGAAGAGATTTTGTTTGTCCCATGGAGTCATTGGTACGATCTTTGATGAAAATAGTTATACAGTAAGAATGGATGTTTGTACACTATGATGTTCATATTGACCAACTTTAATTCATCCCACCCATTTGTTGGCATGGATCACATAGTATGAAGAAGAGATATCGTATAATACGATGTGCAATTATTTATCGTACCAAACAATTTGAATGCACAACCATGGATATCATACAGTACGATGTGCATAGAAGAAATTGAAGCTGGATTGTTTGTTTAACTGAGGGTTATGATTTGATCGTATAGTATGAAAATGGATCATACAATACGATGGGGGAAAAATATCAATTTTGAGCTTAGTGTGGTGAGTGTGTGATGATCAGGAAACACCTTAGACTAGTTTTTTTTTTGGATCACGCATGAATGTCTATGACATCTAGTCTTGTCCTCAAAGTGCTAAAGATGTCATAGGATAGTGGTTTCATGAATATGTCTGCCAATTGATCTCCTGTATCTATATGTTGTAATTCTATGTTTCCTTTAGTGACATGATCTCTTATGAAGTGATGTCTAATGTCTATGTGTTTTGTTCTAGAGTGTTGAATTAGTTTTTTAGAAATGAAGATTGCACTCGTGTTGTCACACATGATTGGGATGGTTCCTACGGATAATCCAAGATCAAAAAGTTATTGTTTCAACCATAATACTTGTGCAACCCAACTTCCCACTACATTATATTCTGCCTCGACCATGGAGAGGGATACCCAATTTTGCTTCCTACTAGACCAAGAAACTAAGGATTGTCCTATGAAATGGCAGGTGCCAGAGGTACTTTTTCTATCTACCTTACATCCTACAAAATTAGAATCTGAGTATCCTAAGATTTCAAAAGAAGTGTTGTGCCTATGATACCATATTCCTAAATTCGAAGTGCCTAATAGATATCTAAGGATTCTATTGACCATAGTTAAGTGAGACTCTTTAGGATTAGCTTGAAAATGGGCACAAAGGAACACATTAAACATTATGTCTGGTCTACTAGCAGTTAAGTAGAAGAGATATCTGATTATTCCTCTATATTTTTTCTGATCTACTGATTTTCCATTCGAGTCTTTATCTAGTTGAATCGTAGAGCTCATTGGAGTGTTCATGGGCTTTGTGCTATCCATCTCATATTTTTTCAAAATATCCTTAACGTATATCATTTGGCTAAGAAATGTTCCATTTTCTATTTATTTTACACTAAAGCTAAAAAATTATTAAGCTCTCCCATCATGCTCATCTCAAACTCATTACTTATTATTTTTGAGAATTCATCACATAAATTTTTATTTGAAGATCCAAATAGAATGTCATCTTCATAAATCTGAATAATGAGAATTTCATCTTTAACCTTTTATAGAAATAGAGTGGTGTCCACACTACCCTTTACAAATCCTCTATCTAGTAAGAATGAGCTAAGTCTTTCATACTAGACTCTAGGTGCTTGCTTTAACCCATACAATGCCTTCTTTTAATTTGAACACATGGTTTGGAAATTGTGAACTTTCAAATCTGGGGGGTTGCTCAACATAAACATCCTCTTTGATTACCCCATTCAGAAAAGCACTCTTTACGTCCATTTGATATAGTTTAAAACTTTTGAAGCAAGCAAAAGCTAAGAGCACCCTTATGGCTTCTAGTCTAGCTATTGGGCCAAAGGTTTCTTCAAAGTCTATCTCCTCAATTTAGTTATACCCTTTTGTTACTAGTCAAGCCTTATTTCTTACTATGGTTCCTGAGTTATTCACCTTATTTTTAAAGACCCATTTTGTTCCAACTACACTTTGTTCTTTAGGTCTCTTAACTAACTCCCAAACATCATTCCTGGTGAATTGGATCAATTCTTATTGCATTGCTAGGATCTAAAATTCATCTCCTAAAGCTTGATCTATATTTGTGGGTTCTATCATAGAGATGAATGCAGAATGACCAAACTCCTTCCTAAGTTCCTGCCTAGTTCTCACACCTTTTGATGGGTCTCCTGAAATTAATCGTTTCGGATGACTAGAAGAGTATCTTCATTATTTAGGCAAGTCGTCCTGAGGCTCTAACCTTTCTCCTATTGTCATAGTTTCTACTCCCTGAATTTCCTCTACTTCATCTTCTTTAATTCTATATTCAGAGGACTTATCGGATTCATCAAACACTACATGGGTGAACTCTTCTACTATAAGGGTTCTTTTATTGAAGATTCTATAGGCCTTACCTACAGATGAATAACCTAAGAAGACACCCTCATCAGCCTTTGGATCAAATTTTCCTAAGGGAAGTTTTCCATTAATTAAGATAAAGCACTTGCAACCAAAGACAAGTCAGTGTGAAAGATTCGATGTCCGACCCTTAAGGACTTTATAAGGAATTTTATTCAACTTCGACCTAATGTTCACCCTATTTAAGACATAGCACGATATTTTGACTGCTTTTGCCCAAGAATACCTAGGAAGAGTGTATTCAGCTAACATTGCCCTAGCAACTTATACCAAGGTTCTATTCTTTCTTTCTGCTATTCCATTTTGCTGAGGAGTTCTAGGGTTAGAGAAGGTATGCTCTATTCCTATCTCTTGACAAAAGGATTCAAATCTTTCATTTTGAAACTCTCAACCATTATCACTATGGATTATTGTGATTTCACATCCTAATTGTCATTGAATCCAATTGGAGAAGGTCTTAAATTCCTCAAATGACTCATTCTTATGTGTTAGGAATCTTACCCAAGTGAATATAGTGAAGTCGTCTAGAATTACAAATCCATAATTCTTTCCACCTAGTCTAGCAATGCTAACTGGTCCAAATAAGTCCATGTGAAGGATTTCTAGTGGCTTAGATGTGTTCACATTCTTAATTGAATGAAATGGTGATTTTATTTATTTTCCCAGTTGGTAGGCATCACATAGATGGTCCTTAGTGAAGTCTAACATAGGTATGCCTCTAATTTGGTTTTTATGGGTGATATTTCTAAGTGTTTTCAAACTAGCATGACATAGTCTCCTATGCCATAGCAATGAGTCATCTATTATTGTTTTTAAGCACAATGAATTTGGATTTTCAATACAATCCATATCTAACATGTAAGCATTGTTTATTTATTTTCCTTATAATACAAGCTTATCATTTAAACTAATTAGGCATTTGCCAAAAAGAAATTTTATGTCAAAACCTTTGTCACACAATCGACTAATGCTTAATAAATAATGCTTTAACCCATCAACTAATAATACGTTCTCAATTAAAAAATTCTTAGCATTTTTAGTGGTGTTGTATCCCATGGCCACTTGCCTCTGGTCCTGGTCTCTAATGTAATGAACTTCTTTATGTCTCTAGTCATATGTCTCGAGCATCCATTGTTCAGGTACCACATGCTCTCATAAGATCTATCGAGAGAGCACACCTATAAAGTCATTTAAGGGTTGGATTTGGGAACCAAAATGAGTTTGGGTTCACTTAAGTCTTGTTAAGCTAAAAGAAGATCTGTTGAAATAGATTAAAGAACTACAAAATAAAGAAGCTAATGAAGGAGAGCTATTTGAGGAGGATAGTTGGGCTTTGAATGTTAATATTTGTGAGCTGAATTCAACTCTTGCACGGCTCGATACTTCGTGGAGACAAAAGAGCTAAGGTCAAGTGGATGATGGAGGGAGATCGAAATTCAAAATTTTTTCAAGCCTATGCATCGGCTAGAAAAAATTCTAACTATATTGCTAAGATTAAAGATGAAAATGGGGACATTGTAGAAGATCAACATCAAATAGAGGAAGTGATAGTTCGGTTTTTCAAAAACAAATGGAGGGATAGAAATTGCAATCTTGATAAATGGCCATCCCCATGGAGAGTATTGGAAGATGGAGACAGAGAAGTGCTAAATAAGGCTTTCACTATGCAAGAAAGGGAAGAGGTGATCAAGAACAGTGGTGGCAACATCTCCCCAGGTAATGATGGCATTACATTTTCCTTCTTTAAAGCATATTGGGAGATTATTAAATATGATTTATGGAATGCTATCAATTACTTCTTTTAAATGGCTTTCATGGATACTAAATGGAAGGAAACTATTATAGTGCTTATTTCAAAAGTAAGCAACCCATTGACTCCAACTAACTTCAGACCAATTAGCTTATGTAATTCGGTTTACAAGTTGGCTACAAAAATGTTAATGAATAGATTATCTCCTTGTATTCCTAACCTCATATCGAATGATCAAGCTTCTTTTGTGAAAGGGAGATCTTTATCTGAACATGTTTTGTTGCTCAAGAAATAATGCATAAATTCAGAAATTCCAAGTCAATCAAAGGGCTGGTTGCCTTCAAGATTGATGTGGAACAGGCATATGATTCAATGGGATGGCAAACAGTGGAAAAGGCAATGTAGTATTTTGGTTTTCCACCCGAATTTGTTAAACTGATCTTGGAATGTGTAAGAGACTCTAAATTCTCCATTTGATTAATGGGAGTCTTATAGAATGGATAAGTGGGAAAAGTGGTTTTAGACAAGGATGTCCCTTGTCTCCATTTCTTTTTATCCTATGCTCCCAATTGTTGTCAAATGCTTTTAAACAAAGGAGGATTCAATTGGTGTTCGGTTGAGTATGAAAGGGCCTAGAATCTCCCATTTGCTATATGCTGATGATTTGATTATCTTCTCAAAAACAAATATGAAAACAGTTAAAGGGATAAAAAATATCTTTGATAACTTTTGTGGATGGTCAAGAGAAAAGATCAACACCATTAAATCTTGTATGATTTTTGGAAAATCTGTCAAGAGAAGAAGAAGAAAGATGATCTCTCGGCTTATGGGATTTACAGTGGTAAAGGAGATGTATTATATTGGGATCAAGCTAGCTTTGAGAAGATTAACAAGGGAAGATTTCCATTTCATCATTGAAAAGGCTATAAAGATGACTAATGTGTGGGGAGTAAAAATTTATTTCATTACTTGGTAAGATTTTACTTACCAAATCTACTTTACTTTCTTATACTACTTTCCAGTGCACCAACTCTTTGGTTCCAAAGAGTATACTTGAAGAGGTAGACAAGATTAGTAGAAACTTCATTTGGAACAAAGCAAATGGGAGACATGGTATTCACTATGTAAATTGGGAAACAATGTGTCTTCCAAGGAAATGGGGAGACAGATCACTTCATTCTTGTTTGATCAAAGTGGGTTCTTTGAGAGCCAAATTAGCTTGGAAATATGTGAATGACAAAGACTCCTTAATCGACAAAGTGCTATATCCTAAATATGGAGAAGTATGGGCTGGTAACTCAAAGAGGACGGGATCTTCAGCATGGAAAATCATCAAAGATGGAGGTAAAGCTCTTAAGCCTTTAATTAGAAGGATTATTGCTAATTGAGAGAATATTGATGTATTCAATGACAATTAGATATTGGATAAAAGCCTTTGCAAATGGACAACATTTGTCATCCCTCTAGACAGCAACAAATTCTCTGATTCAAATTTTATATCCAGTGGTAGTTGGAATGAAGAAGAATTAAAGAAATATGTGGGTAGTGAGCTGTTTAACTTGATTTCCCAAGTTAAAATTCATCATGACATGAATGAGGATAAGATGGAATTGCTGTACTTAAAAACAAGTAAATCTATATCTGCAATGGTGTTTGAATTAACGAATAGGAATACTTATTTGCAGTAATTCTGGAGCTAGATCAATAAAAGTAAGTTGAATCCTAGAGTAGAAATTTTATGGTGGAGAATTTTTAACAAAGCTCTACCTACTGCTCAATTCCTTGAGTATAAAAGGCTGCAAAGGAATGGAAATTGCCCAAGGGGCTGTAATGAAATTGAAAATGAAAACCATGTGACGGTTAGATGTGTAAAACTGAAGGAGGTGTTAAATCAACTTAGCAGATGGGGGTTTTCATTACTGGAATTGGACTCCTTAACTGATTGCTGCAATTGGTGGTCAAACAAATCTCGTTTTATTATTAATCTGTACTGTAGTATGGTGTATTTCACATGGAAGTCAAGAAACAAATTGGTTCATAATGGTGGTGAGGATAGCTCCTTGATTATTGCATCTAATGCATTGAGCTTTGCTTCTTTATCAAATGATGGAAATGGTAAAATCTCGTGTATATGGGATACTAACCAGTCTCTTGGACTGTTCAATTTGCATTAGTATCCTCCTCCACCTGATTGGCTAAAAGTAAATGTGGATGTAACTCTTCTTTCTTCTTATAAAGGTGGAATAGGAGGAGTTTATCGGGACCATAAAGGAAGTCTTCTTCTAGCATTTGGGAAAATAGTAATGAATTGGGATATCTCAGCTCTGGAACTTCTGGCTACTCAAACTATTAAAGAGATGGTGAAGGATTGGATATTCAAATATAAGGGAATCATAATAGAAGGTGATAATGTTAATTTTATAGAGCATTTGCAAAAGGCTAAGACTAGTGGAGATCAAAGGTATGAAGAATTACATTTATTCAATGGGTTAAGACTAGTGGAGATCAAAGATGGAAGAACTAATAAGTTAGTGGATCTATGTGCTAACTATGGTATTATTAGTACGTTTGTGTGGGATGAGTTTAGCATGGATAAGGTTCCTCCTTTGTTTTGGGATTTTCTAAAAAAGGAATCTAATGTACTCGATTAGTAGGCTGTTTTTCATTTTCCTTTTTTAATGCAATTTGCTGCATTTTCTTCAAAAAAAAAAAAGTGAGTTTGGGTTCATCTTTATATTTTCATGAATGAGATGTATGCATGTTATGTTGTAATGAATGCAATTTAGGTCTCTATACTAAGTGTGTCCTACAGTGAATCGTGCAAGTGCGGATTATGTGACCTAGCATGCCACAAGAAAAGCACCTAACACCGGGAAATGGTTTCACTTTCATCTTTAAATGCTATGATTTTTTAAATCCTATGATTTTTTCTTTTAATGTTTTATTTTCATATTCATATCCCGTTACTTCCGGTTTTAGTCTATGTTCATTGTGATCTATCTCCCATGCAAGTTTCTCTAGTTTGTCAAACTCCTTTTCTAATTCAACATGTGATGATTTTAAGAATTCATGTGCGTTAGTTAATTAAATATGCTTCTTATTTAATGCATCAAACTCATCAAGCAAGGACATGTGATATCTATCTAAATCAGAATTTTTTTAACTAAGTTAGCATGCTCAGTGTGTAAAGTACTAAACTCAATGTTAAGATTAGCATGCATTTTCCTTAACTTTCTATACAAGTCATAGATTTTCTTCGGAAATAACCAACAAATCTTCATATGAAAGATGAAATGCCTCATCTTGATCCAATTGATCAAGATTATCATTAGCCATTAATTTTGTTAATTCATCCTCTGCTTCTTCGTCCGAAGATTTTGAGTCAGAGTCAGCCTAAAATGCCTTTTGTTTCTTCATCTTCCCTTTTCTATATTTCACTTTCTCCTTGACTTTTTCCTTAGTTGGTTGACTCTTTATGTTTGGGAAATCTTCTTGGAGGTGACCTGATTTCCTGCACTCAAAATAAATTGTATCAGATGAAACTTTAGTAGTTCTTCAGCTTTTACATTTGTTCTTGTTATTCTGATGACGCCTTTGTTTTCTTTTCAGAAAAATCCTGAACTATCGGGTAATTAAAGCTTCGCCGTCATCTTCCTCCACTGTAGAACTTTCACTTTTCGAGTTATTTTCTTTCAATCCCACCGTCCGCTCTTTTTTTTTCTCCTACATCATTTTTCCTTTGACTCACTCCTTGCTCGTACACAATGAGTGACCCAAGCAAATTGTCAATAGAATAAAATGTTTAATTCTTTGGATTCAATAATTACATTAATTTTAGAATCATAGGAACTCGGTAAGCATCTACAAATCTTATTAAATTTTTTAGAATTAGAAATTTCTCTACCTAATGCATGCAAGGATGACACTATTTGGGTGAACCTAGTTTACATGTAAGATATAGTTTCGCTAGGTTTCATACAAAAAACTTTGTAATCATGCAATAGAGTGTTAAGTCTAGATTGTTTAACCTCACTAGTTCCTTCATACGTGATACACAGTATATCCCAAATCTCCTTGCAAGTAGCATAGGTATATACTCTCATGTAGTCCTTAGATTTTAATGCATAAAAGAAATAATTTAAGAATTTTGTATTTAATTGTGCTAGATCCCTATCCTCATTGCTCCATTCACTAAAAGATACTTGAGTTTTCATGCCATTCACAAGTTTAAATGGTGCAATGTAACCTTCTTGAACCAACAACCACATACGATAGTCTATATACTATAAAAAAGTAGTTAATCTAATTTTCTAGAAATCAAATGTAATATTGTGAAATAGAGGTGGAAGGGTTATATAATAACCCTCTACAGTATTACAATTACTAAAATGAGCCAAGATCATTTTTTTAATATTTTCTAAAACACTATTTTTGAAACCCCGCTCTGATACCAAATAAAAGTATGAGATGCGCCAAGGGGGGGGGGGGGGGGGGGGGGGTGAATTGGAAATTTGTTACAATAAACTAATAACACTAAATAGGAGTTCTAATTTTTTGGGTTTTTAAATTTTAAACAAGAAGATTAAATTGATTTAGAAGCGAATTCTGAAAACACACATACAACAATAGGTGGTGAAATTTTAACTTACTCAATAAGGAATTAGAATATTATTTTCACTAAGCAAATATAATGAAAGTAAAATGTAAAACGTAAAAAAAGTGCAGTAAGAGAAAAATCACACAAGAAGATTTATAGTAGTTCTGTCACTTGACCAACGTCCACTCCCCGGAGTCATCCACTCACGGAATTTCACTACTCAAAAGTAATTCTCCTTTTACCCCCACAACAAGGTGGAGAAGCCTTTACAAACCTAACTTTCACCTTGCCGGCGTGGCGGAGTACCAAAGCCTTTACCGTCTCATTTTTCTCCCTCATGGAGAAGGGAGAGTACCTTAGAGGACACAGAACTTGAAGGATCTCTCCCTTAGAAAGCTTCCCACAAGTTCTTCACGAGGCCACAGGAGGAGCAACTTGTAGCAAGCTAGGAGCAATCGTGTGATCTCCCTCACACTACTTCTCCCTCACAAACTCACCTTCTCCTTCCTCTCACACACCCAAAATCTTCTCGAGAAGCTCTCTCTTAATAAATCACCTTCTAATCAAATTCCTCTCTCTCTCTCTCTCTCTCTCTCTCTCTATCTCTCTTGTCTTTAAAAAAGATAAAAGTTTTATATTTAAAACTAGGCTCCATAAAATCCTAAATTTTTAATATAACGATTATATTTGTATAGTACGATCAGAGATCATGCAGTACAATCAGTTCAAAGTATCCTTCATCCTGGTACGAAGGAGTATGAACAGGAAATTTTTTTGAACAATAACGTACAATACGATATAGCATCATCCAGTACATTATATTATTTCCTTTTGTTCATACAGGAAAAATGCTGGGATGACCCAAACTTGTCACTGTATGTAGTATGGTACGACCCATTTCGTACAGTACTATTAGTTCAAAATTAAGGGCTCATCGGTACAATGTTTGGGATTATTGAAAATAGTGTCGGTTGATCATACCGTACGAACTATGTCGTACAGTGCGATAACCAATCAGACACTAATCCTTGATTGACTGACTAATCATGCAGGGTAATTTAAGTAAGTATTCAAAAACTCATACTGTACGATAAGACTGTACAGTATAAACAATTCTAAATTTATGAATTATGAACTTACTTAAATTAATTTGGCAACTAAGGTTTTTGTTTAAAAATACATTGTACATTATGATATATATCATACAATACAATTTGTTTAAAGATAGCCATTGAACTAGAGCAGATCGTACAATACAATCTATAGAAGAAAAATTTTATTTATTTTAAAAACCTCTCCCCCTATGTATGTTTTGGTTGCTCGATTTTTCATACACTTTGTGGCCAAACTCAAGAAAAGAAAAAATAATAAAAATGAAATTACATAGTTATAGACTCCATATCCTACTCTATCCAGTATTGAGTCTTCTTATTATCTTGAGTAATTTGTGAACTCCCTGAAATGTTAGTACTCACAGACAAGAGCAAAAATAAAAAATATTCAATAGATAATAATTCAATTAATATTATTTGTCATCATTAAAATCTCATATAAGGTGTCATGGACTGCAACATCATTCAAGCCTTTTAATTCATAAATAGTAGTGACTTTATAATCAAATTTATCAAGTAGAAAATATAGAACTTTGTTATCCTTTTTAAATTTTAAATGTTCTCTACTTAAAGCATGCAATAATATCATAATCTGGGTAAACCTAGTGTACTTGTTTAAGATATTCTCAAAAGGTTTCATGTGAAAAAGTTCATAGTCATGCACTAATATGTTTAATCTAGATTATTTAACTTCACTACTACATTCATATGGAAAGCATGGTTTATCCCAAACTTCTTTTCCAGTGATATAGGTAGAAGAAATCATATTATCTTCAGAAGTTAAAGCATAGAAAAATTAATTCAAAGATTTTGCAGTCAATTGAGCTTTAATTTTTTCTTCTTCAATCCATTTATTAAAAGGAATATTAATTTTGACTTCATCTATAATACATGATGGTACAAAATAATAAATCCAAATCATATACCACATTTGATAATTAATTAATTGTAGGGAAGTAGACATACAATTTTTTCAAAAATCAAAAAAGTATTTTCAAAAAAAGATGGTCACGTGATTGAATATCCTTACATAATATTATGATTTTCAATGTTAGCAATTGATCCTTTTTCAAAAGTTTTCTAAAACATATTTTATGAATCTCACTTTGATACCACTTGAAAGTTTATGAGGATTATGAATCCATAAATAACTAAAATTGATGCTAACTAAGAGGGGGAGGGGGTGAATTGGTGATTTAAAAAATATTATTTAAATAAAAAAGAAAAATCCCCTTCTTAAAGCTTTTTCAACATCTAAAAATAGATAATCAATAAAACATAATATCAATCACAGATTTTTAACAAAGCAGTTATATCCAAAAATAAATCTAGAAAATAAAATGTAGAAAAATAAATTCAAGAACAAACACACTAGAGATTTATAGTGGTTCGGTCAACCTGACTTATGTCCACTCCCTAGAGCCTCTCGTTATAGATATTCCATTAAACCTTTAGTGACTCTCCTTTAGCCCCCAAAGCTAGGCAGAGAAGCCCTTACAAAATCACTTCCACCTTCTCTAGTGTGGCGAGTAGCTAGGTCCTTTGACAACAATAATATCTTCTTCTTCCCAAAAAAAGTGTAAGCTTACTGAAGCAACTAAGTGAAATTCCCTCCACTCTCTCTTGAAACCCCCTCCAAGGATCTTCTCCCTCTCAAACTCCACCCATTCCTCTCTCCCATTCAAATTCTCTCTCAAAAATTTCTCCAAAAGAGCAAAGACATAATGGTTGCCAAAGTCACTTACAATATCTTTAGAGAAAGCTTAAATAAAAGGCTTCAAAAACCTTAGAAACATAATTTTGGTGGAAAATATCATCAAGTAAAATTTCTGCATCGTCCAGTGTGATATGCTTAAATACAGGGCTTTAGAAAACCCTAAAACTCAATTATGGCACCAAATATCATCTTGTACGATCGCATGATCATCCTATACGAAGTGAAGAATTTAACCTGATAGTCCTGGATAATCTTTGGATAGTCAAATTTGAATAGTTCAAATTTGTGTAGAACCAATATAATATAGGGGATCATCCTGGATGATTAAAAGAAAATTATAATATTTCATATGGGATGATAAAGTATCATCCCATGTATCTCTCAGGTCAATTGGTATGATCTTTACTGATCATATGGGATGATTGGACTGTACAAATTAACCATAATTAGTCTACTAATCATAGGATAAATTTAGACATGATAATCATAGATTGTCCAATATGATGTACATCATCCTAGACAATTAGAATAAAATATAAAATTCAAAATATTGTCTAAAAAATTATTGGTGGGTATTTTCATGATCATAACTAGTCATCATGGATGATCTAAATCATCCAGTATGATTAGTTAGATGAGATGGTTGTATAATATGATATAAATCTTATAATATGATTAGTTTAAAAAATGAACTTTTGGATTTAACTTAATCTCACTCCCCTGAGTGTATGTGTGCATGGTCACCAAGCTAACATATACCCTTACAGGACTTTACTCAAGAAATTACAAATATATCTATGAATATTATAAATATCTTTACAGTATAACCTATTCTACTAAATCTTGAGCCTTGAATCTTCATTGGAAGGTACATGGTTTCTTGAAAAGTTAGTACACACTCAAACAAAGATATATCAAAAATACAATTATATATATATATATATATATATATATATATATATATATATATATATATATATATATATATATATATAATATCAAAAATACAAGCACACATAAGGATATGAGCCATAATATTTTTTATCATAAAAAATATATACTCATAAGCTCAAGTTACAACGCCCCTTAGCTACATACTTAGCCTTATTTCTAATTACTATGCTAGAGTCATTCATTTTTTTCTTGAAAACCCTTTAGTTCCTATAATACTCAAGTCTTTATGTATGCTAACCAACCTCCAAACATCATTCCTAAAAAATTGATTCAATACTTATTGCATGACTAAGATCTAAATTCATATACTAAAGCTTAATCTAAGTTTGAGGGTTCTACCATAGAGATGAAAGTAGAGTGAATAAACTCCTTCTAAGTCCATTCCTAGTACTTACACCTACAAATGAATCTCCTAGGATCAGCTTCTTAGGATGACTAGATGAATATCTCCAATCTCTGAGCAATGGGCCATGAGGCTCTACTTTATTTTGTATTTAAATTGATTTTACTTCTTGGGTGACTTCAACCATTTCTTCTCCTTCTGACATAGGCTCAACAAATCTATAAAATTCATCAAATACTACATGGGTGGTCTCCACTACCATTATTGTCATCTTATTGCAAACTCTATAGGCTTTACCAACAGATGAATATCCTAAGAAAACTCCTTCATCCGATTTAGTGTTAAATTTTCCTAATGGAGATTTTCCAATCTTTAAAATAAACACCTTACATAAAAAACTATGAAGGTGAGAGAGATTGGGTGCCTTTCCTTTGAGTAATTCATAGGGTGTCTTATTTGGTTTGGATTTGACATTAAACCTATTAAGAACATAGCAAGAAGTATTCACTATTTCATCCTAAAAATATTTAGGAAGTGAATACTCAGTTAGCATGGCTCTTACACTTCTACCAAGGTTCTATTCTTTCTTTCAGTAACCTGACTATACTAAGGGATTCTAGGAGCAAAAATATTATGTTATATTCCTATCTCTTTATAGAATGGTTCAAACTTATCATTTTTAAATTCTCCACCATGATCATTATAGATAATTAAAATTTCATAAACTAATTTCTTCTGAACCCAAATGAAGAATGTTCTGGATTTCTTAAATGATTCATTCTTATGTGATAAATATCTATTCCAAGTAAATATCGAGTAATCATCAACAATCACTTATCCATATGCTTTTCCACCTAAGCTAGTAGTGCTAATCGATCCAAATAGATACTTGTGAAGGATTTTTAAAGTTCTACTGGTGAACATATTCTTGATTGAGTGAAAGTAAGTTTTGATTTGCTTTTTTAGTTCGGAATCATCACAAAGGTAGTCCTTAGAGAATTCTAGTTTAGGTATGCATCTAACTAGGTGCTTTTGGGTTATTCTCTAAAAGTTTTCATACTTGCATGGTTTCGAATCTCATACAATAGCCAGAATTCATCATTAATTATTTTAAGCAAAGAGAACTAGTATGTTAAATATAATTTAACATAAGCAAATAAACATTATTAATCCTTTTTTACTTCTAATATAATATTTTCATTTAAACTGATCAGACAACTAGTAGATTAGAAATTAATATGAAAACCTTTGTCACATAATTGACTGATACTACGCAATTTATATTTCAGGTTATCCACTAATAAGACATATTTAATAATAAAATTATTTGAATTGCCAATCATACCAAAATCTACCACTTTCCCATTGGTATTATCTTTCATTATGACTTTTCCTACTTCCCTATCCTCCAACATGATTAATTGCTTCATGCCTATAGTCATGTGTTGTGAGCATCCATTATCTAGGTATCATATGCCCTTACTAGGCCTTTTGTGATAGCACTCCTGTGAAGTTAATCAAACATTAGATTTTGAAACCTAAGTGAGTTTGGGTTCCACCTTATACTTTAATGAATAACTTGTATATATGTTATACTATGGTGCAAGTGATTTGAGTCTCCATTGTGAAATGCAACTTGCCAGCCATTGAATTGAGTTTGAATGTCTAGAGTGTAGAAAAGAATTAAAATTAGAGATTCTTGAAATTCAATTTTTAAAAATCAAAACGGACCTTGTATTTTACCATAATGCCAAGTTATAGGACCTATAACCCAACATATGATAATAAAATGTAAAAGTAAGTTATGGTTTGAAAAAAAAATTGAACTATCACTATATATGCTTAGCTATAAGAGTGATTTGTAGGGTAGCATATGACAGTATAAATTTGAGGCTAAGTTTTGAAAAAGATTTTTTTTTTTTTAACTTGATGAATTTTCTCTAGATTTTGAAACACAACAAGTTGAGTTTTTTCTCAACCTGAAGACTTACAAAATTGGCGAGAAAAGTTGAAGAAAATTTTTATATGACTCTTCCATTTCTTAGATTGTCTAGAGGTGGAATATCAAAGCTGGGAAATTTTGAAAGAATGAAGGTCTTGGAAATAAGATCAATAGGGAACATCACAATTTTAAAATTTGACATATTGAGATAGATTCAATAATACAAATTTATAAAATTGATTTTGAGATTTTGGTAGTTTGACTTGACACAATCACCCCACTAGTTGATTTGGGGGTAGAAGGTCAAACTCTGATTCCTGGACAGAGGGTTCACCTCTATTTCAAAATTAATTTTTGATGTTGGCTAAGCCTTCCCAAGGAAGATATGGGTAAAAGAGCCAACTGATGGAAAGGTAGTTAAAACTATAGATAAAATAAAAATTTTCCATTATTAAAGTGGTGAGAGATTTAGTCGCATCAGGCATGACATTCTTTTTTGTTAGGTGGAATTTTTGAAAGGAGGTTCTGAAAAAGCTTAACCTTTTTTTAGGAAATTTGAAATTGACTTTGAATTTTAATTCTAAAATCAGTCATCCCATCAGAAAAGGTACACCAACCTCAAGAGGTAGAAATAAGATTTCAAAATGGGGTTTATATTTAGAATTGTAAATTCCATCTCGAACATAGCAAAATTTAGGAAGAACTACATATGAAGGTCAAAGTGAAGATTGATAAAAAATCTAGCTATGATAATATAGATGAATTATTTTTAGTTTCATATTGAAAGTCTTATCAACTAATTATATATCTCCCCTAAGGAAGAAAATATCATTCATTAACAATTGTTCGAATAAGATGATAACGATCGTAATTGGTTTTGATTTTCCCAACGAAGACTAATCGAGTTTTGAATTTTTGAAAGTTTATTTTAAAAAGGTGGGTGTCTGCTCTAAATCTCCTACAAGCACAAGCCCTCGTAGTTAATTATATCATAGGGAGTTTGAATTCCCTATGAATACTCATGATTAAAATAGTATCAAATTTTGTTTGGAGATTTTTTAAGTGTGATAGCAAATATGGAACAATAATTTGAATAAAGAATGTATCAAGTTGGAACACTTATTTCTGGATTCAACATAAAAGAGGTAGGGGACTCTTTGTGATTTTGAAACACTTCAAAAGCACCCAAACTTAATCTAAGTATTTGACTTTAAGTTTTGCATTGAGAGTATTTTTTTATTTGACTTGATTATATTATTAAAAATTTAGAATTATATCCATAGATATTGTGGTCTTATGATTTAAAATTTTCCCTGGATCCTAAATCTATTTTGGGAATTGAATGATGGTGGGCCGAACCTAACTAATACAGTGTAATATATATATATATATATATATAATATATATATATATATATATATATATATATATATATATATATATATATATATATATATATATATATATATATATATATATATATATATATATATAGCTCACAAAGGGGACTACGCATTAATTAAAGTAAAATGGTACGCGGTCCTTAAGGGGATCACAAGCTCGCTACTGTTCAAAGAGCTACAAAATTTAAAAAAAGAAAACCTAGGAGCTCGAGTTCCCCACTAAAATTCAGTATAAAAGTCTCTAAGTACCTACTACGATGCTTAAGAAAAAGCACCCAAAAAGGAGCTAACAAAAAATAACCAAAATGCTCCCAGTAACCAATCCTCATGGCAACCTTGCAATAATCCACCCAAAAAGTAACCTACAAAAAAGGCTGATAGGCAAGAATGTTATAGCAATAATATGTCCAAAACAAAATATGAGGATAATCCAAAAGATAATAAATAAAAAATATTATTACAATAAATAAAAGGAACATAAGAAGCTAATCTAACCACCTAATCAATCACCACAATAACAACAGAAAAGAGAAGATACTCAGGGAAGAATTGACATAACTAGGGTAAATAACCCAAGTCCAGGAAAGACCAACTACCATAGCCGATCACTACCAAATAAAGGATAAACCAAATAAAAGGACCAATGCTACCAACATAACAACCATACCAGACAAGCAGAAGCAATGAAATAAATCCAGCCCAGGTCAAAACCAGAAGATCTAGGAAGAACAAAAGACACCAAACTGAGCCGTTCAATATCCCAGAACTGAATAACCATAACCAGCACCCCAGCAAATGCCCAGGCAGGGGGATGGAGTGGAAACACCCCAGCAACATCTTAACCACAACAAGCTAAACCACCTAGTAAACCAACAAATAAAGACAGAATAATCAGCAGGAAAGAACCAAACCAGAAAAAGCCACCTAATATAACCCAACATGAACTCGAAGCAGCAATACAACAAAAGGAACAGAACACAACCCAACAAAGAGGAAGAGAATAAAAACAACAACAAAAATCTCAAGTAGTAAAAGGATAAAGCCTGAGACGAGAGGCAAACAACACACCCTAAAGCAACCAAACAACATACAACAGAAAAGGGAAACCCCATAGCCACCAAAAGGGGGTAGAGCCACCAAAACTATTACTTAACATTAAATAAACCCATTTGATCTAGTCTTAATAGGCCTTTAACAAAAATAGGAAGATAAGAAAATGCAAGCTCATTCAAACCATTAAAATCACAACCCAAATTAGACATAGCCTGCACACACGCATTCCCCTCTTCAAAAATGATAGAAGAGGAGCTGTTCAGAGAGTTCAAGATGTCCCTAATATCCCTCCGAATGTAAAAGAATGTAGAGGAACAAATGTTATCCTCCATAACATAAATAGAATTGAAGTAAAAATAAGAACCCACCTCTAGCATAATATTAATTTGATAAAGGTTAGCATAGAGTCTTAAGCCTTGAAGCACAACATAGTAAATAAAAAAGTTAACATCACCATTAGCAACATACCCAGTAAAGCCCAACAAGTAGGTGCCAATATGATCTCTATCGACACTACCACAACTAACAATATTACCCAATCTAGCACTATCCACATTCAACTTAAAAGAATTAGGTTGAGGCTTAATCCAAGAAATGCACCTCGTGACCTTATTAAAATTATCCACCTCCAAGTAAATACCAAAAGTGGGGGAAGTAAATAAAAAGTTCTTAACATTCTTAAAAGAAAGTAAATTAGCATAATAAAGGGTAGACACTTTATCCTTAGCTTTATGGATAATTCTCTATTAATTTTTAGCAATCCCATTAAAACGAGAATCATTTCTCTCCAACCCAAGGAACCAAAGGATAAGAGAGGGACTAACATTTCTGACATGGCCTTTAGACTTAACAAACCAACAATTATGCAAATTATAAATAGAAATCCTCTTAGTAAAAAGTTAAGATGGAAGATGTCCTCAAAATAAGTCCAAACTTTAACAACAATGGGACTAGAGATGAAAACATGATGCATATTGTAAACATGGTAACAACATTGGCATTTAGAAGGGAAGATAAAACCTCTTTTCCTCAAATTCTCATCCATAGGATTAAGTTTGTGAAGAATTCTGCAAATAAATATAGAAACCGTAGAGGGGAAACTTTTATTCCAAATCATTTTAAAAGCTTAGAAGACTCATTTTTAGCTCTCAAGGAATGCCAAGCATCCTTAACTCTAAAAATACCATCTTTAGTAAAACTACAGAACAACACATCCTTAGAGTTAATGTTTAGAGGAATCTTTAAAATAAGCTGAATAATAAATTCAGGAAGAACATCAGAAAGCTTCTCCAAATCCCAACCATTATTAGAAAAGAAGTAGTTTCCTTCACCTTAGCAATAGAAAAAGAGTTCAATAAAGAATCAATCTACTAACAATTCAACCACTGATCTTGCCAAAAGTAATTATTGCCATTACCAAGACCCCAAATAATAGAATGCTCGACATTCCATTTAACCGAGTAGAGCCACTGCCAAACTTTAGAGTGGCCTTTACTAAATCAACACATGGTACGATGTATCCCCTACAATACTTGAACATCATAAAATTAGCCCAAAGGCTCACATTGGCCCTAAAGTTATTCCAAAGTTTGAAAGAAAAAGTAGAAGCCAAATCAAGCACAGTCTTACACCCTAAAGCCCCTTCTTGCAAAGTCCCACAACATTTACCCCAAGAAGACCAATGAATTTTAGAATTGTTCCCAAAACCTTTCCAAAAAAACTTATTAAAAGTTTTATCAATTCTATGGCACACAGTCTTAGTAGGAAAAAGTGTTTGAAAACTATAGACCGAAATAGAGCAAAGAACACTTTTAATAAGAATAAGACAGCCACCAAACCTTAAAAAATTAGAATCCCAAGAAGATAATCTGTTATGCACCACAGAAATTAAATCATAAAAAAGAAAAGACTTCTTTCTACCCTTATAGAGAGGAATATCCAGATATTTTAAAGGCAAAACACCCTGAGTAAATCCAGTAAGAAACATTTTTAGCAACAAAAAATTGCACTTATGCTTATTAAAAGCCAAACAACTAACCGATTCAAACTGATCAAAGAAGGACATAATTTTATCAATCCTATTCATAGAATCATTCAAAAACACAATGAATTCAACAACAAAATATAAATGAGAGATTTTAATACCACCTAAACTTCTAAAATAGAGACTAAACCTTTAATCAGAAAGACCAACAAGGCCCCTAGAAAGGTAATCCATAGTAAAAATAAAAAGCATAGGGGAAATGGGGTCCCCTTGTCTAAGCCCATGAGAAGCCCTAAATATACCATGGCTCTTACCATTCATAATAATGGAAAAAAAGGGCTTTCAATACAAGTCTTGATGAGATTGATGAAAATATAATCAAAATCAAATAAGCTCGAGATATTGTAAATAAAATTCCAATTAATATTAAGCACAATAGAAGTAGAGGAAAAAAACTTCGGAATAGGAGTACCATTAAAAAAATTAATGATAGAAGATAAAATTTCATTATAAATAATAGGCCACATTTTCTAAAAAAACTTAGTAGTGAAGCCATTTGGGCCAGCAACAGAATCAGCATTCATACCAAATAAAGTTTCTTTAAACTCCTCAAGAGAAGGAGACTTATATAAGCCAATATTATCCTCTTGAGAAACAATATTGGGAATAATGGACAGGTTGGCAATAATAGAAGGATTAAAGGATATATTAAGATGGTTTAGAAAATAATTAATAGCCAGATTAACTATCTTATCAATATCCTCAGAAACAGAGCCATCCTCATGAGAAATTTTATGAATGCAATTAATAACACATTTCTTATTAACCTAAGCATGAAAATATTTTATATTATTATCACCTTCCACCAAATGCTTGATAGTAGCTTTCTACTTCCAAAAAAGTTCATCTTGAGCTTAAAGGTTACAAAGATCCACTTTGACCTCTTTCAAAAGACAAAAATTACACTCAAAGGGATCCAACTGACATTGATCCTCAGTAGGGTTCACATTATCTTCTACAAATAAAATATTAGAAAATAGATCCTTAAAAACATTATGATTCTACCAATTGGATACTTTCTTAAGCCTTTTCAGTTTAAGCCAAAGTCTATTCATACCAGAAATAGAATCATTCGAGAAAAGAGGAGCATGTCAATTATTTCGGACCATATCCAAAAATGAATCATGAAGCAACCACATATTTTGAAATCTAAATTGGGAAGGGATACCCCTAGTTCTATTCTTAATTTTGATAAGAAGGGGAGATTGATCAGAAAAGGTGTGGTTAAGGTGGTCAACCTTAGTCACATCAAAAGAATTAAGCCAGGCATTATTAAATAAACTCTATCAAGCCTTTGCCACAAATCCCAACGATGCCAAGTAAAATTATTGCCAGAAAAACTAATATCAATAAGGTTGCACTCCATAATCATGTCATTGAAATTCTCCATTGACTAATAAATAGGAAGATAGCTCCCTATACGCTCAGTCGGGTAGTAATAGTATTAAAATCACCACCAACAAGCCAAGGAAGATTGCAAATACTATGAAATTGAATGATTTGATCCCATAAAATGCTTTTAGTATAATGATAAGAAGAAGCATAAATAAAAGATCCACAACATTAGAAATAAGAACTTTCAATATTACAATGCAATACTAGGGTAAAGTCCCCAACGATATTAATTCTAACATAATCTTTTAAGAAAACTCAAATTTTATTGGTAACTTTCGACTTAGCATGTTAAAAATGAAGATATTTAGCAGTACCAAGTAATTTATCCATAGAAATAAGAGGTTCAAGCAAAACTAGAATAGATACATTATGGATACGACATAAATTTTTAACTCTAAACTTAGAGGAAGGGCAACCAATACCCCAGACATTCCAAGTAATGGCGTTAATCATAAACAAATAAATTAATTGGAAGTATGTAAACGGGTGCTTCTGGGGACTGCAAGATAATATTTTTGGGTTTTCTACCTCTCTTACCACGACCCTTAGAAAAACTCAAATCATGACCTTCTCTAGCATAAAATTTAGCCAAAATATCCACTTCTATATCATTAAAAGCATCACAATAATAATGATCAGATAAAAGAAGCTTACTATCATTTAAGTTACCTAAAGGCCCCTTGGAAAGAGGCGGCTCACCTTCCTCATAGAAAACACCATCTTTTAAAGTAGAAATATTCCTCTCAATGCCTCCACATAAATCCTTCACGCTCTTGGTTTGGGCATTTGGAAGATTCACTTGTTGAGACAAATCTTCCTCTGACAATAGAGGATCAGCTATTTCATGAATAAGATCATTAACATGCTCATTCATAGTCATATATTGGAGAGGATTAGGATAGTTAGTATTTACATTAGAAACAACCTATTGAGGCAAAGTTTTTTTGATTCACAAGGTATAGATGATAAAGATGGATCTGGTATATTCTTGGAGTTATTAGGTGACATTTCTTCCTCCCCAACAGTCATAATAGGTATAGTTACCATTAATGGTTCCACAGGTTGAGCACTAAGTAATTCACCTCCAAGAGAGGGGGGGGGGGGGGACAACCTGAATATGATCAGGCTGATTAAAACCCACTACATTACCCTGGGGTATAACACCATTACCTTCCAAAGCAGCATTAACCTGAACATTTGAATTGCCCTCTTGCACTTTAGAAGGCCTAACCATTTCTTTTTCCTTCTTAAGGTGCGGGTGAAATTTAAATCATTCACTCAAACCATGCCCATGGATCTTATAATGAGAACAAAAAATTGGATAATTTTCAAACTCAACCTTTTGGAAATAAGCGTATAATTCAAAACCTAGCCATATCTCCGTAGGATATTTTTTAGAAATATATAACTTAATCAAAGCACGAGCCATAGACGGGCATGAAATCGAAGTCGTGTCCTGATCAGTTTGCAGAGGCCAACCAAGAATGGAAGCAAGCCTAAAAAGAACTTGAGAATTAAAAAAAAGAGCCTTATATTAGGGAAAGAAACCCAAACAGGAGTAATTGGCGATTCTTCACGGACATCAAACTAAGGTGTCCATTTAAGGAGCTTCATTTGACAAGCCTAAATATAATAAGATCTCCTCAAAAACATTTGGCTACAATCCAAGTAGTTTTTTTTTTTTTTTTGAAGAGAATGCCTCGTTTAGCATTAAAGAAAAGAAGAAACTATTACAAAGTAAAATACTCAAACTATTGATTCCTCCTTTAATATTGACATAAATAAATGAGGAATCTTATTGAAACTAACATCATCCCAAATAAAAGAAGACAAGATACCATAGTTAGCACATAAGTCCGCTAACTTATTACAACTTCTATCAACACAATCGAAAATGACATTAGTATACTCATCAAATATATGAATATTTGCATACCTTGTTTCACCATTCTTATTGACTTCCTTCAAGAGCTTTATGATATTGATATTATCACCTTCTATGATGATTCTCTTGTATTTAAACATCCAAACCTTTAGCATCTTCTTAATAGATTGTGTGGCCAAAAACTCCAATGCCGATATATCCCAAGGAGTGTACGATTTTCCAAATGCTAGAACAAATCTTCCTTTATGATCACGAAACACTTCTCTAATTCCGGCTTTGTGTGAAGGAAGTAAAGAAGCATATACATTGACTTTGAGCCAATCGGGTGGAGGGGGATGCCAATGAGGATTAAACAACCTATAAGGTTGGTTGACATTCCATATACTCGAAATACTATGATTCCCAAGATTGATGAATGAAGCAAAACTAATTGCTTTTGAAGCAATTCTAAGTGAACTATCTTCCTTCCCATTGTGAATGAAACTATTCCTTAATTTCCAAGTAAAATACACCACCGAACAATAGAGATTGATCATGAATGGAGATTGAGTAGATAAATGATTACAGCAGTCTTGCATAGAATGGAAATCATGAAAAACAAAACCCCATTCTTTGATCTGTTTCAGAACTTCCTTCAGTTTTTCACAATTAGCTACAATATGATCTCTATCTTCTACTGCATTGCAGCTCCTTGGGCATTGATTGTCCCTAAGTAATCTCCTGTGCTCAAGAAAATCACAAGTAGGAAGAGCATTGTTGAAAATTCTCCACCAAGGAGATTCCACTTTCAGGTATAGCCTTGCTTTCTTCATCCAGTTCCAGAATTCTTTCGGTTCAGCATGGTTCACCGAGAATTCAAAGACCATAGACGATATAGATCTTCCATTGTATTTAAACAACAATTCCATACAATCTTCATTTGAACAATTTAGGACAATGTTTTGTAATATAAGATTGATCAAGTCTTCTCCCAAGAATATTCTCATGTTTTCTACATCCCAACTTCCATTATGTAATAAGTTTGAAATAGTGAATCTGCTGCAATCAATAGGAGCAATGAAGGTTGGCCATTTAGCAATACTCTTATCCAAGATCCATATGTCATTAACAGCATCAATGTCAAACCCATTACCCAGCTTCCATCTGATAAGAGGCCTTATAGCTTTTCCACCTGATCTAAGAATTTTCCATGCTGATGATCCCGAATTTTTGCTGTCCAGTTTTTCCAGCAAATTCCCATATTTAGGAAAAAAATACTTTATGGAGAAATGAGTCTTTATCATTCAAATATTTTCAAGCAATTTTGGATCTTAGAGGACCAACTTTAGTAGAACAAGAGTGAAGGGATCTACCTCCCCATTTGATAGGCAAGCACAAAGTTTGCCAATTAACATAGTGAATTCCATTCCTACCAATAGATCTGTTCCACACAAAGCTTCTACAAATTTTATCTACTTCATCAAGAGTGCTTTTGGGAACAAGGGAGTTGGTACAATGAAAGGTAGTGAATGAGAGCAAAATAGATTTTGTTAACAAGATTCTACTAGCCAATGAAATAAGTCTTCCACACCAAGTGTTTGTCATTATCAATGCTTTATCAATAATGAAAAGGAAATCATCTTTGACTAACCTTCTCATTGCTAGCTTAACTCCAAGATAAGTTAGTTGATTTGCTATCTTGAACCCCATTATTCGGCCAATAGATCTCCTCCTCCTTCTTCTAACATTTTTGCTGAACATCATAGAAGATTTGCTTATATTGATGGACAACCCTGTCCAATTGCAAAAATTGGCCAAAACAAATTTAATCTGTTTGGTAGCTTTAAGAGTGGCTTCTGAGAAGATAATCACATCATCTGCATATAATAGGTGATAAATAGAAGGTCCATTTGCACAAATTCGAACTCCCAATGAAACACCACTTTGTTTAAAAGCATTTGATAATAATTGTGCACGAAGGATGAAGAGGTAAGGAGATAAGGGGAAACCTTGTCTAAAGCCACAATGACCTTCTATCTAATTTGAAAAGATACCATTGATAGATATAGTGAATTTAGAATTTTTAATACATTCTAAAATCAGCTTAGAGAAGAAACTTACGGATAACATTGCCACATGACAAGGGTCAAGTAATCCAATATGAAAAGAACCAGAGAGCTTCAAATTCACAAAAAACTTACTGATAACATTGAGTTTAGGACGCCTCAGAGCAAACTTACCCACAAGAGTAAGAGCAAAGGGGCCAGCTAACTAAGCCACAATAGAATCATTAAACATTAATGCGGGATAACCCCTAAAGGACGAGTGAACAAATTGGAATAGGGGAGAAGAAGCAGAAGGTCCAGATAGCACATCCTTAAAAGAGTGAGTTTTGACATTTGAAATAGAAGCTAATGGAGGGTAAGATGATGATGGGGTCGTCATTCCCCAAAACCACAAAAAAATGACATCCGAAACAAAATAGAAGCTCAAGAATAACAAGAGAAAAATAAAAAATATGGGAAAAAAGCAGAATCAAGAGAAGAAGCCACAAAACTCGTAAGAGATAGCCTGAGATGTGACCACACGAGAAGCCCAAGTGTGCAAAGCGAACGCCTAAAACAACAGAAAGGAACACAAAAAAACTAGAATGAAAAACTGCAGGAAAAGAAACCAGGGAGCCCCAAAATGAATGCATGAAGAGGAACCCGAGAATCGCCTCAGAATTGCCCCCAAAATCAGAGCCAAAGAGATGTTAGCTGATTGTGACCATCTTTAGATAAATCACATAAGATAATGTCCTTGTAATACAGTGTAAAATATGGATTTACCCTATAACTTGCATTGGGGAGATAGCTAACCACCTAGTCTATTTAAAATCTATGAATCCAATTATTTTTATGAAAGAATAGTATGGATATTTTTAATTAAGGTTTTTGAGAATTGGGACCGACACTTAGAGCAGATCCTAATTGATCCCTTTACTTATATAGGGTAAAAATATTTAAATCAAATGTAATTAAAATTTAGACTCTTTTAAATTAGTTTTTAATGTAATGCATTCTAATCAACTCGATTAAATACATAAAATAGAATATAGCAGTTTTTGAAAAAGGCTTTAAAACATTTTTTTATAATTATTGCATAACATCCCCTTGACATATTTGCACCCTTAAAAACCATGTGATCTTCCAGAAGTCACGAGTGGGGATGTTCCTAACAAGGAGAAGAAAGTAAGAATATTCTTATGATAACTCCTGTCGATCCTAAGCTTACTTCTTAGATCTTAGAGTTTATATTTTGCCCAAAACTTTTTAATTAGTTTTCATTATAAACATTTTTAGTGTACCCTCATGAGCCTCCACGTATCGAGGATAAAAGTTAACTCGACATGTAAATTAATAAAAAATAATAAAAGAAGAAACTCCTATACATAAGAAAATTAAATCAAACACATTAATTAATCAAATTAATCAAGCAAATATTCATAGGCAATCATCAATTTAATTATAACCTAGGGTCTACAGAAATTAAAATCGGATGGGTACCACTGATAATAAACCTATATTCTAATCTTAGTACTGACACAAGTTGATTTTGAGTGAGATATTATATATATTCAACTCTTCATCCTTCTCCTATTCGAACTGCTTGGATTTATCATATTTAGATACCCAAAAGAAAAAGAAAACCCTTCCCCTGAAGGGGAGGTTATTCTTTTCACTTTAGGTGTTGGAATGATCCAAATTTGGGCTTCCAAATGAAAAAGGACTATCCTCCTAAGGAGTATTCTTTCATCTTTAGAATCTAACTTTGGATCTATGTATCCCAACTCAATGAACAGTTTTCGTAACACAACACTTTACCAAATTACATTAAAATTAAAATGAAATGTCTAGACTATCTTGCATAGTTATCATAAGCATTTAAAGATAAAACACATACCAAGCAATTTATATATGTGTAGAAAAGAAATTAAATCATACTTGGTCATGCTCTTATTTATTTGGGGGATAAGCAGCTGAAGATCCTGTAGCAATTATAATGATTATTACTTTTAGCCCCCTTTAATTACCCTACATGATCGTTGCCACCAACCAAAAATCATATGAGCTACTAGATTGATCCTATCTTATGCGTAATCTAATCATCAATCAAATAATTAATACACAGAGTGTAGTAAAAGTAAATAGACTCAAAAATTAATTTTTGATCACAACATGTGAATAAAACTTGAAAAACCCAACACACATTAGTATATTAAACACCAGCCTATCTTAGAGTAGAGCTTGTTGCCTAAGAAACCATCTCAAGTATGTATAAAAGGCCATGTGGCTGGGGTAGATCCTAGCTGGTAGTTTATTAAAGTTTCCTAGTGTTCATATTTGTTAAATGCCGAAAGAGAAAATTTATGTTTGAGTTTAAATATTAATGTATAAAAGATTAAATTAGATGTATTTTAATGATTGATTGATCATGGCCTTTGTTGCTCACCAAGTCCTTGAAATTTATTTAACCTTTCTTAGGGTTAAGTTAATAGCCTCAAAGGCCTAGTTTACCTAATAGTAACTAGGGTTAATTATTCTAATTTAGTTGGTTAAGGGTTAAGGGTTGATAAATTTTCACTGAATTTGTTGCTTAATGATTTAAATAATTAGATTAAGATTTTCTAAAGCATTTGTTTAATTATTGAATTTTTGAATTATTTTATGTGTTAATTAAGAGGTTAAAAAGTTAACTTTTCAAATTAAAGTGCTTTTTGAAATTTTTATATTTTTCCTTAAATATTAGACCTCAACATGAGTGATTAAACTTTAATTTTTCTCAATTTGGAATTTTCGACATTAAGTTATGAATTTTTTGAATTTTTACCTAATTTTAAACTTCAATTGATTGAGGAGTTAACTTTTTAACATTGAGTTAATTTCGATTTATAATATTTTTAGAAAATACTATATTTTAATTAAAGTTTAATGGCTTTTAATTTGATTAAATTAAATTCTCTAGAATTAATGGTGATTTTTTAAAGTTTGCAAAATTTTAGATTTTCTAAAATTGCCTAATTATGAGGGATTTTTAGGTTTTGATCCAAATCAGCCCCAAACCTCTTTGAATCACCCTTAAAGGTCATAAATAACCTAAGGGGATGTTTATATGGTGATTTTTTAAATTTTAAATATTTTTAATTAATTATTTTAATTAAATGATAATTTTACTTTAAAACTAAATTAAGTTTGAATTAAAGGTGATTTGATGGGGCTTTTAATTTTCATAAGTTAAGGGTTCAATTAAGATTAATTGAGTGTTGCAGATCTGTGGTCTGGTTTATGATTTTGATGATAGCAAACACTTTTATTTCTCTATGACTTCCTTATCCACTAACATTTCAGGTTCACAAGATCAAACTGCAATTTGGAATCAGCTCAAGATTGGGTAGACTAGGTCTAAGTAAGTTTGTACCCTTTTTCCTTTCTTGAGTCTTTTGTAATTGGTGTGGCTTCTGATGCTATGTAACTTTGCACACATGCACCTTGGAAGATTTTCTGACTGTTCTCTAGAGTTTATTATTTTCAGTAACATCGTCCGGGATGATATTTATATCGGCTTGGATGATCGGTTCAAAAATAGAAACCCTGATTAGGGCATCATCCTTATTAAGGTAGCCATCATCAAACACATCATCCTAGATGATTTTGTATCGGCTAGGATGATAGACTCAATTCAAAAAGAATCTGTCACTAGATCTACTTAGGAATTACTTATTTTTGGACATCGTCTCGGTGGATCGGCCTAGCTTGTCAGGATCGGCCCGACCGATCCAGCATAATTTTTCTTAAATAAATCTGGCAATCAAGGAATGCAAATAATGGTGATTTACATAATCACATCATTCGGGCCGATCTCAAGATCGGTCGGGACGATTTAACATCGGTCAGCTTCTTTTCAGGGCAATGTTCAGGACGATTTTTCTCTTATTTAAACTAATTGTCCAGGACGATATCCTATCGGCCTGGATGATATGACCAAAAATTGTCTAATTATCCTTAACCGATCGGGCTGATTGAGCATAATTTATGCTGATCGACCAGGCCGATATTTTTATCGGCCTGAATGATAATGTCAATTTTGCAAATCTATTTAAAGACCTCTTTTTTCTCATGAAGAGTATCTTTGGCAGCCATTGTAGCTTTATTCTTTTGGGGGAACTTGAAGAGAGAGCTTGAAAGGGAGTGAGGAATGGGTGAAGTCTGAGAGAGGGAGAAGATCCTGTGAGGGGGGACTCAAGGGAGATTAAGGGGACCATTAGAGATCCAATCTACTTACTTCAACCACCGATAACCACTAGCTGGGTTATGCTTAGGAGTAAAGGTCTCTAGGAATTTAGTGAGCTCAAATAGGCAGTAGGTAGCCTAATTGTTGGAACAAGCTTAGGTCAGCCCAATTTTGGGGTGTTGTAGGTTGATTCAAGTTATAAGGTTGATGGGGAAGATGCATTGGGTTAACGAGCACCTAATGAAAGGTCATTGGACTTAATATGGTTTGAGGTGAAAAGTGACTCGGGTTAAAGTGGGTTTGACCACTTTGGGCTAGTCTATATGTTAACACAAGTCAACCAAATGGTGGGGCTGACTAGGGTAGGTTTGTTGAACCTTGGGCCACCAAAAAGAAGTGTTGATTGAGATAGGTGGGACTTATGTTGTGTAATTGCTCAAACCTTAATGGTTTTGGGCACTTTTGGTGAGCTTGATTCCTATCCTAAGTTGAACCAAGTGTTTGGTAAACTAGGAAGGTGTGTTGGGTCATGAGAAACCCAATGCTACCATTATTTTAGTCTAATTAGGCTAGGGTTGGAAATTGGCTCAAGGGGAATCTTATTTTGGACACTTTGGCAAGACAAATGGCTAACCTAATTATGCCCAAGGCTTAGGTCTTCAAGAGGCATTTCTTGAGAACACAAAGGGTCACTCCTTAGGTTTTAATAGGTTCAAGAACACTTGGTCAAAGGGTTTGAAGGGTAGATATGTATGGGAGGTTTCATTAAACTTGGTTAACTTGGTAAACCTAGTTGACATAGGGTCAAGGGTTGGGTTCATTGTGTTGAGATAGTTGCAACTTAGTTTTTTGATTGTTCATATTCTTACAGCATGTATGTTTTTTTATGATTCCAAATATTATTACTTTAATTACAATTTCTTCTAACATGTTTTGGATGTATTGTTTTGTTTTTTGTGTACTAACAATTCAGAGAAATCATACTCCAGATTATTGAAGACTTCAAATAAGTTTAGATTAGGGTTGATTATAAATGAATGTGTATTTTTTATTTTGTTGAGTCTGAGAGAGTGTGATTGTAATTGAGTAACTGTGCACACAAACACTAAAAGAGAGTTTAAAATTTGTAATTTTTAAACTCATCATACTGTACAAAGTCATTTCGTATGGGATAATTTATTTAGTTATTTTCCCCTATGAGAAGTCAAACGAACTGTAGGTAGAAAATTTTTCTAAGTACCGATCATATTGTACGAATTTCTCTTCGTATAGATGGCATTCAGAGTATGAATTGGACATGTCCTTTTTTGTCTCGATGAATTAAAAGTTTTTTTGAGCTGATCGTACTGTATAATGTTGTCGTTATACAGACATCATTAAGAGTATAAATTGTAAATGAATTCAAAGTTTTTTTGAACTGATCATACTATACGATGTCATCCTTGTATAGACGCCAATCATAGTACAAATTGGATGGATACGTTTTTTGTCCTGATGAACTTGAAAATTTTCTTAAAGGATCATACTGCATAATATCCCATTCTTATAGACGACGTCCATAGTACAAAAATGTGGGTTACCTTTTCATCCTGTTGAAGTTGAAATTTTTTTTAACTATTTATACAATATAAACTTGGTTCATACTGGACGATCATCGTGTACAAAATCATTTCATACAGATTCACAAGAGGTTTGTAAGCAACAGTTTTTGAACTATTCGTACGTACAAACAAAGATCGTACTGTATGATCGTACATGCTCAAAATGGAAAGTTTTAATTTTCTAGATGATTTTTTGTGTCTTTCATATGAAAGGTCCTTAAAAATTGATTTGTAAAAATCTGTTCATTATGATTTTTCAAGGGCAAGTGAAAGAGTGATTGTGGGAGAGTGTTTGAGAGAGATTTCTTGCAAGTGGAGTGTGAAGGGTTCACAAGGTTACTCAAAGGTAAGGATCTTTTTATGTATTTGGTTACTACTCTTCTTTTCTTCTTTCTTGTTGCTTGTGAGAAGACATTTGAAGAAGATCTGATACTCTGCCGACACTTGGAGGGTGTGAAAGGATGATGGTACTCTGCCGACACTTGGAGGGTTTGAAAGGATGATAGTTCTCTGCTGACAATTGAAGGGTTTGAATAGATGGCGGTTCAATGTTGACACTTGGATGGTGTGAATAGATGATGGATTTCTGTTGACACTTGGAAAATTTGAAAGGATGACAGTTCTCTATTGCACCGGGTATTAGTGAAAGAGAGGATTTTTAAATGCTTCTCTGCCTTACGATGGGGGCAAAAGGAGAGTCCCTTTGGTAATAGTGTAATACCTGAAGAGAGAGTCTTCAGGGAGTGGATGTAGGTCATGTTTGACTGAACCGCTATAAATCTTTGTGTCTTTTTATTTTCTGTATTTATTTTTTTATAATTTGCTTAGTGTGGTTGAAAATTTTATTTTAATCTAAAAATCAAATTGCTGTAAAATCTAAAAAGGATTTATATTTAAAAATCTAAAAGAATTTTTAAATTACTAATTCACCCCCTCTTGGTTAGCCTTGGGACATTTACTTAGGTTTAATAACCTATACAAAATCAACAAGTAGTATCAGAGCTTTATTTCAAAACTAAAGTTCAGACTACTTTTTAAAAAAGATAATAACTACTTTTAGAAACGGAAACACACATGAAGGGTATTCGATCACTAGACCTTTGTTATTTGATAATATCCCTTTTGATTTTTTAAAATCACGCATGTCTACATTTCTTTAATCGCTTGATTATCACATATAGATTTTAGTTCAAGAAGGGTATACTAGGCCAACTAGACTTGTAGATGGCATTAGAGTTGAAACACCAATTGGTGACTAGACGGTAGAAGAATGTGACTTAGCACAATTAAATGATAAATGCTTAAATAATTTCTTTTGTGCACTTAAGTTAGAAGATTACATGAAAGTTTCCACTTATAAAAGTGGAAAGGATATTTGAGATAGACTCTGTATTACATATAAAGGGACTAATGAGGTAAAACAATCTAGATTAAATATCTTGTTACCTGATTATGAATTGTTTTGCATGAAATCCAATGAATCCATATCTAACATGTAGACAAGATTCACTCAAATGGTCACTTCTTTGCATGCATTAGGATGGAAACTAATGTATGCTGAAATGATTAACAAAATTCTTTGTTGTTTGCTTATTGCTTATGATGCTAAAATAACTACTATTAAAGAATCTAAGGACTTAAACATTTATTCTAATGATAATCTTCTTTGATCACTAATTACATATGAGTAAGGAGTGAATCAAACGAAGATTAATGCAAGAGAATAGCAAAAGGAGAAGAATATAGCATTGGAAGTGGATGACTCAGAGAGTGATAAGTCACAACTTAAGGATGATGACGACATTGCCTTGATGATAAGGTAATTCATAAGTTTTCTAAAAAAGAAGTTGAGGAGATGCCAATAGTGGAATAGATGTATGTTCCACGAAAATATTAAGATTTCTAATGATGTTATTTGCTACGAATGCAGGAAACCTAGACATGGAAAATCAAATTGCCCCAATCTTAAAGCCACTCGTAGCAAGGAGAAGGTGGAGGAGAAATTAAATGTGAGAAAGGGAAAGAAAAAATTTCAGAGAGCTTTTTGGGCGGGCTAAGCTTCGAATTTGTTAGGAATAGAAAAGGAAGAGGAAGTCATCAATTTTTGTTTAATGATCAATAATCTTGATCAGTCAGATCAAGGAGGAATGTGACTTAACCTATGATAAATTTCTTAAAGTTTTTTAAAGAATACATACTACATATAAAAAACTGAAGAAAATGCATTCTAGATGTAGCTTAGAATTGCAAAATTTACAAAAGAAGCTTGAAACCCTTAGGAAAGATCATGCACTTATTGAAATAACCACATGAACTTACTTGATGAATTTAAAGATTTGAGTATGAGAAATTAATTACTAAAATCATCCTAGATTGAATTAGAAAAATATTTTAAGAGTTTTAAGGATGAAACTGAAAAAAGAGAGCATCATTTGAAATATGATAATAATGTGCTAGAAGATGTTAACACATTCCTTAAGTTGAAAGTGAAAGCTCTTGAGAAAAATAGGATACCCCCTATACTTGAAGATTTTACTAATTCTATTTTTAAGTAAAAAATTTTAAAACCTAGGAAGAGAGAGATTTATTATCGGAGATTGAAAAACCTTTTCCCGGAAATAAATATTTTACAAGTGGGTGTATTGGACATATTTCACACACATATACTTTATATAGAAAAACTCATTTAGTGGAGACCTAAGATGCATAAAAAAAGTCATATCATACATGCATCTAGTTTTATTTTGTCAAGAGGAGAACCCAAACTTGTTTGGGTTCCCAAGTCTAATGTTTGTTTATTTTGTAGGTACGCTCTCATATAAGATCTCGTGAGAGCATTTGGTACCTAGACAACGGTTGCTCGAAGCATATGAGTGGAGATACTACATAATTTATATCGATCAAAGCCAATAATGGAGGCAAGGTTACACAGGGAGATAAGACCACTAGGAAAGTGGTTGTCATAGGTATGATCAAAAACTTGAATAACTATTTCATAGAGAATGTTCTATTTGTAGAAGGCTTAAAGCATAATTTATTAAGTATTAGCCAGCTATGTGACAAAGGGTATAGCGTTAAAATTTTCTACTAACTGAATATTAAGCCTAAATGGAAATGATGTTTTGCATGAGACTAGGATAAATAATATTTATATGCTAGATTTGAATTGTATTAAAAATCCTAATGCTTTTTATTTAAAAATAATTTCTGATGAATCTTAGTTATGTCATAGGAGACTTTGTCTTCCTAGCATGAAAAACTTAGGAAAATTACCGAAAAGGAACTAGTTAGAGGTATACCAAAACTAGACTTTACTAAGGATCACCTTTGTGGTGCATGTCAACTAAGAAATAGGTGAAGTTATCATTTCATTCCAATAAGGATCTTAAAACTAGCAAACCTTTAGAAATAAATTATATGAATCTTTTTGGACCAATTAGCACTGTAAGTCTAGGAGGGAAGGTATATGAATTTGTGATAGTTGATGATTTATCAAGATTCATGTGGGTTAAATTTTTATTTCATGAGAGTTAATCATTTGAGGAATTTAGAGATTTTTTTATTTGAATTCAGAGGAAATTAGGTGTAAAATTTTAACAATATAAAGTGATCACCGAGGTGAATTTGAAAAAAAAATTTATAATTTTTGTAAGGAGAAAGGAATTGACTACAATTCTTTTGCACCTAGAACCCCTCACCAGAATGGGATAGTCGAAAGAAAGAACAGAACATTAATTGAAGCTGTTAGAGCCATGTTAGCAGAATATTCACTTCCTAAATATTTTTCTACTGAAGCAGTTAGTACTGTATGTTATATTCGGAATAGGATAAATATTAGATCAAAACAAAACAAAACACCCTATGAGCTTTTTAAGGGGAGAACATCTAACTTATCATATTTGCCTATTTTTGGATGTAAGGTATTCAAACATAATAATGGAAAAAACTTTTTTAAGAAAATTTGATTCAAAATTAGATGAAGAAATTTTTTCTTGGATACTCTTGTGTTGTAAAATCATAAAGAGTATTTAACAATAGAACTTTAATTATTGAGGAGACCACATATATTGTATTTGATGAATCTGGGATTTTAGAAGAGCCAAATTTAGAAGAGGATGATATAGAAAATTACTCCTAAAAGACTGAGAAGATTATTTTTGATGAAAATTTAGAATAAGAAAACCTGTTGCCTAGAGATTTGAAATTTTCTAAAAACCACCCTAAGGAATTAATTCTAGGTGAACCTAGTGAGGGTGTTAGAACTAAGTATGGACTTAGCAAAAAAGTTAATCATTCTACATTTATTTTAATTATAAAACCCATAAATATAAATCTAGCACTTTTGAATGAATTTTAGATTTTGGCCATGCAAGAAGAATTAAATCAGCTTGTAAGGAATGATGTTTGGGAATTGATTGCAAGGCAAAAAGATCATAGTGTAGTTGGAATTAAGTGGGTATTTAAAAATAAAATGAATGACACTGGATTTGTTGTCAGAAATAAAGCTAGATTGGTGGCTAAGGGGTATAATCAAATTGAGGGAATTGCTTTAGAGGAGACTTTTTCCCCTGTAGCAAGACTTGAAGTAATTAGGGTTTTATTATTCTTTACCTAATTTAAAAGATTTAAATTGTTTCAAATGGATGATAAAAGTTCCTTTTTGAATGGGTGATTCAAGAGGATATTTATGTTGAATAACCTCCAGGTTTGGAAAATTTTAAACTCCCTAATCATGTGTATAAATTTAAAGAGGCATTGTATGGATTGAAACATACACCTAAGGCTTGGTATGAGAGGTTAAACACTTTTCTATTAGAGAGATCATTTTATAAAAGGAAGTGTGGACACCACTCACGGTTTGAAGAAATTGGGAGACAAAATACTCATTGTTCAAATTTATATTGATGATATCATTTTTGGATCTACAAATAAAAATTATTGTGATAATTTTTATAAAATAATGAGTAGTGAATTTGAGATGATCTTAATTGGAGATTTTAGTTACTTTCTTAGTTTTAGCATTAAACAAATTGAGGAGAGAACATTTCTTAGCCAGTCAAAGTATGTTAAGGACATCCTCAAGAAGTATGAAATTGATAATACTAAACCAGTAAATACACCAATGAGTTCCTTAGTATAGTTGGATAAGGACCCAAAGGGAAAATTTGTTGATCAAAAGAAATTTAGAGGAATTATTTGAACTTTACTTTATTTGATAGCTAGCAGACCATATAATATGTTTAGTGTTTGTTTGTGTGCTAGATTTCAATCTGATCCAAAAGAATCACATTTGATATAAGTAAAAAGGATTTTGAGATACCTCTTGGTAACTTAAAACTTAGGGATTTGGTATCCTAAGTACATCTCTTCATTTAAAGTTGTTGAATATTCAGATTCAAAATTTGCAGGTTGTAGGGTTGATCGAAAGAGTATATCTTGAACTTGTCAATTTATAGGAAATTCTTTAGTTTCTTGATCCAGTAGAAAATAAAATTTTGTAGCTCTATCTTCTACTGAAGTTGAATATATTATCTTAGAAAGTTATGTGGCACAAGTTCTTTGGTTGAAATAATAGTTGATTAATTTAAGATTTAGAATAGACATAATTCTAATTTATTATGATAACACTAGTCTCATTTGCATTTCAAAAAATCATATTCAGCATTATAGAACCAAATATATAGACATAAGGTATCAGTTCATTAGGGATCATATATACAAAGGAGAAATTGAATTGAATCATGTTTCAATTGAAAATCAACTTGCAGACATTTTACAAAACCTTTATCCTTTGATTCTTTTAGCACATTAAGAACAACATTAGGTGTGATTGATCTTAATGCTTCGATAAAATCTTCTACAAACTTGATTTTTTGTGTGTTTTAATTTTGTTTTTTTATTATTTTGTTTTTAGTTGAGAGTGTTTTTATTTTTTTTTTATTTTGAGTGTTTTTCAATTTTGACATTTGTCACTTGTGTAGGTTGATTGAATTTGAGAAATTTTTTTAGATTTTATTTTCTAAGTATTTTATTCATACTGTATGAAATTGTTTTCATACCGTAAAAATTCTGTAGCATATTAATCATTTTTTTTTGGAGTGAATGCGTAAATTTTTGATTTTTTTAAATAGGTCGTACTGAAGAATAATATCATCATCCTGTACGATATGTATACATTCATATATACGCATATAGATGGTTATGGGGGTATAAACAGTTATTATAACTAATCCTACGTATATACAAAAAATTAATCTATTTGATCCACGTGTCGTTTTCTATTGGGAACGAAACTAACATCCATTAAAAAATATTAAATAACTGATTGTCCCAGACGAACACCAATTCATCTATACAATCGTATAGTCAAACAGTTTGTATGAAATGATGCCTCATAAATTATGTGTTTATTAAAAGTCATTTCATTTTGAACGTTATCATTCATCCATACAAAAATTCTTTCATCTCGTACGATCTCAAGATCGTACGTATGAATTCATTATCATATTGTACGAAGGGTCATTTTTCTTTAAATAGGAGGGCTTTGAAAATCATTTTCATTCACTTCCAATCCCTTCTTAAATCCCTCTAGAGATAGCAAGCATTCTAGAGTTTCTAAGGAAATTCAAGTGGAGAAGCTTTCAAAGGTAGAGATTAGTGATACTCATTGAGGTTTGCACTATGGTTTGATATTTAATCTATTTCTTCTATTTGGATTAATTATTGAGATTTTTGAAATAATCATATTAGATGGATCAAGGAATGAGCAAAAAGGTGAGGCATATGCCCTATTTGATTGTACGCAATTCTTTGAATTTGTTTTCAATCTACATACAATGAATATTAGGTTACAACTCACTTATCATAATTGTTGAGAAGAATGGATCAAAATATCATAAATGACATGACGTCAATAAAAATTTGGAAGCAAATGCTCCAAAATATGAGAGGCGGTTATTAGAACACTTTCTTAATGAAGTTTGCCTATTTTATTAGAAAAACAATATAACTATTCAAGTATGAATCATACTTTTATAATGCGAGAGAGGTCAAGGAAAAATGCTCAAGAAATCACAAATAGGTATCATCAATTGAACTAATTTATATTTTGAAAGAGATGCAACTTTAAGAGCTCAACAATAAATTTACAACAACAACAACAACAATAATTAATTTATATCCCACTACGTGCAGCTAGCCCGGAGAAACCTTTTTATTCCCCCCACACTCCTCCCTCATGCTCATGATCACCTTCTTCTTCCTCTTACAAACCCTGATTTTCATCAAAAGCTCCCTCTTAAAGTTCCTTCTTCATCCACGTTCCTCAGTTCACACCTATTTAGAAAAATGTTAAAGAAATACTTTCATAATAGACTTCAAGAAACCTTAAAAATTCAAGTTAGTCGTCACTGTTTGTATAGTACGATCTAGGTTTGTATAGTATGATCAGTTCAAAACTAGTCTTGTCCAATACGAAGGAGAATGAACAATTCATAATTTTTTGACACATCGTATAGTACAATCTATCATATTTTCTCTATTCGTACGGGATAAATCCTAAGACGATCGAAGGCCGTCTCTGTTAATTATCCCGTAATGTATACTTCGTACAATACGGTGAGTTAATTTTAAGTAGATCGTCCAATACAATATCAAAATTGTACCGTACAATAGAATAAAAATTATGGTTTCATCTGGTATGAACTATGGGACGACTAGATCTGGTCTATGTTCTTCGTATAGTACGAAAAAGATCGTATAATATGAATATAAATCATTAATTAATAATGATTTAATTGCCTAATTATAGGGGTTAGTTTTAGCAAGATTTTAAATGATTGTATAGTACAATTGTAATCGTACGATCCGAATAGTTCAAAAATAAAATTTCAAAATCTTACTTAAATTAATCTAGCAGCTAGGGTTTTTAGATCAAAATAAATCGTACAATATGATCAAGATCGTACAATATGATTAGTTCACAGAAATTAATCTTTCAATTTGCTATTAAGCCTATTCTCAAATAACAGATCGTATAGTATGAATTAAAATTGTACAATACGATTTTTCTTAAATTAAAAAAAAAAAAAATCTTCCCCTGTGTGTGTGCATGATCACCCAATTTGCATATACTCTTTTGTAGCTAGACTTAAGAAATAAAAAAAATATAAATTACAGACTCTCTTCACATCCTATTCTACCTAGTCTTTAGTCTTCAGCAGTCTTGAGCGGTGTCTATTTTACTTGAAATGTTAGTGCTCAAGACAAAAATAACATCTAAAATATTCAAGGAAGAAACTAATAATTCAGTCAATATTATTTATCATCATCAAAATTATAGACTAGGGATCTTGGATTGCAATAATATCATAATTTTTGATGATGTCAAATATTATTAGTTGATAGGTAATATAAGTGTTATTTCATTTTAAGCTCTCACTCACTAGATGATGGATTTTAAAATTTTTGA